>OY977940.1:26395804-26995804 GCA_963854355.1 Epinotia brunnichana
TTATAATATGTACAGGTTGACTAGTAATTCGACGTATTCGTTGAAAGGGGTTATACTAGAGCTAATTTGCAACAATTTATGTCCAGTCAACCAGGGGTCAAAACTCGTTATTTTTAATATTTCGAGTTTTTAGTTTGTTAGAAAAAAAATCGCCTTGCAGCCTTAAACTGGTGATTGTGACAAAAAAGGTTTTTTTACCATCCAACTGGAAGTACTTTTGTCACAATCACCAGTTTTAAGGCTGCAAGGCGGATTTTTTTCATACAAACTAAAAACTCGAATAACTCGGAAACCAGCGAGTTTCGACCCCTGGTTGATTGGACGTAAATTGTTGCAAATTAGCTCTAGTATAACCCCTTTCAAGGAATAAGTCGAATTACAAGTCACCCTGTATAATTCAAATCTTGCGTTTCTTTTAGGGCATCCTAAAAGAAAAACAAGGTTCAGGTCCAATTGAATATAGGTACTTATATTGATTGTTTTCTAATAGGTACTGCAATGCTTTGTGCTCATTTCATCGATAGTTCTATGGAGTATTGAATAGAACCAGTCAACCCTGTGCAGAAATCAGAGGTCAATCTTATAGTTACGTTTTGAATTGTAACCTACTATATGTTTCGTGAACACATGCTGGTTAAGGGAAGCATCATTAAAATCAATAGGTACTTCCATCTAGGGTTGCCAACTAATTTTGGGGGAAATATAGTATTTTCCAGAAAAAAACAACAAAAATATAGTACACTGTAAAAAAATATAGTACTTGGCTGGCCAATGTTGCTATTTAGCAGTGGCAGCGCGTGAAAATTTTCTATGGGCAACCCGAAACAAAATTGTTTTTTTGGAATATATAACTATAGGCTTGTATAGGCGCTGCTCCACCACTGCTATTTAGTAAAACCTCGGCAATTTGAAGCACTTCTTAAGGTCCCCCAAAATATAGTATTTTCGCGTACTATATATTTCTTCAACAGTATATAGTACAAAGAGTTAAAATATAGTACAATACTATATAATATAGTACGGTTGGCAACCAACAATTGGCAAACAGCAACTTCCATCGTTTCTACCATGTCTTAATGTGCAAAAATGAAATAACTTGTTGCCATGTTTTACCCCAAACCTGCACGGATTCCAGGGCCAACATTATAACGTATTGAGTATAATATTATATAATTATAAATAAAACAAGTTAAAAGAGAATAGCAACTGGCGGGTTACCTACCTATCTCCCAATGTACTTTTGTAAAATAAAGTTGCATGAGGCACGCGAGTGCAACGAAGCGTAACATTTAACATCCAATTATATGACGATGTTTACATAGTTGGTACCCACCCATAGGATGACGCTACTTTAATGATAGCAATTAATGACACGTTAAAGGGTTCAACGACAAAGTGTATGTGACTCGACATATTGATATCATACTGACGCGTTAGGCGTGTGGCGTGAGAAACCGAGTGCCCAATACATTGCATACCAATGCTTCAATATGTGGAGTCAATTTCCAGATCTCACTCTGTCACTCAAAGAATGACTACCTCAGTACTACTGCTACTTCAGACAGATATTGCTCGAACTGGGATCGGACCCAAACGCTCTAAAAGCTCGAATTTAAACTTTCGTGAGACATATATATATATTTTTTTTAATTTATAACACAAACAGTCGCATAAACAAAAATATAAGGGGTACACAAAGAGTACCATTAGACATAAACCTGGAGGTTCATTATTATATAAAAACTATGTTAACATAACAAAATAATCATAATGCAACATAGAAAAAAAACAAAGATTAAAAGATTTATATACATTTTAAACTTAACAAATTCATCAATACCGGTCGTCGACGCAGACATGTTGAAATAATGCCGTAGTGACATTTACTCATACTCATACTCATTTATTCATAAAATATAAAAATTTACATGTCAAAAATAGAATTATAATATTGCAAATGAATTTGATTATACAACTAGTATAACATAACAATATTTAGGTATGAATAACAAAATGTCAAAGTTAGAATTATAATATGTCAAATGAATTTGATTATTCAATTAATATAACATAACAATATTTTAATATTTAATTATTTAATACGTGAGTGAGTAATTATTAGCAAGTGAGGAGAGATGAGGCGAGAAACTTCTCGCCTTATCTCTCCTCGCCTCTTGACCATTGAACATGAAACAACAGATCCTGTAATAAATAAAATTAATATGTTTTATATACATTAGACGCAGGGCCACTTTTAATTTCTTTTTTTCTTTATAAAATGTCTTTATTAATAACAATAAGTACAACAGTATCTTACTTATCTAGTGTACATTTAGATCCTAGACAGCAAAAACATAATACACGAACAGTTTAGTGAGCTAATGCGCTCATTTTAAACTTTTTGATACGCTCAACCAGGCATTTAGCTATTTTTTTATTTACACTTAATCAATATTAGTGTACACTTTAGGTACAATAACGAATAACATTTTTATGCTTGATTAGAAAAGCTCGCATTTGTTGCATTTTAATTGAGTCGTCAGTAAAATTCAGTCGTCAACTTTTGAACTCGTCTGATGACACAATGTAACGCAACGTTTTTCGTAAATAAAATAAGTATTTTAGTCATTTTTATAATAATATAAGTCCGCAGTCCAGTTGATAAGCGCTATGCCAGTCCACTTGACCGTGGCACGGTTGGCAAGGCCAGTCGAGCACACTTACTCTCCAATCGACTCGCGCCACTCGCCTCGAGTACATTGCCGGCGTATGCCACTGTATTATAGCAACTACGATTAAATTGGGGTTCAATGTTTATATGTCGTGCTGAGTCGTGGATGTTTTCTATGTATTTAAGTATGTATTTCTCTATATAAGTATCTATATCGTCGTCTAGTTCCCATAGTACAAGCTTTGCTTAGTTTGGGACTAGGTTGATTTGTGTAAGATTGTCCGCAAATATTTATTTATTTATTTATGTATTTACTGTGAATACTAGTACGTGCCTTTTAATAGCAGCAGTGCAGGAGAATGGTCACAGTTTCGAATCCTGTTCAATGGAAGGAATTACCAAGTAGAAGCAACTTTTTGTCGTCCAAATACCAGGTACAGTCGCCATCAAATATATCGGAGCGGCCTAAGTGCTCACAATAGTTATTTGTTATACAAGGGTGCAAAGTTGTATTTTAACCGCGAGTGTGGAATTGAAACACGAGCTAGCGAATGGATTCTAGGGTTGAACCACGAGCTAGCGAATGGATTCTATGGTTGAACCACGAGCGAAGCGAGTGGTTCAAAAATAGAATCCTGAGCGAAGCGAGTGGTTCAAAAATAGAATCCTGAGCGTAGCGAGTGTTGCAACACACGAGACGTCAAAATAACTTGCACCCGTGTGTAACACAAATCTTTTCACCTCAGTAAAGCGAGGAAAAAAAACAAAAAAAAACAAAAAAGTAAAGTAACGAAAAAATTAAAAAAAAATATATTAAAAAGGGGAAAAAAACATTAAAAATGAGAAAAAAAAATTAAAAACATGAAAAAAGAAACAAAATATTACAAAATTAAAAAACATTTAATAAAGAGGAAAAGAGAAAAAACATTAAGAAACAAAAAAAATAACATTAAAATAAAGAAAAACTTTTAAAAAAGGCAAAAATAATTTCAAAAAACATTAAAAAGACTGATAAAAGAAAAATGAAGCAATAAAATAGAGACAAAAACATATAAAAAAGAAAAAAGTTACAAAAAACATAACATTAAGAAAATAAACGTAAAAAAAGACAAAACAAAAAAAAACATGTAAAAAGAAAAAAGTTACAGAAAACATTATATTAAGAGAAAAAACGTAAAAAAAGACAAAAAAAAACACGTAAAAAGAGTGGAAAAAATTTTTAAATAATGGAAAAAGAAAAAAACCTTGAAAAACACATATAAATCAATAAAAAATAAAAAAAAAACATTAAAATATGGCAAAAACATTAAAAACATATAAGAGAATTTCAAAAAACCTTGAAATAATAAAAAATAAACATTAAAAAAAAGGAAAAAACGTATAAAAATTAGAAAAAAGACCAAAAAAACAAAAAAAAGAAAAAAAACATTCAAAAAGAAACAAAACATCTATAAAAAAGGAGAAAAAAGCAAAAATCATTGAAAAAAGAAAAACAAAGCAATAAAATAGAGACAAAAACATAATAAAAGAAAAAAAGTTACAAAAAACATTAAAATAAGAGAAAAAACGTAAAAAAAGATAAAAAAGAAAAAAACTTAAAAAAAAACATTTTAAAAGAGAAAAAAGTGGAAAAACCACAAAAATAAATCAAAAAGAAAAAAACATTAAAAAAATGTTTTTTTTTTTTTTAAAGTGGATAAAACAAAAAAAACTGCATAAACACATTTAAATCAATAAAATATAAAAAAAAAAACATTAAAATGTAGACGAAAACATCAAAAAAATAAATAGTATTTCAAAAAACATTAAAAAAAGAAGAAAAGAATTAAAAAAAAAAGGAAAAAAACGTATAAAAAGACCAAAAAACATTAAAAAGAGAAAAAAATACAGAAAAACATTCAAAAAGAAACAAAACATTTAAAAAGAGAAACAACATTTTTAAAAAGGAGAAAAAGAAAAAAGATTTATAAAACAAAAAAACATTTAAAAAAGAAAAAAAGAATTAAAAACATTAAAAAAAAGAATAAAACATTCAAAAAAAGGTACCTAAATAAAATAAATCTGATGGGCGAAAAATGTCCTGTCTGGACTGGCCTTTACATGTTATTATGTTTAAGAAAGTAACTAATAACACGTTCGGATTTCAAATATTCTTTGCACTCTTGTGGATAAAATGCAGTTTTGCTATCTGTTTTTAAAGAATAAAAATGGGCTTTCCGAGCTAGGGAGGTGAAAATATATGAGCACGTCTCTAGTCCAGGAATTAGAGACGTGTTCAGATATTTGTGAGCACTTTGGCCGCTCCGATATATCTGATGGTGACTGTACAAATCACCAATGTATGTAAGTGAAAGTACTTAAAAGATTTATCATTTCCTAAAATCTCGATTATCATTCGCTATTTGCGGTTCGTAATTGAATATTTGCATGAGTACAAAGTATAATTATATACAACATACATTTCTTATTCCCTTAGTGAAATTCACATCGGTATTTTCTTCTTGTGAAACTCATAAAATTTTCTAATGAGTTAGGATAGACAAACATATATGAGATATTTATGTCTTCTTTTTAGGACGGAACATTAGACACAGTTACGTATTCTAATCCATACTATCCACCCTTATCCATCCATACGAAATAAATTTTATCTATCTATCTATTATCTATT
This sequence comes from Epinotia brunnichana, assembly GCA_963854355.1. Classification (NCBI taxonomy): domain Eukaryota; kingdom Metazoa; phylum Arthropoda; class Insecta; order Lepidoptera; family Tortricidae; genus Epinotia; species Epinotia brunnichana. The sequence continues at coordinate 26,401,147 of OY977940.1, forward strand.
TAACGGCCTCCATAGCCCAGTGGGTAGTGACTCTGCCTACGAAGCTGGAGGTCCCGGGTTCGAATCCCGGTCAGGGCATTTATTTGTGTATTTATCACGAATATTTGTTCCTGAGTTATGGATGTTATATATGTATATAAGTATCTATATGTATGTATTTATTATATACTAGCTGTTGCCCGCGACTTTGTCCGCGTAGAACTTATACTTAGAAAATATAATGCAAACAAACTTCTACTTACCATCTTAAGGGATGATTTCCGAGGCAAAAACTATTCTATATCCTTCGAAGGGTCTCAAATTATCTCTATACCAAATTTCATCTAGGTACATGGATTTTATCCAAACTTTCACCCCCTATTTCATACCCTGAGGGAATGATTTTCGGGATAAAAACTATCTAATATCATTCTTCGGGACTCAAACGACCTTTATACCAAATTTCATCTAAACGGGATTCATCCAAATTTTCACCCCCATTTTCACCCCCTTAGGGAGTGATTTCCGGAATTAAAACTATCCTATGTCCTTTCCCAGGACTCAAGCTATCTCTATACCAAATTGTATTAAAATGGGTTCCATCCGAATTTTCACCCCTAATTTCACCCCCTTAGGGGATGATTTCTGGGGTGAAAACTATCCCATGTCCTTTCCCAGGACTTAACCTATATCTACACCAAATTTCATCAAAATAGATTACATTCAAATTTTCACCCCCCCCCTTTCACCCCCTTAGGGGATGATTTCCGGGATAAAATCTATTATATGTCCTTTCCCGGAGCTCAAACTATCTGTATACCAAATTTCATCTAAATCGGTTCAGCGGTTTAGGCGTGAAGAGGTATTAGACAGACAGACACACTTTCGCATTTATAATATTAATATGGAAGTATGGATTATTAGTATGTATAGTATGGGTTATTTCCGCTTGTCTTCCAAATAGAGGTGTAGCTGTAGACTCACTTCAAAAGAAAGAAGAAACGAAAAACTCATTCAAATATCTCAAAAAATTACGAAGCTACAACCGTTTTAATGTCGCTTGTTAGAGTGAGAAAACGATCAGGGACCGTGACGTCACGATCCTCGAGCGTCATAGTAAAAAACAATCGTTTCATTATAAAGGTGCGTTTTGCGGAAAAGAGACGCAACAAACCCCCTCTTCAAACTTTATACACTTATAACTTAGTGATTACCTATACGAGTATAGCCTCTTGCGTTGTTTTTTTTTCGAGATAATACAACATTATGATTATTTTGTTTAGTGTCTACATCCCTATTTTCGATAAGATAAGATAAAATAAGATTTCTTTATTGTCAGAACTGTGTACATTTAGTTGTTTTGGGTAAAATAAAGTCCAACAGCTTGCCCATTTCGGACGTACAATATTAAACTTAAAGCTAGTCAAATATACTAAAACAATAACAACAATAGTATTTCCAAATAATTTTAACCATATTCACACATAAAATATTAATTTAGATCTATCCGACATCCGTATTTTCTTTTAAACCACGAACTTCGGAATTCGAAAATATTCGGGTATCTCTATCTCTATCGCACTAACAAATGACAGGAATGCAGATATACGAACTTCGAGTTTCGGTTTTCGTGGTTTGGCTGAATACGCAAAGAACCAAGTTTATATTGTTTGAATTTGTTGTTACATTTGTAGAAATTACGCCTTAATTCGACATTTGCGCATATAAGTTCGCATATCAAAATCGATTAATTTTATATTTGCTTTTGGTACCTATGTGTCTCGTATATGTATATCGTAGACGGGATTCAAATTATTAATAGGTGAAAGAATGGCAAAGAAATTCCGCCATTTTGTCCGTAGTATTTCTTATTAGTCTGTGATTTTGACGTTTCTTTTAGCTGACAGATGTGGCGGCGATATACTTTAAGAATAATAAATGAAAAATTAAATGAAGTCGTATATTACGGAAAATAAATTAATTGTCGCAGTCGGATAAAAACTATCCTAAGTTGCAGCTGGAATAATAATGTACCTATATAAAATGTTTCATATTTTTCCGTCCATGGGATGCTGAGAACATTCGTACCACAGAAAGCTTAGTTTCAAACTGGCTGATTCTTTTTTTAATTTAGAGATTTATTATAAGTGGAGATATCATCGCCTAGTACCCACAACACAAGCCTTACTGAGTTTACCGTGGGCCTAGGTTGATTTGTCCCCGTAATATTTATTTATTTATATTTATTTATTTATCCATACTTCCATAAATGCGAAAGGGTGTCTGTCTGTTACCTCTTCACGCTGAACCGATTTAGATGTAATTTGGTATAGAGATAGTTTGAGTCCCCGGGAAGGAAACAATACTTACTTACGCTACATTTACATCGATTATGGTGACTACAAATAAATATTTGTATATTATTAACACATTCACTGCCATGAATCGCTACGGTCGTAGCCGATCCAGTGGTGTTCCTGCTAAGTAGCTAGGCGGTTTCTTGGCAGGGTCAATGTTAACAGAACCCTGCAATTCAGCAAAGCACTTTACTAACCTGTTCAAAAGCAAGCCTTAATAGCCAATCACGATTACTTATCATTAACACCGCTTTATACAATCTAATTTAGTGGTTGGTCAAGTTTTTTTTTTTAATGCAAGTATCGAATATTAAGGTAATGCACTTGACTGACCTCCAACAGTTCGGCAACAAAACTGTGTTGTCAGGTCAGTTAACCAACTTATTGCAAAGAAATTAAGGTCTACTACTGGTCGGCGAGTAGCATGGTAGGTACTGTTTGTACAAATACTGGACATTAATAATAATATTAATAATTAAATTTAATTTAATTGCACTTGGAAATTATGTCTTGTAAAATGTAATTTTACCAATAAAGATCTGTATTCTACTTCGGCTTCCCTACTATTAACGTTGAATTAATCAATAAAATTAGGTATCTACGTAAAATGTATCCGGATTTTAATGTACACTAATTTAATTGATGCCATTAGTAAAATAATGTATATATCTAAGCATCTTCCTTACACATTTTAGGTCTCTGTATATACTAAAACTGCTCACAAATAGGTATGGTACCCACCACAGTCAAGTACTTAGCACGTTTTCGAGCATACACAAAACCTGAATTATCAAACTTAAGTAAATTCTATTTTTATGACGGTGTCCTGAGGGTGGCGCTTTAGCCATTTATGAATATGAATATTCAGCTATCTAGAATATGTGTGAACAAGCGTTTATTGCTGACTGTGCTTTGTTATAACTTCTAAAATAAGAGAATATATATGATGTACATTACCATGCAAACTTGCACCGTTAATTGGTTTAAACGAGACCTAGTAAGTAGTTTTTAGGGTTCCGTAGCCAAATGGCAAAAAACGGAACCCTTATAGATTCGTCATGTCCGTCCGTCTGTCTATCTGTCTGTCCGTCCGTATGTCACAGCCACTTTTTTCCGAAACTATAAGAGCTATACTGTTGAAACTTGGTAAGTAGATGTATTTTGTAAACCGCATTAAGATTTTCACACAAAAATCGAAAAAAAACATTAAGTTTTAGGGGTCCCCATGCTAAGAACTGAAACTCAAAAAAATTTTTTTCATTAAACCCATACGTGTGGGGTATTTATGGATAGGTCTTCAAAAATGATATTGAAGTTTCTAACATCATTTTTTTCTAAACTGAATAGTTTGCGCGAGAGACACTTCCAAAGTGGTAAAATGTGTGTGTCCCCCCCTGTAACTTCTAAAATAAGAGAATGATAAAACTAAAAAAAATATATGGTGTACATTACCATGTAAACTTCCACCGAAAATTGGTTTGAACGAGATCTAATAAGTAGTTTTTTTAATACGTCATAAATCGTAAACCGCAATTTATTTCACGGAACCCTTCATGTGCGAGTCCGACTCGCACTTGGCCGCTTTTTTTTAATAGGTACGTCATCAATCGTAAACCACAATTTATCTTACGGAACCCTTCATGGGCGAGTCCGACTCGCACTTGGCCGTTTTTTTTTGATTGCAGGATTTGAACTACATGTACTTACTATCGCCCAAGGGTACGGGTTCATAGGTACTTTCTCAACAAAATCGCCTGCACACACATACAGTTCATTCGAAAAATTACCCTAGAGGGGTGCACCCGTACCCTTGGGCGATAGTACCTACATACCTACAAGCATACAAACATTTCAAACGGGCATCTGACGTTAAGCCTTAATAGGGTTGCGGTTGTAGACTCAATTTTTTTCATATTTACTCCAAAAGAAAGAAGGCAAAAAAATATGCCTAATGACGAAAATCCTATTCAAAAATTTCAAATAATAACGAAGCTACATATATATATATATATATATATATATATATATATAACCGCTGTATAACCGTTTCATTGCTTGAGGTCCGTGACGTCACGGCCCTCGAGTGTCATAGTAAATGACAATTCACCAATTCATATGAAGGTGCGTTTTGTAAAAAAGGGACATAATATTATACTCCCTATTAAAAGTTTGGACACTTATAACTTTGTGATTATTTAATTCACTTGTGTTTCTTTTTTCCATTTGACTACATTTGGGGGGCAATGGTTACTCGCGTCCGCAGGAAGATTTACCCTCTCAGTTTCCCTGCACGTGTCCCCCGGGTGGTGCTAAAGAGTAATCAACTTCTGGCTGCTGCACTGCTTATTCTAATAGCCTCGCAGCAACATACAGTTCTAACCCACGATGCTCTTAATATAAGTTTGTAAAGAACTATACCCATGCCATACGAATAAATAAATAAATTTAACTAAGTATATTTATAATATTTTTCGAGAAAATTCAACGTCATTGATTATTTTATTTGGTGTCCACATATCTATTTGTCAATGTACAAACTCGTTGTCCACCTTTTCGTATTTTTTGCTGACCAGAATCGTTGGGACTGTTCTGGGTCACCGAGGCTTGAACTATGGACTTACGCTACTTTGTTGTCAAATTAAGGGTTATTATATAAAAACAAGTTAAGTGTACCGTAAATAAATTTAAAAATCTCTAACTCACTCTACAAAGTAACCAATAGTTAAAAGAAAGAAGAAAGAAAGAAGACATTTATTTACTACACAAAAGACACACAGAGACAAAGGGAGTAAGTAGTTAGTTATCTTTGCTCATTTGACACCTTAAATACTGATTGTTAAATTTTAATTACACAAACTGTCTGTGACAGACGGACACAGACACAGAGTGTTTAACGTATAAGTGTTCCTGTGGACAAATTTTGGCACGGAACACTTGACAAAATAGACAGACTACTTTCTACAAATGATGTAAGTATTTATATCACTAGAAACACTCATAAATGTACATTCAAATTAATACCAAATCGAATACCCTAGCTTCCAAATCGAACATATAATATTTTAAGCGAGAGTACTATTCAAGAACTCCTCAATATCATAGAAAGATTGTAAAATATATACGATTTTAGGTATACCTACCTTCTACCTTATTCAAATAGGTATAAGGGATTTGCTTTTCAAATATAACAGATGTAATTTTTTATCACCGAAACAAAGCTCATTTTAATCAAAACAAATAAAGTGCGGGCCGCGTTTGAGTCACACTGAACTGATAAATTATTCCGATTTAACTCACCCGGTTTTAATACATTGTCCGCCCTTCTGTACAACATCCCTGAGCAACCCGCGACAAAACATAGCACGAAAACCAAACAAATATTCATTCTTCAAACGGCACGTATATAGCGGGATCACAGAACACGACAGCGGATATATTTCAACCTGTATTTATTTGACACCCTTCCGTGTAGCAGCGCGTACTCGTATAGACTCGAATAAAATATCGAACGTATCGGTGACATTCTGATACGGCCCGCCGCTGGCTGGTGTTCGAGAACGCAAAATGTAATATGAATACTCTTTTGGCAAATACGCTCGGGTACGGGATCACCTACTTTCTTGTAAATAATGTTCGGACGTGGGCCTAATAAAATTGAGCTCGGGGCGACGGATTTCACGTAGGTACGTTTGTTCTGTGAAAAGAACAATTGAATACTCGTAAGGAGTAACGAGTGTCGGCGTTTTCTTGCAACGTCAGAGTCTGCTTGATATTTGCATCCGTTAGAGTCCTTGAGAGACCAGGGTTATACTAGTAACGAAATTGAACGTTTATGTCAAGTGTTAGGGTAATTGAAGTTATTTTCTTTCTTAGGGGAGCGCATAATTTTCAACGAGCACATTTCGAATAAAATACAGTATTTTCGCAATTTTAGCAAAGCTAGCCAGTACTAAAATAGCGGGCGGAAGTTGAAGCCCCGCCACTTATCTATGTAGTCATATAGTCTACAGATGCAGCTACACAGGCGAGGGGCTCAAAATTATCTTAACAAGCCCTATAAGTCTTAAAATAATAAACTAACAGTCGTGCAGATCATTTTAACCTCTTCATACGAGTAGAAACTTTTGCTGATGAATGTATCATCCTTAAGATTGGGCGCAAACGTTCGGTTTCCGCGTACGGTTTTCGGATTCGATTTTCGACTTAGAGCGCTCGCAGGCGTTTACAGAACAATAATTATCGCTCTAGAGGGCTGTAAGTCGAAACCCGAATCCGGAAAACGTTACGCGGAAACTGAACGTTTGCGCCCAGCCTAAACCAAACAATTAAACATATTTATATCCTTTATAAAGAAAACATCTCTAAAGCTATGTGAAAAATGGTCCAAACCATACTCACAAATAATAAGCTGGATCAAAGTCAAAATACAAATATCAATCACCAGAGCGGTCTCTATGAGAATTAAAGGAACGAGAAGAAGAATAGGAAGATTTGGATGCGAAGACGGATGTGGAATACCCACCATAGAACATTAACACCATAGATTCCTCTTCTTTTTTATGATACTATTATATTATATATATTGTATTATTTAACAAAATAAACTATTAGTCTCCTCTTCAATTAAACATATTATGTACTACGTGTATTTGACAATTTCCCTTAATTTAGATCCGGAATAGTTTAGATCAAATAAAGTTAACTTCTCCAAGACAGTAGTATCTTAATTCTTACAGTTATCAAGATATTCAATGTTTAATTTGCAGATTTAACCGGTGTAAATGGCTCTTAACTAACTGTGACGTCATAACAGCTTTTTCAATTTTGTACGGTTCCTCTACACTACAAGAAGGTTTACAAAGTGAGTTTGTTCGATATTACATACTTATTTTTTACATACATATTATTTATTTCATGAGTTTCAAGACCCTTGTAGAATAAAACAACAACCGTTAATGCTACATTAAATGATTTTGTACAAAAGTCGAAAAAAAAATTATGCTAATTTGTGTCTGTGAATGTACTCTGCAATATTCCCGTGGTGTGTATTTATTATATTTATATCCATAAATTTTGTTCGTGTATCAAGCCAGACATTTGCATAAGTGGCGATATGTATTACTTATTTATCTCATCAAGGTGCATATGAACGTTACATGTGTCACCAATCGTATCTTCCGGAATCATCTTTATTTCGACGCGGATGAGATCACAGCGTCCGTGAGTCAGTGCGGAGGCGGGAAACATGTCGCGGGCAACTTTTTCCATCTACTCTTAAGTGTCACACGGTGCCGAAGATTGCATCACTAAACCTACCTTATTTTAATACATTCTTTTTGATGTGGAAATCTCATCTTTTCCAAGTACTACGTAGTATTTGCAACACCGTGATGACGACGGTGTCTCGTATGTTATTTTACACGATTCCTTTTGGTGATATGATTCACGGTAGGTACAAATAAGTCATAATAAGGCTAATGTTCAAGCCGTGTGCTAACATTCCGGTTCCGTGAGATTTAATAATATATTATCTAAATAATATATGCTTATATCTCTAAACAACAAGCTCTCATCTGTAAAAACGAGATATAATTAACATAATTGCCTCATAACATACAGTACAATTTAGTAACATAGCGGCATATCGAATAGAGATCCTAAACAACAAATGACACCGAAAGGATTATGGTAGGTAATGGAATATGTGCATATCCTTGATTGATATACCTAAGATTAATACTTGGTTGACAATATTTGGAAGATCTTCTGGATAAGATTGAGATGCTCAGCTCAGGCCCGTCGCGGGTGGGGAAGCTTGGCTAATAAAAAAAACCGGCCAAGTGCGAGTCGGACTCGCGCACGAAGGGTTCCTTACCATTATCTATAAAAAACTATTTTACTCGTATTCTGTGTTTTTATTTGTTGTTATAGCGGCAACAGAAATACATCATCTGTGAAAATTTCAGCTGGAACTATCACGGTATCAGTGACAGCCTGGTGACAGACAGACGGACAGCGGAGTCTTAGTAATAGGGTCCCGTTTTACTCTTTGAGTACGGAGCCCTAAAAATGGACGATTACTGAAAATTATACATGTAGGTACATACATTTGACCAGCATAAATACTGTAATCTTTGATAACGAACAAGTAATGATTGTATTTATTTATTTATTTGGGGCATATACAACAAAACCTACCTATTAACTTGAAAAAACTATAATTCATATTAGCTAATAACAGATGTCCACAAAAATATAATCAATAAAGACAACTTTACGGGTAAAACAACAATAATTTATATGCGCAAGTGTTTAAATACCACCGTGAGTATATTCTGACTTCTGTGTAACGTTCTAGAATCGATTGTTAATTTGTTTTCTCAATCCTGTCTAACTCGTGAATTCAGTTAAAGATGACGTCTTATATACATGCATAACATACCAGTGACGGCGCGTGAGAATTTTCACTGGACAACCCGGAGCAAACTATAGGGCTGTTTTTTGATGATTTACGAGTTGGGTAATACATACCAAGAAATTTTAGCCAAGCCGGTGGGAATCGGCTTGTATGGGCGCCCCGCCACTGTAACACACACACAGTCTTATTAAATCAAATGATAACTCCATACGAAATGGAATGAAACGGCCAATTCGTGGTAGCAGTCATAATCACGCTAAAGCAAAAAAAAATACGTTCTGACCTCGGTTTTAGCTATAGGAAAATTCCGAGAACACGGAGTTTTTCGCGCACAAAATAACATATTATATATTTATTTAATTTACATGCAATATACACATATATTATACGTATGGCGTGTAAAATATTAAATGACAGATTGTTGACTTTGAACTTTTAGGTACGTGGTTAGGCACCCCTATTTCCACTCACATTTGTGAAGACGAGCTCTTGAATCACTCTCAAAGGTTTCCAGGTCATAATGCCGTGTCGTCTCTTATTCGACTTCCTCCGACTTGAAAAGTTTAGAAAATATTTAAAATGTAACATAAAATGTTATTTTAAACCACATACCTATTCACCTGTGGAACAATTTATACTTTCTTTCTGACTTTTTCTTACCGTTCTTATTTTCGTATTATTCAGTTTCTTTTGATCGGGGTCATTACTCATTAGTTATATTTACGAGTTATATTGGCGTAGACAAAAGTCTTTCTCTCGCCCAGAAAACAACTAAATGGTCTATTTTTGCAAGCTTAACTTGCACTGTTCGTATGTGTGTATGTAAGTAAGTTGTCCGTCAAAATTTGCAATCCATTTTTCAGTCACTTCCCGTTATCCAATTGAGCTGAAATTTTGCAAGCATATGTATATCGCATGACAATGCAATATTATATGATGACTTGGAGCTGATCTGATGCTGGAGCTGGAACGTGGCCATAGGAATTTCGCCATAAAACGACACAACCCCATCGAGTTTGGGCTCGTTAGAATCGTCTCAATGAGTAGTTGATGATGGTATGCAGAAAAGTACAGTCAGCAATAAAATTTTGTGCCAAAAAAAATTGACAGAAACTTAATTGATCGTTACTTTGATTCTTATTATCTGCATGTTATGTTTCGCGCGCTCGATTTCACACGCGCCAAGCTAATGTATCAGAACACATCACATATTTTGATACTAGCTTTTGCCCGCGACTTCGTCCGCGTGGAACTCGATTATATCGTAACGTTCTCCTTCCTTTTCACCCCCTTAGGTGATGAATTTCCAGATAAAAACTATCTTTAGTAAGGATTCTTTGGGAAGGCCCCGGAATTCAAAGTATCTCTACACCAAATTTCATCTCAATCGGTTTAAGCATGAAAAGGTAACAGAAAGACAGAGTTACTTTCGCATTTGTAATATTAGTATGGATTGTATGAAGGAAAGGGTCATTATGGCTGAGTTGCATGATTTTATAGATTAGCTTACTCCGAACGCCTTATTTACAATTAGACTCCGCCGCAAACTTGGTTTGTATGACCCGCCTCACCATAATAGATAGACTTTTTTCAGTATTATTTTGCATATTATCATACGCACGGCCGTAAGGACCTTTTCTACTAAACCGTAGGACTAAATTAACTGACTTGTAATTTAAATATTTTATACTAAAAATAAAGATACGTCAACAAAATGTTACATCTAATAGTTTTCAAAATAGCCATAATAAAACGTCTTTTTTACCCCGTTTTAGAAAATATCTTCGAAACTACCGCCATAAGGTACCTTTACCCTTGAAACGTCACATACATATATTTACCTATGTAATGTTCTTATTCCCCAGGACTCCCAACTACCGCTATACCGTAAATGAGTTCCATCCAATTGTTTACCCCCTATTTTACCTCCTTGGAGAATGCTCCAGGACTCAAACTATCTCTATACCAGATTTCATCTAAATGGGCTACATCTAAATTTTCTCCCCCATTTGATCCCCTTAGGGGATGATTTCCGGAATAGAAACTATCAAATGTCCTTTTCCAGGACTCAAACTATCTTTCAACCAAATTTGATCAAAATGTGTCACAAACAAACTTCCACCCCCAATTACAACCCCTTTGGGGATGATTTTCAGGATAAAACTATCCTATGTCCTTCCTTAACTATCGCTATACCGTAAATGGGTTCAATCCAAATTTTCATCCACCATTTCTCACCCCCTTATGTGTATGTTCTTTCCTTGGACTGAGACCTCTCTCAATACCAAATTTCATCTAAATGGGCTCAATCGAAATCTTCAACCCTCATTTCACCACCTCAGGAAATGATTTTTCGGGATAAAAACTATGCATTGTCCTTCCCTAGGACTCCTTCTATCTATTTACCAAATTTCATCTAAATGGGTTTTATCCAAATTTTCACCCCCTATTTCATCCCTGATGGGATGATTTTCGGAATTAAAACTATCCGTTGTCATACTCCGGGACTCAAACTATCGTTCAACCAAATTTCATCAAAATGGGTATGTCTTCAACTCGCTATACCGTAAATGGGTTCCATCCAAATTTTCATATCCCATTTCACTCCCTTAGGAGATGATTTCTGGACTAAAAATTATCTTAAGTCCTTCCCCAGGACTCTTAACTATCTCCATACCAAATTTCATCTAAATCGGTTCTATCCAAATTTTCACCCCTCATTTCACCCCCTCAGGAGATGATTTTCCAGGATGAAAACTATGCATTGTCCTTCCCTGGGACTCCTTCTATCTCTATACCAAATTTTAACTAAATGGGATTTATACACATTTTCATCCCTATTTCATCTCCTTGGGGGATGATTTTCGGGATTCAAACCATCCATTGTCATTCTCCGGGACTCAAACTATATCTATGCCAAATTTGGTCTAAACAGAGTCCATCCAAAATTTCACCCCCCATTTCACCCCTTAGGAGAAGATTTCCAGAATAAAAAATATCCAATGTTCTTCCCCAGAACTTAAACTACCTCTAAACCAAATTTTATCAAAATGGATTACATCCAAATTTTCACCCCTCCATTTTACCCCCTAAAGGGAAGATTTTTGGGATAAAAACTATCATTTGACCTTTCCCGGGACTCAAACTAATTATATACTAAATTCCATCCAAATCGGTCAAGCGGTTTAAGTAGCTCTATACAAATGTCCACCCCCCATTTCATCCCCTTCGGGGTTGGTTTTCAGGATAAAAACTACCCTAATTCCTTTCCCAGGACTCAAACTATCTCTATACAAAATTTCATCTTAATCGGTTCAGCCGTTTTCACGTGATGTGCGGTCACATAAACAGACAAACAGATAAACAGACAAACAGACAAAAAATCTAAAAACTGTTGGAACGTGTTCTGTTATCGATTTTAAGTATCCCTGGCCAATTTTTTTTCGAATATCTTCCATGTACAGACTTTCGACCCTCTTCAGCTTTATTATATGTATAGATAGATAGATTTGTCATATTTTGTAGTGATTCTTCCATTGTTTCCGAACAAAGTTTCCGTTTTTCTCTCGGCCAACCATTAATGTTTCCGTAACATGCACATCGATTTTGGTTGTAGGTACCTATATTAACCCAGAAAGATTGATCGCACCCTAAATGTTGATTAAATTGACAGACCTTCGGCCTTACTTGATTTTCGGATGCAAAGTAAAAGGATTTACGATAGATTTATAGTGTAGGTATACGGTGCGGATATAGGCCAGCGTTTTACGATTTCCAAGCTTTACCCATAGCAACGGTAAAGTTTTTGCGCGGCCGCCAAAAAAGGAAACTAGCCTCTCAAACCCAACCGCAGCTTGTCTCATTGCTATAATTAACTTAGTCAACAGAAGCCACTCAACGAGCTCGGTTTGGAAGTCGTCAACTAAAGCAGAAGTTGGAAACTCTCGGGCAAGGGGTTCCAAAGGGATTTTTAGTTGCGCAACTATTTCGTGAAGCGCATTGTTTTAAATACTGTGGCAGGGTGCTAACTAGCTGGCTTATGGTTATTTAGGGAGCCCAGATTGTACGCGTACTAGAGAAGATGTTAATGCGACTGTGTTTATAATTGCCGACAATACTTTAGGGCTCTAATCCTTCCTGTATAAATTACGTTACAATTACGAAATTAGCACAGTGGTTATTATTTATTACCTATCTGAGTCAACTCAAAAATGTCAGGCGATCCTGTAGTGCAATCTAATCACTTGATCAGTCAGAGGCTAGCACACTAGATTTTATCGCCACGTTTTACGGCGAAAATGTACTGAAACGTCACGTAAAACGCGACGTAAAACTTATCGTGCTAGGGCCCCCGAACCGGTCTTCTACCGACGACCTTGTTCTATCTTTACATACCACATACGTCGGGTGAAACACCCGATTGGGTGATACCACAGAACAAGTATTCCGTGGGTGAAACCTTATCGGTCCCTGACGGCTCGCCTTGTTCGGGTGTTGGAACGGTTTATGCAAATGCATCACAACGTTCAAATATGAAGATTATTTGAAAAGTTTTCTATTACTCGTTATTGTTGGTGACTTTTTATTTCAAATATTTTCATGAATAAAATTACTTGCCTTTATTTACTCGTATAGTAGGTATAGTAATATAGTAAACGTCCCAGTGCTCGACTTTTTTTATTTTTAACTGTCTCAATACTTGACACTGTAAATCGTAATTCCTTACAATATAAGAGAAAACGAGATGCGACACTCTGACTTCAGGAATGGCTTTAATGGTCATTTTGATAAATACCTAAATTTGTGAAGTTTTAACCATTTAGATGAGGTAAATTAAAATACCATATTTAAACCTTATTTATGTCGATAGATAATTTATTTTTTGACTAGGCAAGGTAAACAATGAAAATAAAGACCTAACTTCATTTTTTTCCTAGAAAATTTTAAGCAAATATGTTTCGGTAAAATCAGACAAACAAACATCTGAAAATTAGACTTTATTGTTTCGTAATTTGGTCAGAACGGCGCTTCCAAGAACGTGATATTTCCTAATGCACGCCCTTAACAGTAACAGTCTAGTTCATCATGGAACATAAACATGTTCGCACGTGTCATACTACGCACGGTGCACGCTACATTATTATAGGTACTGCTATCAACCACGTACTACGGCGAAAGAATGAAAAAATATTTTCCCCTCACTGCCTCGGAAAGCCGTCGTTTATCCTTTAAAACCAGTGAGCAAAATCGCATTTTATCCACTAGTGGGCAAAGTAATTTGACCTTGGAGCGTATCTCATCAAATCTCATGTATCTCATGTATCTCATGAACCGTGATAGTAAGTCAGTTGAAATTTTCACAGATGATGTATTTCTGTTGCTGCTATAACAACAAATACTAAAAAACAGAATAAAATAAATATTTAAGGGGGATCTCATACAAAAAACTTTTTGGAATTGCTTGCTGCCTTCATCAGGCGCTGGGTCTCAAAATGTATGGGAAAACTAAAATCCGACTCAAACTTGACCAAAAAAAAAAGTTATTTATTATATATTTTTTAAACAAGGGTGCAAATTTATTATTTATATTAAATAAAGTTGTTTTGCATGTTGCACTTTCCTCGCTACAGTGAGGTGAAAAGTTTTGTGTTACACACGGGTGCAAATAAATAAATAAATAAATATTACGGGACAATCTTACACATATCAACCTAAGCCCACGGTAAGCTCAATAAGGCTTGTGTTGTGGGTACTAGGCGACGATATATATAATAGTCAAATACATATAGATACTTATATACATACATAACATCCATAACTCACGAACAAATATTCGTGATAAACACACAAATAAATGCCCTGACCGGGATTCGAACCCGGGACCTCCAGCTTCGTAGGCAGAGTCACTACCAACTGGGCTACGGAGGCCGTTGAGCAAATGTATTTTACTTCTCGTGTGTTAAAACACTCGCTACGCTCAGGATTCTATTTTAGAACCACACGCTTCGCTCGTGGTTCAACTATAGGATCCTTTCGCTTGCTCGTGTTTCAATTTCACACTCGCGGGTAAAATACAATTTTGCACCCTTGTATGGCAAATAACTATTAAATAATGCCACGAACTTTCAATAGGTACGTGTACAAGAAAGTGTATGTACTTACTATATTTATCCAACAATAACATACCTTATCTTTTTTTCCCAAAATGAATAGCGCTGATGTATCTAGGAGATGATATAAGTAGATTCTGTTTTAAATTTACATTGTCATGAAAAACACAGCCCAGACTCTTGCAATACCGTTTTTAAAACCAAAACGAACTTTAAAGTCTTAACTTTTAACATTCGCAGTATAAAATAGTTATATGGCCCTGTGCAACCCGAACTGAGCCAAATTGGATAGGTGCTTACGTAATAGGTGCAACTAAAAGTAGTTTAATTGAAATTAACTTTGAGCTTACCTGATAGAAAGGTGGAATAGTAGATTGTTAACCAAGGGTTGAAAGTGACCCATTTAACCCGAGATATTTCTGGCGCTCGAACGAAGTGAGAGCGCCAATTGTTCGAGGGTTAAATGGGTAATTTCACCCGAGTTAAACACTCTACTTTTCATTTCGACTGTGAGGAAAAATAATTTAATATCAACCTATAATCGTAATAAACAACTCGTTAATGCAGGTACATATAGCTGAGTATCGATTTGTGAAAAGTTTTTATTTTAATGATTTGACGTAACTCTATTATCTTCGACTCCGTGGCTGACCGTAACAATAAAAAAAAAATACTTTCCACCCTAGGGGAGAAAAAGCTATTTTCCACCCGGCTATATGTCCATGAAAAATCAACTTTCAGAGCAGGAGAGATGAAAAACATATTACAGAACAATTGCCCGCCTGACAAGTAGGTATATATAACTTGGACTTGGACATGAATCTTGCTAAGTACGAGGATAGAGAGGTGAGCTGAGGTGAAAAAACTTGTGGGTTCTTACAACTTTTTACAAGCTTTATATTAACTTGCACTAATACTTAATTAAATATGTAAGTGTGTAAGTTGTCCGTCATTTGCAATCCATTTTTCAGTAATTTCCCGTTATCCAAATGAGCTGAAATTTTGCAAGCATATGTAGTGATCTGATGCTGGAGCTGGAAGGTTGCCATAGGAACTCCGCAATAAATCGACACAACCCCATCGAGTTTGGGCTCGTTAGAATCGTCTCAATTAGTAGTTGATGATGGTATGCAGAAAAGTACAGTCGGCAATAAAATCTTGTACCAAAAATTAAATTTTTGACAGAAACTTATTTCACCTCAGCTAACCTCTCTATACTCGTACTTACCTACTCATATATCTTAACACTGCTTAATTGGAGGTCTGACTTGCACTGGTTCGCCTGAGGTGAGGTGAGATGAATCGTTGTGAATAACAGCCCTTAGCTTAGTTGCGGCGGAAGCTGTCACCCGACTGTCGCATCGCGCGTAATGTCGTGTCGCGAATGTAGCAGACCGATTAATTGACTGAGCTCGACAACACGATGGCGAGGTCATTTACGTGCACTGATAAATTTAAACTAAATATTAGGCACTCAATATGAGATACGAGTATAGCGTTTACAGTTAAAATTACACCAGTTGTCTCACAAGTTAGGGATTTTGCCTGAACAAAAACAGAGCCAGATAATTTTTTCTAGCTGATTTTAGCCCCTAAATTTGAATGTTATTTGTTTATTCTACTTATTAGTAAGACCCTTGCCAAAAATAAAGAAGCGGGCTCGGAAAACGTAACAAAAGGCAGCACACGACCTAACGATGTTACGAAGTAATAAAGGCCGCGCTGATTATTCAAGGATCATATTCAAAACCAAAGCTGAACATCAAAAACATTCTCGTAGACCATTTTCAAGTAACACGAAATTTCTCACATAATATCAGTGACTACAGGTGCAAATTACTGCCCTGCGGGGCAAAGGGACCCTTGTATCACGTATTTTAGCACCAGCCGCTTGCGACCTCTCGAAATTTAGTTAGACGCAGTGACTTGAGGCTGACGCGAAGGAATTCCGGAGTCGACGTAGCTCTCCTTAGGCTGGTGCCGTGAAAGCCCAGTTGCAATATGGGTATCTAGGGAAATAACACAGCGTCGTGCGGAGGAGGGAAGTTATAATGTTCTGTTAGCTAGTTCGCTAACACCCGAACACGTAAATAAGGCTTAATAAATAGCCGCATTACCTGAGCCCCAGCTTAAAAACTAGTTGCCTTCTGAAGAAATATTGAATAGGAAACATTGGTTGTTTAAAAACTATTCCAATCGCAACACGGACGTTAACGGCAAACAAAGTAAAACACCGAAAACGGGCCATTCAGAAGGAGTAAGATCGGACATTTGGCGAAATTAAAGTCGCTTGTGCCGATGAAAAATTGACTCTATTATTCTTTCATAGGGTATTTTATAGTTTGTGTGATCCTTGGCACAGAGTTCGAAAATGTAATGAAAGGCGAACTAACATTTTTATAGAGGTCCCAACGACTCTGGGAGCGGCGGGGAGCGCTTTACATTTAAGGAATCCACACTGTTATATGTGGCCTCACATTGTGCGCTGCGACAACTATTGGAATACATTACTCGTCCCAGTTCGGCTGAATGATCTCATATACGAGCTGTTTGTCGCGCCAAAGTGTTTTAGCGCAACACTATTCTAATGTGTAACGTTAAATAGGTACTATTTTATCCAATTTTGGTTACAGAGGACTATTGAATGGCGAGATTAAGTTGCTACGACATTTTATCATAGTCATCGGTGAACTTAAAACATATAATTATGAGTACCTATATAGGTACTTACGATATCTTAAATAACGACGTCTCATGTTTTATACGCACTAACATCAAATTCCACCTGAATATTTTTTTGGGTTTCCCGTTCGTGTTTTTTTAACTGGATACCATGTCTAGCTAATATCGCAAGTATAGGCACTATTTGAACATTATAATATAGTTTAAGTCAGTGTAAATGTTATCGGTTGTTTTATGGAAAACCCAAATTTGGTACAACTTAATTGACGGTGACGATGCAGCTTGCCTGCCGAATGAAACCATATTTTTGGATATGGTACATGTATGCCGTCTCCTACGTATAGAACTATATTTGGTTTGCGAATGTTGTGCCTAAAATTATCATCGTTTCTTGTTATAGTCAGTCTTGTTTGAATCTAACCGTAATCGGCTTAAAACATCCGTTTGGCCGACTAACTACTATTCAGTTGAACGAATGATTCAGTTTCGTCAGTGCAAATGACATGTCCTCAGCGAATGGGAGGGATTATCGTTATGTTGAGCGGTTGGTTAGTTTCGAGACAGGGGTGCGAGGAGATAGTGGTTTGTGAGAGCCATTTCTGAGAGATTCTTACCTAATCGGTAAAATTAAGTGTCATTTAAATAATAGAGATGGGTGAATCAACTTTTTAGAGTCCTTACCGTTTCTACTATTTGCTGTTTAAAAGGAGATTAGAAGAAAATAGATAGACATCGGTTTTTTGTTGTTAATTATTCTTGCATTCCTTAATACCTCAATTAATTATAGAGTGAAACCACATGAAACCTGTATCAAAAAAAATTGCCCTCAAATTCACCGGTTGTCCAGGACGTAAAATATTCCCCGATTTGTATAAAAATAATGGTTTGTCCCCTGGACAATCATGTTTTCGGCTAGAATACGTTTTTTTTGCGAGATGCAACATATATGTTCAAATAGAGTGTCAATTTGGCTATTAGAAATTTTAACGATTTTATCAAATACGCACATTGTGGTAAGTTTGTAACTGATAATGAAAAAAGAACGGAGGAACAAGAAAAAGGGCACTGACCCGATTGTTTTATGTTACAATTTTTTTTTAAACAACGATGGTGGAAATCAAGCTTACGGCCTGCCTGATGTTAAGCTGGTACCGTCGCCTATGGACACTTATATTGGAGCGCGTTGCCGACCCTTTATTCTTTGGAGGATTCGCTGTGTTCGCAGATAGAGACATGCAGGTCCCTCACTCCCAACGCAACGCATCCTAGGGAGCTCTGGCGACCTTACTCACCACCAGGAACACAACACCACATGCTTCATAGCATGCAATAATATAGCAACACTACAAAGCAGTGGTCCTATTATGGCTGCGGTCTTCTGTAAGGTACTTCCCCAGTTTGGCTGCTTCACACACGAGCGAGATGACATTCCGCTGTGCCCTACCTCTCCTAAACTTACTTACGTTAAAATGGTATACCTACACTATCTCTACTGAATAATCTTTTATTTGATATTTGAAACGTGTATGAGCATTGTAAGTTAATAAACTTTCGATATTCACACATTATTTTCCTAAACGTGACTTATTTACTTTGATGTTTCGGACGTGTTGCAACCTCCTTAGTCACGAGAAGACTAGTGAGAGCGGGTATCAACGTCTTCTAGCTGTATTATTGGGTTTTCCGAACTACCCGCGCTTAATAAAACGCACTAGGCTAAATGCGCGTTATTGCCTGTACTATGTATAATTTTCTTAACCGGCCGCACTGCATACGCTAGGTGACTGACTAGCAAAGGCACCAAGCGCGCAGTGCGGCCAGTTGCGAGCATTCTAGAACGTTCGTTTCACTTCGCTACTCGCTATGTGACTCGCTAAGCTCTAAGCGCTAAGCAAGCCACCTGTCAGTGCGTATGTAGCCTTACAATATCCGGAACTTTAACGGAGGATACTTTGAGACGGCTACATTGTCTAACCAGCCAGTTGTGTTCCTTTATTAAAAAGGAATTGTACCCAGCCTTTTATTTGGCAACCTTGGAAGATCGTGTTCGAAATTCAAATTGGTGAGCCCGCACGCGTCACGGCTAGGGCTAATGCGTAAAATCAAAACGTCCGTTTCGATAAGAACACGTCGCACGCCGTCCGATTCAGTCGACAAATGTCTTTCCAATCTCAAACATACATATACGGGACCAACTGTAATAGAGGGTATTTTGCGGGGTCTTTTCTTATTTTTTACGAGCAAAGGCTGGGCGGTATTACGTCGACATGTGGCCAGGAGCGCGGTTATTATTTTTGGGGACTATGTCCTTGATACGTTTCGCTTTATTTGGGATATGCAGTTTGAAACTGCCATAGTTTTCCAATGAATTTCGTTATGAAACCGGCTGTTGGAATTTCATGAAACTAGGTACGAAAGTAAACGAACTGTTTGCATTTTTAGTGTTCCCATACCAAAAAGGTAAAAAAGGAACTCTTAATAGTGGACTTTCTTCGTTTTTCTGTCACAACGTTGGATATCTTAGGAAATTCTAATGCTATCAATTTAAATTAAGGTAAACGCAGCTATTAACGACCCCCTTAAGGCAATTTTCAAATCAACCTTACTTTTAAAGTATCCTGGTCCCACCACATGTACTTTGTTAATTTTATATGCTAGTGTTAAGTATAAAGTTTATATTAACTCAGTCAAATGCATATAAATAAACATTATCTTATTAAAAAAAACATAAGAAGTGACGAAGTCGATTGTTGCTATTACCGTCCCAAAATAACGGCTGTGATTATATTAACAATTTTTATGCAGCTATTACCGATCGTTACCCAGCTATGTCCTAAAACTACGACTATAAATTGCCTACATTTTATGAGTCGGTAATACATTGTCCTTACATATTGTATTACCGACCCATAAGAGTCGGTAATGACAACCATAAGAAACCATTACCGACCCGTAGAGGTCGGTAATAGCAAACGTGAGATGCTATTACCGATCGTACAGTCACGTGCAAAAGTGAGTCAATACTGGTAAGTAGACTAAGTAGTCGAATGTGAATAAGTTGATGACAGTCAAATTCACGATTAAATACAATGCAGACTATTACTTCTTAAATCCGCTATAAAACTGCCTAAAAAATTACTTGCCATTTTTTTTTTGGACCCAGGTATGTCCTAAAACTACGACCACGACCACCGGGGGATGGGCAGCAGCATTCCTGGAGTACGGTGGAAAGACTGTGATCGCTAACTCGCATGCTGAGCGTGCTGATTATAGCATGTGCCTCCCATGACAAGAACACTAAATCTATTTATAACCGACTTCGAAAAAGGAGGAGGTTCTCAATTCATCTGTATTTTTTTTGTGAGTCTCTCTCTTATTAGACCACTTAGAAAGAGAAGGCTAGTGCCAGAGAGCTGGAGAGTATGTCGCGGCCGTCTTGTGATAGCCGTGCAGGAGACCGTAATGTAAAGCGAGTTGGGACTTACGCCTAAAATTAAGGCTCTCGAGCCCGACCATGCCTGTTACAAAAAGCGATGATCTTCTTCTTCTCGTGTCGATGGCTTTAAATTGTGCGGGACCAGACGCTTATCGCCCTGTCTGTCGCGTCTCGAAGGTCTTGCTTAGAGCAGGCGTGCGGGCACGCTGGGCACGATGACATGTGTTCCATCGTTTGTGGGACCTCACCACACGGACATTGGGCGTCTGAGCTACTTAGGGCGCCCCACTTCAGCATGTTCTCCTTGCTGCGACCGACCTGGGAACGCAATCAATTTAAGGATTTCCAGATCGGCCATGGCTGCTTATGCCCGGCGGGAAGTTTCTCAGCGGGGCGAACATAATCTTCAGAGGGGGCTCGAGTATCTTGCCAGTGTTTAAGCCGTTTATGGGACTGCGGACTCTTGATAGCGGCGGTGTACCGCATATAGCTCCTGCGGCTCTTTAGGCGGGACGGTGGTACTGGTAGTTTATGGCCGTGGAGAGGGTGCCTTGGGTCTTGTTCCTGCTTCAGCTTTTCGACGCTGCACGACACCTCTCTGCGGGTCTCTGGCAGCGCAATTCCCGCAAGAGGGTATAGCTTATTGAGCGGAGTGGGTTTGAGTCATCCGGTTATTATTCGGCAAGTGTCGTTGAGTGCCGAGGTAACGTGGCCCGCGTGGGCGGAGCGGTGGAACACCGGGCACGCGTAGTCGCCCGCCGAATAGCAGAGCGCCAGGCCAGTAGTGCGTAGTGTGTGGGCGGAAGCACCCCACTGGGTTGATGTGAGTTTCCTCAGCAGGCTATTACGCGAACCAACCTTTTGATGTGCTTTTACACAATGGTTCTTAAAACAGCGTTCTATCAAGGGTTATCCCAAGGTATCTCGGGTACCGACAGTGTTCAATAGCAACGTCAGTCCAGATAACATTGAGCTGCCTATTTGCATCCCGGTTTCGTAGTTGGAAAGCGCACGACTGTGTTTTCAAGGGATTTGGTTTCAGGCAGTTCATCTCAAAGTATTTTGCGAAGCCCTCCAAGGTATTTGATAGTGATCGCTCAGTGTCCTCGAAGTTGTTACTTTGGGCCGTTAGTGCTAGATCATCTGCGTACGCGAACCGGTGAGTTTTGTGCATGGCTGGCTGATCGTTGGTGTATATGTTAAACAACATCGGGGCAAGCACACTACCCTGCGGGAGACCATTGTTCTGTGGCCGCCAGCGGCTTTTTTCCGTTTGTAGGTGGACCTGGAATCTGCGGTTGTGGAGGAACTCGCGGAGGATGTTCATAAACCCAGCGTTGCGAAAGCGATGATATGGATGGTATATGATGATCAGATACATAAAGGGGCTTTAGATGCACATTATGAAACAGATTATTTACAGGCATTAAATTTCGATAAATTTATGAACGAAAATGTTGAAAAAAATACTTAGACTATAGTTAAACTAAAATATAAAGATTAAAATTGTAAAGTTACCTACTAACCAAATACAGCGTGGCTCTGACTTTGGGGCTTTAAATTCAAATGTCGATTATGCTCCTGAAACGGAACTACTTTTCTACAACTTTTCAAAAATACGTTATTTTTGTATTTTCATTATTTCATACAAATTAAATAAAATTTTCAATGTACATCATCCATTAGTTAGTTTTCATACTTGTTAGTGTCATGGATGTGATGGATGTCAAATAATGAGGCCGTGTTTGCAATACATTGATGGTACAGTCGCCATCACATACATCGGAGCAAACAAGCACGTCACAAACATCGGAACACACCTCTATTTTCAAGGCATTAGGGTGCATGCGCCGATATTTTTGAACACCTATAGTGTACCTATGTATGTGATGGCGACTGTACAGTTAAACACTACCAAATTATAGAAATGATAGTTATTTTACAAAGTTGCGGAACAAACGTGGTTCAGTTTCAGGACCATAATCGATATTTGCATTTAAAGCCCCAACGTCAGAGACACACTGTATATAACGTTATTTTCGACGACCGCTATAGCCTAGTTGGTAGTGAACCTGCCTACGAAGCAAGAGGTCCTGGGTTCTCGAATCCCGGTAAGGGCATTTATTTGTGTGATGACTGATGAGCACGAATATTTGTTCCTGAGTCATGGATGTTTTCTATGTATTTAAGTATTTATTTCTCTATATAAGTATCTATATCGTCGTCTAGTACCTACCCATAGTACAAGCTTTGCTTAGTTTGGGACTAGGTAAGGTGTAAGTTTGTCCGCAAATATTTATTTTTATTATTATTTATTATTTTGATATCAAATGTTGTAAGACTTTCTCGTGTACAGTCGACGTCGAAGACATATGTTTTCACTTTTTTACCTTATTCCATTGTAATAAGGCAAAAAAATTAAACATATCTTTGACGTAGGTATACTCGTAAGTACTTACCACATACTGCCTGTTATGTTCCCGGTGGCAAGTAAAATCGCCTAAGTTCCCGAAGAAAAAATGTGTTGAGAGTGAGAGGTATGCATTTTTGTCCATAAGTGACCACTGTCAATATATACAACTCAAATAAACAATAAACTCAAATAAATAAATGATCGGCTACGCGTGACTGATTCTCTGAAGTTGCAAGCGTTCATTGACTACGGTGTAAACAAGTAGTGTCCGACCGAAGGTTCGGTTTCGGTTTCAGCCAGTTTCGGACATCTTCCATACAAACAACGAGTTTTAGGCACTTGTCCCACCGCCGGCGAGTAGCGAGTACTCTCATAGTAATTCTTACTCGCGCGAGTAAAAGCGAGTAAGAATTACTATGAGAGTACTCGCTACTCGCCGGCGGTGGGACGAGTGCCTAATTATTGCACGAATAATATTAAAAAAAATCAAGTTTTACTATTTATTTGGTTTCCATAGTTAATAATTATTTAGTCCCTGGGTGAGCTCGGGTCAAAATAGATAAAATATGGTGAAAACGAATTTTCCCAGACATGAGATGAGACTTAGCTAGATCGGTTCCTCGCCCCCGTAAACCCCTAGGTATATTACTAATTTCATCGAAATCGTTAGAGCCGCTTCCGAGAACGTAATTGCAAATATATATTAATAGTATAGGATAAGCAGTTGATATAGCTGAAATTGAATAGAAGGAAGATAGAGAGATTATAATAGAGTGGTCCGGTTGGAAACAAAAAATAACGTTACAAGTAGGTACATATATAAATAACCGTCATAACAAAACTCTATTCTCACCAAGTCAAGAAACGCTCCCGAGAATAATGTGTAGGTATGACGTTCGGAAGACCCCGCGGTAATAGTAATAAGAGAACATGTAGAGGTAATATAAGTAATTAATATTGGCAGTTTACCGACAAGGGAGGAAATCTGTCGACATCAGTTAACTCACGACAAAGTACATAATCATAATTAACAACTTAGTAAAGATGAAAAACTCGACATTTTCATTTCCAAGTTCACAAAACTAACTGAACCGATTTTGTTGAAATTTAGCTAAGAACCACCTCGATTGTGTCAGCTTTCGGGCAAAAGAAATCGAATTAAAATCGGTCCATTCGTTTAGGAGCTACGATGCCACAGACAGACACATAGATACACAGACACATACACACAGATAAACAGACACGTCAAACTTATAACACCCATCTTTTTGCGTCGGGGGTTAAAACTTAAAAATACCGCATAAGAAACCCGCTCAGCCAAGTCAGTCATACAACACATGAAAATTGTGATAGTAAAACATCAAGATTGTCGTTAGTAAAAATGTACATATTATTATGACCTATTTTTAACCGACTTCAAACAAAAGGAGGATGTTCTCAAATCGTTTTTCAGGGTTCCGTACTCAAAGAGTAAAACGGGACCTTATTACTAAGACTCCGCTGTGCTTCTGTCTGTCACCAGGCTGTATCTCACTGATACCGTGATAGTTCCAGCTGAAATTTTCACAGATGATGTATTTCTGTTGCCGCTATAACAACAAATACTAAAAACACAGAATAAAATATTTTTTTTTTATATTGAGAGCATTGGAAAAATTATGTTTCTTCCTAATGATTTTTAAGAAGCATATTGAGGTTTCAAAAGCTTTATATCTGAGTAAATGATGTATCTGGTGACCGAAGAGCCTGGCGGCTTTCAAGGGCAACGCATCAGCATTGCAATTCAGCGAGGAATGCCGCCAGCATCCTCGGTCGGTACAATGCCTCGAGGGCCGTTTTAAGAGTTAATGTAAATTATCAACTTATATATACTTTAGAAAATAAAAGTAGATTAATGTGGACGACGCGTGGCGCCGACGTGGTCGATGTGCGACAGGCCTGGGTTTGACCTTCGCGACCTCACAGTCACCTAACAAAGGGCGTTTAAAAACCGCGGCGGGCGAACCGCGCGTTTCAACCGCGGCGGGTGAACCGCGGCGGTTGAACCGCGGCGGTTGAACCGCTCAGCGTGTTTTTAAACGGCCGTAACGCGCTCTGATAGCGCAGGTGCTCTAGGGGAGCACTAATCCCGCAGACTGAGCTGCACTGATGAAGGATGGGGTGGGGGTGACGATAAAATAATACTTGGCGAAAAATAAATGAAACGGTATAATAAAATAATGAGACACAAACTACTGATTAAACTTTCCCTATCACAATTTCCTACTTCCTATCACAATTTCCCTACTTCTTCCTTTCTTCTTCTTCCTAGGAGCTCCCACTGGTGGGGCTGAGCGAACACAATTCTATCCGGCGATTATAGCCTCTTTTATACCCCTAAGGCATTAAAAGTGGTGGGGATATAATTTTGAAGACCTCGCCCACTTTTACTATGGAAAAGCTAGTTTTTACGTTTTCCTGGTTTTCAGGGAAACTTTAAGGGTTTTTACATATTTTCCTTCAAAAGAACTATTTCTGAGCTATACATTACAATATCTACTAGTTTTCCTGCTTTTCCCGTTTAAATTGGGAAAGTCGATATTTACGTAAAATTACCAACTTTGGTAACATGAAATGGCTTTGCCAGGCCCTAGTGGCTTTAATTAACATTAATTATCAAAAGTGATTATACATACGTAAGGGCATTTACTGTACCTTCCTAACGATACCTCAATTGCTTTCGTACCTCATCTGGTTACGAAGCTATGGCCGGGTGAGACCGTCAATTTTCACATTTACATTAACGTGGTAGCATAAGTTTGACTTTGCTCCCGTCTTTTTAGCCAATCAGAGAAATCAACCTGAACCTTGACCATTATTGCACCATAATAAGCAATAATCTCTATGCATACGTTGTGTACATTTTTATTTCACATTTTATGTAACTCTAGTTACCGATGTCCCTTGTTGACGGACTAGATCTGGATATAGTCTCAAGTTGGTTTCTTTACAAATAATTTGGCTATCTCTCCCTCATTTATCAGGGGCTCTCCCCCTATCGATCTTTATGAAATAATTACTGGAGGTACCTGGTACCTTTATCTTTACTTTAAGCTATTTTCTTCGTCTGTACCTATTGTACTTAGGTCCTAAATAAATCACGCGCTTCTTATATGAGCCGTTTGCTTTAGGAGCTTAATCTGGGCACAATTGCCGTCCTTATGTGAAGGAATTATAGTTACACGTCCTTTCTCTTCGTGACCCGTAGGCCTTATCGTTCACATACTATACAACACCCTTTCTCTTCGTGACCCGTAGGTCCTACATTTCACAAACTACATTCTGTCGCCCACAATGCCCCCGCCGGTATGTATCGCAGATACATACTGGGTTGCAAGGGTAAGCGACAGACTACATTAAAGTCTTACGACATGATTCGTCATCAAATACACTTTTAATCACTTTCACTATCATGTTCATTCACTGTCTTTACTACTTATTTTTCTTTACTACCACCAGCCGCCGCTGCGGTTTGGTGGTGGATTCCGTACGGGTTGGGGGGGCGCATTTTCCTTGTCGCTGCCTGCCCCTCGTACCGGAATAGACACTTTCACTCTCATTGTCTCCTTTCTTCGTTCTCTTGCCTTTCTGCAGGATGCTTCTACCAAAGCGACGGGCGGGCGTGCAATGACCAGTCTCCTCGCTGTCTCGTGCTTGTGGTCCTGAAGCGCAGCAGTGCTCGGTGCTGCTGGTGTAGTGGTGGCCGCTGCGGCCGGCGGGTGGGCGAGGCGACTCCTGCGCCATTCCGCCCACTCTACTCTTCTGCTAGAAGAATTGGGGGTCATCTCTGTGGTGACCGTGGTGCTCCCGGGCTCCGGGACTACACCTGACCTCTTCGCTCCGGCGGTCGATATTTCGGAGGCGGCTGCGACATTGGCGCCTCTCGGTGTTGTAACTGTTGTAACATGGTAGGCCACGGCTTCTTCCATAGCCGTGGTTGATGACACGGCGGATTCTGAATTTCTTGACGGCTTTGTAGGTGCAGACTCACTCGCTGTCGCTGCGCGTGCTGCGTACCTCGGTACCGGCCCTTGAAACGGGACACACGGTACATCTGCTGGTTTTAGACCTCGCGGGTCTACGAACCTTTCTTCTTCTAGAACTTTCTCGAAGTTCTCCATTAATTTCTTCTTTATAACTTTCAACCTTCTATGCCAACTGGCTTTCAATTTTTCTACCTCCTGTTCCAACTTCTCTCTCTGACTAGAGATTTCTTCTATCTCCTTCTGGAGCTGTTCCGCCGTGTCTTCCTCCAGATCCCTCAGTGGTGCTCGCTCTGGTGTCGGGGCCCGGCAGTGGGCTCCGAAGATGTTGAGGGATCTGAAGGTCGTTTTGTTCGATGAGTTGCTGTCGCTCTGCTTGGCTAGGGCTTCGTGATGACGGAGCCCTGATGGTGGGACGCTGCAACCAGCGGCCTCTAGGCGTCCTCGCTTAGAGTTCTTCCCCCTGCGGGTCCTCTTTTCAGACCGAGTGGAATCGCGGTCGAGCCTGGCACCCCGACCAGCGACCTGCGATTTCCAAAAATGCGACTCCATGTCGCGTACCTGCAGCTAAACCTGTCTTTCCCAACCCTCAACTGACAAGGTACCGTAAATTCGGCTAACGTTCCGTCAGCGACGTACGCGCCTCTCGGATTAAATCCGGATCGAAGAACCCTATCGACCGTCAATGACCTGACGTTGCCTTTTTGTGGAGGCGGACTTGCAACTAACGAATTTAAACTTTAAAAAAACTGATTCTATATACTTTTTAAAAAAACTGAATTTAAACTTTCTAAGCACTTTGAACTACTTGTAGACTTCTTGAGGCACTGTTGAGACTAGTAGGAGCTTCTAACTGGAGTCGAGCGAACACAATTCTATCCGGCGATTATAGCCTCTTTTATACCCCTAAGGCATTAAAAGTGGTGGGGATATAATTTTGAAGACCTCGCCCACTTTTACTATGGAAAAGCTAGTTTTTACGTTTTCCTGGTTTTCAGGGAAACCTTAAGGGTTTTTACATATTTTCCTTCAAAAGAACTATTTCTGAGCTATACATTACACTATCTACTAGTTTTCCTGCTTTTCCCGTTTAAATTGGGAAAGTCGATATTTACGTAAAATTACCAACTTTGGTAACATGAAATGGCTTTGCCAGGCCCTAGTGGCTTTAATTAACATTAATTATCAAAAGTGATTATACATACGTAAGGGCATTTACTGTACCTTCCTAACGATACCTCAATTGCTTTCGTACCTCATCTGGTTACGAAGCTATGGCCGGGTGAGACCGTCAATTTTCACATTTACATTAACGTGGTAGCATAAGTTTGACTTTGCTCCCGTCTTTTTAGCCAATCAGAGAAATCAACCTGAACCTTGACCATTATTGCACCATAATAAGCAATAATCTCTATGCATACGTTGTGTACATTTTTATTTCACATTTTATGTAACTCTAGTTACCGATGTCCCTTGTTGACGGACTAGATCTGGATATAGTCTCAAGTTGGTTTCTTTACAAATAATTTGGCTATCTCTCCCTCATTTATCAGGGGCTCTCCCCCTATCGATCTTTATGAAATAATTACTGGAGGTACCTGGTACCTTTATCTTTACTTTAAGCTATTTTCTTCGTCTGTACCTATTGTACTTAGGTCCTAAATAAATCACGCGCTTCTTATATGAGCCGTTTGCTTTAGGAGCTTAATCTGGGCACAATTGCCGTCCTTATGTGAAGGAATTATAGTTACACGTCCTTTCTCTTCGTGACCCGTAGGCCTTATCGTTCACATACTATACAACACCCTTTCTCTTCGTGACCCGTAGGTCCTACATTTCACAAACTACATTCTGTCGCCCACAATTAACTTAACCTTAACCAGCGATTGGATTTTCATAACAAATATCCGTCTACACAGCCAAGCCTCAGGGGCATTCGCAAAGTATTTGCAAGTATCCGAGAGTATTTTCGGTCGCCGTTCGTTTGGCGTCAAGTACAATTTATATCGGCGCCGAGTCCCGCTAAGTGGAAACATAGCTCAAGGCGACATTCGCGGTTTTTCAGAAAATTCCCACAAAATTAAATTTGTTACAAGATACTTCGTACTTATCTCAGTATTCGGTGGCTTAAAACTTATAAGTGGATAAAAGTATGAGTAGCTTGGAGTTTTTACATTGTACCATTATGTTAAATTAATAATTTTATCTATCCAAATATCATAAACCCTCCATGATGCGCTCAAGAACCGCACATTATGACCACCATAAAAATAGACAGTTTTGTTAGAACAAATTTCTTATCTGTGAAAATGTTATTATTGCTAAATAATAACATCGATTTCGATAATATTATTTCATTCAAATTTCGAACGTCTCTAAAAACAAAGAAATTTGATTTAACCTCTATTCTAATATCAGTCGAGATGACGTTTAGTTCGAAATGAATTGTCAATTTGCATACAAATATGACAAATGTGCGTAAGTAAGATATCGAACGTTATGGTGGTTGGATTAGTTGGATCCGACTCTAGTTTGTCTCTGAATTAAAAAAAAACTATGACAGCTGCCAGAAAACAAAGCCGCGATGCCGGTCATAATTAGCGTCTCCTGAATGCATCATGGAGGCTTATGATATGTGGATAGATAAATTAGTGTATGTAACTGTACATAATTAGGCATTATGTACAGTCACATAATTATAAGAATACAGTCAACATCTCCAAGAATATCTGTTTAAAATAGTGTCTCAGTGGACATGCGTTTAACATACAGATTCAAATAAAATAAAACATTTCATCTATACCGACCAATTCGTAGCTTTTGTCATGTGTTGTAAACGATACATAAATAAATAATGTTTTTGACGAAAAGGGATTTTATCGTGTATAGTTGTATTTATTTAACGTCTGACGTTTCAGACGTGTTGCGACATCCTTGGGCGATTCCAGACTTATCGTCACTTCACGTCGACAAATATGACAAATCAATTAATTTATAAAGGGTTCACATTTGAATTCGATTATAAAATAAATATTCACCTCACCTATTTGTGAGTTATGACAATTTCCCTCCCGTCTCCCAATCAGTCCATTTCCACCAACTGCGAAGATGAAAAACCCTCAGCAAGAGTCGGTTGCTCAAAGTAGAAAACACACACAAGTCTATTTTTTTCTAAATTCTGTTCTTGACTCATTCCATTTCCTGAGTCCAGACGCAATTTCCCACTACAACAATCGTCCTAATACAACGCGACTAAGTAGGTACGCTAATTCGCGCGAACTTGCGATAATCGCGTAGTCGCGTTGTTAAAGGACGATTCCTTAAAGTTTCCTATTTTTTTTCTTACCGTATTTAGTTTCTGGGTCACTGTGTCCGTTCTTTGTTTTAATAAGAAACAAACAACTAACCCCTTATCATAAAACTTAAAAGGCCCAATTATGTCATATAAATAAAAAAAAGGTAGACATGTTATCTGTACGAAATTCCCTGTTTAAAAATGGCCAGGCAAATCTGACAGCTGAGACACGTTTACATTTCCACTGACGACGCGAAACTGAGGCAAGTTGGTGGTGCAATTGACTCAATTTTAGTACCTCTTTTTTTTGTTACACCATTGAAAACGCCTATGATAAATAAAAAGTGTTTTGTCCCTTTCTTACGAACACAAATGTCAATTTGACAGACAATTTGTAGACAAAACGAATTTTGACGCTATTTTAGCTAAAATAGGCTTGTTGAACGTTTATGAATAGGTACGTCTACTAGTATTTTCAGTTACTTGTTTTAGTGTCATTATCATCATCATCTAGCAAGAACTATTAAGTTTTTTTTTGTTAACTTATCTTATCTAGATGAGAGCCCTTTCGGATGCACTTCGACCCAGTGTAATCTTTTGTGCTTTTGTCCTTTATGCCTACTCCCAAGCTGGCTCCATCATTTCCACAAAACGGATGATGCAGTTCACCGCAGCACCACTGGTAGTTTTGTCAACTTACCAAATCATTTAAAATGTTTAAAACCAAATTAAAACAATGTATTAGTGATAATATACCTATATTAAAAATACTATCGACAAGCTGGATGTTTAAGCTCATTGTAAGTGAGCTTTATTCTTTATGACTAATAAAAATGTTCAAACCTAAACTGAATAAGGATTTTAGCTGCATAAGGTGAACGTGACGGTTTCGGTTACTTACTGGTGATTTAATAAGTTACGTTATAACTAGGTAAGGCATATACAAATCTTTAGGATTATATTCTTTCTTAAGATGGCTTTTGAAGTAAAAAAATGGTTTTTCACTCTACTGTAAAAACCTAGTTACTTGTTTATAACTTACAGCAGCCGACTGGTGACCTAGTGTGTTTAAAATTAGACTCGGCAGATCAAAGGGGGACCCGCGGCGGCACTCAAGATGCGGTGCGCCACAAACGATGTTTAGACCCTCGTTCCCACCGTATGTTCTTATCTTAACGAATTACGCTTTTTTGTGGTTCTCTAATTAATACACAAGTCGAAGATATAACGGTTCCATAAACACCAACATTATCGAACGAACTTGCGAAGCGAACGAAGTTATTGCTTCAGCTTGGGCCGAAAATCGTATGTCCGGCGTCCGGTGTCTGTCCCGCTGTTCGGCTGTTCTCCTCTACAGGTCGCATCTCTCAACCGATTCTCGTGAAAATTTGTGAGCAGAGGGGTAATCACGTAACGTTCCGAACGCGCGTCTGTACAATTTAATTGTCAATTTTCAATATAAAAGTGACATTTAGACCTACCTACCTGACGCGCGTACAATGCGTTACGTGATCAACCTGCGGGTTCGTTAATTATATAGATTTTTATCGCCGAATTACTTTTTACAGTATCAATTTTTTTTTAATTTTTTTTTTCTACAAAATGTAGTTCTACAGATCACAGAGCCCCTAATCTTAATTTTACTAGCAATTATTTGCCTTCATTATACCTACCTAGATTTATTTTACAGTAAACTAAGTTCTGCAGCGGAAGTAATTTTTCCGATTCCTGTGGGAATCTACGAAGCGAATTAAAAATTTGAGAAATCGGGCCCGTATATTATGGGCGTGAATTTAAAAATATCGAGTTATTTGAAACGCTTTTCTTATCATATTTGGTAACAATGAGGACTGATTTTATATATGATTCTCGTCAAATCTCAAAATCGGCTAGTACCTACCTAGTGATACTTATAATAGGGATGTGACGGCCCCATCGGCCACCAGATTTCTGGTGCAATCAGTCAACGTAAGGCAGCTTGTGGCGGGCTGTTAGGGAGTAGCGACCCTACGTACCTGAGTGCTCCTGGGGTTGTCCTGTGGTCAGGCTGAGCCGATCGGGTGGATGATTGGACAGCCCCCCCACCTCTGGCTTGCCTAAACTGGCTATCCAGATTGGAGTCGCAAGAGCTGTTACTCGAGGGTAGATGTGGACACTTAAGTGGCGAGTTAGCTATATGTTTAAAGTCCAGTGCCACCTCTCTACCCCCCCAGCCTCTCTGACTGGTGTTGCCCTTAGGCCATTTTTTAATGTCGCTGTTAATAGGGGCCCATCTAGCAGTTGGCGAGTCACCGTCTGCCAAAGATAAAAAATGAGACAGTTTATTAGGCAGGCGTCCGATGTTTCACCCAATAGCCCAGCCACTTAGTCCATCATTTTCACCCAATAACCCGTTTTCTTTAGATTCCATCAACCAGTAATAGTCCATATACACCCCAGCGGGTGCTGTCTCTGTGTGGGTCCCATGACACGGGCAGGGACAGCATCCGCTTGGTGTACTCCTTGCATTTCATTGAATTGTCAAAAGGGCCTTTACGTGTTGACTCAGTTGGTACTTTGTAGGTACCTAGCCCCACGCACGCCTCCCAAAGGTCCGGGACATTATTGTCCCGTGAGCGGGAAAGACATACATAATAATACTTTCAGGTGTGGTAGAGAACAAGGGTATACCTACATTTTTAGCCATAAAAAGTTACCAACCCAGTGCATAAAGCAGTGTAGTAAGTAGGTGTCTAACATATTAATGTGGGTAATATAAGTTTACAATATTAATGGCAATATCAGGTTATCTCCTAAAACCAAACATTAACTTCCGCCGTAACGCAAACACATAAAAATCTATAAAAAAATACGTAAGCACATCTAATAAAGTTGATAAAGAATAACGACGCTGCGTAAACATAATCTCGTCGCCAGCCCGGCAAATGGAGGTTTCATGTTCCACTGTTTTACCTAAACATTTCACTGTTCGATCGATGTCTATAATAATTGTCTACGAGCCCGTTGCGGGATACCGATATCACAGAGTACCAGAACCTAATGGCTAAAAACAGCACTCAAGTAATTTGTTGTGGAAGTATTTTTAAAACGACATTTTGTGAATAAATACAATAAAAAGATTGCTTTATTTTAACTCATACATTGCTGAACCCGTAATGAGCATCACTACATATTAGAAAAGGAAGTCTGTCTGTCCCTATGTATGCTTAGATCTTTAAAACGCAACGGATTTTGATGCGGTTTTTTAATAGATAGAGTGAATCAAGACGAAGGTTTATATTTATGATACATACCCGTGCAAAGCCGGGGCGGGTCGCTAGTTGAAAATAAAGCATAAAATTATAAGGGCATAAATTGATACCTACGCGTCCAGTCATACTTTGGCAGAATACATCCAGAACCTAGTTAGCAGTAGCGCGAAGCATTTCGGATGTATCTAATCCCAGGATAATTGTCATATAATTTATCTTCAGTAATCACATCATCATCATCAATCTTACATGGAGCAAATAAAATAAAACATTAAAGCTTCATCTTATACATAGATAAATATTTTTTTTTCATAACAGTTCATGGCTTCAACCCGATTAATATTTTTTTGTACTCGACGATTAAAATATGTGTATTAAGATTTCATAGAGAATACTGCAACGTCACTCTTTTCATAGTTGTAGTCCATGTTACTGTCGAAACAATCGAAATAACTACTTTTCGATACGCTCCAGACAACTAAAATAAATTCGACCAATCACGTGGCTGCTTTACTGAACTGTAATGAATTGGACCAATAGAATCGCTTTGATGTCGTACGCTCGTTGATGTCTTTTAAGATATCAACAAGCGTACGAGCGATGAGCTGCACTTCGTTTCAACAGTATCGAGTTTGTTTAATTAGTTCAGTTGACTCGTAGAAAATTAATTTTAATGAACTCGTACAAAAAGAATTGTTCACAATAGTGTTATAATCAAGCTTTTTAATCTCGTACCTTACTTAGGCCACTCAGCAAGCTTCGTGGCCTAAACACGGTACTCGACTAAAAAGCTCTCTATTATAACACGATTGTGAAAAATACTATTAATAATCCCCTAAAACAACTACGACGTTTGTGTGCACTGCATCTAGCAAGGTCTAAAGGCGCTTTTTTGAGGCCTGAATCCGGCCTGAATGGCCTGCGGTGGTGGTCAATATAGAGCAGGCTCTCAGTGGAGTTTCGTTTGCAAAAATAGCGCACCGCAATCTGATTTCTGATATACCTATATTATATGGATCCCAGACATCCAATAAATGGATGTTGCCAACCAGTTTGGTGGTCCAGTCCCCCCCCCCCCCCCCCAATCCCAAATATTATTACTTAATTACAAAAGATTTTGGGTTTTAATTATGGAATTTCATTAGAAAATAAGTACTTACGGGTGCCTATATCCATACTTAATAATATAAATGCGAAAGTGTGTCTGTATGTCAGTCTCTCTGACTTTTTGTCTCTCTGCCTAGTACCTCTGCACGCCTAAACCGCTGAACCGATTTACATGAAATTTGGTATAGAGATAGTTTGAGTTCTTGGAAAGGACATAGAACAAAGAAAAAATATAGGTTTTACTGTGATTACCTTAGTTAATATAAATCGAGGCATGAGCTGAGGGATATCGAGTCAGTTTTCGAACGCGCGTTAGGACAATTCAACTGTATTTTTTTCATATAGAAATTGATATTTAGATCTACCTAACTTACACCGTACAAAGCGTTACGTGATCGACCTGAAGCCCCCCTATTCTGTAACTTGTTTTAAGCTCACCTCAACGCTCACCCACAATTATACCTTGACACCGCGATGCGTAGTAATTAAGCGAAGGCAGTGGTCTTGTTTCGTAACGGGTGACCAGCGGGTTGAGCCGCATTAACGCGTAGCGAATAACACCCCAGGAGACAGTTCGAAAGATTTGATCCATCGTCAACCAAGGTAGCTATAATATACAGTTGTCCCAAAACCCGATCGCGGTGTCGGGCGATCTCAGGGCAGGCTCTTACTTCGCCCAAAGATTGGCCATCCAACGAGGCAACGTGGCCAGCGCCATGTAACTTTGAGTTGTGTTGAGGGCGGACATGGTGTTTATATGATAAACTAAAATGTTTATTTACTAATTAGCCCGTATCCAAAATAATTTCGTACGATTTCTGTATTGGAGGAAGTACGGGGTATACCCATTTTACCCACTAATGTATCCAACTCTATTTGTACTGGGCATGGTAGGGTACAACCAGCTGCGGGTGCGCAGAGAGCTGTGCCTGGCCACCTACATTTTTAAATTACTTCGGGGTAAAATATACAACAGCCAGGTATTGAGTGGTGTGAGTGTGTGTATTCCCGATAGGTACGTGTGGCGTAGACTCCGGCCGCGGCTGCTAGCCGAGCCGCGCGGGCGCACCAACCTGCTTGGTAGGGCACCGATGACGCGAGCAGCGCGTACCCTCAATCTCATAGCGGAAAATATTGATTTGTTTTCGTGTTCTCTGAATGAATTCACAAAGGCAGCATTGCTCGTAATATGTTATAAGAGTACTACGTAAAAAAAAAAAATGTTGTAGGTATTATAAAATAGTTACACTGTTGTCTTAGGTTCGATGCCTGTAAAAATAGTTGTAAGTGTGGATAATAATAATAATAAAAAAATAAAAAAATTGTTATTAATTACGTACTAAGTGATTGTTGTCTCATAGTGATAAAGTTAAACTTTGGGAATTCCATTCTAGCTCTCAGCTCTCTCTCTCTCTCTCTCTCTCTCTCTCTCTCTCTCTCTCTCTCTCTCTCTCTCTCTTAATGCAGCTGCATGCAACAAAGAGCTAATTACGCGAAAACTATATTGCAGCTGGATATATTAACTTTGCCAGGGTTCAATTCGATAAAAATAAATTGGAAACAGTGTATAGGTATTGTATTTTACAAAGGTGTGTCAATATGGCTAGCAGCCATTTTCCCGAAACAACCCACAATCAGTCACGCCGGCGACGTGTTTACTTTTGTATGAAACCAAAATTTATCTGCCGCGTGCCACCTCAATAATGGCATTTTTAAATGTCACGTTGTTTCCCTCGTAATCCTGTGATTTATTTTTTCCATCCGAAATTAAAGCCAACAAGCAAGTTTATTGACCCGGTTCGATAATAATTCCGATGCTTTTTATTGTTCAGTCGTTGGGGATGGTTTGCGATCGTGTAAGGTACAATCTGATGTATTGATTGATAAAGCCAATAAAGTTTGCATTACTTAATGACGTTGTTAAATTTACGGAGGGAATTTCGATTTGGAACGCGTGTTGAAAATCAATTTAAATAAAGTCGGTTAAAAATACATTTCACATTTCAATTTGACATCGATGTGTTGAGCACTCGATCTGGCACGTCAGGATGCGAGTGCATGAAACACTTGGAAGCTAATTGGAATGCGAAACCTAAGCATCAGGCAGATTTAATATGGTAACAGTGCATCGCGTTCTCCAATATAATGTTTCAATTGATCATCGAGTTTCGAACCGGTAGTGCATGGGTGGTAGTATGACTGGTAGTATGTCGTTAAATAAATTATATAGTAGAAAGAAAAGAACAAATTAAATGAATAATTAATTAGCCAATTAGGTTTGAGGAGGCATTTATATGTAGGTATAGATAGATAGAAGATGACGAAAATCCCATTCAAATATCTCAAAACCGTTTTTATGTCGCTTGTTAGAGTGAGAAAACGATCGGGGAATGTGACGTCAAGAACCTCGAGCGTCATAGGAAAAAACAATCGTTTCATATGAAGGTGCGTTTTGTGGAAAAGGGACAGAACATAAAACTTTGGAACTTAGTGATTCTGATTACCTATAAGTACCTATAATCTCTTGCTTTGATTTTTTCTCTATTATCCTTTTTTCGAGAAAATACATTATGATTATTTTATTTAGTGTCTACCTACAACCGGGTCCGCTGCACCAATGTTTTCCATGTTTTTAAACATCTAACATGTTTTCCGTCAGGTTCGGCAAACAAATAGGGTTTTGTTTTGATTGGCAAAACATGTTTGACGTTTAAAAACCACGAAAACATGGCGCAGCGAACGCGGCTTACGGGGTGTAGTTCAGCAGGCACTTTGGCAGAATGAGCAAAGAGCGCGTGCCATTGCCATTCAAAAAAAACAAATCCATGTTAATTATATTGTTCAAATTTATTGATACATTTATTGAAATTACGCTATAATGCGACATTTGCGCATATAAGTTCTCATATCACAATCGAATATTTTTTTATGGTTTAACTTTTGGCATGTGTATCGTAAAGGGCTATCGTAGACTGAATTTAAATATATCTATACATCTATATCTATACATCTATAGGTACATATTATAAAACAAAGTCGCCGGCCGCTTACGTCTGTGGGTATGTTATTGATAAACTCGAAAACGACTTAACTGATTTTTATGCCGTTTGCACCAATACGTAGAGAATTTGACGGTGGTGGTTTTAGTATATAACTTATTGATGTGGCGATTGTAATAAATTCGTTACAACGATTTATTTCAACCAATTCAGATAATTTCGGTGTTGTTTTGACGTGACAAATGGCTTCTTAGATAGACAAATGACAACGTCATACGCTGATATAGAATACTAATTTCGTCAACATTGTCAAAGTCTTCGGTGGCCCATCGGATACGACGCTGGTAAATTGTTAGTAAGTATATATTAAGTCCCGTCTTCGAGTCTCGGTAGACGAGGCAACTTTTTGCTTTTTAGGGTTCCGTACTCAAAGAGTAAAACGGGACCCTATTACTAAGACTCCGCTGTCCGTCCGTCCGTCCATCCGTCCGTCCGTCCGTCCGTCCGTCCGTCTGTCTGTCACCAGGCTGTATCTCACTGATACCGTGATAGTTCCATCTGAAATTTTCACAGATGATGTATTGCTGTTGCCGCTATAACAACAAAAACTAAAAACACAGAATAAAATAGTTTTTTTATAGATAATGGTACGGAACCCTTCGTGCGCGAGTCCGACTCGCACTTGGCCGGTTTTTTTATATTGTTTTTTTACAAATTTTGGAATATAGGTAGGTAACTATTTAATTTAAAATTAGTACAAGGGCGGATTAAATGCCACAAATAAAGCATATTTTTAAACTCCAAATTAAAGGAAAAAATTAAAAATTTAGGCTCCGAGCCGGATTCGAACCGGCGACCACAGGCATACATGGCCCGTCGCTACTAACCAACTGACGTATCGGAACAATCTGTCTCAGCCCCTAAATCTTTCAATCAGTTCCTTCTTACAACGCTTTAGGGAGGCGTGTGGCGACATCTACCTAGAAGACATATGCTTCTTTAACGGCACCAACGTCTCAAATTATATTGAGAAATCGTCAGTAACGATGCGCCACCCCCTACTGAATTCATTTTTGTATAATGCAGTTACGCCTGCTAACGATGTTTATAAACTCCAAATTAAAGGAAAAATTTAAAAATTTAGCCTTTCTTTCTTTTTTTCCTTTAATTTAGAGTTTATAAATATCGTTAGCAGGCGTAACTGCATTATACAAAAATGAAAGCATATTTTGTACGTTTATGATCCACATTGTTTAACATAATATCGATTACATATATCGAGGACAAAATATCCAGTTAGGTATCAACTTCGAAAAAAGGGGCAGTCGTCGAATCCAACTCGGCTGGCCAACATCCGGAAAGCTACGGCACATCTTTTCGTCCAATATTCCGCACTGACTCAAGACGAGAATCTTCGACCAGTGCGTGTGCCAGTGATGACTTATGGCACTGAACCGTGGTCGCATACCTACTATTCAACTCATAAGTAGGCTCAGTCACCCAAAGGGCAATGGAAAGGGCTATGCTGGGAGTTTCTCTACGTGATCGCATGAGAAATGAGGCACGGCATTCGATATCTCGTAGCTCTACGAATCGCTAAACTTAAAAGTGGCAGTGGACGTTTAGGGTATAGTACAGGTAAACAACTGAAGTAAAACCCCTCTTCAATGTAGGGGTGACGTGTTCGAATAGGCATTAGTTATGTTTGTGTTAGAGAATTTTAATATGTAATGTGTATTCGAATACATCACCACTCCTTACAAGAAGGGCTTTACTAAGTTTTTTAACCATATAACTGATGCCCGTTGGGGCGGGGAAGGTGGACTGATGACCTGGTAAAATTTCCGGGAGTCTGCTGGGTGCGGGTGAAGCAGGACCGGTCATTGTGGTGTGGTACCCTTTGCTGCAGAGGCCGTTTTTGGCTGATATGATGATGATGTTGAAAATGATTAATAAATAAAATTTTAAATTTTTGGTCGACACCGAAATCAGGCGTGGATGACATAGCGTCCAAGCAACGAAGAGGTGAATAAAGTGAAAGATTTTATACTGAACGAGTTTCAAAGTCCAAGTGAGGAACATCTTTCTCAGGACACCGTAGTAAATGCTGACGAAATCTTTCATTATCTGACAGAAATGTTAAATTCGTTGAAGTGCAGCGTACGCTTTGCTAAAGTTTTTCTTCTACGCAAATTAGCCCCGCCGAGGAAAAACTTATTGCGCAAAAAGTGTTTTAGGTATTAAATGAAAAAAATTGGCTCTGGCTACTATGTAGTAGGTCTAGGTAAATTAAATAATAAATACATCTTGCACCACCCGTGCGAAGCCGGGGCGGGCAGCTAGTTATTAATAAGTGAAAGGCAAAGCAATTCCGCCATTTTGACGAAAATTTGACGTTTCTTATAGCTGACAGTTGGAGCAGCGTTTGATTTCAATAAAAATAAATGAAAAATGAAATGAAGCCGTATATTTCGGAAAATTAAATAATTGTCGCAGTCGGATAAAAACTATCCTAAGTTGCAGCTAGAATAATAATGTACCTATATAAAATGTTTCATATTTTTCCGTTTATGGGATGCCGAGAACATTCGTAACACACAAAGCTTAGTTTCAAACTGGCTGATTCTTTTTTTAATTTAGAGATTTATTATAAGTGGAGAAAATAGATAAAGTGCCTATAATGTCATGTAAAATTTATTAAAAAAAGTTATAAACCAATTACTCTTGCCGTTGTTTTACAATAGACTGAGCAGTAGGTGTGCTAAATAAATAAGTTTCCTCGCCTTAAAAGATAATGACTTCGGTCGTTAGTTAAATTGCTTAATTTGAATCTCAACTACTCGTGAAACACAAAATTATCCACAACTTAAAGCAATTTTCATCGCCGCGTTTCAATTAATGGAAACAAATAAGTAAAGCAAATACACAATTCCGTCTAGCATGTCGAGTTGCAATAAAACGAGCCGTATTAGCTGGGAACAGCGGTAACTCGTTGCTAGTTAGTCCGCACTTAACGGAATTCACGTAGATTCAGTATTACGACCATTGCCCGCAATTTATTTGGAACACCTAGCTGTTCTCACGGCAAGGGACCGCCGAATCTATGCATTTACATCGTGGGTCGTGTCGTGGTCAATTTATTATGGTCGTGGAGTCTCTACGCGACTCAAAAGTAATGAAATCTTATCATGTCGTGTTTGTCTCGTCGAACAGATAAATATCACTGTTGTTGATAATGTAACCAGTCGATATCATAGTCAGGTTATTATTATCACTGTTGAATCTCTGAAAGTGGCCCATGTTGAACCAAGATTTGTTTCTCTTGGTTTGATGATGATATCTGTTGCTGGCGGTCTTCCTATTTTGTTTCCTGATTCTATCATCATCATCATATCAGCCGAAATACGTGCACAGCTGGACATAGGCCTCCCCCAAAGAGTGAGCTGCGCCACCCATTCCAGCGGATTCCCGCGACCTTTACCAGGTCATCAGTCCACCTAGTGGGGGGCCTACCCACGCCGCGCCTTCCAGTACGTGGTCGCCACTCAAGAACCTTTCCGCCCCAACGGCCATCGGTACTACGTGTAATGTGCTCACTGCCACTTAAGTTTAGCGATTCAGAGGGCTATATCGGTTACCTTCGTTCTGCTGCGGATAGCCTCATTTCAGATGCGATCGCGCAGAGAAACTCCCAGCATAGCCCTCTCCATTGCCCTTTGAGTGACTTTGAGCCTTCTTATGAGGCCCATAGTAAGCGACCACGTTCCATAGTTAGCGTCCTGATTCTATAGTTAGCTTTTATTATGTGTAGCTTAATCAATTTCATATAAGTATCTGATACTTTTGGCGAGTTAGTTATATAGGGCCTGGCCACATGTCTGTGGTGCCGCGCAAAACCCGGGTTTCCCGGTACTTAACGCGGATTTGTGCGGCGGCGCACCGCTGCACGCCGACATGTAGCCAGGCCCTTACGCGAGCGGAGTGAAGTGGGGTAGCATAGCTTTTCCAGTTTCCAGAAACATAGACGAGAGTGACTAGATAATTTATATTTAGATTCAATGTTTGTTTTATATTCACATTTTAATATTGCACTTAGTAAATATATACCAACGACTTTCTAATGCTTCCCTTATAAAACGTTTAATGTATACATTTTGAAATTCATGAAAGCAACGTCTTACAAAATAAGTGAGACTACTATATTTCAGCTTGCTAAACGAAACATTACATAAACAAGCTTCGTTCCTCATAAATTTCTCTTATAAAAGACGAACGAAATTTTTTATATGCACTAAAAATTGTACGACAGGCCATATATTCATTTCACTAAGCCGAATACATTAAGGCCCCTTTCAACTCAATTAATGGGCGCTTAGCACGAAAGTTTGCTTTTCTGAGGGTGTTTTCAATAAAAATGCAAAGCCTTAAACCTGAGATGGATCTACGGTTAACTGATAAATAACTCTGGACCGGTCCCGTTCATTCACAACCCAGACACGCGCGAAGCACCACGATTTATATACAAATGCGTCCACTGAAGTCAGCCATATTTATTTTTCCGTGTCCTAATGCGTCTCTTGAAATATTCATGCAGTGACCGCGCCATCCGTCTTGCTGATGTCTTCTGTAATAACATGATGTAATATCTTAGTTTCATCTTACTCGTACCTTATAAGACGGCTATACACACATCAGTGTATAGTTTATGGTATGTAATTCAGAAGCCCCTGTTTCCGGAGCGTCAATGGCCGTCAATGAGTACCCATTGATCAGCTGCTTAATGAAATGAACATGGAATCAGATAATTAGTAAATGTATTGGTAGTGGCATTTGTAGTAGGACACGACATAAAAGTATTATTATTTTATGTCTTTCCCGCTCACGGGACAATGATGTCCCGGACCTTTGGGAGGCGTGCGTGGGGCTAGGTACCAATTGAGCCAACACGTAGAGGCCCTTTTGACAATTTAATGAAATGCAAGGAGTACACCGAGCGGATGCTGTCCCTGTCCGTGTCATGGGACGCACACAGAGACAGCACCCGCTGGGGTGTATACGGACTATTGCTGGTTGATAGAATCTAAATAAAACGGGTTATTGGGTGAAAATGATGCACTAGTGGCTGGGCTATTGGGTGAAACATCGGACGCCTGCCTAATAAACTGTCTCATTTTTTATCTCCGGCAGAAAGTATTATTATTATTATTCTTTTTTCGTTTTTACCACTTTTCTTCCAAAAAAATGCAAATGAAATATCAGGAATAAATTTGGCATCCTTGGTTTATATACGAAAATGATACCAAAGTTGTCTCAACAGTTGTGCATTTATTTTGATTCCGTGGAAAGTAATTATTTTTTAGCACGCACTAAAATTTTAATATAAAAGTTATACAAATATTTGTAGACAACAACACAATGTAAATTTTCATTTTTCCTTTTTACGTTGAAAAAAAATAAAATTAAATATCAGGAATGAATTCGGCGTCCTTGATTTATACGAAAATGATACCAAGCCTGCCCTTATAGCTTAATAAATATCGCCAGGTAATTCGGGGTAAGCTTTGTTTTTTTTTTTATCTCTGATATAATCAGAAACAGTCCCCGCGAAGGATACGGGCGACTGAATCCGTGCTAACATTATGATAAACAATTTCTAATGGAATTAGTGATTCAGTGTATGAATGATGACTTGATGAGTGATGGTTGTAATGGATGATGGGTGATATGGAGAGTGAATTATGTGTCATTGAACTTTTCAGGTTATTAACTATGGTGTAGGCAAGTTTGCAAAATGGGGCTATTGTAGTTTCTTTACGAATTAATTCCTGCAGGTTGTATGGTTCTATATGGAGATTATGACAGGTGATTTCGTGGTTATATCTCGGGTTTATGAATTTCAGGCAGTGTCTTAAAAGGTGGTCGATGGATTGTGCGGTGCTTCCATCGCACGGGCAAAGGTTTTCGGCGGTTATCTTGAAGCGGTATAGGTAGGTTTTGTGGTAGCCGTGTCCGGTAAGAATTTGGGTCAGATGGAATGAGATATAATGTTCTTGTTTTGTAGATCTTGGATATATGGCGCAAAGTCGGTAGCCAGTTTTTCAGGTGTAAGTCTTTTTATGTAGGAAATGGGGTATAGGTGAAAGTCGGTTGCTTTATGAAGGGTGGCTGCAATTTTGGCTATGCTATACCCCCCCCCCCCCCTCCCAAAATTTACATGTGAAATTTTGATGGCTCCCCTTCTTAAATCCATTTTTGAGTCGCAAGGACCAACTCAGCAAAAGAAAATCTATTAATCACAAATCGCCGTATAATGAAGCCAACACCAGCAACTATGGATATATAAGCTCAATAATGCTTGTGTTACGGGTAGGTTCTTGACGGCGATATATTTAAAATATATAATACTTACTTAAAGACATAGAAAATATCTAAAACCCGGACACAAATATTCATGCTCGTCCATCACACATTTTACCCGTGCTGGTATTTGAACACAGGACAGCCAGA
This sequence comes from Epinotia brunnichana, assembly GCA_963854355.1. Lineage (NCBI taxonomy): Eukaryota > Metazoa > Arthropoda > Insecta > Lepidoptera > Tortricidae > Epinotia > Epinotia brunnichana. The sequence goes on from OY977940.1 coordinate 26,445,723, forward strand.
TTAATGTATTCGTGTATCATTTAATTTCTTTTGTGTATTCTAATGTACTCGCTAATATGGACTTGTTCTGGATTAAATTATTTTCACTTCATTTTCATTTCATTTCATTAGCAGCTCGGCTAAATATAAACCGGTCGTCAAAATTGAAACCTATCTGGACCAGGCCCCGTAGCATGGATGGCGTTATCACGCGATAAGTGATAGGATAAGCGCGTCGTCTCATTCTATCGAACGGTGTCAGCCAGGGACGGCAGCTCTATCCTATCACTTATCGCGTGATTACGATTATCCATGCTATCCGTCCTGAATGATACTTGAAGATTCAATTTATATTTTAATACATTCTCAATCTAATACCTATACTATTACGACTTTAATTATAAAAGACCCTTATTATTGCAATGACGCGCAGCTTTAAATTCCACAACCGTGCTACTCACGACGAATTAAGAATCAAGGCGGCCTTTTGAAACAAAATGTCCGCGAAACTTACGGAGGAGCCCAATTCATTCGGAATACCAATTTCATTTCAACCACGGACCTCATTCCGTGAAATTTGGTTACAAAACGTTTGAGACAACAAAGAAAATTAGACCGCGAAGAAAAATAAATGCGGGGAAACGACAGAGCATACAAAATTAGAGACGGTGGAACCGCGATGTGTAGGGGCGGCGCGGGTTGTACCTTGTACCTGTATTCAACAATCAAAATGTGCCAAGGCGTATAATACGTTGTTAGATTGGGATACTCTTGGAATGAGAGAAGGCTAAGATAAGCCTAAGCAATATTGCTTACGCGTTTATTTCCGTGCCTGAAATGAAAGTCTTATACTTAGCGTCTTAATTGTAGCCACGATTTAAGTAGGCGCTTCGTCTAAAAGCAAGAGGTCCTGGGTTCGAATCCCGGTAAGGGCATTTATTTGTGTGATGAGAACGAATATTTGTTCCTGAGTCATGGATGTTTTCTATGTATTTAAGTATTTATTTATCTATATAAGTATGTTTATCTTCGTCTAGTACCCATAGTACAAGCTTTGCTTAGTTTGGGACTAGGTCGATTTGTGTAAGATTGTCCGCAAATATTTATTTATTTATATTAGCCAGGCCATGAATACCACTTTTGTATTAGCTTTGGTCCTTGTTTTAAGAACTAAATGTCAAAATCATGTGATAATAAAATACTTCGCTGTCTGGCTAACTTAGTTTCTTTTCAGATTAGAATTTAGAAAGCGCTACGTATATTTAACAGTTTTGAATTTATTTTCCAACAAATCGCATTACAGATAACGCAACCGATTTCTAATCCCAAAAGAAACGAAGTACAAAGACTAACTAGGTACTTCGGCAAATTAAATCGAAGCGATGTATACACAGAAAAGCAACCTCCCCTGCGTAGTGTGAAGTGCAGTAGCTGGCACCCGTTGGTTTACTTGACGCTACTGAAGCAGAATTCTAAAATTCCTTTTTATGTAGATTGAGGAAATCTACTACTGCAAGCTCGATTCTACTGGGAATTCGCCTAGTCGCCACTGAAATACTTTTGAGTTTTGACGTTGACTGTCCTGGCCCTAAGTTAGAAGGCCCAGAAGGCTAATAGGTGCCCAATTTGTAAAAGCGAGATACATACATACATAACCCAATATTTCCGATATAATATAAACACATAAAATTTAAATATTTGTTATGGATAGGTACCTATTTGTTGTGAAAGTCTTTGACCAGTGTGTGTTGCCAGTGATGACATATGGCACTGAAACGTGGTCGCTTACAATGGGCCTCATAAGAAGACTCAAAGTCACCCAAAGGGCAATGGAGAGGGCTTTGTTGGAAGTTTCTCTGCGTGATCGCATCAGAAATGAGGCTATCCGCATCAGAAATGAAGCTATCCGCAGCAGAACCAAGGTAACCGATATAGCCCTCCGAATCGCTAAACTTAAGTGGCAGTGGGCGGGGAACATTGCACGTAGAAGCGATGGCCGTTGGGGCGGAAAGGTTCTCGAGTGGCGACCACGTAGCGGAAGGCGCGGCGTGGGTAGGCCCCCCACAAGGTGGACTGATGACCTGGTAAAGGTCGCGGGAGTCTGCTGGATGCGGGTGGCGCAGGACCGGTCATTTTGGCACTCTTTGGGGGAGGCCTATGTCCAGCAGTGGACGTCTTTCGGCTGTTATGATGATGATGAGGTATTTGTTGTATAGGTATGCACCATGTTAAATATAGGTACCTACCTAATTACTTGCTGTACCTATGCGCATATATCCGGCGCCGGCGCAAACGACATTCAGTCAAGGAGTGAAGAACCATTCACTGCTGACAGAACGACAAGAGTGAGACAGGAAAAATCCCTAGGTTGTATATTCTCCGCTGTATTACGTATTCTCCGACATTTTAATTATCCAAGTAGGCAAAGGGCTCTTTTACATGTCAGAGAACAATCCCATCATGAAGTGATCATATTGAGCGTTTGGCAAATACTTATTAATCTAAGTATATATAAGCGTAAAAGTCCTGACTGACTCACTCACTTAAATCAACGCCCAGCCCAAACCGTTGAACCTAGAAAGGTGATTTTTTCACAATAGGTAGTTTATATAACGTAAGTCAACATCAAAAATATCAAAATAATTTATTTCCGTAACGTAAGTACCCATTTATTAAGAGATTTTTGAAAATTCAACCCTCAAAGGGGTAAAAAGAGGGTTGAAAGTTTGTATGGAGATGGAGTAAAATTTTAAGTAAGAGATTTGAAACTTTGTGTATGGACTAGATAATTTTAGGGTTTTGTAAAAATAGCCCGCTTAGGTTAAATAGGGGTGCAAAGTTTGTTTGGCGGGAGCTCTTTTTTTGGGCTACAAAATTAAAACTTTATGAAAAGATTCCTTATCAGAATACTTACAAAACAAGTCTTTTTGCGTTTTGGAAAAATACACCCCGAAGGGGATTACATATAATTTTTTGACGGGGGTGAAATGTTGTATGGTAACTACGATATAAACGAGTTTCACGCGGACTGAGTCGCGGGCAGAAGCTAGTATTATATACATATATACCTTCTTACTTACTTTGCTATTTTAGCGTTAATCTTTCTAATACCTATAGCTTCAGTCAAGTGAATACTGTAAGGCAGCGTTTAGTCCGCGGTAAGGACGTCAGGGCTGTTATTCGCAACGCGTTAATGCGGCTCACCCCGCCGGTCACCCGTTACGAAACTAGACTAGCTACGCTTAGTTACTACGCATCGCGGTGTCAAGGTATAATTGTGAGTGAGCGTTGAGGTGAGCTTAAAAAAAGTTACAGAATTAGGTCAGAGGGGCACCGAGCGCCCGCTCATAGATTGAACTCAATCAAATGTACGTATTTACTGCTGCTCGTTGTCGCCCTTGGCGTTCTGACCGAGGCCATACGTTAAGTTCCCCAACTAAACTGTTGGAAGTTCTCAAACCACTCGAATCTCTCACTAAAATTAACTACTTCTCTCGTAGACAACCGGGATCTACAGCTCAACACTCGCTCTAAAGCAAGGAAGCGCTTAGTTAGTAACACCTCACACAACTAACTTACCAATATTGTCTTATAGGCGTTTATATAAGCGAATATACCTATACGGCATGATGCACAAATACAATGCTTGCTTTACACCATACCTACCAGCGTTAACCCGGAGTTGCATGCCAGCTCATTGATGCAGGACAAATGCTTAACAAATGAACATCACAACACATTCCGGCTTCAGAATCCCGCCTGGCGTAGAATAGTCCGCTTGCGGCCACCCGTCCTATTCCTACCTCTATTATTGGCATCTGTCTGCCACGCGAAGCCTCTACGTTTGTTTCGAATCAAATTGACTTTCTGCCATACTAGTTTCGGGTTTGGGAGTGATAAAATAACAGTAGTTGAGTTTCCCTTTGTTTGAAACTTTGCAAGAAAGGCGTTGGAAACGGAATTGCTTCGAAATTTTGTTTCGTTTTATATTCCGTTTTGTTTGCTAATATGTGCAGTTTTTAAATTCAAACATCATCGCAACGGCAGAGCCCTCATTATTCGGCGTTGTGAAAGTAAATCTGAACAAAAACAAACCACGAGACACGACGTCTGTTTTGTCGGGAGCTGAAACTACAGTTACAATCCCCACGTTGCCATTCTCGGGTGGAAATTGTTGAAGCGTAATGTAAAATTTGGCTTAACGTCTACGTGTAATATCCCGGAAAATATTCGCAAGGGACAGTCCGGCTGCATAATGCGCTGGCTTGCGTCCGCTCACACCGGGTCCGTGCGGACGGTATCCGGACCGACCGGTCCGGTCTTATCTTGAATGACCATTACTTAAAATTGTCGCAGGAGGAATGTAGTTTTACCCTGCTGTAGAGGACTGTTTAATGCGATACAAGAACAGTGGAAATCAAGATACTGACTGCTCTTAAGCAATTTAATTTTGTCTGACGACATGATTCACCAGCACCACACAACGGCAACAGAAGTAATAGTGTTATTATTGAGGTCGGTAATGAAAAGGGCTCGTTGAACAAGCGAGCGAAGCGAGTTCTCCGTTTCAGCCTGGGATACACTTTCGTATATCCGGCGTCTGTTCGGTTGTTGTCCTCTACAAGTCGCTTTTATGAACCTATTCTCGTGAAATTTTATGAGCAGGTACAATAATGTTATAGATTTTTAGTTCAATTTTACTAGTATAGGTATCATTTTATTTGTAACTAGCTTCTGCCTGCGACTCCGTCCTTGTGAAACTTGTTTATATCGTAGGTCCATACAAACTTTGCACCCCTATTTATCCCGCTTTGAGGTGGGTTTTACAAAATCCTAAAATGACTTTTCTTCTATTGTAATAAGGGGTCCATACACAAAGTTTCCAGTCTCTGACTTAAAATGTTACTCTAGCCCCATACAAACTTTCAACCCTCTTTTTACCCCCTTGAGAGTGGAATTTTCAAAAATCCCTTCTTAGTACGTATTTACGTTATATAAGCTTTCTAAGTTCCACGGTTTGGGCTGGGCGTTGATTTAAGTGGGTCAGTCAGTCAGTCAGTCAGTCATTTCTTTTACTTTTATATACTGGCCTGCAAAAGAAGGTATAACACTCATAAACGTGACGATAACTAAAACTGTGTTATACCCTTAAATTTTATAGGCACGCGTGTAGTTATTTCGGTATTTTCTATTATAACTCGTGTATTTACCCTCGGAAATCGCAATTTTGGTGAAGTGGAACTGATGATAAAGGCCACAGATGACTTATGGAGCTCCTCAAAGATGTAAAGTAGTACATCAGAGATTCTGACATGATTCCGTCAAAGTAGCAACTAATGAAGTGGTAATTCTGAGATCCTTGAGGAATCCTCAAATTCCTCAAATATTATCAGCCCACAGACAACGACTTGAGTTTTTTCTGTAAAAAATTACGCATTTGCTCTCGGAAAGCAATTCATGTGATGAATTGGAAAGGAAATGTGGAAACTTTCATGTACCATGTGGCTTGGCGAAATACTGAATTGAAGTCGGTTTAAACTTTGTTTTTAAAGTAAATTATATCACTTATCGCTATGGATAAGATATCCGTCACGTTCTGACAAGTATGCAAGTGCAAGAGGGACGGATGTCTTATCCACAGGTATAAGTGATAAAATACTTTTATTTTTATCACAAAATACGTGACGTGTCATAACATTTTTATTCAGACATACCTACTTTACGATTTAAACTATTTGTCTTCCGTATGTTACATGCTGTATAAACATTTAAGCTTTTCTCGTAATATGTTCACGGTATATTTAAGGTACATATTTATTAAATAACTTAGGTGGCGGGATGCAGCCCTGGCGTACGCTTCGTTCTGAGTGGAAAGTTAGGTTTGTCTTTTTCCAGTTTCACAAAGATTGAGCCACAGGTACAGCCTAGACACAGGCCAGATGTGCAGGTTTTATATTTAGAAAGTAAGATGTCACTTATCCCACAAAATTTCGCATAAAAAATGCTGTAAAATGTAAGAATCCGGAAAGCAAAGACAAACTAACATGTTGACTCCATATTCGTTCAAAGCTGGCTGTCAGAAATTTAGCAAATGTTTAAAGGAATAAAGTAAGTTCATTGCAGCGTGAGCAATAGAAGCTAGCGGACACGTCTTTTTGATGTGCGCCGGGCGAGGCGGCGGCATCGTGAGCTTACTGTCAGTGGGCTGCGAACTCGATTGCATTCCAACTTTATTCATACCCTTGTGTTCTGGAAGTCCATTTTTCTTCGTCGCTTCACGTCGCAATTGCATTTGAATGCGTTTCGTGCTCTCATTTCTTCGCTCGCTGAGCTAACGTGTCCGAGCGCATGAAACTTACTGAAAGCAATTGGGATGCGAATTTGATGGTACAACCAAATCGAGGCCCAGACTCAAGTCTTTGTCACAGGAACTCCGAATGTCATTGATGTTTTAATTAAACCAGTTATTTCCAAACAAAGCAAAAATGATTGGAGTGAATATAGCACTTGAGAAGAAAAAATTGAGCTTGTTTGTTTTTTAATTAAACATTAAATTTTCATCCCGTAAATGTAGGTAAAATTCCTTAAATAAATTAATTGGAAAGCAGTTACCTTCTTTTATTGTTGATATAATTTTGTCTGGTTTCATCCGTATGCATTATTTACTTTTCTCAAACATGCAATGAAATATTGACGTTACGTTCCTTATAATAGGCAGCGAAGTATCACGTTTCAGGTGCGGAGAGACGAGCGACACATAATGACATTTCATGCAAAATTGGAGGCCTAGGCCTGCAAGATGGTCTTTTTTAATTTCCATTCCACATTTATTAGAGGCACAGCACCACGGCGTTCAGCCATTAATAAACTGTAAGCAACATTTGCATTTAGGTTCTTTGTGACATTCTGCCACTACGATTATAAAAAAAAACAACAAACGATGTTTGCTATATTTTGCAGTTTTATTTATGTAGAATCGACTTGAACATAACAAATACCACATTATTAAAAAATTGCAATTATTTTAAATTGCCAATTTAACTAGAACAATACACATTTAAATTATTTCATCTAAATATTAGCGGTAAAAATGTCTACTCAAACCGCATAGGTATTTTTTTAATCATATTGGAGGCAAAATTGATAATTTTTCATTCTGTAATTCTATTTTATTGGATTTATTGTGCGTTGTTGATTTTGATATTTAATATGAGTTCCGACGAAAAAATAGTACCTAGGTGCCATATATGTATGTGTTAGTTATATTTTTTGTCTATACTAGAACTTTCTCTAGAAATTTAAGTTTGATTTCATGGAGTTTTTGTAATTTATTTCATTGCATGTTTGAGAAAAGCACTATACATACCTTGGCGTGAAAAGGGGTTGCAAGCCTCATAACTATCCGACCTCGCTACGCTCGGCTGTCTATATGTAGGTACTCGGCCGGCAACCCCTTACTTCCCGGCCTCTGTAGTAATGTACTATTTAAACGTGAGTACACTTGTAGGTACAGTCTAGGCCGAGGGTGAACGAAGACGTACATAAATAATTACATAAATATTTGTACACGCCTTTATGATATTGACAATAGGGTCCTGTACAGATATTTATGTCCTTATTTATGTACGTATCCGTTCACCCTCGCCTGTACACTATAGTGGTAGCCGTACAAGTAGAACGGTGTCACTTTGTTTTTTTGAAAAATTAAAAAAAAATATTTTATGAAGTTATTTTAGAAATAGCTTTTTTGAGGTTAGATATATTATGAGGATATCACGTATCATTTATGGTATTTTTTTTTTTTTTTAAATAGCCATATCGTGTCTGGAGGAGCCCAAATTTGGTATGTTTCAAAAATTATATTTGTGTTAATTAAAAAATTAAATGAAATGATGTTGTATATTTTTTAAATCGCCTCAAAATTCCCTTTCATGAGATACCTCACACAATAGGTTTCTGAAAAAAAATATTTTTTTCCTTACAAAAAATAAAATGTCTTGGCCCTCCCCTCCTAAAGGATTTTTTTTTGGAACTGCGGGTCAAAAAAAATATTACCTTCCAGGACCATGAAACTTTGTTTTGTATAGATAGACAATGGGAATAATGGCATCCACCATATCTAGGTCGGAAATTAGTTTCTGTTGCCACTAACATACAAGAAATATAATAGAAAAAAAAAAACAAAAATAATTAGATACTTTGTATCAAAAACGTTCTGCACGCTCAATTTTTTTCAATCTTAATTTCTATCAACAGAGACTAATTTCAGTAAGCGTCATGTTATTCCAGTATGTTGTTTTAAAATGAGAACGAAACTACGTTTGTATGAAGAGCCCAGCGATTTGACGACGATGTTTGCTCCAATTGGATATTTCTATAGTTGGGCAATCAGACATATTGACACGTGCACAACTTAACGTCTGGTCATTTTGATATCTGAAACATATTGACTCCTTATACAAACTGACACGTGGATATTTTGACCATTGAACTATTTACTCATTGGACATTTTGATATTTGGACATATTGACTATATGGACATATTGACTCCTTGGACATATTGTCTCATGGGATGTTTTGACTCTTGGACATGTTGGCTCCTTGGACATATTGACTCTTTGGACATAACAAATGCGCCTTCTTCACGCACCATATCAATGACATTACTGACTCGAAGACTCTCTGGAAAAACTTAAAGCGCACTGTTCTTCCAGATTCACAGACGCAGACTGACCTCCCGGCACAATTTGATGACCCTGACTTCATCAACCGGCATTTTCTTAATATTCCTGGAAAACAAGACATGACTTTATCTGACTTGACTATTTTTGAATTTAATAGACATAACGACAAAACTTTCACGCTTTCTGCTACCACAGCTACTGCCGTCACAAAAATCATTACGTCAATAAAAACTACAACAAAAGGATTCGACTCAATTGACATTGACATGTTGCTTCTGAAATTACCGAGAACTACAGACGTACTGACTTACATTATTAATATGAGCATTCTGACTATGACTTTCCCAGCTGACTGGAAAATCGCTCAGGTGATCCCGTTACCTAAAAAACCAAATCCTACTGACGTGTCTCAACTGCGCCCTATAAGTATTCTTCCTTGTGCATCGAAGATAATAGAACGGGTAATTTGCGATCAGCTGTCCGATTACCTGGAGAAAAATAGCATACTCCCTGAACTGCAGTCGGGTTTTCGCAAGGGTCGATCGACAGCTACTGCGTTGCTCGATGTAGTCGATAACATCCTACAGGCTCGTGATGTTGGTAAAAGTACCTTTTTAGTTCTTTTAGACTTCTCCAGAGCCTTTGACTGCATTAGCGTACCTCTTCTATTATCCAAGATGTCTTATTACGGGTTTGATGTCACTGCAACAAAATGGTTCAGTAGCTATTTGTCTGGCCGTACGCAGGCAGTTTCGTTGCGTAGGGTGGACGGTGGTGCTCTGCGGTCCTCTGTTTGTCCTGTGACAAGAGGAGTACCGCAGGGTTCAATACTTGGATCCCTGCTCTTTATACTGTGTAGCCTTTACGCGGACGACGTGCAACTTTATTTGTCTAGTGCGCCGTCAGACACATCTGCTGCCATTAACACGATAAATGTGGACCTTGATCGTATTTCCTCTTGGTCGGAGAAGAACTGTTTGGTTCTTAATCCTAGCAAGTCGAAGTATGTGGTTTTCGGGTCAAAACATCAAATCCGTAATACCCTTGATGCTCGGACTTCCGGGAATGTCGCCGTCATGGGCAAACCAATAGAGCAGGTGGTAGAAGCAACCAACCTCAGCCTTCTTATGGACGAGAATTTGCGCTTTGAGAACCACATACTAAATGTTGTGAGTAACTGCTTCTATCGCCTTAAAGTTCTGTATAATATACGTGATTACCTTAGTGTCGATTTGCGTGTCGACCTATGTGAATCGCTTATATTATCTAGGTTAAACTATTGTGATGTCGTGTATGACGGGTGCATTACTGGTCGTTCTAACAGGCTCATACAACGAGTGCAGAACGCATGTGCTCGGTTTTGTTTCCGAGTCCCTCCCCGGTCCAACATCACTCCATACTTGAACTTCGCTAACTTGCTTAACATGTCTGCACGCCGACGCCTGCACCTTGCCACTCTGCTTTTCGGGGTGGTAAGGCATGAAACCCCATCTTACCTTTTCCATAAACTGGTATGGTCAAAGAGTGCGCGCAGATTCAAGGCAATGGCACCTATGCACCGAACCGCTGGTTTCCGAGATAGCTTCAAGTTCGCGGCGTCTAAGTGCTGGAATGATATCCCTCCCCCTATCCAAGGGGCGCTTAGCAGATACACCTTTAAGCGTAAGCTTAAAGGCTATTTGTTGACGCTCCAAAAATCCTAATCCTAATCCGGCACTTTTGACAGCAAAAAATTTGCCAATTGCAAATTTTTGTCTAGTTTTTGTTTTTAGTTTAATAGTAAATTTTACTTTGATGTGTAACGTAGTTATTATTTTATTAAAGCTGCATGTAGGTGCCGTACATGTATTATCTCACTATGTATTTATGTTTATTTCTCTCTCGCCTTTCACAATTAATTACTCATATATAGTTGTGTAATTATAATTGTATGACTTTTCCGTGAGTCACCAACGGTGCTGGCTGAAAATCAGCGCTGTAGGTGTCTGACTGACACCTCAGCATAATGCTGAGCCAGTGTCCGGTTCACTGCCGCAGAGACACACTTGTTACATGTTTTTTTACTGTTATTTTTATTTATTTTTGCTTAATACGTGTGTCCTGTGTGTTAGTGAATAAATGTATATTTCTTTCTTCTTTTCTTCTTTCTTTCTTTGACGATTGGACCTATTGACCCCTTGGACATTTTGACCCTTGGACATAGTGCCCTGGAAGGATTATTTTGACCTCTAGTATGCGTACACACCTAGGTACTTCCATTGTTACTATTTAAATAATGATTATTTCGTTCTGTAACATTAAGCTACTTCAATAAACTCGTCGGTGGGCGCTCCGCCAAAGTAACTGTACAGAAAAAAAACTGATATCTTCGTTCGTTACTGTATAGAGAAACACTACGGTTTTCCCAAAGAGATTCCCGAAGCGAAGCCAGATACCTTCGTCCGTTACTGTATAGAGAAACACTTCGGTTTCCCCGAAGAGATCCCCGAAGCGAAGCCATATATCTTCATCCGTAACTGTACAGAGAAACACTTCGGTTTCCCCGAAGAGATCCCCGAAGCGAAGCCAGACATCTTCGTCCGTAACTGTACAGAGAAACACTTCGGTTTCCCCGAAGAGATCCCCGAAGCGAAGCCAGACATCTTCGTCCGTAACTGTACAGAGAAACACTTCGGTTTCCCCGAAGAGATCCCCGAAGCGAAGCCAGATATCTTCATCCGTAATTGTACAGAGAAACACTTCGGTTTCCCCGAAGAGATCCCCGAAGCGAAGCCAGACATCTTCGTCCGTAACTGTACAGAGAAACACTTCGGTTTCCCCGAAGAGATCCCCGAAGCGAAGCCAGATATCTTCATCCGTAACTGTACACAGAAACACTTCGGTTTCCCCGAAGAGATCCGCGAAGCGAAGCCAGACATCTCGTCCGTAACTGTACAGAGAAACACTTCGGTTTCCCCGAAGAGATCCGCGAAGCGAAGCCAGTTCATCGACACGAACAGCTCTGGATCGGGCCCTCTGAGCTATGTGACTCACGAGCATATCTTTAAATAAAAACTGAACCTGCTCACAAAATTTCAATAGAATCGGTTGAGAAATACGACCTGTAGCGGGACAGCCGGGCATCGAATGACGACGACAGAATTTTGGCCCGAGCTGAAACGGAGAACTTCGTTTCGGTCACTCGTTCAATTATTAATTTCATTATTTTCTCTAAAGAAAGAAAGCTTTGGCTAGGTTTCAATAAAATTTATGTAAGAAGTAAAATACCATAGTCAGGTTTCCATAGTAAGTCGGCCCTTATAAATATCAAAATATCAAATGGGCTCGGGTGTTTTTTGCGAGTACCTCTTACAGTGAAGAATATTTATGCGGAGTATGAACATCCTACTACATGTGACATTTTTTGACTGATGACTTTTTAAGGTTTTTTATATATAAAAATATGTGCTTGTTTCATATGTATATCCACATTTTAAGGGGAAATTCCGCCACATCTGCCGGTTTGTTCTCGGATAACTCCAAAAGGAATGAAATGATTTTGATGCGCGTGTTGTTTTACCCTAATTATTATTTATGTATAAGTATTAAAATTCTGTATAAGACATCAATTACCAACTTATGTGATGTGAAATAAATAAACATTATATAGGTCGTACATAAAATGAATTTTATGATCATAAGATCATAACACAAGATGTAACAAAAATTGGGTGTGTAGCGATGAAGCGATCAAGGTCATATTCGGTAGCGCATTTCGATACCAAAAATGCTTTTGTTTATATATATTATGTTTGTTCTTTCATATACATATACCTAAGTATAAATATTTTATTACTATAGTCTTCTATTATATTAAGTGAACGCTTTTTTTGATAGAATACCTATATATACATAGGTATATTATATAATATTTCGCCCCGTGTTCTTCACGATTCTAGTCCAAATGCAGATACATATAAAAATATATATGTATGAAATTTATCTTTTACATATCACAGCTCTATGTTATTGGCAATTGGATCAAAATTGGATTGGCAGTTTCAAAGTTTAATGCAAATAACCAGACAAACATTTATTATCTTATGTGAAACTATACGAGAGAGGCTTTAGTAGCGTAGGACATGCATTTTATCCTGAGTAGCCAAAAAGTTACAGATTCATTTGACACGTCCTCTAAAAATTTGGTGGTATGTATTAAGCAATTTTGGTGTCCATCAAAAAGCCACAGAAATCACCAAAACTGCAACACCGAAATTAGAATTCTGACGTGATCGAGATGGTTTTTAGCTACGTTTCATCAAAATCGGTTTAGCCTTTTTGAGATATTGAACTTTGAAATGAAAATCTCGGGGGATTTTATATAGGAAACTCTCGTGAAACTCAGACATATTAAAATATATTGAAAACCATTCACGTATTTTAAGGTCGAGTATTGCTGGACATGTTTCGAACTGATTCGCAGTTCCTAGTCATGAGCACACGAGTGCCCGTGCGTTTTGCACTGCGGGCCCGCGCCAGATTATATAATAGTTCGTTAGAACTATTATATAATCTGTGCCCGCGCCCTGCTCGCTCGGCTTTTCCAAGTAATTTTTAATAAGAAGCCGGAGGTCCCGAATTCGAATCCCGGTAAGGGCATTTATTTGTGTGATGAGCACTAATATTTGTTTCTGAGTCATGGATGTTTTCTAAGTATTTAAGTATTTATTTATCTATATAAGTATGTATATCATTGTCTAGTACCCATAGTACAAGCTTTGCTTACTTTGGGACTAGGTCGATTCGTGTAAGATTGTCCCCAAATATTTATTTATTTAATCTTTTTTCGAGAAAATTCAACATTATTGATTATTTTATTTGGTGTCAATGTCGGCGGCAGATCGTAAAATCCGGCAGATAGGCATATCTTTAAACGCCGCCATTTCATGATTTGGCTAATAGTTGACCTGAGGCTCTAGTATAAGTTTTATCAATACAATACGTTTTCGAACGCGTTTGCGTTTAGTTTCAATTTGTATGGCAACCCGTAGTTCCTAATAGTTACCACCAGAGGCGCTGTTCGCGTTGCCATACAAATTGAAACTAAACGCAAACGCATTCGAAAACGTATTGTATCGATAAAACTTATACTAGAGCCTCAGGCATATCATGATGTGCCTGATAAAAAATACGGCAGATCGATTAGAGCAACGCATTCTTCGATATTCCTAGCTCTATACCGGGCACATCGTAAAAATCCGGCAGATCAAGAAATTCTTAGGCATATCGTGAAACGCCGGCATTTCATGATTTGGCTAAAAATTGACCAGCCATATCATGATGTGCCTCATAAAAAATACGGCAGATCGACTTAGTGGCAAAACCGACTCGGATCGCGGATAGGTTAGAAGACGATTGCGGGAGAAGAGAGAGGAAAAACTTGTTTGCAAACCCTACTTACGTATAACGGCGAGTATTGAACGATATGGTGGCGTTTCATGATATGCCTAGGAATATCATGATCTGCCTAAACGTCACTGGTGCGTGTTACTTAGCCAGATCATGAAATGGCGGCCTTTCATGATATGCCTAGGAATTTCATGATCTGCCTAAACGTCATTCGACAAATCGTTAAACGTTAAGTTTTGAACGATATGGTGGATGTCATTTAGCCAAATCATGAAATGGCGGCGTTTCACGATATGCCTAGGAATTTCGTGATCTGCCGGATTTTACGATCGGCCGCCGATATCAACATCCCTATTGCATACTGAGGTACAACTAATGTTCTGAAAACACACGCAATGAAAATGCGAACACGGCCATTCTGTAGAAAATGCTCGTGGAACATTTCCCGTCTGCTCCCATAAAGTAAGAAGCTCTAATGCTGGCTCCACAAGTGAACATAAAGGTAAATATAGTCGCCATTCCGCGTCTGGTCGCGTAGCCACTTAGTAACCGGCCGATAGTGGTCCATTATGTCCATTAGGACCCGTCTACGATTTGTTTCACAGCTAAGAGCAGAACTTTAATGTAAACTTCTCTAGGTTTCAACATTTTTGACGTTGCAGATGTATTACGTGATGTGGTTGGAAACTAAGCTATTTCAACTGAGTCGTATTAAATTACGCTAGTGATGATGATTGACGTTGCTTTTACGTTATTTTTTCCAACATTTACCTTAATAAATCAAAATTTACCTACGTAGAAAAAAAAACGGTTTTAGAAAGCGCAACTCAAACCTTTTCATATGATACCCCATTTGGTCTAATAACTAGATTTTGAATTTTTAACCCCCTTCGTATTCGTCATTTACACAGAAACTGAAAATGTGTATAACCTATCTTAATAACCTTCTTAACAGTTGTTCCAAACTTCAAATTGATAGCTTAAGTAGTTATTTAACGTCGTTGTGACAGACGGACAGACGGACAGAGTCGCACCACCATAAGGGTTCCTTTTTTACCTTTTTGGTACGGAACCCTAAAAAGGTATCATCTAAAAAAACTATAAGATATACGGAAATTTGTTCTTAGGAATCACGATGCCGATTTTTGAAAACATAACATCAAACTAACTCTTTCTGCTAAGCCCAAACTATATAGCTAAATTACAGCAGAAATAAGTTAGATTAGCTTAATAGCGCATTATTCACGCCCCGCCCTGTATTTTGGGTTCAAACATTCTGGTAAATTATTTAGATTAATAATTATTCGTCCCGAGTTTTTTTTCTTTTTATTAGTATGATTTTTTTATGTTGTTTTGACGCACTACGCGCTGGAATACGCAACCATACAGAGGGAATATTTCATTCATTACCCTATCAGCGAGATAAGAACTATTTCCAAAAGGGAGACGCAAACGCAACAACAAAGCTACCGAAAATCGTTGAACGTTTTAAATAGCAATACAAGGGAGCCTTTTAAATGGTAATTCGATTGTACCCAGTTTGCAGCTTCAAAAGAGTGAAATATTCTTTTCAGGGGCCAGGGACGCCTCGGGAGAATTATTAATGGGAGCGAAACTGTGAAACTTTCACGCTGCCGCGCGCGGCAGAGGCGTCGGGCGGCGGCGTGCCCTGCGCTGTGTTGCTCATCGCATTTTGATGGCTAGTATTTAAAGGCACATAAAAAAACTTACAATAATAATGATTATCACAGCTAATTTTTTTTTACTTTTTTTATAAGCCATGCATCTTATGATTAAGTCGGCTTAAAAATAATTACATATATTACTTAAACTTATAACACTTATCATTAATCAAAATTTGGTTTTTATGTGCACATGTTAAGCTTTGATGTGCATAGTATTTTTGGTGCGCTGTCAGTATTTCTTTGGTACTTAAGCGATGAAAAAAAACCCATTTTGCATAGACCTGTACAAACTGGATACGAGCCTCTTCCCAAGTAACATTTATAACTGTATGAAGGCTGTACTATAAATATTTTTTTTACTTTAGGCTGTATAACGTGGCTGCATAGGGGCTGGGGATATACAGCTATTATACATCCTAAAGGGGCCCCAAATTATACAGCCTCAAGTGTAAATACAGCTGGTTAATAGCTGTATTATAGCTCTAGACGCCAAATAACAAGCTGAATTTAACGGCTTCCGTAGCCCAGTGGGTAGTGACTCTGCCTACGAAGCTGGAGGTCCCAGGTTCGAATCCCGGTCAGGGCATTTATTTGTGTGTTTATCACGAATATTTGTTCCTGAGTTATGGATGTTATATATGTATATAAGTATCTATATGTATTTATCTATTATATATATCATCGCCTAGTACCCACAACACAAGCCTTACTGAGCTTACCGTGGGCCTAGGTTGATTTGTGTAAGATTGTCCCATAATATTTATTTATTATTATTTATTTATTAATTAGGGTTTAATAAAATTCCATTATACAGCTACAATTCTACGATTTGGCCATTTTATTCTTATAGTACAGCCTCGGGCTGGTAAAAGTCTGGAAATAAGAATTATTTTTTGCACAGTGAAAACCCTCTCTTACTTTATAGAATTATTGAATTGCGGCCGGCCATGTATAATTATGATGTATTTATTTAGTCTCTGTCGAAATGTTGCTTGCTGCTCCTACTCTTCCGTGAATATGTAAATCAATTAATAGCAATAAACTCACGCGCCCTTGAAATAAAAGATAATAATAGAAATAAACAAAAAAATATCCTACCAACTAGTTTTTATTAGACCTAAAACTGCGCTTTTTGTATTCACAATACTTCTCTACTCAATAATTTACCAATTGTATTGTGTCTAGTTACTTATTCTAAAGAAATTTACAAAGTTAAACAATAAAATATTGAATGTAATATGAAATAAAATTCATAGGTTATGTTTTGATGGCGTCCCCAATTTATACAGCTGTTATTCTACCGGTACACTATTATGAAGCTATTCACTGAACTGAGGCATAATATTAGAATAAATATCAGCTTAAAGAGTAATACTGTCTGTATATTAGAATTTAATTATTACAGTAGGTAGCTGCTAAGAAGTAGATATTGTGTCGTATTACATTGATTTAGGGTTACATTAAATTGAACCCAAACCCATAATGACTATTTAAACCAAACATAAAAAATATTAACTAGACCTTACGCACCACACTTTAATAACTTAACGTTCACAGTTTCACTTTTAAGCTGGATTATCCTCTTTATAAACACTATAAGAATCAAAATATCCCACCATAATGCTAAACTAATACTAATGGCTGTATTATACGGTAAAACTTACACTAATCGCATCGGCTTTATAATAGAGTTCCAATAAAGTTTCATTCAGCCAACAGCATTATATTACTTACACTCTTGTAAAGTACATTGCTTGTGAAGGGTTTCCTAGATAACTGTGTTGATCAGCTATTATCAAGCCTATTACGAGTATGATGGAGTAACAACAGAGTAGGTTTACACCACTATCCATTTAGTAGCAATATTATATGCCCTTGTATAGCGTTAAGCAGTACAAAAGAATAAGTCAAGAGCTGTAAACAGTCGGTATGTAACTCTAGTCTGCTAAAACTGCTTAAAGTGTTTTTATATACTAAGCACTGTATGTTTGTGTTTTGCAATGCTTTTAACCAGCTGTTCTGTTTAAAACAAGACCGTTTATGCTCCAGTACAGCCTTATGTATGTATTTACTCTATTAATCAGCATTTATAAAGTCTTAAGCTGTTAATGAACTGGTTTAAAGTTTTATTTTTAGCCTAAATGTTACTTGGGTTGGACGAGATAAAATGGAATGACCTGGTACGTGTTCGAGATTCCAAACTCCTCTCGGTATATAGACACCAAATATAAATGTCGGCGGCCGATCGTAAAATCCGGCAGATAACGAAATTCCTAGGCATATCGTGAAACGCCGCCTTCTACAGACTAAAAACCCCCGGGTGTTCCTCGCACCCACTTTTTGACCGGGATACGGGGACCATTATTCTTCCGCGTCCCGGCCGGTGGTCGCCCGCAGTCTGACCCAACACTGGGGGACCATCCCCCCTCCATCGAAAAAGTAGTGTGCTCGGAACACTTGGCACACCACCCAACCCGAGGACCCTACGGACGACGAACGTCCCCGTGTACGTCGCCTGGAGGTCCTCCTTATGGTGGCAGTCGGCGGTCGTGCGCCAGCCTCCTGCGGCCAACTTTCCGGCGGCGCTGCTGGGGTGCTTCTACGGCATCCTCTCTGGCCCGTTCCGCCCTTTCCTTCTGTGCCACTACTTCCTCACAGAAGGAAAGCATTGCCCTCCAAGACCTGTCGCTGTCGACCATAGATTTAACTACTACCGGCAGCGACAGACCGCCACCAATTACCTGGGCCAGTTCGTCCCTCTGACTCGCCCAGGCCGGACACAGCTCCAAGGTGTGCTGAGCTGTGTCCTCGGCCTCACTGCAGCTATGGCACTCCATAGTAGGTTCTCTCCTGGCTATGCGACACAGGTACCGTCCGAAGCAACCATGCCCCGTAAGTACCTGCGTCAGTCGGAAGGTAAGTGTCCCATGACTGCAACCACAAACACCTACACCAAGTTGCTAATGCCAGAAAAAGTAAGGCGGTTATCACACGGCCATCGCAGCCTGCTGCGGTGTGCGGAACCGCGTAGACATTTCGCCGGGCGGACGTGCGGTGCAGTGTGAAGTACCATCCGGAATTTATATAAAAGCTGAGGTACTTACATACAACGAGAAAATCATCGCTCCGCTTACCGCAGCGGGATGCGGCAGTGTGATAACCG
The DNA here is from genome assembly GCA_963854355.1 of Epinotia brunnichana. NCBI lineage: Eukaryota > Metazoa > Arthropoda > Insecta > Lepidoptera > Tortricidae > Epinotia > Epinotia brunnichana. The sequence goes on from OY977940.1 coordinate 26,464,623, forward strand.
CCTAAAGGTGTCTGAAAATGTCGGCTTGACACTAACTCATTGACCATCAAACCAATTTATCATCGCAACATAGATATTTTTATTTTACACTAGGCCTTGGTATTTTACAATAATATGTATATATCATGGGTATTTAGTAGAACTGGTTATTTAGGGGATGGCGGATCAAAACGCATTTTGTAACAGCAGAGGTATTTACAGTATTGTATTTTACAGTGTTCCCTATTACTTATTAAGCTATATTTTACAACTTTTTTTCACTTTTATTATAACTAATATATAATATACATATAAATCCATAGTCTCTGGCTGCACCTTGTAACTTGGGCCAGCCCACATTCGAATGAATAAACTCCGTCACAAGCGTGATGATGGCGTGTGAGTCCGAACTCGCGGTTTATTCTAGAAATGTACTTTTTACGAGCCCGATAAATCTGGATGCGCCGCGAGATCGCAGCGGAGTTATGTCTTGGAAGGGACATTATTATTATGCGGGGCGTTCTTCTGTAATATTTTTGATTAGAGGATTTTTTTTATAACAAATGGCCATTCATCCAAATATGTTTTATCTTTTTTTCTTAAAGTACAGCGTGCGATTATCGATAATAAAAGTAATTGCTTAATGAGTAACACATTTAAGCCAATTATGTTGAAGAAGGCCGTTTAAACACTAATCTAAACACACGGTTTCAACAAGATTGTGTAACTTTACACACAATAAACCCTTCATTAATCAGTCAGGGTATTATTCAGAAATCTCAAATAGTAACTCGGCCCTTACATCAAATGGACTCCGTTTTTTTGTAAGCATAGCAGCCGGTTGAGTATGAAAATCATAAATATGACAGATTTAAGCTATTTATACGGAATGTACTCACACGAAATGTTTTTTTTTTGACGTGATAACGTCTTATAAATCGATGAACACAGGCAGCACGCACGAAAAAGTATGACTCATTGTCCCGTTCCGCCTAAGCCGAGCGTTCGGCTTAATGACGTTATCACGTAAATTATCGTCTGTAAGACGACTTTATAGACCACCTATTTTTTTTTTATAATGTTTCTAACTAAACGTTACGGCGGAAGAAATCAGGATGCGAATATTGTAAAGTTAAGGAACAATATCAGATCTGAAATAATCTTTATTTCCAGCTAGGTGTTTTACGATTTTTTTCAGCATATGTTTAAACAGTGCATACAAAACTTTATCAACATTAAGAAACGATATTTTTTTATAATTATAATTAATTTTTTTCTTCTTTCAATCGTAATAAATCATTTTGTATTATAGTTATTAGATGTTTTTTCAACAACATTGAAATTGTAAATAGGCCACCGGATACAATTAAAGTGTTTTTAGTGTTTTGGAAAATTCCACCCCCAAGGGGATCAAAAAGGGGTGCAATGTAGGTAAAGGGGATTTTTGGAGCTAGAATCTCAAAACTTTTTAGAAAGATTACATAATAAAAAAAAATAAAGATATGAGATTTGTAACTTCGATCTTAACCTGTTTAGACTACCAAAATTACTTCAGCGTTTTTTGAAATTATTCTCCTAAAGGGGATTATAAGGGCATTCAAATTGGACAGCCTGTATTTAGAAGGTAATGTTGATGTCCGTCTCCAGACAGACAATATAGAATCCAAAATGGCATCTATAAATGACGGCATAATTGGCCCCGATACGTCGAATTTCGACAGTCGAGAGCAAAAGTTTCGGGTACTGTTTGTACTGAAATTCTATACAAAGTGGACCCTAAACTTTTGCTCTTGACTGTATTTCCTGAATGAGAAACCGCCTCAATCCAATAAGATAATTTGTAGCAATGTCCTTGTCCAAGAGAAATAAATAAAGCTAAAAGATACTTTGAGTTACAGTTACTACGTTAAGAATTATCAATGACCATGTAAAAATACTTTACAACGAATTGAGAATCTCTTCTTTTTTATAAGCCTTTATTTTTTGACATGTCAAATAAGGCACATTAACCATGAGAAGACTGGTAAGTAATCCGAAATAGAATTGGCAAACAATTTTTGACCCACAGGCCACAGCTGGTCATTTATATAATTTAGGGGACAAAGCAATAATAATATTATCAAGGTGGTCTATTAGCTCAGTAGTGGAACCGGATTTTGGCCCTAGAAGTTTTGATAATTCTAAAGTCGGAAAAGTTATGCTTATATGGCATATGACTTATTTTCAAGCATATTTGTATTATATGAAGAAAAGTTAGAACGAGGGTTAGATATAAATTAGGTATTTATTTATTTTTATTGATGATTTGTGAATATTGAATTAAAGTGCAAAGTTTAAGCTTCATCGTTTATAATATGTATGACGCTTTACACTGTTAAGTTTTTAGAAAAAAAAAACACCCGCGACTACGTCAAACCAGAATTAGCTTGTTATTTAGTCGATATTGAATTAGAGTTTTAAAAATCCACAACAATATCTCTAAATTCTTAAGTTAATAGACAAAGCCAAAAGTTTAGAGGAATAAGATAAAAGCTTTAAAATTAATACGCATTTTTTGTCCTGTAAGATCTAATATTGAATTAGAGTCTATAAAAATAAGTCTAATACTATAAAAGAATATATGCAGCCATATTATGGAAAGTAAGAAATTTCTGTGTATAGTTTGCATCATAAACGCATACTATTAAAAAAAGGCGCGAAAACCAAGCCGCGCTACAAGTTGTAGCTACGGCGGAGCAGATCTTAGTCGACCTTGCGAGCTATCGCTTGCTAGGTATTGCCCCGTCTTGCTCAGTTCTGACTCATTTAAGTTTATATTAAATAGAAAGGTTTAAAATGAGAAGTCAGAAAAACGGACAAAAATATAATATAAAAACTCAGCAGGCTAGTTCAGAAATTTGGTGTGGCATAAATACGTAGGTTCGTGCGAATACACGTAAAATCGGATTCCGCTGATTCCCTGTAGCCGAAGTACTCCCCTGTGGTGCGCCGGGTAGGTTGGCGGAGGAATTTCTTGACGGCGCTGAGTTCAGCGCCAGCCGGAAAACCGCTCCACGGTCTCGTACAAATGGCCAGAAGCAAGCGCAGGCAGGCGGAAAACATTCAGGCGATAAAATGTCACTCTGGACCTTGGACCCTGGAACGTGCCATCAAAAAAAGGCATTACGAACGGTCCATTTATTCCTGTGAGCACCAACGGCATGTGGGAAAGTACTTAAGTAGTTGTGATGCCGTGGATGTTCACAATTCAGATGCGGAGATTACATTTAAATGGAGTTGATTTGACAAACAGTTAAATTAGATGATTTTATATTTTATTTTTAAAAATGCGGGCGGATTAAAGTGACACGCACGATGAATAGCAACTTTAAATAAGTACTAGTTATGAGCAAACTTGTGAGTAGATACGATATAAGAGATTTGCAGTTAAAATTATTGTGAACTAGTAGCAAGTTAAACTAATTAAGCAATGAATCAGCACTAAAGGTTCTAAGCTACTTGCAAACAAAATATAACCACTTACCCAATTTGGGGTACACTATTAACACTTTTAAAAAAACACCACAGTGATTACTGTTTAATCGAGGAACGCGTAGGGACGACACCAGAACACCGATTACGGTTCCGTGCAGCGGACCGTAGCAGAGATCGAGTCTAGGTGACGTGCGTTCTACTCAATATCTTTTGGCTAATGAAAAAATTAGCGGCCTCGCGCGATGACGAGTGCCCGCGCAGATCACGTGCGTCTCACATGCATTCGTTCATGTGCGAATGAAGCTATGAGTGATCGAACGTCAAATCAATGCCGCGACATATTTAAACAGTTTAGCGTGTTGATGAGTTTATAACTTATATTTAGGATAGTTTAAACATGTGTTTTGGTGTGTAGTGTTGTAATGAGTTGTGTATGTTATTTTTAATTAAGTAAGTAGCTAGAATTAAGGTTTATTTATGTAAATATGTACGTGTAACGTTACAGTATCCCTCGCCCCGCCCGCGCGCCCCCGGTCTTCCGCATTTAAAAAAAAAACATTTTTCGTATTTATATGTTTAAAATAGGGAAGGCGCAAAAACTTTTTATGTATAGTTTATGAGATTTTTTTGGGGGCAAAACCCAGATTCGAGCATAGTAAAACATATGTAAAAAAAAATTAAAGTGGCCAGATTCAAATGAAACAAATATATGTTATAAAAATCGTCTATTTAAACAGCTCTTTCAAAAAACTAACCAAAATAGTTTTTGAAAACCTTCCTTCAGGAAAATACGTATAACAGCACTGTTACAATATTAGATGGTCCACGTGTAAAGGTACCATAAGGCGGTTTTATGTTTCGGAGATATTCAATGTTTGGAAAAGCGGGTGAAAAGGAAGTTTTTTATTATAGCTATGTCAAAACCTATAAGATGTAACATTAGTTTACCTATTTTTAATTTTATTATGTACAATAAAAAATTACAGATACTGTTTTTTTATGAAAAAATCTGCATGGAATAATGTGAAGTTACAGAAGTTAATTTAAAATTGTTATTAGTAGCGTCCAGACAAAAGTGGTGGCAAATTTCGCACAGGGAGTAAAATGGAGTCGTTGCTTTTTATTTACTTTTTACGGTTGAATGAATACATTATTTATTTAACTTATATTTTTAGAGTAATAAACTATAATGTAATTTGGATATCAAAAAAAAATATCCAAATTATATTAAGTATTTTAAATATATTTTATTGCAATTTATGGCTTGCAGTAGTTGCAGTACACGAAACAGTTGATAATGTGGCCAAAGGCCCTGATAATTGTACTTGCAGTAGTAATTTTTGAGATTTTCACTTTTCTGCAAAAATTACATCACAAGCCTAAAAAAAAATTTCAGGTCTTTTTTTATATTTCAAACATGTTTCTTATCTAACCAAAAACGCAGTACTTTCACAAAAATATTACTTATGCTAACAAGATCTACAGCATTCAGCATGTGCTAGAAGGTTGTGAAGTACTTGCTACGTTTACTGCAGGTTTGTTAGGCATATAACTTTTTTGCAACGAATACTAACTAAAGCCAAACGCAGTATTCAAAATTACTGCGTTTGAGTTTAGCGAGAAAACCAAAGAGCTACTCTTGCCACGCTAAAAGTACTTAAACGCAGTACTTATTCCACAGTGCTGCGCTTAAGAGTATCGAGAGGTATTCGAGAGTAACATAAAGCTACGCATGGACCGAAGCCACACGGTACAGTGCCGCATTTCGTGCTAGCAAATCAGAGTGAAATATTCGCACTTGATTTGGTTACACCTTGTATAATTCAAAAGAGTGATTGATGGCTTGATGAGTGGAGGTGTTTTATATTAATAGACTTTAATAAAAAAATGTTCCTGAAACACATTTTATAGACTATTAAAAATAATAATTTGATACGCTGATAAGAAAAATATTCATTTTTTCTAGTACCTACCTAAAATCAATTTTATTTCGTCTCTTCATCACTTCAATATTTGTCTGAAGTTAAATCTTACCAACACTTATTTATTACTAGGTATGAAAATAGAGCATGATTGCGAACTAGAAACGCAGTATTTAACACGTGCTAGGTGATTTTGCAGTAATAAACACAAATACTGCATTAAGCCTTAGTGATACTGTAATGCCTGCAAACCCAGATCATCATATCAGCCGAAAGACGTCCACTGCTGGACATAGGCCTAACTGCAAACCCATATAGTTGATGAAAATGCAGTACTGCGTATTTTATCTAAATAAGGCAGTAAAGTAAAAAATATTTCAATCTAAAGATTTATTTTTTTAACAATTTTTCAGTACACTTCAAAAGTTATATAACATAGATTTGTTGTATAGATACCAAAAAATATGTTTACCGCGTTTATCTCGAAACCACCATTTTGCAAGTACTGCGTTTGCAATAAGAAGGGCAGATTTGTTAGCGTACAAAGTCGTAAATGCCAACACAATGGCATCTGTAGTCTGTAGTAGACGAAAGATTGAAATTTTTGTGGAAAGATAACTTAAACAGAAATCGCCGTTATCGCCGCAACAAGGCGGCCGAACTTTAGCGTTATATACAGGTTGTATTATTCAAACGGGGCAGTGAGGGAAAATCCGAAACTATAAGAGATACGAAAAGTCACGAGACTTATCCAGTTTATGGTAAACTATGAAAATAAACAGTCATAAATTCTGGAAATACATAAAATCCAGTTCAGGAATTTCCGATATTCTGAGTGTAACAATTCCGGAATTGCGAAAGTCCGGAATTGTAAGGGAAAATTGTTGCTAAGGAACCCTGTATCTACAATCACAGGAAAATGCCTAATTTCATAGTTTGATGTACAAAAATGGATTTCCCCATACTAAGCTCCTTAGTAAGTATGGGGAGAATAACTGTGGCGTCTGAAACTAGACAAAATTGGTAAATTCGTGGTTTTTTTAAATTTATTTTCATTATTTACACCAATCTTTTCAAAGCTGTAATAAAAATATAATTCCCATACTTCAGCATCTTCCTGGGATTGTAGATACAGGGTTCCTTAGCACCAATTGTTCCTTACATTACACTATTAATTTACGCAAAATAACGCACTCTGATTTTTAGACAGATTTGACCGGGTTCGATTCCCGGCTGTGTATGAGGCTTTTTTGAAATTATTTGAATGCAGTATTAATTTTTTTCTAAAATCGGTCTCGTAACTCCTTAGAGCAAATTTCCGTATATCTTATAGTTTCAGATATTCCCTCACTGCCCCGTTTGAATAATATACCCTGTATAATGCATGTCTACCCACTATGATTTTTGTACAACAACTTATAACTTTTCTCATGTAAGTGAAATATGTTGATTCTTTATGAAAAATAAAGTTCTTTAAACATAAAATGTAAATGTGCATTTTCATTTCAAAAACTTAATACCTATCTAGTTGCAAGAGAATAAAAAAAATTAAGAGAAATAAATCATTCAATCAGTATTTGTTTAGTCATAAAAATATCTAGGCGACTCTACTACCTTCTGTGTGAAATCTGCCACCACTTGTCCGTACCCTAATTATTATGTATATACCTACAATTACAAATATGAATGAATTGCATATGTTGCAATTATAATTTTGTTGTAAAAAGTTGTATTTTTGTTATTTGTTACCATTGTGTAAGCCACCAATACTTACTTTAACATAAAACTATAAGTAAAAACTTACTTTATAATGGACTTAACGCCGACGAAACCGCGGGCAATTCCTAGTATAGTAATAAATATGGGTAAGTTTCGTCTTTGTATTTCCATTAGCGTACTTAAAACAAAATAACAATTTTCCATTGATATTAGTTTAAAACATGCTTTGCGGTTTTTTTTATGGATGAGTTAAGGGCACCCCGCTGCCCCGCCACCGCTGATCGCTGCCTGGTGCCACAGCGCCACAGCGCACAGCACGGCGCGCGCATACAATACAGCGCGTTTGAAACGTAGAAATATAGGCACGGAATGCTTACCTATACATATCAGTATTTAGTGTCGCCGTGATTCTATATTTCTAAACTTTTGTTTGGTAACTGAGATCATTGTCAAGACCGTTTATTATTAACTCTACAAACTCTAATTCAATATTGGCTATACTGCTTAACCAGAAATAAATATCTACACAAGCCAGTTGTCTACACATCTAACTTTTTTCCAGTATATTAAGTGGATCAATTACATCATAATTTTACAATATCAGCTACTCTAATTCTTTATTTGCAAAATTATTTGCATTTTTTTGTTCACCAAAATGCAGATGTTCCAGACTTCTAAAAACTGATTATTTTAAAGAAACTAAAGTTTTATTGGATATGTTACAGTTTTTTGTAACTCTAATTCTATATTTACATAGTTCTTGGCTAAAAATAAAATATTTCAATATAACCGAAAGCCGAACCTAAAAACTTCTAACTTTTTGTATAAGTATTATTTAACATGCCTCCAATGACATATTAAAAAAGAAAAAACTTTAATGTTATCAAAACCCATTTTTGTTCAGCCGCTGGTCTATATTGATGGAGATGGAAGGTGTTGTATGAAATCTCCAACTACACTTTATATATGAAAAAACCGTCATGTCCCTGACATGGTTTATCGTTGTTATCTCGTTGGAATCGTTACAATTAGCAATGAAAGCATGTCGCAATATCTAAACTATTGACAGAAACTTATTTAACATCGGATTGAAAACCTATAAATAATACATCAGCCTCCTATATACGTCCCACTGCTGGGCACAAGCCGCCTCTCATGGATGAGAGGAAACGGGCAGTAGTCAGGCAGTCAGTGCGGGTTGGGGACTTCACATACACCTTTGAATTTCTTCGCAGTTTTTTTTTATAACAGTTTGCCTGCACACATGATGTTTGCAGGTTTCCTCACGATGTTTTTCCTGCACCGAAAAGCTAACAGTACATATCAAATGATATTCCGTACGTAAGTTCCGAAAACCTCATTGGTATTTGGTGAAGTGGAACTGATGATGAAGACCACAGTTGATTTATGGAACTCCTTAAACATGTAAAGTTCGTCAAAGATTCTGACATGATTCCATTGAAGTAGCAACTAATGAAGTGTTAATTCTGAGATCCTTGAGGAATTGACGGAACTCCTCAAATATTATCAGCCCATACATAGATAGCGACTTGGTTTTTTTCTGTAATAAATAATAATCAATGCATTTGCTCTCGGAGAGCAGTCCATGTGCTAAATTGGAAAGGAAATTCTCAAGTACCTATGTGGCTTGGCGAAGTACTCAATTGAAGTCGGTTTAAACTTTGTTTTAAAGTAAATTATCTTACGCCTATTACGCTCCAAATAGCAATAGCGCGATATTCGCGCAGCTCAAATTTCAATTGCCTAATTCTCGGCATTCAAATTTAACCCATTTTACCCATTAAAACAATTCTGCATACACAGAATAATAATTAAGAGTTTGACTGTGTCTCTCTTTTTTTTTCTTTATGCATAATAGTGGGGCAGACTGCCGGAACAAATTGTCGTAAATGCGGACACACCGGACAAAAGCACCAACTTTTTATCAGGTACTAGTTAGGTAGTTTATATATAGCTTTAAGTTTTTGATAGGATTTTTTTTTATGGGGGTCATTTTGAATTATAGGTAAATTATTAATATATCGGGTTCTAAATCACTTAGAATCAAAAACTTGGTGTCTAAGTCTATTTGGGGTCAGGAAATTCAACTAGATATTTTTTAAGGTCGAATTCCTAAAGGATAGCAAACGGAACCCTGTTACTACTAAGCCTCCGCTGTGGGTCCGTCTATCTGCGTGTCAGTAATAGCTAGACTGTTAACATTTGATTTTTTTGTATTTCTATTGCTATTATAACTAAAATTAATAAAAATAAAAATATATTAAAAATTAAACAGTGCTCCCATACATTAAAAGTCATTTTAAGGCGTTTTTTTTCTCGCCCATTACAAACAGTATATCTCTAGAACCGTAATAAATATACACTTGAAATTTCCGAAGACTATGTATAACTATATCTACTATAATAACACATAATAAAAGCATAATAAGGTTAACAGTCTAGCTATTCCTGACACGCAGAAAGACAGACCCACAGCGGAGGCTTGGTAACGGGTTCCGTATGGTATCCTTTGGAAACTCGACCCAAAAAAATATCTAGTTGAATTCCCTGCTAGGCTAGTTCGATTTACTCACTTAAAATTTGGGCACACCATTCCTTGTATATTATTATATGTACGGTTTTCAGACTTTCCCCTTTACTTGCTATAAGACCTTGCTTCTTGGCAGAATGGTACCCTGTAGGTTTTGATTCCCTTCCGAGTGTCAAAATATGCGGCAATTTGCGCCATCAACGGCCATATCTATTGATCGCGTTGAGAACTTTAATTTCAACTTGATACCTCCTGCGAAAAGTGGTCTTGACAGATTGGCCAGATAGACAGACAGACAACGAAGTGATCCTGTAAGGGTCACTTTTTTTCCTTTTTAGGCACGGAACCCTAAAAACCGAAAATAACTTAACAACCCTGACAAATAAAATTAAGAGGTACAACATAATCTAGTTCCTTACCCCGGCGGAGATGAACTACGCGCAAACAACGCTCCCGGCGTCCTGAAGAGCCAAATAATATGCAAATATTCTTAACTGATCGCAACGGGTAAGTGCTACTGTAACTGTTTTCAATTCTGCAAATTAATGTGTAGTATATAGGTACTGGTAACTTCATAAAGGCCATTATTTTTCAATTAAAAGTTACCTTTGCGTTGCTCAGGTACTAGTGTTACTACGCGAGTTGCGGGATACGGGTATATACGGGATAATGAAAGATTTTATTGACAAAAAAGTACTTTTGGTACCCTACCGAGCTACAAGCTTTTATTTTCGACTGTAGGTACTTTAAAAAAATCATCAACCAATCGTTGAGAGGGTTCCAATGAGCTGAATTACGACGGGCTTATCTTTTGCAGTATAAGGAGTTGCTGTGGCCACCTTCAGTCTCCATTGTTAGCTCAATTTGGTGTGATGACATTTCAGCTCAATCGAATATCGGCAAGCGGCTAAAAATGGGTTGCAAATTTTGAATCACAACAATTTTTAGTTGCTGACGTCTCCTGGTAAGGAAAACTTTAAAAATCCGGCCAAGTGCGTGTCGCGACTCACATAAAAAATCACTGTGGACATACAGTAAGTTACTAAAGTTCTTACGTTCATAGGAAACTCACGGCACTTACATCCTTTTCATTAAGGAAGGCTGTTTTTCAGCAATAACTTAAAAACATTTAGACCCATCTTAGTCAAAAAAAAATCTTTGAATGTATTGAAAAGGCACTACCTACGTCGAGGATTTTGATATGAAAGATATGAATCTTTCAATTAAACGATTCGTTAGTTAGAGGCGGGACACAATTTTTACGACTTTCGGACCGATTATCTCCTAATACATCATCATATCAGCCGAAAGACGTACACTGCTGGACATAGGCCTCCCCTAAAGAGTGCCAAAATTACCGGTCCTGCGCCACACGCATCCAGCGGTCATCAGTCCACCTTGTGGGGGGCCTACCCACGCCTCGCCTTCCGGTAGGTGGTCGCTACGCGAGAACCTTTCCGCCCCAACGGCCATCGGATCTACGTGCAATGTGCCCCGCCCACTGCCACTTAAGTTTAGCGATTCGGATTCTCCGAATACATATATTCACTTAATAAAAAAGATGCACCTTATATTTGTTTTAAAAGATCTATCGGTTAATGTTGACCTACAGTGGTTTTTTTTTTCCTTCAATTACATTACATGTGTGCACACATTTTTATTTGTAATAGTGTTAAAGCGCGCTTGAGCGCATTTTACAAATTGCTACAAGAATTGGAAGTTTGAATACAGACGTAAGATTTGTGACCGGTCGGCGGACGCGGACGGCCGTGCTCGGCTGTCGTCGCATCTGACCGGCTCCGTCCGGCTTTTGCCTACTGCCCCCCTATTCTGTAACTTGTTTTAAGCTCACCTCAACGCTCACCCAGTGACGCCCCCTACGGTGGGAATTGTATATAAACGTGTGGTTTTGCTAAATATATCATACGAACACAAACAGTGCAAGTGTTTGTTTTTATTTTATTTATATGTGTATCCAACCCAACCCCAGTATTACGAGTATAACCTACGTTGAAAATTTACCTAGTTTGGTCAGATGAAACTTGACGTTAAATTAAGCAGTGTATTAGGGCAGTTTCAGGTGATAATGTGGACACGCTGCACAAAAGCACCAAATTTTTTTCAGGTACTAGTTAGGTAAGTAGCTTTAAGTTTTTGATAGGAACCAACTCCTCCGTCAGCCATCTTTTTTTTTATGGGGGTCATTTTGAATAATAGGTATATTATTAATATCTCGGGCTCTAAATCACTTAGAATCACAAACTTGGTGTCTAAATATACATATTTAGGGTCAGGGAATTCAACTAGATATTTTTTAGGGTCGAGTTTCCAAAGGATACCATACGGAACCCGTTACCAAGCCTCCGCTGTGGGTCCGTCTTTCTGCGTGTCAGGAATAGCTAGACTGTTAACCTTATTATGCTTTTATTATTAGTAATTATAGTAGATATAGTTATACATAGTCTTCGGAAATTTCAAGTGTCTATTTATTACGGTTCTAGAGATATACCGTTTATAATGGGCGAGAAAAAAAACGCCTTAAAATGACTTTCAATGTATGGGAGCACTGTCTAGCTATTACTGACACGCAGATAGACGGACCCACAGCGGAGGCTTAGTAACAGGGTTCCGGTTGCTAGCCTTAGGGAATTCGACCTTAAAAAATATCTAGTTGAATTCCCTGACCCCAAATAGACTTAGACAACAAGTTTGTGATTCTAAGTGATTTAGAACCCGAGATATTAATAATATACCTATAATTCAAAATTACCCCCATAAAAAAAAGATCGCCGTCGGAGAAGCTGGTTCCTACCAAAAACTTAAAGCTATGTACCTAACTAGTACCTGAAAAAATTTGGTGCTTTTGTCCGGTGTGTCCACATTTACGACAATTTGTTCCGGCAGTCTGCCCCACTAGTATTCTTCCCCACATTTCAACATTGAACGTACTTATAAATATTTGATATTTACCTTGAACCAATAAACAACTGAACACCAAAATTGTACACGGTCGGTTTAATAAAACGAATTCCGAATCTCGCATAGCTGACAGAAACATCTTTCCCGGAATGCGACTGCCTATTAATTATTATTATACAGTCCCAATTCTGAACGAAACATTTGAAACTTGAAACAATATTTTCAAATTAATCTAAGTCATTTACCCCCGTCCCGCCTGTTTCAGCTAAGTGGCCATTTGTCATCGAGAGTGAAACTATTTGGAAATAAGTCACCAAATTAACGAAAGTTTGGCTAAAGTTACGTTCAGAATTATTTTCTTCATTGACGTCGCCGCCTCAAGTTAGTTGTCTTTAATTAAATATTTAATCCTCGCCCGAAATTAAGTGTAGACGTGGAGGCGTATTCTCGACATAGTGTACGACACGAATATGTCGAGACTAAGCCACGAATATTGTTTAAATTAAGAAATTATTTTATTTCTAATACGCGTTGATTAAGATTATACTTAATCGGAATATTTCATGTTTCGTCTTAAGCCCTTTTTTATAAAACATCGTCAAGATCAAAAAATTTAAAACTACAGAAATGAAAGTTTTTATACCTAGAGCTAAAACTCGCCACATAGGTATTTCGGTTTCGAGACAGAATCTCTCTCGTTACAAACGGTAAATAAATTGTCGTCAATATTCATCATCATCATCATATCAGCCGAAAGACGTCCACTGCTGGACATAGGCCTCCCCCAAATAGTGCCAAAGTGACCGGTCCTGTACCACCCGCATCCAGCGGACTCCCGCGACCTTTACCAGGTCATCAGTCCGACTTGTGGGGGCCTACCCACGCCGCGCCTTCCGGTACCGTCCGTCCGTCAATATTATGCCAGAGTTTTTAAGCGAAATGTATCATTAATTTATTAATAACGACCAGAATATAAGACGGATTTTCATTTATTCAATAAAAGTATAGCAGCTAGTATTCATATTGCTTTATTATTTAAAAGTAAAGAGCGAGTATTAATAACGCTTTATTATTTACCTAGAGTAAACTGAAATGAAATATCATTTGAAAGGTATTTTTGTGTAAACGTAATATTGAGGTCATTGAAATGTAAGTACAAGCGTCAGTTACGGAGTCCCGTCGCAAACGAGTTATCCCACCAGAGAAAAGAAGTGGTGATGGGGCGACAGCAGTCTAGAAGACTAATAATTTAGTTTTGTGAATTCACACGATATTAATAATTGCTAATTTAGCCTATTATCATTCAGTTTGATGCTCTTTCTTGATATGGTTTTAGCAATACATACGTAGTAAATATGTGTCTTAAAAGCCGTGACTTAGAAACAGACTGATTAGTCTGATAAATAGAGTTCGCCTAGTCAATTAAAGTCGTAAGGGCGTCATTAATGCTTCTATCTAGTCTGAGCAAAGTTTTTTTTTATTCTACGACGGTGGCAAACAAGCTTACGGCCTGCCTGATGTTAAGCTGGTACCGTCGCCTATGGACACTTGTCTTGATTCTTTGATTTCCCGGTTTGGTTTACTTTTCTTTCTCTTATCTTCCTTGCTTGTATTGGTCAGTTTTGGTATCGTCCTTATCTTTTAATCCGTTTATCAGTTATAATTTAATTACAATTATGAACGTTTATAATATTGACACACCAGCAAATTCAGCCTATCAATTTAGTAGGGGATCATTTTTACAAGATACATTACTACTTACATTACAGTACACTAAAGTACCTTATGCAAACTGAAAGAGTTTGTATTCTTGTAAATTAAATAATTAATAACAACTAAACAAACAATTACAAAAAACATACATACACGTAAAATAAAATATATAATATAATATGTAACTAGATTTCTAAAACGCATGTCTAAGAAACTGCTCGACGAATATTCGACCTTTTGGTAATGTGATTATTTGAGGTATTCGTAGGTACTGATTTAGAGCAACGTTTTATTATATAGGACCTGGGCGACAGAGCTCTGCTCGGGTAAAAATGGAGGAAATGTTTTTTTTGGCCTGTAGTTATACTAACGTTGGCTATTGTTTGTGGTATTCAACTTTCAATTATGTTTATGAATGTATTATGCTACATTTAATTATATTTTAAATTTTCAGAGTGGAAACCCATTACCTACGTGATCTACCTTTACCGTGAACATATATATTCGGTAAAAAATAAGAACCTATCTGATTGTAGTTTTCGTGACGTATTTATATTTAATACTGCCTCAGAATCCGGCGTGGACCCGGGAGTCGGCAAGTGTTTGCCAACTTACGGAAGTCGGCACTAATTTGTCAACCCTCATTAAGTTATCTTCCCCGCGTTCCGTGCGATTTTAATTCCCTTTGTCTCTTTTAGTTGTGTAAAAGATTTTCGTGTACCGCGTTATTATTATTATCTTTTTTTAATTCAACTAGACCTATATAATAGTAAGCTCAATAAGGCTTGCGTTATGGATACTAGACGACGATAATTATATTTAATTGATATAAATACTTAAATACATAGAAAACATTCAAGACTCAGAAATAAATATTCATGCTCATCAGCTCATCGCACAACTAGGCAGCATCACTACCCACTAGGCTAACCGGTCGTTGTTATATATATATATTTATTTAGAACACAAACAGTCGCATAAACAAAAATATAAGGGGTAAACTATGTTAACATAACAAAATAATCATAATGAAACATAGAAAAAAAAACAAAGCATAAAAGATTTATATAAATTTTAAACTTAACAAATATACATATAAAGCCTATAGAGGAGTTAGGACAGAGTTTGAAGTCGGAAGTAGGTTTACGGAAATGAAACGTGAGCGTAGATAAACAAGCGTCTTCTGTCAAGGGTGGTTTAATGGCATTCGCGTTAGGGTCAATGCCTATTATATCAGCAATTGAAACTGAAATAGATGTCAAAAAGCAAAAATCCTCAACCATTTATTATAATATATTCTTGTTATTGTTCCAAAATAAATGTATTCTATTCTATTACAGAATGAATAAATTTATTTTGGAACAATAACAAGAATATATTATGTACAGTCACCGGCATCAATATCTGATGGAACAAAAGCCGCAAAAATATCTGATGACAACTGTATTCCTAGGGCCGTTATAGCGTGTCAGATATTTTTGCGGCCTTCGATCCATCATAGATATATTGATGACTGTACCGTACCTTTAGGTGTGTATACATCATATAATGCACATAAAATAGGTTTAATTTAACATCACGATGTACAGATAGGTAAATATATGCATAGGTACTAAAGGGTGCGTCTCACGAAATATAACAACATAATATATTATTTCATATTAATATAATAACGTTTACAAGATATAATGAACGTAAGATATAATAACAAAATCAAAACTTTTATAAGGAATAACGGTCAATTGACATTATATTCATTTTATATAATGTTTTTTTATATAACACTCAAATTGATTAATTTCAGTTGGTATAACATTTAAAACTTACTTATAACGATTATAATACATACTATCTTTTAGGATAAGGATTATAAGATATAAGAGACATGATATTTAAATCAGACCCCGCGAAATTAGGTTAGGGCAGCTAGAAAAAGGGGGGCCGGGGCAAAAAACCCCTTACAGGGGGGACTCGGGGGGTGTAGCCCCCCGCAGTAAATAAACAAAGCACCCCGCGAAGCGGGGTGACGTCGACACGCTGGCGGTTAGGTTAAGTCTTTAAAAAAAAAAGTTAGGTTAGGTTAGGTTTAAGGTTACAAGGAGACAATTTACTTTTACCAAATGTTCAGTAAGTAATAAGATAAGGTTGATTTTAAATTAGGAAGACCACATAATACATAAAAAAATATTTAATTTTAACCATCATAACATGTATACCTATCTTCAATGTTTACTTTTCTTCAAACACAAATTTGCTAAGTATAAGTAGTACTAAGTATATTTGTCTAATCGATTTAAACATTCGTTTTCCTAGCATTCATTGGTACCGCATCATATTTCGTTACGCGTAATTAGCGATGGGCAGCCTATAATTTTCCAATTTTTCACTTAAGTTACAGAAGTAGCTATACATTTCTGATAATGGTTTGAAACTGTCTATTATAGTGGTGTAATCATTATTTTTAATTAGCCTACTGGCGTGAACATTCTTTTACCAGCTCATGTAAGCCAAAGTAATTATGACGAAATAATTCGGAAAAATAAGGTGAAATTAAACAACTCAGCGTGACGAATGTTTTTGCCATTTCACCAATTAACATAATTATGACGAAATATTACGAAGAAATGTACGTAAAATTTAACAACCCAACATAACTTAAGTGAAAAACAACACTACATTACAAATGTTCCTACAGCCGAAATGTTTAATGGTCTAGGAAAATTATGAAATGTGTCATTCTCAACTTTTCATACGTTTGACTTAATGGACTACTCAACTTTATGAATGAGTAAATCGAATGTTGCTTCGTCGTGTCCGTCTCTAAAAACTGTTTTGCATTTACTTACATGATTAGAACATGGGTAGATTTCAGAATTCAGACATCAATGAGTTTCGGTTTCGCGCGCTAATTTGAACTGTTCTTTGTTGGATCGCATAAAATCATTTGTAATTTGTGTTAGTTAAGCATGTATTTTTTTGCCGAATTATCGTTAAGCCTAATCATCTTATGGCATATTTTTTTAGGCATAAAATTAAAAAGACTACCATCAGATAGCATAAATACAAAAAGTCATGATAATTACTTGCCATCATTACAAAAGGCATAAAAGTATTAAGTATCCTAAAAATTTGTCATGTACAAAAGACTATTTTTTAGGACAATACTTGAATCAATACAAGGAACAAAGGCGAGGTCGACGGACCTCCTATTTTGCGTTGATAAGGCGCTTCGCGCCTGGATATCATACAAACCTAAACTAACCTAATCTATCGTAAAATCGTAACCTAACCTAAGCTAATATCTTTTTGTTCAATTTCATTTAGAAAACGGTAATTATGATTAATGACAGATATAACAAATAATTATTAGCCCATATAATATTATGCATAATGTGTATTAACAAATTAGTCCAACTAAAATTATTCTAAAAGCGTAATATGCCAAACAAAGTAGTAGGCCAAATTATTACTATGCGACAGTACTATTATGCCAAATCAATTAAGCGAAACTATATTAGTCTAAAAAAATATGCCAACGAAGGGATCCCAATTTGAACAAGTTCAACATCACGAACAAATTGCAATGCGTAAGGTATGTCTCCAATTGACGTCACCATTATGCAGAATAAAATATGTATTCTCATCCACACTCTTGTTTTATTTCTCACTCCATTTTCATCAAACCGCGATCAAGAATTCACGGCAATAAATGCATAGTATTCCGCTGTAAAGTTTTCATCCTAGTTGCAAGAAAGTTGGGGTTCAACTAAAGGTATACTTTCGTTGGTTGCGATTATCGTAATTCTCGCAAGTACCTATATAGAGCAATTTTCAGGAAAAAACTATTTAAGTTACCTTAAAAATGAATTATTAAATTATTTCAATCAAAGGAAGGAAAATTTAGAGATATCACTTTATCGCCAAAAGACTACTTCGCAGTTTGGCGATTCATTACTTTTAGGTAGGTAACAATTTTGTATTTTTTTGTTCGCAAATTTAAAAAATATGTTTATGCATTACGTCACACCAATTTCTACAGGGTTTGCCCTTCGGGCAACCTAACAACCCTAACCTAGTGTTTCGTGAACGTAATCATAATTAATACATAAATAACAATTCGTAGGTACATAATTACTAACATATACAAAAGTTATACAGGGAGTAGAGAAGTAGCAGTGGGACTACAAGAAACAAGTCTCCCTCGTGATCCCACTGGTGGAACAAATCAGTGGGAACACGAGAAAACGGCGAGCGTGGGTAAACTGTCATGTCGCGTGTTACGGCAGAATACCTTTAGTTAGAGTAGCAAGTATGATATCACGATCTTTTGCATACGAAGCAGTGAGACTCGCAATTTGTCTGAGTTTACTATCTGTTAAAATTGTGGTATGAGGTTTCGGGCTGAGCTTTAGGGAATTTAGTCATACTTGTTAACTTGTTATTGCGGTTTTTTGGTCGAAAGCTCCACTTGGTGATGAAAGCAAGCTGCTTTACACAGTTATAGTAGGGACTAAAAGAAACAAGTTTCATCCCTTGGGAATAAAGAGGACGCCAATTCTTTAACAAATATTATAAAAAAATGTACAAGCTAAACGAACGGATGGAATTTCAATGTCTAACTTTAATATCTCAAATGAAAGCATTATGTTTTAAATCGTACAAAACCAATCTAGCCAAAATATTTAATCTACAGAAAAGTATACTAAAAAATATTATACCAAAAAATTTAAAAATAACTTTCAGTAATAACTACTCTCACCTTTTCCAATATTGTAAGGTACTTCCCGTGCAAAACATGGTCAAACTTTCCATACTCAAGGAAGAATATAAATACATTACCAACTTGAATGAATACCACCGTTACAATAGGCTAAGGCGTTTATCTAATGCACACAGATTTTTATTACCAGCAATGAAAAACGTTTACGGCATGAGAACCAATCATTACATGCTTCCAAAAATAATAAATAGTCTCCCAAAACACATACAAGATTTATACCTATCCAACCCTATATCAGCTAAAGATGTAAACAAGTATTATATGTCAAGCAACAACTATGATTACGCCTTGTAACCAACCAAGTTATTGTTCATCAGTGATACAGTAAACGGAATGTAAGTACATATATTGATGTAAACTAACATACCTACTTAAATAGTAAATAGTTAGACCGTACTATAGCTGTAAATAAGCCACTAATGGCTTTAGCACCTAATTATGAAACTCTGCGATAATTATGAATTATTTGGAACTTTAAATAAAAAATAAAAAAAAAAAAAAAAAAAAGCTGTAAAAACTTCCGGTAAAAAATCGAATTATAAGAACAATAAGGTAGTTTTTACTTGACTTCATTTAAAAAAATATGTATCATGTCTTTTTTACATATATTAATATATTACTGGGTAAATAACAAGTATTATAAAAGAATATTAAAGATGAAATCATTTATTTACAACAATTAAAAAAACATGGAACAGAAAGAGAAAGTTAAAAACTAACTAAACCTAACCTAAGCTATGTGAACCTAAACTACTATATACACATATTTCCCCCAAATCGCTGCCACTAGGCAGAGTACCCATAAGGCTCCCTGTTGTCACCAGAGGACCGGATGAGCATGTAACTTAGCTTTTTAAAAAGGTTAATTGCATCCGGTCCCCAAGGACCCAGGGTCTCCACGGCAAATGCCGCAAATATGTAATTCTCGCTAAGAGTTGCATATTTGCGGCGCTTTGCTGCCTCAGCCTCGGTGGCCGCTCCACCAGCCCTCAACGACGTCGTGCCCAGGTGGGACGGCGCTAGTGTATCCACACACGTGGCAGATTAAATGCACGCGCCACTTCTTTAACGAATATTTAAAAAAGTACAATCTAAAGCAATGAACCAATTTCAAGGTTAATCACCTCAAATGAAAGCGCATTATATAAATTAGGTAAATATTAAATAAAATACATAAAAAAATGTATACCAAAAACTTTTGTCGAAAAACGGCATAAGAGTTTTTTTTACTTGATTTTTGTTTTTTTTTACTTGGTAGTTTTTACTTGATTTCATTAAAAAATGTATGCAACATCAACATGAATGTTTTACATGAACAACGACAAACTATTTAACATTACACCACCGTAATTATTTACAGTGACATCTGATCCTACGCGTAATACAAGTGGCATAACATAATACACACTCCATTTTTGGTCTTCTTGATAGCATTGTTCTGGTTTCACACCAACCCTTTTCCTCGTCGCTCGCATTTATGATAAGTAATACGGTTGCGCGCGAGATATGTCGCTTAGAATTAGTCATGGCGGTACGATTTTCCGAATCCGTACCATTTTCCTAACGCGAAATTATATCCCTGAGGACATTCCGGTATAACGAAAGGTGAATGACACATTAAAAGTGATAAACTGGGCATCTGAGCGCGAGGGTGGGCTATTTATTCTGCGTAACACCTTTTGTGGCGCGAGGCGGCCCATATCGCACTTTTAACTTTAATGTTCATGTTCTAAGAGTGTAGGTACTAACTCGTCAGCGTGCTTGAATGTAACCCCTTGGCCACGACTTTGGTCTTAAGCGACCTGCGACCAGCGTTTTATCTGTTCATTGCGCGGTCGAGACGCGCAACGCACTGTGGTTAGTTGGGATCACGCGCTCAATGAACAGATAAAACGCTGGCCGCAGGTCGCTTAAGACCAAAGTCGAGGCCAAGGGGTTAAGCGGTGGAAATTATGCAATATCACTTTTGATTTCCTGCCTACGGCTGCGACCATAAAGTTATTTGTCCGCAACCCGCACTGGCCGGCGTGGGGGGGACTACCGCCCTTTCCATGAGGAGCTGTAGGACTTATATACTATATAGGTACTATTAGGTACCTAGGCTGAGGTGCGATGATTTGTTAAAATATTTGTTTGTACATTTATTGTTACTGAAAAACATTCCAGTGCAACACAAACAATCCATATCCATACCTACTAATATCAGTCCCTGGGCGGCCGAGCTCAACTCGGGTGAAAATACGGAGAAAAACATTTTTCCCAGGCATGAGACCTAGCTAGATCAATTTCTCGCCGCCGTAAACACCTATATTCCATATTACATCGAAATCGTTCGAGCCGTTTCCGAGAACGTGATTGCAAATATATATTCAATATATATTCATTCATCTCTGTATATGAATGCTTAGAAGACAACTAAGCTTCATGTATTTGCTTTAATTGACTTAAAAATATTTTTTCTTTACTTTCATTGACATTATTAAGCGACCGGAAGAATGGAGTTTTTATCGGAAGGGTGGTATGGTGCTATAAATCTAGTTTTATTTCTTAACGCATAGTTTAGAGAATTTAGTAGGTGTATCTTCTCAAAAGTAATTACAAGGAATATAGTGTGAGTATTCTGTGTTTAATAAAGTGCTGTTTAACTCTCCATTTCTTTTATGTTCACTAGTATTTTGATTAAGCTTTTTAGCAGCGTAAAAATGGTGGGAGCAGGGCTGCTATTACCCCAGAGGATAATTCCATAGCTGAGCCGGGAATAACTGTACGCATAATACGAGTAGGTATGTTGCGAGCGCGGACTCAAAGTCAATGGTTTTCTTTTTTTCCCGTAGCACGTAAACAAATCTGGAAAGTTTTGTTTTTATACTTTTAAGTATGATTTCCATTTAAAACCTATGTTCTTGTATATAATGATGTATCACCTTTAAGGCGCTGTATGCAGCTGCGCATCGAAAAAATGCCTTTTCCAAACCGATTATTAGTATACTTGTACTATTGCTAGAGATCCAAATTTTTGATATGTATATCTTCAGTTCATTGGCTATGTTCGTACTTCGTAAAATCACGATTGCTTGCAAAAACCTCGATAGATTTTGCCTTTCAAAACAGTGCTTTTTTACCACCAAACTCGAAATATCTCAAAAGTTATTTGGAATATTACAATTAAATTTGTTGTGATAGGTAGCTTTTTGGTAGATCTATCTACCGGCTTCTTAGAATTTCAATATGTTTGATAATTCAATACATTTGGTCATTTGTCTCAAAAACCGAGTGTCCGCGTCATGCATGCGCGGTGGCGAGTACAATTTAGTACGCCCGTGGCCACTGCCGACGACGGACCTGTGAATGTTTACCTGGCACGCAAATACGCCTTTTTGCAGCAATTATTTCGAGTTATCAAGGTAAATAAAAATATATAAAGGAATAGGAAACGCTAATACATGCTGGAGAACACATTCGAAATGATAGAATAACAAATATAAGGTATGCGATATTTACTACATTAAAGCGTTTCTACATCCGCACCTAAAACGTATTAATAGGTAGCTGGAGCATATTGACAAGATGTCAATAAAAATCTTCAGTTATCCTGTATACGTATTCAGAACTGTTAGGTAGTAAGTAGTCGGGTGTAAATCGGATTCGGACACGAGCACATGGTTGGGGGGGTAATGGTACCAATTATGGACTGTACGAATAATAGATTTATTTATTCATACAGAAATATATCAAAAGCATTTAGGGCTATTGCGCCGGATAGCGACTACCTAGACTAAAGTCCTAAACGAGTTGGTGAACTGAAGTATATTTACTTGCTGTTTAGTAGATTCTATTAAAAACGAGTGCGGAAAAAGACCCTGCCACTCCACCAGCAGCAGGCCACGGCCCTTCCTCATCTTCGTCATAGACATACATGCATACATACGCTACGGCACATCTTTTCGTCCAATATTCCGCAGTGTCTCAAAACGAGAGTCTTTGACCAGTGTGTGTTGCCAGTGATGACATATGGAACGGAAACGTGGTCGCTTACTATAGGCCTCATAAGAAGGCTCAAAGTCACTCAAAGGGCGATGGAGATGGCTTTGCTGGGAGTGTCTCTGCGCGATCGCATCAGAAATGAGGCTATCCGCAGCAGAACCACGGTAACCGATATAGCCCTCCGAATCGCTAAACTTAAGTATCAGTGGGCGGGGTACATTGCACGTAAACCCGATGGCCGTTGGGGCGGAAAGGTTCTCGAGTGGCAACCACGTACCGGAAGGCGCGGCGTGGTTAGGCCCCCCACAAGGTGGACTAATGACCTGGTAAAGGTCGCGGGAGTCCGCTGGATGCGGGTGGCGCAGGACCGGCTATTGTGGCACTCTTTGGGGGAGGCCTATGTCCAGCAGTGGACGTCTTTCGGCTGATATGATGATACATACGCTCGAAAAACATAAACTTCCTTCTGAGGCAGTCGGGTACAAAGTACTACAGGGTGTTCCCCTATACAGCTGCAAAACTTTGCCAGCTGTTTGTGCACATGATACCCGTCACAAAACACTAAAGTATGCCGTTTCACATCTCGCACTCACTCTGCCACCGCTGTTTCTCCAAATAACTACCAAGAAAGCCTCCCCCGCCACGCCCCTTTAAAAATAAGCCCACTAAAGCAAATAAATGTGACGTTATCTAAGTGAACATACCTTTTGTCGGTACTCATCAACGCACAGCCGAAACTACTAAGACTAGAGAGTTGAAATTTTCACCAGAACTACCTTTTACAACGTAGGCAACGCTAAGAAGGATTTTTGGAAATTCCCCCCCTAAAGGGGGTAAATAGGGGTGCAAAGTTTGTATGGGGGAATCTTTATTTTTAGAGCTAGAGACTTAAATTTTTGCATAAAGATTACTTATTAGAATACAAATTAAGTACTTTCAATTCAATTAAATTTATTTTGTTAAACATAGGTTACAACTTTTACAAGTATTGTTGGTATACAAAATATAAGACTTCTGTGCATTACCCACAATGTAGGTTTACAAAATATTTCAGCCAGCTAATATATTTATAAAAATTAAAAAAAAATGTCAATACAGTGATTGGTGTTAAATACTACAAATACATGTCAAAAACTCTCAAAAAATACTATAACTAAAGAATATTATAACTAAGGAATGTCTGGAATGGAATCATGTTATGTCGTAGGGTCGTTTAAGTAATCTTTTATGGTATAATAACACTTTTCAATCAAATATTGATCTATTGATTGAAATGATTGATCCAATAATGTCATGGAAAGATCACATAGATACATTATGCAGTAAGTTAGCAAGAGGGATCTATGCTCTAAGACAGTTAAGACCACTTGTGTCAGAAAGTTGCTTAAAAGAGCTGTATTATGCGTACATATACTCTCAACTTTCATACGGGATAATGCTTTGGGGCAACAGTACGGATTATGAGCGCATCCTAAAGATCCAGAAACGTGCAATTAGAGTACTTCCCTATGCAAAGGACAGATACACGTGTCGCGAACATTTAAGAAAACTTAGTATCTTAACATCAGTTTCAACTTATATATTGGAAGTTTTGATGTATGTTAAACGTTATCCAAATGAATTTCAAAGGAGAGGTGGAAATAGTTCGAGATCAATGAGAAATGCGAATAACTTAAAAATAAGCGGGTTGTGTCCGAGATACAACCGTTAATTAAGTTTAAGTGGATACTTATTTGTTGGTTGTCCCCGTAAAATATATATCTGCATTAATTTACTAAAATCTGTATAAGCACAGATAAATCGGTATATATAGCAACATTGACTGACGTAGCTCGTTTGACTCGCGAGGCATTGAAAATGGCGGTCATTTCAGCATAGTTTTCATGCCCGTCACATAAACTAAATAACATTTTGTGATTAACAACTAATAGCAAATAAAGAAGGATTAAAACATGTAACAAACAATTATTTGAAATCAGATTAGGCTTCTCTACAAAAAGTTAATCCGGAAGTTACGTGATACATTTTGAACTGTACCCCTATACAAGAACGCGAGCAAAGAAGTATCCACTTCAAAACAACCTCGCCCAGACTTAGAATAGGCACAAAACTTCCGAAGTTAATAGGACAAATACTTTTTAACCGGCTACCTTCAAACCTTAAAACCATAACGAACGACAACTCTTTTCGCTTCCATGTAAAACAACTATTGCTAAAAAAACACTGTATAGTTTACAAGATTTTTTTTCAAATGACTAAATAACAAGATCTTAAAAGCTTGACGTTAATATTTGTATTATGTTTTCTTTCTCTATTTTATGTAATAGCATTATGCTATGAGTATGAGTATTATTAAACTATTTACAAATAATAACAATTCTGTACACAACTGTACACATCTATTGTATTTTATTGTAACTGACAAGTTATAATTTTAACACATTTTTATCTGTATATTCATTGTACTATGATTTCAATTGTAAAATTATGATAATAAACAAATCTGAATCTGAATCTGAAGTCAATTGTCTTTTAAATTTATTAATATCCAGTGTTTGATTCGGTCTGGAATTTTATTGAAAATGTTTGGTGCCATTCCCAAGATTCCGCCTCTGATTAGCGCTGTGTTGTTGCTACCCTGCAAAGTTTTCAATTTTTGTTTGTATTGTTTACGTGTCGGAAATCTGCGGCCTTCTGAAACGTTACTGAACATGCTTGGATTGGTCTTGACAAAAATACCTACTTCTAGGATATACAGTTCTTCTAGTTTGTATGGAGAGCAAGACATTTTTAAAGTAAGGGATTTGTAACTTCGGTTTTTTAATTATTAATAACTTAAGAAGGTTAAAAGGGGGTTCGAATTATATATAGAGAGCAAGACATTTTTAAAGTTAGAAATTTGTAACTTCGGTTTCAGACTATTTACTATGAGAGTTCAAAGAGGGTTCTAAGTTTGTATAGAGAGCAAGACATTTTGAAATGAAGAGAGATTTGTTTCTTCGGTTTTAGACTGTTTACTTAAAGACTAGGTACAGTCAGCGTCATATAGTTAGTAGCAGCCAAAGTAGCCAAATATATCGTAACACATCCTTACACCTATAGTAACAAAGACGTAATGCGATATATTTGGTTACCTAGGCTGCTACTAACTATCTGATGCTGACTGTACAAAACTAATTTCAATGTTTTTTTTTATTAAACAAACATTTAGACGATAACATGTTATACGTGGACGAAGTCGCGGGCAACAGCTAGTTTATATATATATATTTATTTAAGCTTTATTTATTCCATATTGTTTGTGTTAGTACATATTTACTAAATCTAAAAGATTTATGCAATTTTTTCTTTCTTATATGGACCCCATTCGGGTAAAAGCCATATATCGCCAGATATTAGGAGAAAAGAAGGGCACTGGAAGCAACAAACTGGTCAGGGCCGAAAGGCAAAAGAAGGAAAGGTAGACGACGAAGACGTTGGACCAATGACATAACTGAGGTCGCCGGACCTAGCTGGATGCAGTTGGCTAAAGACCGAAAAAAATGGCATGAGATCGAGGAGGCTTTTACCTAAATTTACATTTGCTTTAAAAAAATCAATATAAATCAAACAAAAAAAGACAATTAAAGCTTAATTTATATTTATATAATTACTTCCGGTTGGAAAATTTGTTGGATTCTTGTGTAAAGCATCTTAGAATAACGATTAAATATGAAATATACAAAAAACGCTATTATAAATTAATGATTTTTGAAACCGTATTTTGCCTGGAGTATAGAGCCAAGTATAAGTCCAATCTTGTTGGCTTGTTGAGAGTATCAAGGTCCATCGCGGTGTGGCCGCTGGTGGAGGTAGCATGGTAGGCAGCACGTGCCGCGCGAGCGCAGTGACATAACACTTTTAGGTATTTAAGAGACAAATTGAATTTGTTATTTTTATATGATGTTTGGTCAAATTACATTTTTTAATAGACATAGTCATGTACTGAAGAACTTGCTGGTCTTAAAATAACCACCCTGTATAATAAAATGCTCTTCTGACTAACAGTGGTCTAATTATCCAGTTTTTGATCAGTCAGTCATACTTATGTAACAAAGGTAATAATTATGGTAATAATACTCCTTGCATTTCATTAAATTGTCAAAAGGGCCTCTACGTGTTAGCTCCGTTGGTACTTTGTGGGTACCTAGCCCCACGCATGCCTCCCAAAGGTCCGGGACATCATTGTCCCGTGAGCGGGAAAGACATACGTGGTAATAATATAATTTGCCAGGAGATAAATAGATGAACATAGCTATTTGTTTATTATTTTTGATGGTTTCTTAAGCGGGTGTTAACCGGCGCTATAACTTTACCTAGAAGTAATCGATTTTATTTCGGTTTAAAAAACCTGTAATATATTAGTACAATCCATAATTGGTGACGTTCACCCTTAGGAAGTGAAGATGTACTATTATTTTATCAGTTCTACGTATTTGGAAAACGGAAGCACCCACATAGGAACTGGGAAAACGATAGGTGGATTGATGATGAAGAAATCTGTACTAACATATCTTTGGAAAGTAAGTGTCCATAATTGATGTCATCATACTACGATGTACTTAAGAACTGTAACTACCTATTATTCCTTATTAAAAAAAAATAGATTTAAATAAATAAATAAACAATAAATATTTGGGGACAATCTTACACAAATCAACCAAGATTTGAAAAATAAAACAATTATTCCGCAAAAACGAGCCGAATACGGATGCCAACAGAATAAGGCCGTTAGCGGGGTGCGCGGGACGCGCGTCTCCCGCTCCGTCTGCCTCACCTCCGCAAATACCTAAATATCGTCTAATAAGAGCGCCTTTGATGGTTACTGGGTCTTTTAAGTATGGGTGAAATATCATATTTACTCTTATGGTAGTTCTAGTTTACAGGGGGTGGGCATGCGCCCACTATATCTAAGATAATATTTATATTATTGTATATATTTAATGTATTTCTCTTAGATTGACACGATAATGTTGGAAATGGGGATGTCGTCAGCGAAAATGATTGATTGGTCTTGCAAAATCCTTGGGAGATCATTAAAGTAAATGAGAATCCCCGACATTTTCATTCCAAAGGTCAATAGCTCAAAAACGGCTGAACCGATTTTAATGAAACGTAGCTAAGAACCATTTCGACCACATCAGCTTACCGATAAAAAAACCGCATCCAAATCGGTCCATAAGCTACGATGCCACAGACAGACACACACACAGACAGACAGACACACAGTCACACACCCTCTCTTTGCGTCGGGGGTTAAAAATAAGACAGCTGAATAAGACAGCTGATTACACTTCCCCATTAGTAGTCTTCTGGCTCAGCATGCCTTCTATTAATTAGGTATGATGCAAGTCACATATGTGTCCTGACCCTTTTATTCCGATGCCGTATTTTCCGATAAATTTTAATTTAATAAGATTGGGTACCTAACTTTATCAAGAGCTTTACTTGTGTCTAGTAATATTCCTGTTACATATTGTTTTGAGTCTATTATATGCAGGATAGCGTTTGGCCGTTGGGACGGAAAGGTTCTCGAGTGGCGACCACGTACCGGAAGACACGGCGTGGGAAGGAAGAATAAGGTGGACTAATGACCTTGTAAAGGTCGCGGGAATCCGCTGGATGCGGGTGGCGCAGGACCGGTCACTTTGGCACTCTTTGGGGGAGGCCTATGTCCAGCAGTGGACGTCTTTCGGCTGATATGATGATGATGATAATGATATGTAGGAATTCTTGAATACTTATATTTATAGTCGACCCTCTTTTTCGGTAACCGTTTACAAACCGCACTGTGATTTGGCAGAAGTTTGTAATTAGTTTAAGTTTTTTAAAAACCAATAAACAATAAATTATTATCAATTAATGATGTCCTAAATATTTTTTATTTTTTGCAGAAAGCGTATATCCGACTGCACATTGCTTTTTCAAATAGGTACCTAATTTCGAAGCGTCGGTAGGTAATAGCAATAGGTTGTAATTGTTTGGATCTGTTTTTAAATTATCTTCATGGATTGGTTTTACGATAGCGATTTTTAAAAGAGGTGGAGTAAGTTGTCGCACATTGTCGTATTAAATATGGCCGAAGCTCGTTTGCTCCTTGACTTTCTTATTTTTAGGAACTTTACAAGCTCCGTATCTTCAGTAGCCCAAAAAGATTAATTCATCATAATTAATTTAAATATTTCAATAATTGGGCAATTTGATTTAGGTCCAGCGGGGATCTCGTTAGAAGGTGCGTGCAGTTTCATTGTCTCGCAACACATCCTCGCACCGGCACCGCTCATCTGCACATATTTCACAGCTTCACAACGCATCCTTAGGTACTTATTCATAAAACTTAGCAGTTCTCTGTTAACTAAAATGTGTTTTGTTACTTTATCACAAAGACTGTCGATGTGCTAAAATTTGTTTGATGAAAATACTGTTTACAGTTGCAAATATGTAGTAACTCACATAGTTGCAGAGGGTTTCCGACCTCTTGCCGTAGAATAAAGCCCCTTTCAAATAGAATGAGTATTCCTTTGTCTTTCGGTAGGTATTAGATAATTTACAACAATTTAGCTAAAAGTTCAATTTTATTTTCTCACAGGCTTTCAACAAAATAAATCGAATAAAGTAAAGCGTAAAAATAAAAACATGAGGTTTCGCGTGCGCGCCCAATCCTTTTACGCTTGTCGATAATGTGATTTAAGTAAATCAGCCAATTTCAATAAGTGCTGCGTCTGGGAACAAATGGACTACCCTCTTTCACAATCTCTCATCTGCTCTTTGCGTCATCCTAATTTCAACTTTACGTCCAAAAATAGAAGATCGCTTTTGCAATTAAATTTTGAACAATATAAGGGGTTGTGGGTGTAATATGTGGCATTCTACGCTTATTCACGGAGCCATAAATCTAGGAGACGGGCCACCAGACGTATCCAGATTGATATCGTAAATATTCCTCTGCCGGAACCCTATTGGAAAATTACAATAAATTCGACGAAGATGTGAGCCTGGGTTCCATTATTCCGCAAAAAGCCTATTTCTTAATATAACTTAGCTTATCCATCGAAACGGTCTTGGATTTGCTGATATGGTTAATATTTTCCCTTCGATATCTATTTATTTATTTGGAGCGTAACCTACAAAGTTCTCAGTACCAGTTTGGCCCAACATTCTTCCGTATGTCCGGATGGTCCGCTATCCCGCTGTCCGGCTGTTCTCTACAGATCGCATTTCTCAACCGATTCTCGTGAAGTTACATACACTCACCCGTATACACTCTCACACACAAACGTACATAATAACTGAGTACTCTTTCTAATTTCATGTTTAATTTTTAGTTCATTTAGATAGTTGGAGCATTGTAAATTGTAATTCAAATAACTTTTATAGCAATACAAACACTCTGTAAGCATCCTTCCATCCTTCGGAAGAGCGGGGTACTACAAGTATCCTGTATAGGTAGGTACCTACTTAATAAAAACCGGCCAAGTGCGAGTTCGAAGGGTTCCGTACCATTATCTATAAAAACGGCAAAAAATCACGTTTGTTGTATGGGAGCCTCCTGTAGCCTAGTTGGTATTGGTAGTGACCCAGCCTACGAAGCCGGAGGTCCCGGGATCGAATCCTGGTAAGGACATTTATTTGTGTGAAGAGCACAAATATTTGTTCCTGAGTCATGGATGTTTTCTATGTATTTAAGTATTTATTTATCTATATAAGTATGTTTATCGTCGTCTCGTACCCATAGTACAAGCTTTGCTTAGTTTGGGACTAATCCGATTTGTGTAAGATTGTAGGTATAAGAAAAAAAATTGGTATATAAAAAAATATTGATTTATTCTGTTTTTAATATTTGTTGTTATAGCGACAACAAAAATACATCATTTTAGTTCAGTCATTTTATCCAAAAAACCGACCCTACCCGTGAATAATTTGTTGATGCTGCTGAAATGAGGATGCTGCGCTGGGCCGGTGGTGTCACCCTGCTGGACCGTGTCCGTAACATCTATATCCGTGGTAGTTTTAAAGTAAGACCTATTCCCGAAAAGATAACTGAGGGACGACTGAGATGGTACGGGCATGTTATGCGCCGAGAACCTGAACACATGACTCGAAAGGTGCTAGATATTGTCCCCCCGCCTAAGAGACGAGGAAGACCCCGACTGACATGGATGGCTACTGTAAGGAGGGAAACATAACTAGGAGAGCCGACCCCAAATAATGGGAACAGGACAAGGGAAAGAAGAAGAAGAACTTTACTCCTCTTACAAGTTTACTCCTCTTCATTTATGCCGTAAAGTTGAAAATAAACGAGATGATGAAAATATTTTGAATTTGCCGCTTTTTACAAATTTAATTTCCAAAATATCGATCCTAGAAGAAAAATTGTCACAACCAAACTTGTAGAAAGTCAAATTTCCTACAATTTCTGTCCTCACGGTTTTACTGTAAAATCAAAAATGGCCGAGTTATTAAAGAAAAACCGTTTTTCGAATATACGCAGGAGCCTGATTCAGTCTACTTTTTGCATTTACACTCCCAGTGACCCCCCCGAGGTCCAGAAAAAATCCATGAACGGGTCAAAATCTATAATGACTGAACTATTTGTGAAAATTTAAACTGTCTAACTATCACGGTTGTTGAAATACAGTCTGGTGACTGACGGACAGACAGACAGACAGACAGACAGACGGACAGCGGAGTCTTAGTAATAGGGTCCCGTTTTACTCTTTGAGTACGGAACCCTAAAAAGAGATGCCAACCTGTATTAGAGATAAACATTCATTCTGTTAACGAATAAATCATTTTTATTTTTATTTTATTTATTCCCGAAAATACAATACATTGACTATGAAAGAATTAAATAATAGCCTCAGGATTAGGGCTAAGAATTTGCCCAACTTCTTCAATAAACCGTCGCTAAGTTGTCAATTAACCTTTGGGGACAATAAAGATCCGTGGCTTGATCGAACTCGTTCAATCAAACCACGGATCTTATATTCGATAAAACCTCTTCAATTACTAGTTAATACATCCTAAATAGACTTTTCATCCTAAATAGTTCATCAGCATGTGAGCAACTTGGAACAACTAAAAACTAAATAATTATATAGTTAGGTACCTAATAACTTTCGGGTGGAAAGTTTGTTGATACATTTATTTCATTGAAATTTACAAAAAAATTGAATACAAACCGACTTAAATTAAGTTTAAACAAATAATACTAAATAACAAATAGAAAATATTAAAACTAATTACAAAAAAAATTGTCCGTCTAAAAGTTCTGCCTGCGGCATGGAACAACTTACTTTTTAGGGTTCCGTAGCCAAATGGCAAGAAACGGAACCCTTATAGATTCGTCATGTCTGTCCGTCTGTATGTCTGTCTGTCCGTCCGTATGTCACAGACACTTTTTTCCGAAACTATAAGAGCTATACTGTTGAAACTCGGTAAGTAGATGTATTCTGTGAACCGCATTAAGATTTTTACACAAAAATCGAAAAAAAACTCAGAACTGAAACTCAAAATTTTTTTTTCCATCAAACCCATACGTGTGGGGTATCTATGAATAGGTCTTCAAAAATGATATTGAGGTTTCTAATATCATTTTTTTCTAAACTGAATAGTTTGCGCGAGAGACACTTCCAAAGTGGTAAAATGTGTGTCCCCCCCCCCCTGTAACTTCTAAAATAAGAGAATGATAAAACTAAAAAAAATATATGATGTACTCATACTCATTTACCATGTAAACTTCCACCGAAAATTGGTTTGAACGAGATCTAGTCAGTAGTTTTTTTTAATACGTCATAAATCGTAAACCGCAATTTATTTCACGGTACCCTTCATGTGCGAGTCCGACTCGCACTTGGCCGCTTTTAAGGTTTATACTAACTAAGCCGCTAAGTTCAATTATATAATATTTTTGTTATGATATTAACCGTGCTGCAAAATAATGCACCGATTGTTATGTATTTTAAATAACAAAAATATAAACATAAAAATAGAACTGGAACGCGATAATCTCGCCCCAAGGAATTACTCCGTATGCGAACGCTACAGTATCACAAAATCTAGAAAGGTATTCTGTGAAAATTCCTTAGAGAAAACTCCATTAAGTTACAATTCCCGCTGACCTCCGCGAGCTCCCTGCGAGCCTTGCCGGCACCTCGTCACCGACCGTGATTGCGACTGCCATTTGATGAATTACTTCACGTTTCATATCAGTTCTACAAAAAAATGACGTCAATTCAAAATCCATTTTATCTCCACCAGCTACAGTCTAACTTTGAGACCCGTGAATGCGCCTTAAGACCTTTCCAGCAACTGAACATAAAGGTCCTTCGTAACCGGACAGTTTTAGGGAAGTCACTCTTACAACAGTGTCTACACTAATTAAATGTTGAA
Source organism: Epinotia brunnichana (assembly GCA_963854355.1). Classification (NCBI taxonomy): domain Eukaryota; kingdom Metazoa; phylum Arthropoda; class Insecta; order Lepidoptera; family Tortricidae; genus Epinotia; species Epinotia brunnichana. The sequence continues at coordinate 26,498,095 of OY977940.1, forward strand.
CAGACATTCGCGGGATTACACGGCAAGTTGCGCTCGTGTTCCGCGAGGTGCGAACGGGTGGGTTCGTAAACGAACTTTTCTAATTACTTTTATGTTGGGGCTCACACGTCGACCGAAGGTTTGCCGTTGCGGACTAAACATCGTTATCACTTTAGTTAGTTTTACTTACTCACTTCCGTCTGCTCTTCAAACTTGACTTCTTTGATGTTAACGATTCTGTCTGATAAATAATGCCAAGACACTTTTGACGAAATAAATTGAAAGGGAGAAACACGGGTTGGGTTTGTTCGACAAAAACGAATTAAATTGGAATTGATTTGTTTTTGTTGCAATCGCACGTTCTGTCACGACAGATTTGACACAAATACAATGCTGATTCAAATTTAATACATTTAGCCAAACAGTCATCAATCATCATGCTCGTTTTCTTCAGAATGTTAAATTATTAGATTTGCAAGCTTTTTAATTACACAAAGTGTTGTTTTATTTAAGTACTAGCTTCTGCCCGCGACTTCGTCCGCGTAGAGCTCGTTTATATCGTAGCTCGATACAAACTTTCACCCTGCATTTCCCTTTTAGGGGTAGATTTCCGATATGAAAACTATCATATGTCCTTCCCCGACTACTATAACTATCTTTATCATTATCATCATCATATCAGCCGAAGACGTCCACTGCTGGACATAGGCCTCCCCCAAAGAGTTCCAAAGTGACCAATCCTGTGACACCCGCATCCAGCGGACTCCCGCGACCTTTACCAGGTCATCAGTCCACCTTTTAGTTAGTTAGTTAGTTATACTGGGCGTTTTCCGCAAGTCGACATCCATTGTGCCTATTTTGCGTGAAACGGCGGTGTGGCGCTACTCTAACCACCCCAGCTCGTCTAAAAAGTTGGTGAGTGCCTTGGTGTTGCTGACTGCGTCCCGTAGTGTGTTTGGAGAACCTAGGTGCTTAATTCTGTATACTTCTACCTCCTTGCAGTCCAGTAGTATATGTTTAGTCGTTTCTTCTGCCTCCATGCACGCTCTGCACATGGGGCTGTCTGTGATACCTAAGTTATAGAGGTGTTTGTTCAAGGTGTTGTGTCCTGTTATTATACCCACTATCTTGCTTGTGTCCTTAGTAGTGTGGTTGTGAGTTTGTGGTCGCGTTTCGACAGAATCTCTTTGGTCTGTCTGCATGTGTCTATCTCCTCCCAGTATCTTTGGTGTAGGTCTTTGGTGTGTTGGTCCAGTTGATGGTATATGTAGCTTTGTGGCAGGGGCAAGATTGGCTCCGGTCCGTATGCCGTTGTTTCTGAGCCTTTCCTGGCCAGTTCATCCGCTGCATCGTTTCCTCTTGAGCCACTGTGCCCCTTGATCCATTGTATTGTAACTTTGTTTTTATCTGCGCACACCTCTGTGAGGTTTAGGTGACATTCGTATATCAAGCTAGATGTGATGTTATCACTGCTCAGTGCTTGTAGTATCGATTTACTGTCTGAGAGTATCCGTATGTTTGTGTTTTCGACTTGTCGTCTCTTTATGGCATTGCAGGCTTCAAGTATCCCTACGCATTCAGCCTGGAATACCGTGTTTTGTACACCCAGTGGTTTGGATATGTGTATGTTTAAATCCTCTGAGAACACACCACATCCTGTTCCCGTATTTGTTTTTGAACCATCTGTAAAGATTCTGAGGTCTGTTTGGTTTAACCCCTCTTTGGAGTCTTCTGTCAGTAATATTTCGTAGTCTTTCCCAAAGACTGCAGTTTTTGGTATTTTGTCGATTGAAGCTTCCATCATAGGTAGGCTTGTGATCAGTTTGTTGTGGATCTTTGTGTGGGGTATGTCTAGTTTCGTCCATAGGTTGAGGCTTTTTAGGCGTATTGCCGTCGCAGCCGCCTCTTTTTGTATGTGCATTTGTAGAGGTAGTAGCCCTAGCATGACTTCTAGTGCTGCTGTTGGGGTTGTTCTCATGCAACCTGTAGCAGCGACACATGCTAGTCTTTGTGTTTTCTGAATTTTGGTAATTGCACTCGTGGTTTGGGTGCGGGGCCACCATACAATGGCACCGTAGCTTATCATTGGTACTATCACCATTCTGTATAGCCACAGTATGATGTGGGGGGCCAGGCCCCATCTTTTCCCCACCATCCTTCTGCATTGCCAGAAGGCTACTGTTGCTTTGTTTAGTCTGCTGTCTAGGTGTTTGCTCCAGTTTAGTTTATCATCTAGTGTTATGCCTAGGTATTTTACCTCCTTCGAGAGTGTTAGTTTGGTACCGAATAGAGTTGGCATTTCGTAGGTACCCAGTTTTCGTTTATTTGTAAAGAGAATTGTGTCGGTTTTCTTTGGGTTTACCGATAGGTCATTCTCCTTGCACCATTTCTCTGTTATTTTCAGTGCTGTTTGTGTGAGTTCACACAGTGTGTTTATGACCAGGCCGTTGACCAGTATCACTATGTCATCTGCATATCCTATAGTTAGGAAGCGGTTACTGTTTAGTTTTGTTATAAGGTCGTTTACTACCAGGTTCCACAGTAGTGGCGAGAGGACGCCACCTTGTGGGAGGCCTACCAACGCCGCGCCTACTAACTACCTCTATATCAAATTTTATCTAATTTTTTTTTTTTTTTTTTTTTTTTTTTTTTTTTTTTTATTCATATTAAAAGAAAAAAGATACAGTACAAAATTAATAGACGCGTACAGAAACCTGTTTAAGGTTTATGCGTGACGCGAATGTATCGCAACGCTCACAACAGTAATATCATGATCCTAATATAGGTAATTACAATATATTATTATTATGTAGGTATTGTATTTAAACTCCAGCAACTACACCTCGCTGTCTGTTCTCGTTAGATAGAATCTTTTTAATGCGATCTTGCACGACTTTTTGTCTGCAAGGACACTTGTGTGTATATCTTCTGGCATATTATTTAAAAAGTTAGGTAGCATAGTAAATGGATTGTATAGTAGCTCCATACAAATGTTCACCCCCCATTTCACCCCCATGATTTCCGGGACAAAAACTATCCGTTGTCATTCTCTGGGACTCAAACTAACTCTAAACCAAATTTCATCTAAATGGGTTCCATCCAAATTTTCACCCCTCATTTCACCCTCTTAGATGATTTTCGGGATAAAAACTATGCAATGTCCTTCTCCGAAACCCCAACTATCTCTTTACCAAATTTCATCCAAATCCAAATTTTCACCCCCTATTTTATGCCCTTGGGGGATTTTTTTCGGGACAAACGCTATCCGTTGTTCTTCTCTGCGACTCAAACTATCTCTATAGTTACCAAATTTTCCATCCAAATTTTCACCCCCATTTCACCCACTTAGGGGATGATCTCCGGAATAAAAACTATCATAAGTCCTTCCCCAGGACTCCCAACTATCGCTTTACCGTAAATCGGTTCCATCCAATTTTTCACCCCTCGTTTCACATCCTTAGATGATGATTTTCGGGATAAAAACTACCCATTGTCATTCTCCGGGACTCAAACTATCTTTATACCAAATTTCATTTAAATGGGTTACATCACAATTTTTACCTCCAATTTCACCCCATCAGGGGATGATTTCTGGAATTTAAAACTACCATATGTCCTTTCCTAAGACTCAACCTTGAGAAGAAATGTAATTATATACGGGCTAAAATATAAAAAAAAAAAAATCAAGATAAAATCCAAGGAATTAAACTACTTATCAAATAAAATAACTTATATTTTATTTGTAAGTAATTTTATTTTATAAGTAGTTTAGTTTTAGACTCAACCTATCTATCAACCAAATTTTATCAAAATGGGTCACAAACAAACTTTCACCCCCAAATACAATCCCTTAGGGGATGATTTTGGGGATAAAACTATCCTATGTGCTTCCCGAGGACTCCAACTCGCTTTACCGTAATTAGGTTCCATCCTAATTTTCATCCCCCATTTCACCCCCTTAAGAGAAGATTTCCGGGATAAAACTATCCAATGTCCTTTCCCAGAACTTAAACTACTTACCTCTGAACCAAATTTTATCAAAATGGGCCACATCCAAATTTTCACACCCCCCCCCCCCCCCCCCCCCGTTTTACCCCCTAAGGTAAAAATTTCCGGGATAAAACCTATCTTTTAACCTTTCCCGGGACTCAAACTATTTATATCGGGTTGTCGGCGTTTGTGTCGGCACTTATGTTAGTTTTAAGTAAGGTCCCCACTGAAAATCAGCGCCTCAGCTTGCTGTGCCTTGCTGTGGGTGCATTCATGCTGAGTGGGGATCCTAATTAACGTCCTAGTATTTAAGTCTTTTATTTTGCTTGTTCTTTTTATTGTGTAATTTTGTGACGTTAAATAAATGTATTTTCTTTCTTTCTTTCTTATATACCAAGTTTCATCTAAATCGGTACAGCGGTTTAAGTAGCTCTATACAAACTTCCACCCCCCATTTCATCCCCTTAGGGGTTGATTTTCGGGATAAAAACTACCCTATGTCCTTCTCCAGAACTCAAACTATCTCTATACCAAATTTCATGTAAATCGGTTGAGCCGTTTTCACGTGATGCGCGGTCACATAAACAGACAAACAGATAAACAGATAAACAGACAAACAGACAAAAATTCTTAAAACTGTAGGAACGTGTTCTGTTACCGATTTTAACGGCCTCCGTAGCCCAGTGGGTAGTGACTCTGCCTACGAAGCTGGAGGTCCCGGGTTCGAATCCCGGTCAGGGCATTTATTTGTGTGTTTATCACGAATATTTGTTCCTGAGTTATGGATGTTATATATGTATATAAGTATCTATATGTATGTATCTATTATATATATCATCGCCTAGTACCCACAACACAAGCCTTATTGAGCTTACCGTGGGCCTAGGTTGATTTGTGTAAGATTGTCCCGTAATATTTATTTATTATTTATTATTTTATTAAGTATCCCTAGCCAATTTTTTTTCGAATATCTTCCATGTACAGACTTTCGACAATCTTCAGCTTTATTATATGTATAGATCATATCACAGCCATCGCATCGCACATTTATTTTTTTGTTTCATCATTATTAGTAGGTAGGCAGACATTCAGGGAGAGATTAATACCTACAAAATAGGTCAATGATATTTGGGAAAAATTATGATTGGTAGTATCAGTAGTATGTATTGTTTTCTGTTTTATATTAAATTAAGTGACTCCAAAACTCTTTTAAATACAGGGTGGAATTTCATAAACTGTACATAATAAAAGGAGAAAAATTTCAGCCAATTTCATCGGTGAAACGGTGTTTTTTTTTTTTTTCTAGTCATTAGTTTTTTTTTTACAGAATTTTGAAAATTTTTGTAAAAACTCGGGTAATACACCTAATTCAGACGGTATAACTTTTGATCCAATGGTCCTAAAATGAAAATAAAAAATGCAGAGTATTACCAAGGGACAGGTTAATAATTCTTAATAACAATAGAAAACCAACTAGAAGAGAAAATCCGCAAAAAAAATTATTGTTTTTGAAAAATGGCTACAAAAATTACGAATTTTAAAAGAAAAAACACAATTTTCTGAAAAAAACGCAGATTTAGTTACCATTTTTTTTGCTTAGTATTAAACGTCACTTAATGCCGATTCTAAAACCGTTTTTAAACTGTCTCAGACTTTGAAAAATACCACGCAAATGGGTACGTAAATCAAACCATAAAGCTGCAATACGACTGATTTCTCCTGACACAATTGATCTCCGGGAAGGAGTCATGGTGGGGGTTAGGTTTTGATATGGGTGTATAGAAGCCGGTGAGGTTACCACCAGAAAAATCTGACTTCTTCGGATTTGGCTTTCAGTAAAAAAATGCTCTACTGCCCGGCTAAACGGTAACAGCTAGGTTAGGGGTGCTCGACCAAATGTCATAGAGAACTGCGTGCAGTTTTTGATGGCGGAAAAAAAATTAAAAAAAAACGAAGTTTTTTTTAAATTTATTTTCCAAATGGTCCTAGAGCTTTGAAATTTGGCTAGCGGGAACCTATATGGCTCTAGATTCTGAAAACCAAAAAAAAAGTTTCTAGCTTTAAAAAAAATTTTGTATGGGGAATTTTTTCGATTTTTTTTTTCCGGCCAAACCGCTCGATTTTTGAATAGGGGTCTCGACCAAATGTCATAAAGGTTCCCAAGGGGAGTACAATTGCATTTTTTTTTGGCTGAAAAAAATTTTTATTTTTTTTAAATTTTAAATTGGTCACAGCGCGCCGAAATTTGGCATGCGGGGACTTGAAAGGCCCAACAGTTGTAAAAAGAAAAAAAAATTGGAAAAAAATCAAAATGGCGGACGGTATGGGCAAAACAAATTTGCGAGGCCGTAGGCCGAGCTGCGGGAGCTTAAGGCTTGGCTACTATTCCTTGCCCCGAGTGTCTTACAAGCGAGCCTGAGGGCCGAAAGCCCGAAGGTGAGCTTCGAGGGTACGCGAAGGCCGAAGGCCCAGCTGCGGGAGTATAAGACTGTGCGGGAGTATAGGACTGTGCGACTATGCCCTCAGGTTCGCTTAAAGACACTTGGGGGGCGTAGGGTTTCCGCAAGCGCGCTCTGAAGGGACGCTTCGGGCCTTCGGCCCTACGCGGAGCTCGGCCTTCGGCCTTCGCCTGCCACGAAGCTCACCTTCGGGCCTTCGGCCCTCAGGTTCGCTTTTAAGACACTCGGGGGGTAGTGAGTGGTAGCACAAGCTTAAACTCCCGCAGCTCGGCCTACGGCCTCGCAGGACGCTTCGGGCCTTCGGCCCTACGCGGAGCTCGGCCTTCGGCCTTCGCCTACGACGAAAGACACTCGGGGGTATAGTCGCACAGTCCTATACTCCCGCAGCTCGGCCTACGGCCTCGCTGGACGCTTCGGGCCTTCGGCCCTACGCGGAGCTCGGCCTTCGGCCTTCGCGTACCCTTGAAGCTCACCTTCGGGCCTTCGGCCCTCAGGCTCGCTTGTAAGACACTCGGGGCAAGGAATAGTAGCCAAGCCTTAAGCTCCCGCAGCTCGGCCTACGGCCTCGCAAATTTGTTTTGCCCATACCGTCCGCCATTTTGGATTTTTTCCAATTTTTTTTTCTTTTTACAACTGTTGGGCCCTTCAAGTCCCCGCATGCCAAATCTCGGCGCGCTGTGACCAATTTGAAATTTAAAAAAAAAAAAACTTTTTTTTTTCAGCCAAAAAAAAATGCAATTGTACTCCCCTTGGGAACCTTTATGACATTTGGTCGAGACCCCTATTCAATCCTATCCTCCCGCTAGCCAAATTTCAAAGCTCTAGGACCATTTTGAAAAAAAATTAAAAAAAAAACTTCGTTTTTTTTTAATTTTTTTTCCGCCATCAAAAACTGCACGCAGTTCTCTATGACATTTGGTCAAGCACCCTTAACCTAGCTGTTACCGTTTAGCCGGGCAGTAGAGCATTTTTTTACTGAAAGCCAAATCCGAAGAAGTCAGATTTTTCTGGTGGTAACCTCGCCGGTTTCTATACACCCATATCAAAACCTAACCCCCACCATGACTCCTTCCCGGAGATCAATTGTGTCAGGAGAAATCAGTCGTATTGCAGCTTTATGGTTTGATTTACGTACCCATTTGCGTGGTATTTTTCAAAGTCTGAGACAGTTTAAAAACGGTTTTAGAATCGGCATTAAGTGAGGTTTAATACTAAGCAAAAAAAATGGTAACTAAATCTGCGTTTTTTTCAGAAAATTGTGTTTTTCTTTTAAAATTCGTAATTTTTGTAGCAATTTTTCAAAAACAATAATTTTTTTTGCGGATTTTCTCTTCTAGTTGGTTTTCTATTGTTATTAAGAATTATTAACCTGTCTCTTGGTAATACTCTGCATTTTTTATTTTCATTTTAGGACCATTTGATCAAAAGTTATACCGTCTGAATTAGGTGTATTACCCGAGTTTTTACAAAAAATTTCAAAATTCTGTAAAAAAAAAACTAATGACTAGAAAAAAAAAAAAAAAACACCGTTTCATCGATGAAATTGGCTGAAATTTTTCTCCTTTTATTATGTACAGTTTATGAAATTCCACCCTGTATGTTTATTTCTCGTAATCGACCAAATCACAGCGTAACTTAATTTTAATGTTCACTCTAGCAAATTCCAGAAAATAATGACGCGCGCCAGTCGGTTCACCCTCTTTTATTGACTCGTCGCGCGGTGGTACTGGTTTCTATGTCGTCGCCGCTAGGGGACGCCTCATGTTGCTAACATGATATTTATTTCAATTTAAAAATAAGATGTATCTTTCTCTCTGTCTGTAGGTATCTGTAGTCAATACTTTTCAATTTACTGGGTTGCACAACCAAACACAACACGTGCATCCCCAAAAGCAAAACGTACTCTGAACCTCTTTCAATCTAGAACTAGCTCCATCCAATGAAAGTCCTATGTTAGCCATTAAAATATTCCCTCAACGCGGGTTGTTAAATATGAATGTACACTGTGTTTACCATAAAAAGGGGTGAACATTAACGAGTTTTGTGTCTACAGTATAGTCCGCGCCAAGGGACGTCATTAAAAACTTCCTCTAGTCAACCAACATTGGGCCATGTACAGTCAGCATCATAAGTTGCTAAGCAAAATAACACGCTCAAAATGACCTACACAGATCCTTATTCCCTTGACATTAGAGTCCATGTTTTGTGCACATCATTTTGAGCACTAGGACCGCTTAGCAACTTCTGCTGCTGACTGTACTATACGTATCGGACTATCTACTTAATTATAAATTTAATATCGTTAGTAATTATGTGGCGCAACCACGCTGACATAGCTTGATAAAGAGTTAATTATTAAACAATTATTTTTGTACAATTTCGGTAAGGACAAATATTTGTGTGATCAGCATGAATACCTATTTGTTTCTGAATCTAGGATGTTTTCAATGTATTTAAATATTTATATCTAATAAATATAATTATCGTCATCTAGTATCCATAAGCATAACACAAGCCTTATTGAGCGTATTGTGGGACTAGTTCGATTTGTGCCAGATTGTCCCCTAATATATATTTTTTTTTAATATACATACGTATATATTAATTTCTATTATTCGCGGTTGAGGAGTTTCACTTCCAGCTTTTGACTCCAGTATCATATCAACTCGATGCTATGATTTTTTTAAATTGGAAACTATACATACATACCTCTAAATATACTTACTAACAAGTGAAGTATTTAAATAATAAAGGCGCATGTAAGTACATTGGTTGATAGGCCCCGTATGCAGTTAAAAAATGATTTAAAAATGCAGGCTGTTTGAGCATAGAAAATTGTGACGTCACTTAGCCTGTATTTTCCTACAAAATTTATGCTGACAGAGCGTTTTAGACGTTTCATAAAAAGTTGCTTATTTTACTATCAGTCGTATTCAATCTTTTTGTTAAACGGGGCTGTAACAAGCCTTTTCTCTTTTAATTAATTATGTACGTCATTTTTCAACGCTGACTGGGCATTCTGTACCGTAAACACGGACCGAATTTCCCTGATCGTTTTACGGCCCAAATAAAAGGAGTTAACCTGTTAAACGCGAAGACAGCAAGCACCTTGATAAAGTACAGTTGTACGAAGTAGTATATGTACACACGTGTACCTTGTGCCATTGCAATAAAGATCAAAAGTTTAGATCAACTCTGTGTGGAACGAGACCTTCATAGTCATAGGATTTCATGGCGTACCAGTGCTAATTTATGGGTTTTACTATGTTGACAACATTATGACACTTACACTATACTCGACTTCCCCTTTTTAGGGTTCCGTAGCCAAATGGCAAAAAACAGAGCCCTTATAGATTCGTCATGTTTGTCTGTCTGTCTGTCTGTCTGTCCGTCCGTATGTCACAGCCACTTTTTTCCGAAACTATAAGAGTTGAAACTTGGTAAGTAGATGTATTCTGTAAACCGCATTAAGATTTTCACACAAAAATAAAAAAAAACAATAAAATTTTGAGGTTCCCCATACAAAGAACTGAAACTCAAAAACTTTTTTTTCATCAAACCCATACGTGTGGGGTATCTATGGATAGGTCTTTAAAAATGACATTGAGGTTTCTAACATTTTTTTTCTAAACTGAATAGTTCGCGCGAGAGACACTTCCAAAGTGGTAAAATGTGTGTAACTTCTAAAATAAGAGAATGATAAAACTAAATAAAATATATGATGTACATTACCATGCAAACTTCCACCGAAAATTGGTTTGAACGAGATCTAGTAAGTAGTTTTTTTTCAATAAGTCATAATCGTAAACCGCAATTTATTAAACGGAACCCTTCATGTTCGAGTCCGACTCGCACTTGGCCGCTTTTTTTTTTTAAATTTCATCGTGTTATTGCACTTAACTTTTAATAAAAATTTGAAAAATATTAATTCCCTACTGTTCTGTCTGTATTATTTGGTAGTTAAATTACTTTAGACAACTTTAATAGAATCCGAAACATTACTTTCTTGTCTAGAACATCATGTCGGTAAAATTTCTGTTAACGAAATTAGTGAAATGTTTTCGATGAAACGTGGATATTTAATTTAATCGTATGGTCATGGCGTATTTTATATTGTAGGCTTTATTATTTTAAATCAACATCCAGGTCGCACAGCCAGTCGATCGCGTCAGATGTCAGGTTAGTGTAGAGGTCCTCCGGGTCGCCTTTATAGCGGGTACGTTTTTACGTGGATATTACCTTCACTAAACTTTGCAGTTTCTATCTAACTAAATATAAATGAGAAAACTTTCGTTTAATATGAGGTAGAATCCATTTTTACCGATTGCTCCGCAAACAATCCATTCATTGCCCAGCCTGAGATACGCAATTTGCCGCGATACATGCCGATTTCTCTCTCGATGTGACGCTATTCGACGGCACCCCGGCATAGTAGCGGAGTCAAAAATTACGCCGATGAAATATGCATAGATACTATTACAAGTGTAATAAAGCTTCAAAGACCACATTAATGTCTAAAGTCGTCCAAACCAAAACACCGGTGTGAAGTTAGCGGCCAAAGTTAGCGGCCGATGATAACCTGACCAAATTAAGAAGTCATGAATATTTTCAACGATAATAGTGTCAAAACACGCAAAACCGCAAAATATCTAGTTTCTTATAAGAAAACAACAAAAAAAAACTAATCTAAAGATTTAAAAACGCTAATAACTACAAATGCACTTTGGCCGCTAACTTCACAACTTAGCAGCCAAAGTAATTTTTAACTATTTTTTCATAATTTCTGCACATTAGACAACAAGCAATAAGCTATCAAACAACACTATTTCTAGACTCGACTGCATAGAAAAGAAACAGATGCGACTACGTAGAAACATCAGCTTTCTATGAAAAAGTGCATTCATTCAAGATTAGCTGCCTCTTAGACGGCAAGCGAGTAAACCACACCCAATGTATTGTACAGCACATTACATAAGCTATCAATTGACACTATTTCTAGAGTGATACTCGAATGCATATAGAAAATACAGAGGCAACAGAGAAGAAAATCAACTTTCTATGAAAAAATGCATTCATTCAAGATTTGCTGCATCTTAGACGGCAAGCGAGTAAACCACACCCAATGTATTGTACAGCTCATTACATAAGCTATCAATTGATAATATTTCTAGAGTGATACTAGACTGCATATAGAAAATACAGAGGCGACAAAGTAGAAAATCAGCTTTCTATGAAAAAGTGCATTCATTCAAGATTTGCTGTATCTTAGACGGCAAGCGAGTAAACCACACCCAGAGTATTGTACAGCACATTACATAGGCTATCAATTGACACTATTTCTAGAGTGATACTCGACTGCATATAGAAAATACAGAGGCGACAGAGAAGAAAATCAACTTTCTATGAAAAAATGCATTCATTCAAGATTTGCTGCATCTTAGACGGCAAGCGATTAAATTACACCCAATTGTATGTACAGCACATTACATAGGCTATCAATTGACACTATTTCTAGAGTGATACTCGACTGCATATAGAAAATACAGAGGCGACAAAGTATAAAATCAGCTTTCTATGAAAATGTGCATTCATTCAAGATTTGCTGCATCTTAGACGGCAAGCGAGTAAACCACACCCAATGTAATGTACAGCACATTACATAGGCTATCAATTGACACTATTTCTAGAGTGATACTCGACTGCATATAGAAAATACAGAGGCGACAGAGAAGAAAATCAACTTTCTATGAAAAAATGCATTCATTCAAGATTTGCTGCATCTTAGACGGCAAGCGATTAAATAACACCCAATTGTATGTACAGCACATTACATAGGCTATCAATTGACACTATTTCTAGAGTGATACTCGACTGCATATAGAAAATACAGAGGCGACAGAGAAGAAAATCAACTTTCTATGAAAAAGTGCATTCATTCAAGATTTGCTGCATCTTAGACGGCAAGCGAGTAAACCACACCCAAAGTATTGTACAGCACATTACATAGGCTATCAATTGACACTATTTCTAGAGTGATACTCGACTGCATATAGAAAATACAGAGGCGACAAAGTATAAAATCAGCTTTCTATGAAAATGTGCATTCATTCAAGATTTGCTGCATCTTAGACGGCAAGCGAGTAAACCACACCCAATGTAATGTACAGCACATTACATAGGCTATCAATTGACACTATTTCTAGAGTGATACTCGACTGCATATAGAAAATACAGAGGCGACAGAGAAGAAAATCAGCTTTCTATGAAAAAGTGCATTCATTCAAGATTTGCTGCATCTTAGACGGCAAGCGAGTAAACCACACCTAAAGTATTGTACAGCACATTACATAGGCTATCAATTGACATTATTTCTAGAGTGATACTCGACTGCATATAGAAAATACAGAGGCGACAGAGAAGAAAATCAACTTTCTATGAAAAAATGCATTCATTCAAGATTTGCTGCATCTTAGACGGCAAGCGAGTAAACCACACCCAATGTATTGTACAGCTCATTACATAAGCTATCAATTGATAATATTTCTAGAGTGATACTAGACTGCATATAGAAAATACAGAGGCGACAAAGTAGAAAATCAGCTTTCTATGAAAAAGTGCATTCATTCAAGATTTGCTGTATCTTAGACGGCAAGCGAGTAAACCACACCCAGAGTATTGTACAGCACATTACATAGGCTATCAATTGACACTATTTCTAGAGTGATACTCGACTGCATATAGAAAATACAGATGCGACTACGTAGAAACATCAGCTTTCTATGAAAAAGTGCATTCATTCAAGATTAGCTGCCTCTTAGACGGCAAGCGAGTAAACCACAGCCAATGTATTGTACAGCACATTACATAAGCTATCAATTGACACTATTTCTAGAGTGATACTCGAATGCATATAGAAAATACAGAGGCAACAGAGAAGAAAATCAACTTTCTATGAAAAAATGCATTCATTCAAGATTTGCTGCATCTTAGACGGCAAGCGAGTAAACCACACCCAATGTATTGTACAGCTCATTACATAAGCTATCAATTGATAATATTTCTAGAGTGATACTAGACTGCATATAGAAAATACAGAGGCGACAAAGTAGAAAATCAGCTTTCTATGAAAAAGTGCATTCATTCAAGATTAGCTGCCTCTTAGACGGCAAGCGAGTAAACCACACCCAATGTATTGTACAGCACATTACATAAGCTATCAATTGACACTATTTCTAGAGTGATACTCGAATGCATATAGAAAATACAGAGGCAACAGAGAAGAAAATCAACTTTCTATGAAAAAATGCATTCATTCAAGATTTGCTGCATCTTAGACGGCAAGCGAGTAAACCACACCCAATGTATTGTACAGCTCATTACATAAGCTATCAATTGATAATATTTCTAGAGTGATACTAGACTGCATATAGAAAATACAGAGGCGACAAAGTAGAAAATCAGCTTTCTATGAAAAAGTGCATTCATTCAAGATTTGCTGTATCTTAGACGGCAAGCGAGTAAACCACACCCAATTGTATGTACAGCACATTACATAGGCTATCAATTGACACTATTTCTAGAGTGATACTCGACTGCATATAGAAAATACAGAGGCGACAGAGAAGAAAATCAACTTTCTATGAAAAAATGCATTCATTCAAGATTTGCTGCATCTTAGACGGCAAGCGATTAAATTACACCCAATTGTATGTACAGCACATTACATAGGCTATCAATTGACACTATTTCTAGAGTGATACTCGACTGCATATAGAAAATACAGAGGCGACAGAGAAGAAAATCAACTTTCTATGAAAAAGTGCATTCATTCAAGATTTGCTGCATCTTAGACGGCAAGCGAGTAAACCACACCCAAAGTATTGTACAGCACATTACATAGGCTATCAATTGACACTATTTCTAGAGTGATACTCGACTGCATATAGAAAATACAGAGGCGACAAAGTATAAAATCAGCTTTCTATGAAAATGTGCATTCATTCAAGATTTGCTGCATCTTAGACGGCAAGCGAGTAAACCACACCCAATGTAATGTACAGCACATTACATAGGCTATCAATTGACACTATTTCTAGAGTGATACTCGACTGCATATAGAAAATACAGAGGCGACAGAGAAGAAAATCAGCTTTCTATGAAAAAGTGCATTCATTCAAGATTTGCTGCATCTTAGACGGCAAGCGAGTAAACCACACCCAATGTATTGTACAGCTCATTACATAAGCTATCAATTGATAATATTTCTAGAGTGATACTAGACTGCATATAGAAAATACAGAGGCGACAAAGTAGAAAATCAGCTTTCTATGAAAAAGTGCATTCATTCAAGATTTGCTGTATCTTAGACGGCAAGCGAGTAAACCACACCCAGAGTATTGTACAGCACATTACATAGGCTATCAATTGACACTATTTCTAGAGTGATACTCGACTGCATATAGAAAATACAGATGCGACTACGTAGAAACATCAGCTTTCTATGAAAAAGTGCATTGATTCAAGATTAGCTGCCTCTTAGACGGCAAGCGAGTAAACCACACCCAATGTATTGTACAGCACATTACATAAGCTATCAATTGACACTATTTCTAGAGTGATACTCGAATGCATATAGAAAATACAGAGGCAACAGAGAAGAAAATCAACTTTCTATGAAAAAATGCATTCATTCAAGATTTGCTGCATCTTAGACGGCAAGCGAGTAAACCACACCCAATGTATTGTACAGCTCATTACATAAGCTATCAATTGACACTAATTCTAGAGTGATACTAGACTGCATATAGAAAATACAGAGGCGACAAAGTAGAAAATCAGCTTTCTATGAAAAAGTGCATTCATTCAAGATTTGCTGCATCTTAGACGGCAAGCGAGTAAACCACACCCAATGTATTGTACAGCTCATTACATAAGCTATCAATTGATAATATTTCTAGAGTGATACTCGACTGCATATAGAAAATACAGAGGCGACAGAGAAGAAAATCAACTTTCTATGAAAAAATGCATTCATTCAAGATTTGCTGCATCTTAGACGGCAAGCGAGTAAACCACACCCAATGTATTGTACAACACATTACATATGCTATCAATTGACACTATTTCTAGAGTGATACTCGACTGCATATAGAAAATACAGAGGCGACAGAGAAGAAAATCAACTTTCTATGAAAAAATGCATTCATTCAAGATTTGCTGCATCTTAGACGGCAAGCGAGTAAACCAAACCAAATGTATTGTACAGCACATTACACAGGCTATCAATTGACACTATTTCTAGAGTGATACTCGACTGCATATAGAAAATACAGAGGCGACAAAGTAGAAAATCAGCTTTCTATGAAAAAGTGCATTCATTCAAGATTTGCTGCATCTTAGACGGCAAGCGATTAAATTACACCCAATTGTATGTACAGCACATTACATAGGCTATCAATTGACACTATTTCTAGAGTGATACTCGACTGCATATAGAAAATACAGAGGCGACAAAGTAGAAAATCAGCTTTCTATGAAAAAGTGCATTCATTCAAGATTTGCTGCATCTTAGACGGCAAGCGTGTAAATTACACCCAATGTATTGTACAGCACATTACATCAGCTATCAATTGACGCTATTTCTAGAGTGATACTCGACTGCATATAGAAAATACAGAGGCGACAAAGTAGAAAATCAGCTTTCTATGAAAAAGTGCATTCATTCAAGATTTGCTGCATCTTAGACGGCAAGCGAGTAAACCACAACCAGAGTATTGTACAGCACATTACACAGGCTATCATTTGACACTTTTTCTAGAGTGATACTCGACTGCATATAGAAAATACAGAGACGACAAAGTAGAAAATCAGCTTTCTATGAAAAAGTGCATTCAATCAAGATTTGCTGCATCTTAGACGGCAAGCGAGTAAACTACACCCAGAGTATTGTACAACATATTACATAAGCTATCAATTGATTTTATTTCTAGAGTGATACTCGACTGCATATAGAAAATACAGAGGCGACAAAGTAGAAAATCAGCTTTCTATGAAAAATGAGTTCATTCAAGATTTGCTGCATCTTAGACGGCAAGCGAGTAAACCACACCCAATGTATTGTACAGCACATTACATAAGCTAGCAATTGACACTATTTATAAAGTGATTTTCGACTGCATATAGAAAATACAGAGGCGACAAAGTAGAAAATAGGCTTTCTGTGAAAAAGTGCATTCATTCAAGATTTGCTGCATCTTAGACAGCAAGCGAGTAAACCACACCCCATGTATTGTATAGCACATTACATAAGCTATCTATTGACACTATTTCTAGAGTGATACTCGACTGCATATAGAAAATACAGAGGCGACAAAGTAGAAAATCAGCTTTCTATGAAAAAATGCATTCATTCAAGATTTGCTGCATCTTAGACGGCAAGCGAGTAAACCACACCCAATGTATTGTACAGCACATTACATAAGCTATCAATTGATACTATTTTAAGAGTGATACTCGACTGCATATAGAAAATACAGAGGCGACAAAGTAGAAAATGCAAGTTGCCAGGCTTTTAATGAATGTAGTCTGTTGGAATATCTAATCTGCGTTTACAACATGTTAACGCACACAAATAAAATCAATGAAAACAAAGAAATACCACAGCTCTTCCTATGCTGTGCTCATTTGGTCAAAAACTTCTGCAAGGACATTGATATCAGTAAATTTACGGATAAAAAAATGTTCAAAGATATACTAGCCAATCTGACCATGGCTTCGTCGTTACAGCAGGTCGACGAGTTCATTCGAAATATATTCATCCTGTTGCACAGTAAATATGTTTCCACGGATTCAACATCCGCGCAAGAAAATATTATATTACTTTGTCAGCTTTATGCTCAAACAACGGAATCCGTTATTAACATGGGGACTACAGTTACGTCCGTATCGAAAAATGACAAAATCAAGACTTCCATGTTCAGAAATAGCCCATTCTACAAACGTGCTATACACGTTATAGATCAGACTGAATTTAACGATATTGGACAAAATCAAAACTCATTTTATGAACCTTTGCTATTTCAAACGATCCTTCACAAATACATTCCATTTTTGCCGATGTGGACTAACTTGATGAAGGAAAAGTTGTTGATGGGCCAAAAAAATTTAAAATGCACCCAGTTGTTACGAAAATTAAGAGCGGAAACTATATCAAAATCAATAGAAATAATACATGCAATTCCTAAAACCAGACTTACGAAATCAAAAAGAGACAATGATCAAGAAAAAGAGAACAAACCAGTAGAACGTTGGCAAAAAAGATCCACAAATGATCGAACCCATTTCTCAGGCCGATTCCTAAAAAAACCGAAGCTGCCTCATATATCTCACCCTCAGCCCGTTGATCCAGTATTCAAACTGGTTGAGGATGATGATGATCTCATCAATTGTTTCTACTGCGGGCACGGAACATCTATGGGCCCCGACGAAATCACGAAGTGGGTCTCATGTGACGCTTGCAATAAATGGGTGCACATGGCTTGTGCTTCTGATAAAAATATAGAAGAAGGTGAAAACTTCATATGTGACATATGCAGACTGCCTAGATCTGATGCAGATAGTCCGTCTGAGATTACAAATAGGGACGAGGATCTGTTTAAAAATGTCCCACGCTTTAGAAACGGCTTATTTCAAAAAACTAATTGCTATGGTCCTTTGCCAGATAAGAGAGGATATGTTGTAACCCGCATGTCTATGCCACACCACATGGTAAACGAAATTCTATTAGAAGATTTCACAAGTTTAGATCGACGTCAAGAAATGACCAATTTTGCAATGGATCATATTTTACATACTTACAATACCGAAAATAAATGCAATATCATTAGTGTCGCGAAATCTAGCCACATTTTCGAAGATAAAAGTAAAAACGCAGAATTTCTTGAAACCATCCATTTAACTTACGAAAAAGATAATGTTTTCCCTCTATGTTTACACAGTCACTACACAATGGCTATTCTATCATTGAAAGACAAATCTTTAACTATTCTAGATCCACTGGGCAGGGAAAAAAATCTTAAACAATCGTATCTAAAAAAAAATAACGAATTCCTTGCCATCAAACAAATGTCAACACCTGTCAAACAAATAAAAACGCCTCGGCACGTTTTACAGACTGATAAGTACAATTGTGGCCCGATACTGATTCATCTTTTCAATCTTCTCATAACAAACCAACACCTCGGCCAAAAAAGGGACTTTGATGTGTATCGCGAGGAACTGAAACTTCGTTTGTTGGAGCACAGCGAGAACATGGAGGATTTCTGCCTGTTCTGTGGGCAAAGGATGGATTTTACAGAATTTAAATGTCGGTGCTGCAAAAGGTCAATCCATTTCGTATGTTACGTAAGCCGGGATGAAAAAAATAAAGGTTTAACATACAATCAAAAAATTTATAATTTTAAAAATTTATGTGATTTATGCCATAATATGAAAACCGTATAAATTATTTATGAAAAAATGACAAAATCCCAAATAAACTCGTCTTTATTTTATTTGATGACTGTTTGAGTTGCCTCAACGGCTTATTTGTTTATACTAACTTGCTTGTTGTAATTCGATGGTCCTGTTGATAACATGGAGGATTTCAGCCTGTACAGGTGGTCAAGGGATGGATTTATCAGTATTAAAATGTCGGTGCTGCTAAAGGTACATCGACACCGTACAAACAATCAAAAAATGTATAATATATGTGATTTATGCCAAATTATGAAAACCATTTAATATATTTATGAAAAAAATACAAAAAACCAGGTTTATTAACTTGATGATTATGACTGTAAATATTAGTATGATTGATATTGAATGACTGTAATCGGTAATTAATAAAATAATCACTACGACTGGTTTGCTAAATATTACTTGCTTGCCGACTATCATATCGCGATTTAATCTTTAATCTAACCTAAGGCGACGATCAAACACTAATCAAACTAGTTTTATAGGTAGTATTAAGCTCAATAAGGCTTGTGTTATGGGTACTATACGACGATATACACTCACTTGCTCTGCAAATGACTGTAGTCGTTAACGGTTGTACTGAAATCCACGAATGATATATATAAAGTTAATTGGTTACTGGTATCATGTTAACATTGAACTGTCATTCAAAGTTCATTGACAAAGTTACTTGATGACTGTTTTCGGTAACTGTTAGAGTTGCCTCTACGACTTATTTGTTTACCCTTACTTGCTTGTTGTGATTCGATGGTCCTGTTGATAACATGGAGGATTTCGGCCTGTTCAGAGGGCCTACCGCGAAAGGCATTCGAAGTTTCCCCTCTCTGTCATACTTACGAGTTCGTAAGTAAGTGCAACAGAGAGGGAAAACTTCGAATGCCGTTCGCGGTAGGCCCTCAGTGGTCAAGGAATAAATTTAACTGTATTAAAATGTCGGTGCTGCAAAAGGTACATCGATTCCGTATAAACAATCAAAAAATTTATAATATATCTGATTTATGCAAAATTATAAAAACCATTTAATATAAATCTATAGGTTTAAAAAATTACTTGATGACTGTAAATATTGGAATTACTGTAATTTGTAATTAATAAAATAATCACTACGATTGGTTAGCTAAATATTACTTGCTTGCCGTCTATCATATTGAGATTTAATCTTTAATCTAATCTAAGGGGACAATCAAACAACTAAACTATACGAATAATCCGGTTAAAGCTTGCTTGCCGTCTATCATGTTAAAATTGAACTGTTTCTCAAAGTTTATTGGCAAACTTACTTTCATACGTTCTCTGTATTTTCTATATGCAGTCGAGTATCACTCTAGAAATAGTGTCAATTGATAGCTTATGTAATGTGCTGTACAATACATTGGGTGTGGTTCACTCGCTTGCCGTCTAAGATGCAGCAAATCTTGAATGAATGCATTTTTTCATAGAAAGCTGATTTTCTACTTTGTCGCCTCTGTATTTTTTATATGCAGTCGAGTATCACTCTAGAAATAGTGTCAATTGATAGCTTATGTAATGTGCTGTACAATACATTGGGTGTGGTTTACTCGCTTGCCGTCTAAGATGCAGCAAATCTTGAATGAATGCATTTTTTCATAGAAAACTGATTTTCTACTTTGTCGCCTCTGTATTTTCTATATGCAGTCGAGTATCACTCTAGAAATAATATTAATTGATAGCTTTTGTAATGTGCTGTACAATACATTGGGTGTAATTTAATCGCTTGCCGTCTAAGATGCAGCAAATCTTGAATGAATGCACTTTTTCATAGAAAGCTGATTTTCTACTTTGTCGCCTCTGTATATTCTATATGCAGTCGAGTATCACTGTAGAAATAGTGTTGCCTGATAGCAAATGCACTGTTCTGTAAGAAATAATGGGTGTGGTTTACTCGCTTGCCGTCTAAGATGCAGCAAATCTTGAATGAATGCACTTTTTCATAGAAAGCTGATTTTCTACTTTGTCGCCTCTGTATTTTCTATATGCAGTCGAGTATCACTCTAAAAATAAAGTCAATTGATAGCTTATGTAATGTGCTGTACAATACATTGGGTGTGGTTTACTCGCTTGCCGTCTAAGATGCAGCAAATCTTGAATGAATGCACATTTTCATAGAAAGCTGATTTTCTACTTTGTCGCCTCTGTAAATTCTATATGCAGTCGAGTATCACTGTAGAAATAGTGTTGCCTGATAGTTAATGCACTGTTCTGTACGATATAATGGCTGTGGTTTACTCGCTTGCCGTCTAAGATGCAGCAAATCTTGAATGAATGCACTTTTTCATAGAAAGCTGATTTTCTACTTTGTCGCCTCTGTATTTTCTATATGCAGTCGAGTATCACTCTAAAAATAATGTCAAATGATAGTTTATGTAATGTGCTGTACAATACTTTAGGTGTAGCTTACTCGCTTGCCGTCTAAGATGCAGCAAATCTTGAATGAATGCATTTTTTCATAGAAAGCTGATTTTCTACTTTGTCGCCTCTGTATTTTCTATATGCAGTCGAGTATCACTCTAGAAATAATATTAATTGATAGCTTTTGTAATGTGCTGTACAATACATTGGGTGTAATTTAATCGCTTGCCGTCTAAGATGCAGCAAATCTTGAATGAATGCACTTTTTCATAGAAAGCTGATTTTCTACTTTGTCGCCTCTGTATATTCTATATGCAGTCGAGTATCACTGTAGAAATAGTGTTGCCTGATAGCAAATGCACTGTTCTGTAAGAAATAATGGGTGTGGTTTACTCGCTTGCCGTCTAAGATGCAGCAAATCTTGAATGAATGCACTTTTTCATAGAAAGCTGATTTTCTACTTTGTCGCCTCTGTATTTTCTATATGCAGTCGAGTATCACTCTAAAAATAAAGTCAATTGATAGCTTATGTAATGTGCTGTACAATACATTGGGTGTGGTTTACTCGCTTGCCGTCTAAGATGCAGCAAATCTTGAATGAATGCACATTTTCATAGAAAGCTGATTTTCTACTTTGTCGCCTCTGTAAATTCTATATGCAGTCGAGTATCACTGTAGAAATAGTGTTGCCTGATAGTTAATGCACTGTTCTGTACGATATAATGGCTGTGGTTTACTCGCTTGCCGTCTAAGATGCAGCAAATCTTGAATGAATGCACTTTTTCATAGAAAGCTGATTTTCTACTTTGTCGCCTCTGTATTTTCTATATGCAGTCGAGTATCACTCTAAAAATAATGTCAAATGATAGTTTATGTAATGTGCTGTACAATACTTTAGGTGTAGCTTACTCGCTTGCCGTCTAAGATGCAGCAAATCTTGAATGAATGCACATTTTCATAGAAAGCTGATTTTCTACTTTGTCGCCTCTGTAAATTCTATATGCAGTCGAGTATCACTGTAGAAATAGTGTTGCCTGATAGTTAATGCACTGTTCTGTACGATATAATGGCTGTGGTTTACTCGCTTGCCGTCTAAGATGCAGCAAATCTTGAATGAATGCACTTTTTCATAGAAAGCTGATTTTCTACTTTGTCGCCTCTGTATTTTCTATATGCAGTCGAGTATCACTCTAAAAATAGTGTCAATTGATAGCTTATGTAATGTGCTGTACAATAAATTAGGTGTGGTTTACTCGCTTGCCGTCTAAGAGGCAGCTAATCTTGAATGAATGCACTTTTTCATAGAAAGCTGATGTTTCTACGTAGTCACCTCTGTTTCTTTTCTATGCAGTCGAGTATTACGCTAGAAATAGTGTTGTTTGATAGCTTATTGCTTGTTGTCTAATGTGCAGAAATTATGAAAAAATAGTTAAAAATCACTTTGGCTGCTAAGTTGTGAAGTTAGCGGCCAAAGTGCATTTGTAGTTATTATCGCTTTTAAATCTTTAGATTAGTTTTTTTTTTGTTGTTTTCTTATAAGAAACTAGATATTTTGCGGTTTTGCGTGTTTTGACACTTTTATCGTTGAAAATATTCATGACTTCTTAATTTGGTCAGGTTATCATCGGCCGCTAACTTTGGCCGCTAACTTCACACCGGTAACCAAAACATATTGCTAAGAATTTTTTTTTTTTTTTTTTTTTTAAATAGTTTCAATTTTATAAATCACTAAACAATTATTACAATAAAATACATACTCAGGTACAAATAAGCCGAAAAAGTATAAAGTAAAACTACATCCCGCTCTGCGTCATGCCCGAACCAAAGGTCCCCAAAATGCTTGCGGCATTGCCTCGCTGAACAGCAATTGAGACCTGTTGGACGAGCCATGACCCAGAGCGGGGGTCAAGGCCCCTCTCCCTCAAACGTCTGCCCAACACCTTGAAAAGCCCGAGAGCCTCGCTGCCCCAGGGCCTAGCTGTCTCTACAGCGACTGGAACGAAGTCGTAGGTTGGTTCCAAGGCAGAGTACTTAAATTAAATTGAAATCGGTTAGATTACATACATGCCAATCGCCATCACTGACCTGGTAGCGGGGTAAAAAATGGTGCGTTCCATAGAACTGGAACTGAACTGAACTTTGAATAGATAAAAAAGTCGACAGTACCAAAGACAACGTAACATTCCATCTCTTAAGAGGAAAGATGAGTGGTCATTTTTCCATACAAACGTTCTAGCCCCTTTTCATACGAGGTTTTGACCGTAGATTAATGGTTTTTGAAATTATGTAAATATCATTATGTCAGTATGTTTTGCTTTATTTGATATTCTTATTTTTATAAGTGCTAGGTTGCTTCAAACAATGATTAACACGGCCTATTATGCAAATCCGTCAACAATAAGTGCAAAAATCAAAACAGTCCGGACATTCAATATTACCTTCTAATTCCGTTTCCAAAATGTTCATAATTCATTCATAATTCATAATTCATTTAATCATTGCCTTGTGTGTACAAAAGATCTTATAGCTACATATTGGTATGTCTCAACACAACCCTGTAAGGGCACTGCAATACACTAAGTAGTTTAAAATTTAAACTATATACAAACGTGGCATGTGAATGGCAGAGAGGTCGACGCGACGCTTTGTTTAATCTATTCAGTGGGTGGATATTAAATGTTAAATGTTACTTTTGCAATCTAGGTATTCAGACACTGAGTAGTATGTTTTTTCTGCAAGAAATGATTTTAAATTTTTGAGAAACTTACTCGCATTTGACTCGTTTTTAATGTGGTTAGGTAGCTTATTATACATTCTTATTGACATTGGGTGGGGACCTTTTTTGTGTATTTCTAGTTTTGATGTTACTTGAGACAGATTACTTTTGAAACGAGATTCAAAACGACGGGGCATATCTCCAAGTTTAAGGTAAAAGTCAGGGTATGTTTTTACAAATTTACACATTTCAAAAATATATATGCATGGTACGGTGAGGATACCTAGATTTCTAAAATGTGGCTTACAGCTGTCTGTTTGTTTAATATGCATTAGTATACGGATGCATTTCTTTTGCAAAATTAACAAATTATTTTCATTATTCAATTTCCTATATTCAATTTCCTATTTCAAATATCTACCAAAAATGGTAAGTAGGGTAGGATGCAAATGCAAAATGTATCCGGTTTGAAGAACTAGTCTAAAGGCGACTCGATATTTGAACGAAAGCAATTAAAACTAGTGCAATCGATCATAAAAAGACTGCCGAGACAATAAGAAAGTTGGCTAGAATTGCCTTCGCAAGCGCGCCGTGAAATCGTAACCAGAAATGGAATGCAAATATTGAAGCCGGCAGCGATGCAGTAAAAGAGGAATATAAAAGCTTTTTATGCAGCGACACGCCCGATCTAGGCGGCATACTACTATACTATCCGATTTGCTACGCTGGGGACCAATTCCGAAACTCGCTTTTTACGTGTTCAAATCACGTATTGTATTCGAGGCGTATTGTTTCACGCACTCTCTGTTGCGTTGGATCACAGCTCAGTGTGTGTCACAGCACTAATAATAATAAACAGCTTAGATTTTAATAGAATTTCTAGTGCGCGTGCACACATATCGCACGCACTTGTTTGTATGTTTGTTTCTTATGACCACATATTACGCAACACATCTAAATAGAGGTGGATGTTCTATTATTTATCGTACATGAATAGACGTATCGCTATCGAGAAAATTTATCCAATCTTGCAATATTACCCCGACAACCGTGGTAACTCCCTGTGAAATTTAGATTTCCAAAGGTCGTTTTTAGGGTTCCGTACCAAAAAGGTAAAAAACCGGCCAAGTGCGAGTCGGACTCGCGCACTAAGGGTTCCGTACCATTATCTATAAAAATATTTATTTAAAGGATGACTCACGCTAGAACGGGCCGTGTCCGGCCCGGGCCGTTTTCTCAGAAAAAGGACGGCGAGTATTTGCGGCAAAGGCAATATGTACCTAAGCCCGGTCGAGCCACGGGCAGGCCGTGCCGATATCGAGCCTCGCCTGTGGCTCAGCCGGGCTTGGGTATGGCACGGCCGCGAAAAAACGCCGTCGTTTTTCTGAGAAAACGGCCCGGGCCGGACACGGCCCGTTCTAGCGTGAGTCATCCTTAATTCTGTTTTTAGTATTTGTTGTCATAGCGGCAACAGAAATGTAACGGGTGAATCAACTTTTAAGGTACTCATTTCGTGTCCCCGCTAAACAAAATTTGATATCTTCAGATGCATGCCAGATTTCATTACTTTTTTATATAATAAACACTATCAGATCCATGGCTGTTATGTCCAAACATTTAAAATTACAATCCGATTAGAAAATAGTATTTTTTTTACAGTAACGTAGTAGACGAAACTCGGCCCCCATACAAAAATTGTCTGTCCCCAGCCGTAGGTAACATTACAAGGGTAGCAATTTTTTAATTTATTTATATAGTGACCTATTTACTTTATACCATCCTTAAATACACCACGAAATGACACATGAAACCTTATCTAATTAACCTAGACTAGCATAGCACCGATTTTTCAAAAAAAAATCAAATACTTGTCCCTAAAGATGCGTCAAAAGTTGAGTCTCCCGCGTTACTATACAAAGTTGTTTATAATTCCGGAGAGATGGCGTTAGTCGTTGCTCACAAGCAAGCGAAATGTGCCTAAATTTCTAAGAACCGAGCCCATCAAGGTCGGGCGCCCGGCGGGGGGACGTCAGTCAGCGACGAGTCGCGGAAATAGGTGCGTGGCTTAATTGTGGTTCTGCTGCGTTACGGTACATATATTTCGGTAAGTTTCTGCACAACATTATTCTAACCATTGAAACTGTGTGTATTTATTGTCTTATATTAGTGTGATACATAGATATGTGTAGTTTTAATAATAACCAATGTAGAAACTTACAGTTTGTGTTAAAATGTCTCCCGCGTTACTAACAACGCTAGAGACATCGTCTCTCGCGTTACCGGTAACGCAAGAGACTGAATGGCTTATTCCATATATCTTACTATGAAAGTTGTGTCACAAAACTAGGTTAAAGAGGTAGGTACTATCAACAACACAGCTGACTGACCATCCGTGCACTTTATTGTAATAAGGTTCTATATAAATACGGGATGGTCAGTTAACTGTGTTGGCTACGCTAAAATACTGCTATTTAAATTTTTTTTGTCGTGAATGTTTACTGCTTTTCCATTCAGATGGGTTACATGTTTCAAAAAAGGTCAAAATCGTGGATTTTGAATGAAAACAACTCTTAAACAATTAGGATATTTTTTTGAATACATTTTTTTTATTGCAGTGTTTCATGATAAACAACTTCGAAAATGCCTCTTAGTGCAGCAGAAAAGCAAAAACTTTATAGGGAAAGACTAAAAAGAAAAACAGAATGTTACGAAGAGGCTAAAAGAAAACAAAGGGAACGTTACCACAAAAATAAAAGACTCGTGAAAAATTTAACCCCCAAAGGGCGTTGGCGTTTACGGAAAAAGGAACAGCGGAGAAAAAAACGAAATGTCAAAAGATTATTGCAAAACACACCACCAAGCTCGCCACTATCAGAATTTGATCCGTTAGATATACAGGAAGAGCTTTTGCGACCAACTCCTTCACCAGCAACACTTCCGTCAGTGTCTCCTTCACCAGCAAGACTTCCGCCAGTGTCTCCTTCACCAACAAGACTGCCGCCAGTGTCCCCTCCGCCAGTGTCCCCTCTGCCAGTGACACCTCCACCAGTGACACCTCCGCCAGTGACACCTCCAGCAGTGACACCTTCGCCAATGACACCTTCGATGCCTACTATTCTTCATCGTGGAATTGAACCTGAAACTCCTTTAGCGCTCAGAAAATCAGCAAATCCCTTGTCGCCAGCAGTTGTGAATTTAAAACCCCAGCAGCTAACAGAATCGTATAAACGCCGGGGACGAAAAAGAGTAAAAAGGTCACATTTATATAGAAAAAATGATCAGTTACAAAAAGAAAATGAAAATTTGAAACGAAAGTTCGAGAAATATAAGAGGAGATATCTAAGACAGCAACAGAAGAAAACAGTAAAACACACTAAGAACGATGACGATTTAAAATACGCCGTATTAAGTAATGCTATTAAAAAAACATTCAAGAAAACCAAGTCGAGAAAGGAAAGACACGCAATAAAGAAAATTTTTGCAACAGCTGAAATTCAAACATCTCGCTTAAAGAGAAAAATACTGGCAGACAGTTTAGGTGCTAACAAAATTAAACCTGAAACATCTCGCTTTGATCGAGCCACACTCTTGAAAAAAAATATTGAAGAGTTCTTTTTAAGAGATGACATAACTCGAGCTACCGCTGGTAAAAAGGAAGTCTTAACTAAGAAAGGGACTACCGTTCAAAAAAGGTTTTTGATAGATTCAATGAAAAATCTGTATAAGATTTTTAAAGCGGAAAACGTTGAGCCTAAGTGCTCATATTACTATTTCACACGGAATAAGCCTTTCTTTGTTGTGAACCCTTCCATCGACGCTAGGGAAACGTGCATCTGCAAGCTCCATGCAAGTTTTTCATACAAAGCTAATGCTTTGAGAAAGAAAGGCATTAATGGAACTAACAACCCCAGTTTGTTAAAAGAAGCAACAGTTTGTAATGTGAATTCGAAAGATTGCATGTACGGCATCTGTATCATGTGTAAAGATAAAAAAAATAATTACGACATCAACAAAATAAATGGTACGATAAAATGGCCTGAATGGATTAGGAGAGAAAAAAAGTACTCATTTCAAAGCGATTTGGAAATAAAAATCTAAATATATTTTTTCGATATACTTGAAAAAAAAATTATATGGGCGTTTACATGATTTATTTGACACATTGGTAATACTGCGGATTTAACCAGATTTTGCATTTGTGTCAGTCAAAAAGTATTCTGCGTTACCTAATTTAAATCGTCTAAATTCTTTATTTGTTTTTAACATTTGAGACGTGCATTTCAATACAATATGTTTGTTATAAATCGTATTATTAAATGAATAAATTGATATTTCTAAGTCTCTTGCGTTACTTTAGTATTTTGAAGAACAGTATTTTCTAAATAATTCCTATTATAATCTAATCAGTCTCATAATTTTACTTTAAAAGGAAGGCAAATCTTAGAAATATCAGTCTCTACTAATTCACAAAAGAAAATACTGTGCTGGTTTAAAACAAAACTAAGTTAAAAGCAAGAAAAATTTGGGGATACCCGGTAACGTAAGAGACAAAATGGTAACACAAGAGACAAAAATGGTAACGCCAGCGAATGTTATGAACCTTAGCATAAAATAAAACTCTTATAGTTTCGTAATCAAACTTAAACAATGCAAACTTCCATAACCTTAAAGCAATAAAACCTCAATCACTATAATTTTTAAAAATTATATCAAACAATAAAGGAAGGATTCCTATAATAATCACACACGAGATCGGTGTCACGGTAAGAATGAGATCAACATTAATCTAGGCTTATTATCAAATTTAGTACTTGAACCATTTAAAACTTCGGATAAAAACATAAATCGTGTTCTAATAAATCAAAAACTTCTAAGCTAATATTTTTTAAGGTATTCTGCTGTACCCTACCTCTCTTTTCTTCGTACCTTTGATGTAACATAACTGGGCCTGGTGGTTTGACGATGGAGCACAAATTTGGTCCCATAACCTTCGTAGTCATAACACGTGAACACACTGCATTGCAGCTCGAGTTACTGGCGTCATTAGCAATAACGACTATTGAGATGGATATAGCAAATATTACTTTTTTATTCTGTTAATACGACAAACCTTTAATAGTTATTTGTTATTCAAGGGTGCAAAGTTGTATTTTAACCGCGAGTGAGGAATTGAAACACGAGTTAGCGAATGGATTCGAGAGTTGAACCACGATCTAGCAAATGGGTTCGAGGGTTTAACCACGAGCCGGCGAATGGATTATATGGTTGAACCACGAGCGAAGCGAGTGATTCGAAAATAGAATCCTGAGCGTAATAACGTTTCCCCGAATGAATTTTCTTGCAGAATTTTCATTTCATCGATTTTTTTTCAGAAACAGTAAACTTTTCAGCATTGTTAAAAGACAAAGTGCGATCTGGGGTTCCAGCATATTTGCTGAGTAGACTTGTATGGCCCAAGAGTGCGCGTAGGTGTAAGGCGATGATTCTGGTGCCAATGCATTGGACCACGGCGTTTCGAGGTAGTTTTAGGTTCGCGGCGTCCAAGTGTTGAAATGATCTCCCTCCACCTATTCAAGGAGCGTCTAGCAAGTATACCTTTAAGCGTCAGCTTAAGGGCTATTTGTTGACGCTCCAGAAATCCCAAACCCAATCCTAACCCATCCAGCACTTTCCTATCCCAACCGTGTCGCGTTTTTTGCTTTGTGTTTTTCTTTCTATCCCATTTGGCTACTGGTACATATTTTACAAATTTATTACATTTATTATTTATTATGTGTATACAATAATTATGTGTTTATCAATGGTCTTATGTTGTGTTGCGTTCCGTGGGTCACATACGGTGCTGTCTGAAAATCAGCGCTGTAGGTGTCTGTCTGACACTTCGGCATAATGCTGAGACAGCGACCTATTCACTGCCGCGAAGACACACACAATATGTGTTAAATTGTAATGTATGCCTGCTCCCTTTGTCTCTGTGTGTCTTTTGTGTAGTAAATAAATGTCTTCTTTCTTTCTTTTTTCTTTCTAAACCTAACTAAACGACTAACTAACCCAATGTGCTCTACACAATTGACCTCTTAGCTGTACTTAAATTAACTGTTTTTGAGAAAAAAAATCGATGATTTTGAAATTCATTAATTAGGTGAAACGACATGTGAAACATTGGTCGGTGAAATAAAGGGACCCCAAAAGATATTTTGAGTAGAAATTGTGGTCGTTGGAAGTGGTGGGGGGTGTTTCCTGTATTAAAAATGTGTTTTTTTCCTTTCTCATAAACGCCGATGTAAAAGTAAACATAATACAGACGGTATTTTAGATTAAATTGGTGTGATTAACTTGTGTGAATGAGACCATCATCTATCATCTCTTGCTTATGTTGCATTTAACACCGAAGAAAAAATTCCTATGTGAAAAGCAACAAGCTGTAAGTAAAATAACCGCCAGCATTTTTTACTTATTATTAGTTAAGGATGATTCACGCTAAAACGGGCCGTCTCCGGCCCGGGCCGTTTTCTAAGAAAAACGCGGCGTTTTTGCGCGGCTGACGTCATACCCAAGCCCGGCCGGGCCACGGCCGAGGCTCGGAAGCGGCTCGGTGTCGGCACGGCCCGGTCGCTCAACTGTAACACCACCGTTTGACGGCCGTTCTACCGCCAACCGAGGCTCGGAAGCAGCTCGGTCCCAGCCCGGCCCGGAAACGGCCCGGTTAACTATAACAACGCTCCAATGCCCGTAGCCCGGTCTCGGCTCGGGCCCGGCACGGACATATACATCAAAAATACAAAGGCTGTTAGCTGTCATATATGAATATGTGAAATATGGTAGTCCATCTAACCTTGCATTTAGTCGGTTTACATTATGTGATGTTGACCTCATAAAAAATAGTTTAGCACATGTAAAGGTTTATTACAACGATACACTGACCGAATTTTAAGGGCTATTGTACATTGTTAGATATTTTTGTATGAGGCATCTTATGAAGAGAAAGCATAACGTCTGATTGTTCTAATAGGTAATTAAAATAGATATATTTACATTGTATTTAACAAAAACCAGTCAGATTAGGACTGATCCATGATATTATTTAATTATGAGTGACTAGTTTCCGTTTAACTTCGTCCGCGTGGAACTCGTTTATAACGTTATAAAGCTCCATACTAACATTCGCCCCGTTTTCTCCCCCTATAAAAATAACATATGTCCTTCAAAAGGATTCAATCGGTTCAGAGATTTAAGCGTGAAAACGTAACACAGACAGATATATTGCCAGAGCTTTCGCATGTATAATATAAGTTAGGATTTAGGCTGGGCACAAACGTTCGGTATCCGCGTATGATTTCTGCATGGTAGGAAACCGTACGTGGAACCCGAACGTTTGCGCTCAGCCTTAGAACTTAATTTGTTGTTCCGTTATCAAACTGAATATCCAGAAGTAGCTTCTGGTTGTCTAACTGGTTATACTAAATACAATAATAAATAAAACAGGACAAAGTATAATTTTATTTTTATTTTTGCAAATCTTGGAATATCACAATATCTGACAGATTTTAATGCTTAGCTCATTTACAAAAACGCGTTCTTATTATTAGGTAAATTACAGTTTTCGTACTGATATCGCCTTGATTTACTCGTGCCTAAGATTAGTCAGATGTAAGGAATGTGCGGATAGATTTCCATCTTCCTAGAATTAGCAGATTTTTTAAACGCCATTCATCACTGGCAAAAAAAGACACCTTAAGGTGGTTCGATTGCCATACAAAGCGTTATTTGACATTCGCAGGCTAACGGCGTGAATTGGTTTGTCACGTGATATTTTGGGAAAACTATGTTTCTCAAATTAATCTAGTTTATACAAGTTTATTCTAGGAAAGGGGGAATTTGGCGCAAATGAGAAGCCAATTTATGAAAGTTTGTTACATAAGTTTCTTAAAATATCACGCCGTTAGCCTACGAATGTCAAATAACGTTTTGTATGGCTTAAATGCAGATAAGTATATATTTCCCCTAGTAAATTATACACTTATCTGCATTTATATCAAACTCGTACCGTGCGTTCAGGGGGGTCAGAATTTCCATATTTTCATGTCAGACCCACCATACCCCTAGCCATACCCCTGGGGGTAGGGTGGGACTGAACCATACCACCGTTAGTAGTGCTGGGATTTGATGCAAAAATAGAAAAATAAATAGGTACCTAACAGATACAAATATTTATTTTATTAAACTGAAAATAACGAAAGCCGTTCTGGCAAAACCAGTTAGGTAGGTTAGGTTCGTGAGGTATCTTCAGATGCCCGAAGGGCAAACAGACCAGAAATAGGAGCCCCGCTCCGCGGGCCATAGGGCTGCCATAGCCATGTCACGCACTGAAAAATTGATTCATAATCATAACCGTGCGTTCTGCTCTACATTCAACTTCAAACTGAGCGGCATCGAAGATCATCGACCACCAGCTAGCCGCCGCCTCGCTTTAAGCGCGCTGTCGCCCAGCCGTAAGGTGCAGCCGCGCGGACACCTCGGTGGTGCTGAGCCGTTGTTTCCGTTACGTGCTTGCGTATGATTGACGCCTGGTTTACGGCGAGCCGATGAGGTGAGGCGGCGCCGGTCCCGTGGCGAGTGGTTACGCGGGGCGACAACCTTAAGAGGCTGACAAGACCAAATTTGTTAAAATTGATAATATTTAAGCAGTTGTTTAAGAAAAACTATTTGTTCTAGCACATCAAAAAAAATATATGTTAATATTCATCATATTTCCAAGACCGTAGACGGAACATAATTGGACGAAATCGGCTCGATAGAAAATAATTGCAAAGATTGGTCTTAAAATCATTTTAAACGGTTCTATGTCCTTATTTTTTTGACGTATGGGTCTGCAATTCAAAACATGAAGTCCACATATTCATACCTAAACTGTAGACGAGACATATTTCACAAAAAATCCACACTTTATTTTTTATTTTTATTCATTATTTTCGGCTAAAACCTGGCCGCTCAAGTAACACTCGCTCTCGTTTACTCCGATACAAATAGATAGTGTGCGCGTTTTTGGTGTTGACAGCGCCTTAAGATTATCATTAAGAACAATCATATAAAACTTAATTATAAGTATTTATACTTTGTCACATGGGCTCAGGGACTGCATAAAAATACCGGTATTCTATTTTTACGTTATGACGTCATATCGGTTGTCAAATGGCGGTTTCGGTAGCAGAACCTTTATATTCCGCTATCGCTTATTCTTTATTTTTTCCGGTACCGTAACCGCTTTTTATAGGTAACCGATATATCGACTTTGGCCTGGCATTGTTGCCAAACCGCCGGCAGCCGCACAGATGTTTTGTCTTTTTGTCTTTAAATGTTTAGTAATAGCCAATGCTTCTTCTGTCAATGTTTGTAGTGCCAGCTCACTTATTTTTTTTTTTCGGTTACCTTTATAATACCGTTATTTCAAAACGGTTACGGTACCGTTATGTTCGTGCGGCGCGCACAACCTTTACGACATAACGGTACCGTAATTGGATAGCGGTTTCATACCTGTATAACCGTAACCGAAATAAGTCCCTGAATGGGATGCTATTTAGGTAACACCAGTGTACGTAATATTTGGACAAACAAAACCTGAAAGCATATAGTGCACAGCACTACGGTGGTATGGTTCAGTCCCACCCTACCCCCAGGGGTATGGCTAGGGGTAATGGTGGGTCTGACATGCATATTTTTTAGTTCCATATGGATCTACCGGGATATTAATTTTGAAGGAAATTTCCCAGAAGTACCATATGGAACTAATGGTTCATATTCCCCTGTTCTACCTATCCCTACCGGGTTGTCTCCACTGGTAGGGATGCATGGATTTTTTTTCATATCAAACGTCTACTTCTGCTAACAAAGTACAAACTTTGTCTATACATATAACTCTTAAAATATCAAATGCATAAGCGTGCCTTTTACGTTCATAGTAATGTTTGAACGCTGTTAATCGTGTAGGTACAGTCACAAAATAGAAATAAGAAATACTTAAAAAAAATGGTCAAATAAATTGTTGGAGAATCGAAATACAACTGATTCACCCTAGAGCACATCTCCGAAGATAGGTAGGTACTCAACTGATTTAAAACTAAAATAAAACCAGGTGTAAAACCTAGTATATGGAACTATTGGGATCATTTGTTTGACATTTACAAATGTACCGATAGTTCCATATGGAACTAGAAAATATGGAACTTCTGGGATAGACCCGTTCAGAGCGACAGAAAATTTCCGATTTCCGCTTTTGCTAGTCTGAGTAACATGCATGTGAACTAACCTTAACCTAGGTTAGCGAATAACATTACTTGGAAATGGTAACCAACCTAACGGCTCGTAACGTAGCCCAACTAACCTTATCCGGATAAAACCTGATGACAGCTAAGTGTTTTGTCTATGGCCATGACTTGATGTCAAAGTCAAGTTCCATTATGAAAGCTGGAAGTAATCCAATTTACCGTTAGAATAAAATAAAACACCAATAGTTTTATTTACAAAATTGAATACTAAAGTATAGTATAGGTAGGTAAACTTATTGAGTAGTAGATCGGCTGCGATTGGCCGCCTGCTGACGGAGAAGTGATGGCATGGCAATAATGGCATCCGATAGGTCATCGTCTTTTCGCCGTGCCATGTGTGAAGAAATTATTTCCATCCGTTGACAGAGAAGTAATGGCATCCGATGGGCCATCGTCTCTCCGCCGCCGTTACATGTGGTGAAGCAGTTGGGTCTACCCGCTGGCAGAGAAGTGATGGCATCATGCTACGTGTGATGATGCTGGATCGGAAACCAGCTCGTTTGGCTATCAGCCTGTTGTGGCTGCAGTATTGTATCATCTAGACCGGCTAACGTTGCTCGTACATGTAACAAGAAATAAAACATCCAAAGTAAAGTTTTATTCAGTGAATTAAATAAATGCAGGGTTCTTTTAGTTTTATTTTTGGTAGTGGATTATTAATCAAACTCAATACAGCAAGTTCTTTTTCATAAAGCAAGACTACGCGATAACGATAAGCTGTAAAAATAGATAATGCTGCAAGATTTAAGCTTTTAAATAAACCGTAGGTAAGTGAATGAATCGTCTTATAATTATTAATCGTATGGCGGTTTCACACTGGTAAATATATGTATTCGTATTGATGTCGCTGATAGAGTTCCAGTGTGCGCTGCGAGGTTCAGAAGGAACAGTGCAGCTGCCGAGTTTGTTGTCTTATAATTATAATAACAGCATACTATAGATAGATATAATTATAACGCTATCTCCGGAAAGAGTAGCTAAACCTATTATTTGCAGTTATACCTACCTATGTACGAGTACCAATCTTATCCTACTATTGCTCAGTAGGTATGCGGTGTTGTGTTGCTGGTGACATGTAAGGTCGCCAGAGCTCCCGAGGCTGTGTTGTTTCCGGCTTGTGTTATGGCCGGGTTGATTCTTGCTAACAACGCGCAACGGAACGAATCCTCAAATCGATAAAGGGTCGGCACAGCGTCAGTGATGATTCTGGAATCGCATCAGGCAGACCGTATGCCTACAAACTAAAATTTCTAAAGCTATCTCTTTCGGCATATCGTCAAACAATACTATTAAACCCAGTAACAGTAAGGGTCCTTTTGCGTACAGAACCCAAAGAAGACAAAATGAGAACTTCCTCGGATAAATGGTTCTGGATATTGCCCCCTACATCCAAACTTACAAAGCACAACCACAACCTCACAATCTCACAGACTTTTCCTCTGTATTATATTACTTCAGATAAAAATACTTGATCCAAATTTTGACGCTGAAGTGTATTTAATATCTCTTTGCAATCCAAAAATGAGAGTGGACCATAACAGCATCATCATCCTAGCGTTATTCCCGGTTGAACCCTAAAGGAGCTCGGGGTCCGCTTTGACATCTAATCCCAAGATTTGGCGTAGGCACTAGTTTTACGAAAGCTACTGCCACTGACCTTTCAAACCAGAGGGAGATCTAGACCTTATTGGGATAAGACCGGTTTCCTCACGATGTTTTCCTTCACCGAAAAGCTAACGGTAAATACTCCGTGATAAGTTCCGAGAAACTGATTGGTACGGGCCGGGATTCGAACCTACGACCGCAGCTTGACAGCCACATGCCTTAACCACTAGGCAACAGCATTAAAAATAATAATTTATGAGTAGGTACCTACTACTTTCTAAGCTAGAGCAATATTTACTCCCATTCTGCTAACATACTTCGACTCGGTTCTATAAAGATGCGTTAAACCCACAGATTAATATAAGGAGATCGGATATGCCGGCCAATAGGGAACATTACTGCAATGTTCTGCCGCCAGAGGCAGCACTAACACTAATAGTAAACCAGTATAAAAATATAGGGATTCACTCACACATGCAAAATTGATTGTCAAATGAGTGACAAGGATGCTTGCATAGACAATACCGCAAGTGCGAACGAGATACAATGTCAACGCTGCTAGTGTCGCCACCTACGAAGAGTTTTGCGTAATGTTCCCTATTTGTATTGAGTACGCCTGTCGCAAGTTTTACCCACACAAAGCACAATTAATTGACAAGACAAAGCACGCACACTTCTAAAGCACACACACTTGTATACCTACGCTTTTATTGGACAATACACGCGCATCATATCAGGCATTTTGGGAAGAAACGTAAATAATATTCTCTGTGATCAGCACGCGTGCACACTCGGTAACAACGGACGGTGAACTAGCGGCAGAGTATGCCCATTGAGCTAACAACTGCGACGCGGCCGCCGGCGGCTTGTGTTCTATGCTCTGAGGTTAAACCATATTTCTCAGTACATCATCAGTTACCCAGTACTCACTGCAACATTATGCTGAGTCTAACCCCTTTTTTAGCATCACACGTTGTTATGCCTTGTTGTTTTTAGGGTTCCGTACTTAAATAGTAAAACGGGACCCTATTACTAAGACTTCGCTGTCCGTCTGTCTGTCACCAGGCTGTATCTCAAGAACCGTGATAGCTAGAGAGTTGAAATTTTCACAGATTATGTATTTCTGTTGCCGCTATAACAACAAATACTAAAAATAAAATAAAATATTTCAACAAACGTGATTTTTTTGCCGTTTTTATAGATAATGGTACGGAACCCTTCATGCGCGAGTCCAACTCGCACTTGGCCGGTTTTTAAAGTTTGATTAATACACTGCGTGTATAAAATGTGATGTATGATTAAGCTTTTCCATGTCTACGAAAATTAGGTTAAACGGGCTTTATAAAACAGGGGCTTAA
Organism: Epinotia brunnichana; assembly: GCA_963854355.1. Lineage (NCBI taxonomy): Eukaryota > Metazoa > Arthropoda > Insecta > Lepidoptera > Tortricidae > Epinotia > Epinotia brunnichana. The sequence goes on from OY977940.1 coordinate 26,535,413, forward strand.
TATATGAAGATATTATAGATTAGTACGTACCTATTTTAGCAGCCAATCTTAAGCTGGCGTGGGTTGTGGGTCTTGAAATCATCTTTCGTGTTTTACGGTTCAACTACTTTCTTAAGTAGGTACCTCGACTACGCGATAAGCTATAATAATACACTATGCTGCAAGAATAAACAGTAAGTGAATCAACCAGCTATATGTATACAATACACAAATACCTACAATATATATAATTATAACTAGCACATTTGAAGCAGGAGCAGCCCAACTGGAGTAGTGCCTTCACCTTACAGAAGACCGTAGTCATAATAACGCCACTACTTGCTCTGTCGGTTAGGTATGTGGTGTTGTGTTCCTGGTGGTGAGTAAGGTCGCAAGAACTCCCGAAGATGTGTCGTGATGAGAGCGAGGGACCCGTGATCATCTCTAGCTATCACCACAACGAATCCTCAAATCAATAAAGGGTCGGCCACACGCTTTTCATTATTCTGGAATCACATCAGGCAGACCGTATGCCTGTTTTCCACCCACTTAGTATAAAAGAATACTTCCAAAGCTATCTCTCTCGGCATATCATCAAACGATACAACCCAGTAACAGAACAGACGGACGGAGCCTGAGTAGTTGAAGGATCCTAGGTACAGAGTACAGAACCAGAAAAAGACAAAATAATAACTTACTCCTCGGATAAATGGTGCCGCATAATACTCCCTAGCTCCCTACATACAAACTTACAACCTTACAAAGCTAATACAATCTCACAGACTTTTCCTCTTTATTATATTTCTACAGATAAAAATACTTGACCTATATCAAATTTCAGTAATTCGGTACATTTTTTGACTTTACTGATCGAAATAAGGTCTAACGGGCTTTATAAAACCCGAGCTTAATGGAAGTAGATATTATATATACCTATTTGTAGAAGTCAATCTTAGGTTGGCGTTGGTTGTGGGTATTGTAAACGTCTTTCGTGTTTCAGGGTCCACCAAGTTTCGTTAGTAGGTAGGGTAGCTCAAAAACCACATGAAAAAAAATAAAATAAAATTGGTAAACACGATAAATGAATACCTAAGGATACGTACCCCCGAACACACAAATGAATGACGTGAATGTGTGGAAACACATTCACATAAACGAAAATGATACGCATACGGAGGGTTCCGTACTTCAGAAGAAACAGGTGCCAAGAGTTCAAATGATACAGCCCTGTAACAGATGGACGGACGGACATACAGGAGCCTTAGGATCAATTTCAGCCAAGGTACTTAGATGGAGATTTGACACCATATACTGACATCAAAATCTCAAAAACTTCTGTTCAAATTAAATTGCCCTATTGGATGTCATAAGGTCATAAATGTCGTCATCATCATCATATCAGCCGAAAAAAGTACGTTGCTGGGGATGCCTATACCTACCTACCTACCCCAAAAATGCCACAGTTACCGGTCCTGCGCCAGGCGAGCGCATTTGCCTACCAGGTCATCAGTCCACCTTCTTGAGGTACTTGGTCACCACTCGAGAAACTTTCCGCACCAACGGCCATCGGTTCTACGTTCAATCAAGGCCCCAAAAATACCATGGAATCACCATCATCCTCCTAGCATTTACCACTAACCGTCAGGCAAGAGATAATTTGAAATTATAATTTGTTTCTGGATCTCTACCATTGGCCTGACGGTCGCATCAAATATGTTTTCAAAGGAAAAGCTTCGTCGCCAACCATGACAAACGGGGTGGTACCCGTAATTATTGAATTCGGCAAAGATCGACCAGGTATTTTAAGTATTATTATTTAATTTCTGTCCTTTAGGAATAGCTCTTTAGAGCTATTCGCAAAAAAGCTGCCATATCGCTATTCCGGCCTTAAGATCCAACATCCACGTAGATAAATTTGTAATGTGCGTCAACCAAGGTCAATTAAACTATGGAAAATGATTTTTTTGTGATTAAAGTATACAGAACCACTATTTACTGGTGCTTCGATACAAAAATGCTTGCCATCTAATGCTCCAATGCAATTTGGGAAACGCCACAGCCTTTCAAATTCATCTGCAATTTTCCTCCATGTCTCTTCATTTATCTGTTGCCACCACCTCTTTCATTAAACAAAATATTGCTCGACAAGTTTCGTTAACAATTTTACAAACGGTAGAATGACCAATTCGAAAATTGAGCCAGAGTGTTTTGAATGAATCCCCTGTAGTCAGGAATCTGCAAATAAATTTTACCTTAATTTATAATTTACAAATGGATTTTAATTTATAATTATTAGCATTACCTATAGATATGATTGGGTAGCATTATTTATTTAATTTGTTTTTCTCCTCAAGCGTCAACTCCGAGCGATTGACTGTTGTTACCTACAGTTACCAAACACTTATAAGAATACATATTATTTAGACATTCAAGTAACAATAACGCACACATTTATGTTTACACAAAATATAGACGCATTGCTGCACAGCATAAAATATAGGATCTGCCCACCTGATTGTACACAAACACAGTCACCGTAGCGTATGGATACTTGCGACTTCACTAGTACCTATAACAAGCATGTTCTCAACCCTTCATTCAGACCTCTGATTACGCGTAGTTTCTACGAATCACGGCGTCAAGATATATTTGTGGGTGAACGTTGAGGAAGTTGAGCTTAAAACAAGTTACAGAATAGCGGGGCTGGAGAAAAATGCAGGTAATACACAACTCACCCACACTCTCATAGCGCATATCTACTTAGATTTTATTGAATTTGCATTTTGCTTACCTTAAACAAAGAGCTAGTCGATGTTCGGAGGATATCGGTTTCTGGAACCTAGTAATTTTCTTTTCCAAACAGTGTTTAAATTTTTCATGGATAGAATCTTGTGTCACGTGAAAATAATCATAAAATTTGTCATCATAGGTCCAAAGATCTTTACACAACATTTTGAACTCTCCTCTTGCTTCACGGGAACGCCAAAGTCGATGCACGCCAAATTGTTTTGAAGAACATAGTATCTTCTTCTTCGACATTTTATTTAGCTTTGTTTATCGTATTTTATCGTATAAATGAGAGAACTTATGCAAGTATGTTGCAGTGCTGGAATAAATTACAATGACAATGACTCAGTGACAATGACAGACTTTCTTTGACATTAGAACGACGGAAACGGCCCGGTCGCTGCCCGCTGTGATTGACACCCAACGCTCGGAATCGGCCCGGACGTGGCACGGCGACCGAGCCTCGGTGTCGGCCCGGCCCCGGCCCGGTGCGAGCTCGGTGACATAACGTTTGCACAATGTCCCGGCCCGGTGTCGGCTCGGCGTCGGCCCGGAAACGGCCCGGAAACGGCCCGGTGGTGAAAGGTGTATCAAAATAAGCTCGGCGACGGCTCGGTAAGTTTACGGCCCGGGCCGGAACCGGCCCGGTCTAGCGTGAATCATCCTTAGTTATTCTGCTAAGAGACAAATCCAACAAATCAACAAAGAAATAAAAAATGTATGGTCAAAATCGTGAAAGCCGAGTAAAAATATTAAGGTACAAAACTCACGCCTGTATTATTGCAAAAGGAGAGCACTTGAAATAATATTTTCAGTGCCATTTCTAGCAATACGTTTAGAGATGGAGGAAATGTGATATTGCCGTGATTCATGTATTGAAGCCTGTAGGAATATAGTTAGGTACATTTATTTATTTAGATATAAAATTTAACAGAATTACAGCATATGCCAAAGCGCTGGTAAACTTAAACTATTTAAGATACATAATTAATTAAACAATAAGAAACAATTTATACACTGGCCTGCAAAAGAAGGCATAACACTCATAAACGTGACGGTAACTAAAACTGTTATACCAGCCAGTGACCTAACGAATAATATTTAAAAATGAATCTCACGGAACACAGAATCTTTAAAAAATAGTTAGGGAGATGTTTACTCCACTTGTAGGCAAACAAATAGCAATCCCATACAGAATTAGTTTGTTAAGTAGTGCCTGCGCGCTGACAACTGTACCCTTATTGTGAGATACAATCGTAACCTAACGTTACGTAACTAATACGAGATCGAATAAACGCGCTTCGAATAGATTTCGATCTCGCTACGGTATTCTTCGATTCGACCCGTCAAACTTGTAACTCACACTGCCGTTGGACTACGAAACCAACTGCAAAACGTTAGGCACTTTGCGTTTAGTTTTCGATGCGTAATTTAACGTTCGATTCGTACTACCAATCGGTAGTGTGAGACATTTCGAATCGAAGAATACCGTCGCGACTGTAGTTTACTATTTCACTTGCAAAATGGCCCGTGATATCGTATTATTCCGTCAAGAGTTAACGTAGATCCGATCGAAATTTATCTCAAATTAAAGAACTTATAATAATAAGGGTTTTGAATTGACAACATGTATCCGCAAAATTCGGATTGTCGCGTATTTTGTATTTAAAAATGCAAATAAATGGCCCCCGCGCCGCCATATTGTATCGACAGTCGACACTGTCTACGTCGCGATGCGCGTATTCTGTAATGTCATAACCGACAAACATTTAAATTAAAACGATAAATGCTAGTGATATAAGGTTGAATATTGGAAAATCGTGAACGAACGTGAAGTCGATTGCGAATTAAGTAATGTATAAGTGCCTCACGTTACAGTTTGGATTTTTAGTTCTATGAGTGACCACCAGGGGCGGTGTATATACTTTTCATACTAAATCTTGACGATAGGCGGTAGCGTTGATAGTAGACGCGACTCACTTCAATCCCACGCTAAGGGTGCTGTATGGCGAGTGCTCGTGCGCCGGGAGGCGGTGGCTGCGGCCACGGAGGTAGGTACTTGTCAGGAACGAACAGAGAGCATACTCTTGTGATCAAGTCGGAGCAGTCTGACTCGCCTCTCAAAATACGACAAGCAGTGGTCAAAAGTTCGATATTGCGCCTGACCTCTAGGGAGTTGAAACCTAACATTCGGAGTAAGTACTTGGTAGGATACGGAAAAGGATAGAACCTCTATATTTTCTTGTAAATAAAGCGAAGAAACGCCTTTTGTACTTTCTCCGAAAGAAGAATGTAAGATTTTTCGTGTGGGTTCCAATTTCCAAATGATTGAGGCTGACTCTATCTTACTTCTAACCAATGCTGTATACAGTAACTGCACTGCTTTAGGATCACGGAAGTTTTTCGCGTTGCGGATGATAAAACCCAGTCTTTTAAGTATATGACTCCTTCGCTAGCGATTTGATGTGCTCGTTAAAAGATGTTAAAACTGTTAAAAGTGACTTTAATATCATCAAACATTACGCCGATATCTTTAATAGAGTTTACGCAAGTGATTGGGCTATTTTCAAATGATAGTATTGTGCAGAGGAGAGCGAGCACGGGAAAAGGTCATACATACGGCTACAGTCAGCATAACTACACTGGCGTGCAAAAAAAGGTACAACACTCATAAACGTGACGATAACTAAAACTGTTATACCTTCTTTTGCAGGCCAGTGTATTTATACGACGTACCACATACCTACACGTGACCTTTACATGAAACCTTTGACAGGAGTTTTATTTGAAACTAGCTGTTGCCCGCGACTTCGTCCGCGTATAACATGTTATCGTCTAAATGTTTGTTAAAGGAATGAATTAAAAAAAAAAACATTGAAATTAATTTTCTACCTAGACTTTTAGAAAACAATCTAAAACCGAAGTTACAAATCTCTTACTTTCAAAATCTCTTGCTCTCTATACAAACTAAGAACCCTCTCTGAACCCTCATAGTAAACAGTCTGAAACCGTAGTTACAAATTTCTTACTTTAAAAATGTCTTGCTCTCTATACAAAGTTCGAACCCCCTTTAAACCTTCTTAGGCGATGAATTAAAAAAACGCTGAAATAAGTTTTGTAGTCTAAACAGGCTAAGATCGCAGTTACAAATATCATACTTTAAAATTTTCTTGCTCTCCATACAAACTTTGAACGCTTTTCAGGGAAAAATTAAAAATAAAACACTCGGTTTTTTTTATTTTAATAGGTAAGTATTTTTTCTACAAACTATCTAGTCTCTAGCTAAAAAAAAGTGTTTCCCATACGAACCTTGCACCCCTTTTTAAGCCCTTAAGGGGTGAAATTTTCCAAAACGCTAGCAGTAGGTATTTTTTGTATATTAATAAGTAGGTACTTAATCTTTCTACAGAGTTTTAAGTTTCTACCTAAAAAAAAAATTTCCTACACAAACATTGCACCTCTTTATCCCCCTCTTAGCGGGTGGAAATTTTCAAACCACTGAAAGTAATTTACCTATTTATATATTTGTATTCTAATAAATAATCTTTCTACACAATTTCAAGTCTCAAGCTCAAAAAAAAGTTTCCTCCATACAAATTTTCACCTGTTTTAATCACCCTTTGGGGTGGAATTTTCCAAAACGCTGAAAGTTCTTTATTTGTATTGTAATAAGTAATCTTTCACCAAAGGTTTGTCGCTTGCGATCTTTTTAAAAAGGTTTGAGATTCTAGCTCAAAAAAATCCTCTTTACCAACATTGTACCCCTTTTTCATACCCTTAGGGGTGGAATTTTCCAAAACGCAGTTTTTTTTTATTTGTATTGTAATAAGTAATCTTTCTACAAACTTTTAAGCTTCTATCTCAAAAAGAAGTTTCGCTCATACAAACTTTGCAACCCTTTTTAACCCCCTAAGAGGCTGATTTTTCCAAAACTCTAGCAGTACTTTATTTGTATTCTAATAAGTAAGCTTTCTACAACGTATTGAGTCTCTTTCTAAAATAATAAAGTATTCCCCATACAAAATTTGCACCACTTGTTTACCCCCTTAGGGGCAGAATTTTCCTAAACGTTGAAAGTATTTTATTCGTATTCTAATAAGTAATATTTATACAAAATTTTAAGTCTCTAGCTATAAAAAAATAAAGTTTCCCCCATACAAACTTTGCACCCCTATTTGACCCCTTTAGGGGTAGAATTTCCAAAAATCTCTTCTTATCCGTTGCCTGCGTTGTATAAGGTAGTTCTGGTGTAAATTTCAACTCTGTAGCCCCAGTAGTTTCGGCTGTGCGTTGATGAGTGAGTGGGTGAGTCAGTCAGGGCATTTATATGTAGGTATAGATAGATAGAAGATGACGAAAATCCCATTCAAATATCTCAAAACCGTTTAAATGTCGCTTGTTAGAGTGAGAAAACGATCGGGGACTGTGACGTCAAGATCCTCGAGCGTCATAGTAAAAAACAATCGTTTCATTTGAAGGTGCGTTTTGTGAATAAGGGACAGAACATAAAACTTTGGAACTTGGTGATTACCTATTTATATACCTAACCTCTTGCGTTGATTTTTTCTCTATGATCCTTTTTTCGAGAAAATACATTATGATTATTTTATTTAGTGTCTACCTACAGCCGGGTCCGCTGCACCAATGTTTTCCATGTTTTTAAACATTTAACATGTTTTCAGTCAGGTTCGGCAAACAAATAGGGTTTTGTTTTGATTGGCAAAACATGTTTGACGTTTAAAAACCACGAAAACATGGCGCAGCGGACGCGGCTTACGGGGTGTAGTTTCGATTCCAGAGGGCCTACCGGGAAATGCATTCGAAGTTTCCCCTCTCTGTCATACTTACGAGTTCGTACGTAAGTGCGACAGAGAGGGAAAACTTCGAATGCCGTTCGCGGTAGGCCCTCTGAGCTATAACCACGAACTTCGGAATTCGAAAATATTCGGGTATCTCTATCTCTATCGCACTAACTACACTCGAGTGACAGGGATGCAGTTATACGAACTTCGAGTTTCGGTTTTCGTTTGGCAGAATGCGCAAAGAACGCGTGCCATTGCCATTCAAAAAAAACAAATTCGTGTTAATTATATTGTTCAAATTTGTTAATACATTTTTTGAAATTACGCCATAATGCGACATTTGCGCATATAAGTTCTCATATCACAATCGAATCTTTTGTTATGGTTTAACTTTTGGCATGTGTATCGTAAAGGTCTATCGTAGACTGGATTTAAATTATTAATAAGTGAAAGGCAAAGCAATTCCGCCATTTTGACGAAAATTTGACGTTTCTTATAGCTGACAGTTGGAGCAACGTTTGATTTCAATAAAAATAAATGAAAAATTCAATGAAGTCGTATATTTCGGAAAATTAATTAATTGTCGCAGTCGGATAAAAACTATCCTAAGTTGCAGCTAGAATAATAATGTACCTATATAAAATGTTTCATATTTTTCCGTTCATGGGATGCTGAGAACATTCGTACCACACAAAGCTTAGTTTGAAACTGGCTGATTCTTTTTTTAATTTAGAGATTTATTATAAATGGAGAGGAGATGACTCACTTTTATTTGCAGTTGACTATAGATCGGTAAAAATACAAACCTTAGGTACAATGCATACCATTACGCAATAATCATTACCTATCTATTATTTATTTACATTTTGACGCTTACTTTCCACGCCGCATTAAATAAAGGTACTTAAAACAGATTTAACAATATTCAGCAGACAGCATTATTGGTGCCGAATCCGAAGATGTGCGAAATTTTAGCTCATTACAATAAAATCATACACGGTTATTCAATTCGTGTAAATTCCAATCGGGGAAAATTCACCATGAAAAGATATGAGCTACAAATCGGGACCCGTGTCTCGCGTCGGGCACATGTCTACAGATTTATACCGTCTAAAAGAAAATGTCTCTTGCGACGAACGCTTTTATTGAAATTGGCCGTATTACCATAATAATATTAGAGGGATTGGCAGCCCTCGGTGAAGTGTAAAATCTTAGTATACTACCCAATGTTCCCTTCTCGAAATACTGCAATCTACATATATTATTGCTCCCGCACCATTACAGGGATCCTGTTAGTACCCTATCTTTACTTTGCGAGTTTTTTTAGGGTGACTTTACAGGTTTAGTTATTGCTAGTAATTCAGTAGTCTAGGAAATGTGCCCAATGGTGGTAATTAAATTACCAAAGGTCTTCAATTAATATTAGCTCTTAGCGTTGTAACTGAAGAAAATTAAATGAAAAATTACGCTATTATTATTAGTAATATATGAAAAAGATAGGCGAATATAAATCTAAGTGACCAACCAAATACATTGGTCACTTAGATTTATATTCACCTGTACTTTATTTTTATATTTATAACATTTTTAGTCATAGGCATAATATCCCTTACATATCAAATATCTACCTACAGACTATGTGACTTGTACCTTTACAATACGTACCCAAAGTCCGAGAGCATTTAGAACAGGGTTCGGCTACTGTCGGATAAAATAGGGTATACTCGTCTTCATCGCTAAAAAAGTTTCGGAATATATAGAGCAGAGCGGCTGCCTAGATAATGACTAGAAACGCTAACTTCGCTCGTTCGCGTATGCATCTCCCTCTCTCGCGCAAGAATATGCAAATGAATAGAGATAGAGCGGACGAACAAAGTTGATGCTTCACGGTAGCCACTCAGATAATGTCCAGCATTGTTTTTTACCTATTTAGTATTTAGTTGTACTTAGTTAGGCTTGACATAAAGTCAGTGTGATAGGTCCAGATAAATATACAAAAGTGTGTGCACATGCTATCAAGTGCAAAAACGATGACTATACAGGGAAATAAGTACCGTGGCTGATTTATAATTAATTTGAATGATGGTTCAGATAACAAAGGTACTGCAACGGATACTTTGACGTAGAATCGGATATTTCAAATGATATTGTACCTTAAAAACAAAGTTTAAACCGACTTCAATTCAGTACTCCGCCAAGCCACATAAACATTTCGACATTTATTTTCCAATTTACCACATGAACTGATTTCCGAGAGCAAATGCGTTATTAGAGAAAAAAACGAAATCGCTGTATGTGGGGGGGTTATAAAATTTGAGGACTTCCGTCGATTCCTAAAAGATCTCAGAATTACCCTTGGCACTTCATTGCTTGCTATTTCAACGGAATCATATCAGAATCTGTGCCAATCTTTTATAGTTTGAAAGACATTATTGAGAAGTTCCACAAGCCATCTGTGGACTTCATCATCACTTCCACTTCACCGCAAATTTATGATTTACGAGTTATAATAGAACATACCGAAATTACTACACGCGTGCCTAATATATTTGAGGAGTTCCCTCAATTCCTCATGGTTCCCATTATCCAACTGGAGTTTTAAAAACGATGGGACCAATCTGAGAGCATATATGTACTTCAATTAAAAAAAGAATTATACGAATCGGTTCATAATTGACGGAGTTCTGCAAGGTAACAAACATTAAAAATAAAAAAATACAACCGAATTGGGAACCTCCTCCTTTTTTTTGAAGTCGGTTAAAAATGTTACCTAACAACTGATAATATTAAACCATTTTTTATAATATCTAGTACCTAAAATGTCAATTCCAATACATTGTTTGTTTACATAGTTAGCAAAGTCCATTGACGGCGACTTTACTTTATAGTGTGATTATAGGATAAAACGTCATATGCAAACAACGTCGATAGATAGAAAATTATTATTTTGCAGTAGCTTTTTCCCGCGACTTCGTGCGCGTAGACTTAATTGCTTTTAAGGATGTTTGCTATTAGATATACTGCAGACATAGTATTACTTACTGAGTTATCGCACTCCCTTGGTAACTTCCATTTGGGAATAAAAAGTATTCAAATTATCTGCACACCAAGTTTTATAAACACCCCAGCCCGTAAATTGAAGTGACCCTATCATAAATACATTCTTAGTGAGAACGTAATAGGAACTGTCGATGACAGGTATGGTATGATGGATGCCTCGGTCTCTATACAAATACCAAAATTTGGTTTTGCGAGCCACATTAGAGCGTTCCATTGACGGAGTCGCTGTCCCCGTACACGGCGTGGACAACTATACACCGTGCCCATGAGTATTGCGAGAGAATTTAACATCATATTCCTGACCATATTTGAGGTTAAAAATGTCGTATAAACTTTTTTGTAATTCGCCTAGTTTCAGAGTTAATACCAATTAAAAAAAAAACAAGTTTTTACTATTACATAGTGCAAGACGCATTTTTGATGGCGATGTTGCCACTATGGGATGTAGTCTAAATATCCTTATTGATAGATGTCAAAAGTGACAAGTACTACTTTTTAAAAACTAGGTTTTACGAAAAAAAAAGTAAAAATCCATTTTAAGTGACAAGTTTACCAACAACATTTACTTATCATGTACATTCAAAAACATCGAAAAAACAAAACAAAAAAAATATTTTTTTTGCTGAATTGACCTAAACTCACATTACATTTATTACTCTATTTAGGCTCTAGTATCGTTAGGTTAAATCTTTCGGGTTATTCACGGGCACGGTATATATATATATATATATATATATATATATATATATATATATATATATATATATATATATACCGTATGTTTAATGCAAATTAGGAAAATAATGACAATATAACTATACCTAAATACAGCGTGTATAATTAATATAACCGCATATTGTAGCCAGACGTAGATTTTAGTGTTATAATCTGATATTTATAACAATTATTAATTTAGCGTTAACTGCCATGGCGTAATTAATTTTTGAATTTTTTTTGAGCAGCAATGTACGGCGTACACTCATTTGACACATGTCACATCAGTAAGACACATTAGTGATCCATTGCGTGCTGAATTATTTTATATGGGAAAATAAAAGTTCGCTTTTTTAAACAATTTATCGATAAATATATTGATAAGTGCCTATTCTATAACCCCCTAAAGTTTGCGGTTATCTCCACTTATAATAAATCTCTAAATTAAAAAAAGAATCAGCCAGTTTGAAACTAAGCTTTGCGCGGTTCGAATGTTCTCAGCATCCCATGAACGGAAAAATATGAAACATTTTATATAGGTACATTATTATTCTAGCTGCAACTTAGGATAGTTTTTATCCGACTGCGACAGTTAATTAATTTTCCGAAATATACGACTTCATTTAATTTTTCATTTATTTTTATTGAAATCAAACGCTGCTCCAACTGTCAGCTATAAGAACCGTCACATTTTCGTCAAAATGGCGGAATTGCTTTGCCTTTCACTTATTAATAATTTAAATTACGAGACAAATGCTAAAAATAAACCATAAAAAAATATTCGATTCTGATATGAGAACTTATATGCGCAAATGTCGTTTTATGTCGTAATTTCAATAAATGAAATCAACAAATTTGAACAATATAATTAACACGAATTTGTTTTTTTTGAATGACAATGGCACGCGCTCGGCGCATTCAGCCAAAGTACCTGCGGCGCTACCACGAAAACCGATACTCAATGTTCATATATTTGCATCCCTGTCACTCGAGTATGGTTAGTGCGTTAGAGATAGAGATACCCGAATATTTTCGAATTCCGAGGTTCGTGGTTATAGCTTAGGAATCGAAAATATGGTAAATAATCATAATGTATTTTCTCGAAAAAGAATTTAAAATAAATATAGTCAAATGGAGAAAAAAACAAAGCAAGAGGTTATATAGGTAATGATTAAGTTATAAGAGTCCAAAGTTTTAAGAGGGGGTATGTTTTGTCCCTTTTCCGCAAACCGCACCTTCATATGAAACGATTGTTTTTTACTATGACGCTCGAGTATATTGATGTCACAGTCCCTCATCGTTTTCTCACTCTAACAAGCGACATTAAAACGGATGTAGCTTCATAATTTTTTGAGATATTTGAATGGGAGTTTCATTATCTTCTATCTATTTATACATAATAAATACATGACTTATTCACTCACTCACTCACTCACTCACTCATCAACGCACAGCCGAAACTACTAATCTTAGAGAGTTGATTTTTGCACAGTATGCTGCTTTTATAACGTGGGCTAGGGATAAAAAGGGATTTTTGAAAATTCTACCCCTAAGGGGGTAAAATGGGGGTGCAAAGTTTGTATGGGAGAACCTTTTTTTTTTGAGCTATAGACTTTAACTTTGTAGAAAAATTAGTTATTAGAATACAAATGAAACACTTTCAGCGTTTTGGAAAATTCCACCCCTACGGGGGTAAAATAGGGGTGCAAGGTTTGTATGGGGGAAACATTTTTTTTTTAAATAGAGACTTAAAACTTTGTAGAAAGATCAGTCATTAGAATACAAATAAAGAACTTTCAGGGTTTTAGAAAATTCTACCCCTAAAGGGGTAAAATAGAGTGCAAAGTTTGTATGGGAAAAACTACTTTTTTTTAAATAGAGACTTAAAACTTTGTAGAGAAATTATTCATTAGAATACAAATAAAGTACCTAGATTCAGTGTTTTAAAAAAATCTACCCCTGAGAGGGTAAAATAGGGGTGCAAATTTTGTATGGGGGAAACAATATTTTTTTTAAATAGGGACTTAAAACTTTGTAGAAAAATTAGTCATCAGAATACAAATTAAGTACTTTCAGCGTTTTAGAAAATTCTACCCCTAAAAATAGGGGGCTAAAATAGGGGTGCAAAGTTTGGATGTGGGAAACTATTTTTTTTAGCTAGAGTCCTAAAACTTTGTAGAAAGATTATTTAAATACAAAGAAAGTACTTTCAGCGTTTTGGAAAATTTCACCCCTAAGGGGGTAAAATAGGGTGCAAAGTTTGTATGGGAAAAACATTTTTTTTTTTAATAGAGACTTAAAATTTTGACGAAAAATTACTTATTAGAACATGAAAAATACTACATTCGGCGTTTTACAAAGATCATTCCTTAAGGGGGTTAAAAAAGGGTGCAAGGTTTGTATGGGGAACACTTTTTCTGAGCTATACACTTAAAACTTTGTAGAAAGATTACTTATAAAAATACAAAAAAAAAGACTTTCAGCGTTTTGAAAAAATCTATCCCTAAGGGGGATAAAAAGGGATGCAAAGTTTTTATCAGGGAAAGTTTATGTTTTTGAGTTAGAGACTTGAAACTTTGTAGAAAGATTACTTATTAAAATACAAAAAAAGAACACTAATCGTTTTAGAAAATTCCACCCCTAATAGGGTTAAAAAGGAGAGCAAGCTTTGCATGGGCAACACTTTTTTTTGAGTTAGACTTAAAACTTTGCAAAAAGATTACTTATTAGAATACTAAAAAAGAACTTTCAGCGTTTTAGAAAACTCCATCCCTAAGGGGATCCTTAAGATCCTTAAGAAGGGTAGCCAGTGTTGTGTGGGAAAAACTTTTTTTTTTACTAGACTTAAAACTATTCAAAATGTTACTTATTAAAATTAATAATAAAGTACTTTCAGAGTTTTAGAAAATTCCACCCCTAAGGGGGTTAAGAAAGCTTTGTATGGGCAACACTTTTTTTGAGCTAGAGACTTAAAAGTTTACGAAAAAAGTTCTTTCAGCGATTAGAAAAATTCAACCTCTAAGGGGGTTTAAAAGGGGGTTCAAATTTTAAATGGCGAGCAATAAAATTTTAAAGTGTGAGTAAGAGATTTTAACTTCGGTCTTATTCTGTACGTTAAAAGACTACAAAACTGATTTCAGAGTTTTTCCAAATTCATCCCCTAAGAGTGTTAAAATTGGTTCAAAGTTTGAGTATTTCAAGGCATTTTTAAAGTATGAGATTTTTAACTTTGGTTTTAGACTGTTTGTTCACAAACTAGAAAATGAACATCAACTTTTTTTTTAATTATCCCCTAAAAGAGGGTTCAAATTTTGTATTGAGAGAAATCATTTTCTAAGACGATAAAAAGTTCTACGCGGACGAAGTCGCGGGCAACAGCTAGTATCAAATATATACGCTGTATAAGCTACGGCGTTACACAACTGTGCAACCGTATTAAATAAAAAAAGTCAAATAAACTCACACCAAGTCAATACACTTAGTGTATTACAAATTTTATACCACTGTTTGCAGCGAAAAGCCCAAACAAGTGAAGTATCTGCTAGAATATTTAAGCTGTACTCCCGTAGTGTATCGTTACGCCACTGTCACAATCTCACCAGAGTCGTTTTACGTAGAAGGGTAACTTTTTACGGTTAGCTGTTATAGTGATTACGTGTAAACGATTTTCTCCGTAATAAGATGTTTAAATAACAAGTTTGATTTATTCTTCTTAAGCCCCTTTAAGTTTGTTAGGTTAACAACGTATTATGTAGGTATCTACATACTACAGGTATGTACCTAGTACCTACAAGGTATACTAGCTTATGTTACGCTTTTACTTTACAAATTCTAAAAACTTTAATGATGAAAGTCACGTTTTCAAAGTAAAGTAAGTTTCCTAATCTTCTATTATCTATCTTTGAAGTAGAGAAACAACTAGCCATACGATAAATAATAAATTACATGTTAATAAAATAACTGACAGGCAAACAGCGCCACACTGCCGTTCAAAATAGGCACAATGCATGGACGTACATATGATACTCAGGACAAGCTATGGTAATAATAATACCACGTGCGAACGAGATGGTATTATACAAATCTCGATAAGTGTGACAGAAAGCGAAATATCATTCGTTGTCCTTGTCATAGTTCCACTTTTTTTTGTTGGGCACAACTGATTTAGTATGAAGTTGTGCCAAACAAACCATTACTCGTCCAAATTAAGAAGTTCGTTTATGGTAAGCCATCAGCCATTTTAAGACCAGTTTTTAATTTAGCTGCATAGGAGCCTTTCCGTCCCTCGTTGTGGCATACGTATAGCCTGTCCAGAGTATCATACGTTCATGGCACAATGCATGTCGACTTGCGGAAAACGCCCAGTATAACTAACTAACTAACATGTATTAAAACTCAATTTTTTGTGCGTTTAAATAAATAAAAAAGTAATAGCTAAATTCCCTCAAACATGATTTTGCCGATTTTAAAAACCAATTTTAATATGTTTAGCTTTTGTGCATAATTAGTTACGAATTTTTAAGTGTATTTTAGACCTATGTTCGTGATTTTTTTATATCGAGCGAAAGTCAAAAGCTAAGGTCTCGAATAGCTATTAGTCCCTCGAGAAAGGCCTCAAGATTGCTAATTAAATTTAAGGTAGCTGTATTATGATCCAAACAAGCGCTACGACTATTTAAAAATCCGTTTTCTGAGCCTACGTCGCCTTAAGTGAGAAAGTTGTTTCTGTTCAAACAGTTTGTTAAGAAAGTACCTATATACATATTGTGGTCATCGTGTTAGCGGTAGGGCGCCCGTCAGTAATGTTTATACTGATAGCTTAGACATCAAAATAGGACATAATTTACACGCGAACAAAACTTATAGCTTAGACATCAAAATAGGACATAATTTACACGCGAACAAAACTTATAGCTTAGACATCAAAATAGGACATTATTTACACGCGAACAAAACTTATAGCTTAGACATCAAAATAGGACATAATTTACACGCGAACAAAACTTATAGCTTAGACATCAAAATAGGACATAATTTACACGCGAACAAAGTCGCGGGCAGCAGCTAGTTATTAAATACCGAAGATTTGTTTCTTGACATAATCAGTAGGTAACTTTCTATAAACTAAATTCTAGACGATATCAGAACAATTTTTAATTTCTATTTTACCCTAATTGGGGATGAATTTCATTGATCAAGTAGGCATCAAGTTTCTACGTGTGCGTACGGTTTTACAAAGGGAAAATGTAAATATTATTTCGCTACTGGTGCGTCCAAAATTCAGAACCAAACTTCACATTTATATTCGAAAACAATCAATCTAGGTCTGCGTAAGTAACAACGCCCTTTTGGAAGGGACAATATAATATCGCGTTACGGCAAGACGAATGGGAACATTATCTTGGATACCATTTGTACGTGCGCGTTTAAGTTGTGAGACACGTAAAGTGTTGCGATTTGTTCGTGTAAGTTGTGTTTATCCTTTTTGCGGGTCTTTTTTGAGTTATGAGCGATGGAGGGACGAGTGACGCGTGTAATACGTTTCGGAATGCATTCCTCTTCTGTGTCTTGTGGCTTGATTTTGTTAGAACTAAACAAGAAAAACATTGTAAAGGATACTGAATTGCCCGATTATTTTTACAATTTTTTTTCATTTTATTCAATGAGACAAAAAACTTAATCTAGGTACTATGTATTACATTGCAAAACTATTTTAACAGTTTGTCTGCAGGTACGAGTCTCGATAGAAAACTATCTATCTATCACAATATTTCATAACTACTGTTAGCCGCCCGTGAAGAACGCAAGCAAAGGTCCAGTCTACACACTGGTCAATGGGTTTTTGAAATCGGATCATGCTAACCTAACCTTTTTTTTTTTTTTTAAGCGGGGAAAATGCTTTTTGCATACCACCAGGGTGTGGGGACGGATCCTGGTGGTTATGTGGGACTCCCATGTCGGCTGATGAGGCCCACTGTTTACCCACTAAAAACCCCTCTATTTGCCGCCTCTACGCTAGAAAGCGAGGCCACGGGAACACCCTGGGCACACTTCCGCAACCTTGCCAGCGGCTGTCCGCACTGCGGACTCAACTCCGGGGAAGTAATTTCCCCCTACCTCTGCAAAGAGAGACGACACGCCCACCACTCAGGGACCTTTGTGTAGGCGACAGACATCCCCGTGCCCGTCGCCCACAGGTACCCTTATGGGGGAAATCGGCGGTCGTAGGCCAACCGCCGTCGCCCCACGCGTTTGCGGCGCATCGGTCCTAACCTAACCCCCTACATTGAAATTTACAAGCTACACCCTCACAAAGATACACACTCACAAACTGTACCTACCCCTTTATCTATACCCTTAACCGCATAGCATGGAAGGACATCGTGTTTTGTTACGATCGACGATCGACGATTGGAACGACGACGACGACAAAGAAGAAAAGCAAATTTTAAGTGATTTATTTACTAAGACGGTTGTAAACAAGCATGTTGCCCAACCTATGGTAAACAGACATAGTATCCCATGAAGCTTGTTACATACTTGCATAACCAGCGACCGCGCAAGTGGCCATGCAGGTGGTGCCGACTCAGCATTTCGCAACACCATGCCCCGTTTCCCAAAATTACTAAAGTGTTCGTCACTCTTGGATCTCACATCGACTATGAGCCACCTGTACATAGTTAATTTTAATTGATTTATTTTAATCTTTTTGTAATTCCAACATTAAAGGAATTAAAGTTTGCATTACCTGGTTTATCTCGAATCCTCCGACTCCCAGCCTACATATTTGGCGCAGTCGAGAGACGTACCTCGCGGGCCGGTTCGCGAGCGGTCACCGAATTTCCAAAATCGAAACTTCGCGCTCGCTTAGCGCCCGGGCAGCTATCCGGTCATCTCGTCAAGGGCGGGACCTATAAGCTGTGGAGAGCGGAGGAGTATCCAAACTTCGATACCGCAGAGAGCCAGAAAAAAAAATAAAGAAAAAATTGCCCAGGCCGTTACGTTAGCTCTTATTCGGGCGTCGAGTATACTTCACGCGATACTTAGTTTTGCTGCTCTTAAGAGTATGTTAGATAAGGTAAAGGTTCTCTACTCTAAGGGAGAGATCCTTGAAGTATTTAGATCTTAGGGAATATTATGACGTAATTAAAGTTTGGTCATAGTATAAAGATAAGCAAGTAGTATTAGTTTTCAAGGTGCCGATTGCAGTAGATAGAGTCTATGATTTACATATACAAACTAGTGGTAATACCTAATAGAAATCATCAGGTTCTAATACCTCCCTCTCCCTACATAGCGGTTCATGAACAGGATTCCATGTACATGGAGACAGAATGTCCGAAAGTCAAATCATGGCATCTCTGCGAGGAACCACTCAATCAGAAGATACAAAACCAACTTGACTGCACGTACCGGCTCATCACTTCGCAGCAGTTCAACCCGTCCTTCCTGACTAGACCAGCAGTACAACAATTCGACAGCAGACAATACGTTATAAGTCTACCAGAGCCGTCTAAAATACAAACCAAGACAAGAACAGTTCAAAACCAAAACCGACATACAGGTTTCCCCTAGTTCGGGCATCAGTCTCCGCCGCACAAGTAATGTGACTACTTTTAATAACCATAATGTTAATTTGTGTAAACTGTGTACTTTGTGGTGGAGTTAAATAAATACTTTTTATTATTAAAAATAAATATATATATATATATATATCCTGGGAAGCTACCTTGTTGAAATCCGGCTCAAATGTGTCCTGAAAATCCCAGATTACACTATTACCAACTCTTACGACCAGGTTGAGGGTTATTAATCATGGAACTACCAGACATAATTCGATAGATGAAGTGCGAGCTCGGGAGCCATCTCCTTCACTAACCCTGAACTCTATTAATCTGGAAAACTTGCACGTCAGTGATAAAAAGATATCCTCGCAACTACCCGTACCAGCATACCTACTCATACTCTGCGCATATCATGAATTGATGCCGAACAAATACATTGGAAACCATCAAAACTGACGCTCCAGAAGCCATCACCCAAACCAAACCAGAGCACCAGACCAGACCACCAACCAGATCGACCAGATAAACCAAAGCTGCACCCCAGAAACATAGAAGTAAATCATGGCTCGGCAATATTCTCGAAGAATCTCGAATAGTTGCCTAGCTAAGGAAGGAGGTGTTACATACTTGCATAACCAGCGACCGCCCAAGTGCCCATGCAGGTGGTGCCGACTCAGCATTTCGCAACACCATGCCCCGTTTCCCAAAATTACTTAAGTGTTCGTCACTCTTGGATCTCACATCGACCATGAGGCACCTGTACATAGTTAATTTTAATTGATTTATTTTAATCTTTTTGTAATTCCAACATTAAAGGAATTAAAGTTTGCATTAACTGGTTTATCTCGAATCCTCCGACTCGCAGCCTACATATTTAGCTTGCGACTCCAGAAGCATCTCAAGCGCTTTGCCGACCTTTTATTACCACACACAGTACGCATACAGTATAACAACGCATTCAGGAGGCTGATGGGGTTGCCTAGGTGGTGTAGTGAATCGGGTATGTTTGCGGATGCCCGAACACCGACGGATCCGCAAAAAGATTGCCTCACTGCTAGGTCGAGTCAGGCATAGCTCCAACAGCATCCTGAATGCGGTTGCAGAAAGTTCGGATTGTCCTATAGTTAAATTTTGGGTAGGGCAAATAAAGTGTGGCCCAATTTGAACTTTACTAACCTAGTTAATAAGCCTTTACTTACAAGCTATGGATTTATGTCCGAAATAAAGAGTTTTATTATTTATTTTATTTATTTATTTATTGATCTGATGATTCGTTGTGTTGTCAGGTAGAGACAGTTGTACCGGTCCAAATATGAGAGAGATTTAGATTCCGCAGTATCGTGGCTGTACCATACCTCTCTAACTAAATTTGAATTCAAATTAATTTCGTTTAAAAAAACAGAATGAGACGTATAGGTAGGTAGGTGCTCAATTCCGAACTCTATTTGCAAACAAAGAACTATTCACTTAAAACTAATGCTTAATCCGCATGAAACTTTGTTTGTAGGTACGTGCTTGCCTAATATTTACAGCAGCGTCATATATTAAGGCCATTTGGTTTGTTCCAGTGTTTGATCGCGAAGTACGATTTGTAATTAAAAAGGAAAATGAAAAAGCAACGATGCGTGCAGTTGAATGAGTTTTTTAATTTCCGTTTTCAATTAACGTTCTTCTATTCTTAAAAGTACATTTGTAGGAATGACAAATATTTTTCGTGTCTCCTATTCGGAATTTAAGCTTCCCGGCATGGTGCTACTAGTTCTATTGACATAACTAGTTAGAATTTTTATTCAATTGTGGTTCAATGAATGCAACATTTAAGAAAACTGTTAACGCTCTTTTTAACGGGACTACTAGGAATGGGTTAGAAGTCAAGCTAGTTAATATATCAATAGAACTAGTGAGAACACACTCAGTTATACGAAAGAAAATAGACCTTTAGCTAATGACTTCTACCTACGCATAGTTACTACGAATCGCGGCGTCAAGATACTAGTATATTTGTGGGTGAACGGTGAGGTGAGGTTAAAACAAGTTACAGAATAGCGTGGCAGTATAAGTTACACTCGAATACAAATTCTCTTTTTACACTTACGTTAAGAAACCACGGACGGTTTTGTCGCTAGGTACCAAAGGTTAGTACCAGTAAGTACAAGTTAGAGATACTTCAAGTATCTTGTTGTCACTTTTTCCTGCAGTATCTACTACATATCTAGTAGTGCATTACTGTGACAAAAAAACAACTATACAACCAGGATGCTCAATATTAACACTTAGATAATGGGTTTTTTAACCTTCTATTAATTAATCAATGTGTTCAATATTTTGATAGCGTGTCTACTTGATCGATTGAGATGGTTGCGTTCTAAAAACAGAGCGGGAGTGACGGATGTCTCATCCACAGTAACATTGCAACTAAATATCATACGCTGCTACTGAAATCGCTATCAAATGCCGTAGTCCTGCATCCCATAATTTCCATTCTCTGACAATATTTTCGAATATAAAGCCTACCACGCCCACAACAAATCGCTGCGACCTCACGCCTGCGATTTACGACATCTGTCGTGTACTTCAGCACAAGTCGGCCGAAGGGTAATAAAAGTGTTCCTACGCACCGGTCTTACGCATACCTAGTACTTTACGAATATGCACCTGTATATATAGTTAAGCCCATAGGCCACTTCCACTTTCCAAGAATCTACTAATATGACTCTGATTTCCTCAATTGTCGGTATACGTAGGGCACACCGAAATGATCGGGAATGGATTACATAGGACTAAGTTACCCAAAAAAAAATATTTTGTGACGTTTACATTGAACTTGACTAAAAGTCTGTTTAACGCACGTAAACATCTTTTTTTTTTCAAAAATATCTCACAAGGGTTATTTCAAAACCTTGCCTGGGTAAGGTTATGTTTTTTTTGTGATGATTACTTCAACGTTATTTAATTTAATCTTGTCCACAATCTGATACCGGGCCGACTTCGCACCGCCATATGCGGAAATGGCCTAAACGTTGGTACACCTAACGAACATTTTGAAATTGGAACTCACCAATTTTTATTGGGATATGGGAATGTTACTGTAAAGGTACAAGTTGGAACCCGACCGCAGACAGCAGCAGCAGTTTACAGGTTATTCAATATAGTCTATGGCAGCAGTAACGCTACGACACTATTGGTTTCTATGTATTTCTATGACGGCGACGAGTCGCTGGGTACGAAAGGTATTTCTTCGAAAAGAAATGGTCGCCTGAATGTTTAATAATTGGTACCTACGGTGGTTTCGTTTGATTTCTACTGCGATACCTACTCGTACGAGCAGAATAGACGACTTCGAAATATAATTACATTACATTGTAAAATTTGCAATTGCGAGATAGTGTAATTGCGGACATAGGATAGTTTTTATCCCGGAAACATCCCCTAAGAAGGTGAAATGGGGGGTGAATGTTTGTATCGAGCTAAGATATAAACGAGTTCCACGCAGATGGGCACCGTGGACGCGGGCAGAAGCTGGTACATATTATAAATGCGAAAGTATGTCTGTTTGTCTGTCTGTCTGTTACCTCTTCAAGCTTAAAACGCTGAACCGATTTAGGTGAAGTTATGTATAGAGATACTTTGAGTCCCGGGGAAGGACATAGAAAAATTTATATGGGGGGAGAGGTGAAAATTTGTATGGATCTACGATATAACAAGTTCCGCGAGGACGGAGTGGAGGGCAGAAGTTTAGTGGGTATGTAAATCAATCACACCGACAAAATAGTAGAGTAAAATTAAGAAAAAAAAATGTTTTGTATACCTCCCTACACATAAAAGGGGGATGTCATTTTTTTTGGTGTGATGTGTCGTTGCATAGCTTGTTCAAAAATAAGATGGGTACCACCTACTATTTTTCAATTCGGAGATGCGTTATTAGGCTTTAAAGCCCTTATTTTTATTAAAGCAGTGAACGAATATACATAGATAGAAGTCTAACTAGCGCCGAAAAGTGGCCCCACAAAAAGGATGCACTTATAGGCGGGGATTAAAAAGGATGCCTGGCAGCCGGTCAGTTCGAACATGGCCACCGTGTCAAACTGTTAATAAACCAAACGTTCGGTTTCAATAAATATGCCTTGTTGTGCCGTAAAATGGTGTGTGAGTCGTTCGGACAAGCACAACAAAAAAGATGGAATCACTTTTCACAAGTTAATACAGCGATAAATATATTATTTTGATTTTATTGTTAAGATCACATTTTGTATAGGGATGGTATTATGCCAACGGACATCATAACTTTTTTTAATAAGTTGGTTTCTATGTTAACCATTGAATATCTTATCAATATTTTGTAGTTTTTATCGATGCCTTTCTATCTATAAAATAAAAAAAAAAGTGTTTAGATTTCCAACATATCCAATTAGAAACGAAATATGGAATGAAGCAGTTCGTCTAAAACGACACGATTCGAAATGGCATGCCAAAAAGGGGATGTTCTTTGTTCTTTACATTTCATCTTGCATTCATTGCAATTGCAAATAAATGTTTTGGTTATATTTCCTCTTTCAAAGATGTGACTGATGCATTTAAAAACGATTTTTGCAGCCATCCAATTCTATTAATTAAAAGCGCAATAGAACAGTTCTTATTGTACTCTACTTGTGCTATTTTCGATAAGTATTTTAGAATATTGATATACTGGGGCTCTACGTGTTGTGCTTTTAGTGACTCCCAGATAGATAAGTGTGACAACGTATCGAAAGCCTTCTGGTAATCTATAAAGGCAATGTAGAGCGGCCTCTGAAATTCCTGATATTTTTCTATAAGGAGCTCTACATTACTTACACTTGTATTATATTGTAAATAAAAATAAATAATTAATAATTTGGTTTTTTCCCTGGCGACTCAGCCCTGTAGTTCTTAAGCAAAAAAATCACGCAAACGTTATCATAACTAAGTTGCTTCTTGTTACATGTAACCATTCAACAATTATCCGTTTTCGATGTCACTGTCACAAACATGGCTGTCGTCCGACGTGACGCACGACGGCTAATCACAGCAATGCATTCCTAAATTGACTAATCGCATCCATTTGTGTTGGGTAATTGAAAATAGGCTGACAGTTTGGGTAGCTGTGATTGGATACGCAGTTGACTATGCGATAAATCCGGTGATTTTGGGCCCGAGTTTGGGTAGAAATTTGTATGGAGCTCGTGTTCTATGTATATTCGTTCACTGTATTAAAGTCATGTGTCCGGCCCTCTCCTGGCTAAAAGGTACTGGCAGGATCGCCATATGAGAACGGGTGTTCGAAGATGTATTGAAACAACCATATTCTAAATACGACTGCAATTTATTCATAATAAACATATGTTACATAGACTTGAAAGTATGAGTAAGTAAATATCTTACACTACAGTTACTCCGGGTTATAAATATGGAAAAAAACATGGCAGTAGTACATATAATGGATTTAAAGGGAAAACTATCACGGATAGTTAACGGTATCACGGTTAATTTTTATTAAGTTGGTCGGCGAGTAATAGTCGACCAACTTTATAAATGTAATAAAAAATAAATTAATTAATTCGTTTATTTGTACTTGAAAAAATCGGGCGACGCAACCGCAACGTTTAGTTGACGCGCGCGTGTCGATGTAACAAAGACAGACAGGCAACTACGGAACCCTACGCTGCGCATGGTCCGACACGGACTTAGCCGGTTTTTATTACAGTCAATAGTTACCTATAGCAAAAGTACGAATCAAGACGAGTCAAACACGCACGCACTCCAAATTGATCTCCACTCTCCAGCGATATGCAAAGCTTATTTGTAAAGCTCTACCGGGCCCGCTATAATTTAACAATCCTACATCAGTGTTAAATATTTTTCTCTACAACGAAACGTCAAGAAAAGGAAAAATAAGGGAGATTTCACTGAGGCGAACGTCAGGATATCTTTTGTCTTACTCGACAAAGCACGTATGCAGTTGGCAGAGGGAGTTTCGAGTACTCGTTGTATGCAGCATTGGCTGCATTGCGGGCAAGATAAAGTTGGCCCGGAGGCTGTCCGGTTTTGTGACAAAGGAACAATGCCCGACCCGGATATTTGAAGGGAAGCAAAGGAAGTCGTGTTTTTTGGCGGCAACGATTGTATTACACTAAAAGGCGAGGCGATAAGAAACAACCTTATTAAGTTATCGTTACAAGTTTCTTCTTTCACTTTAAAATATTAACATTTTCGGGGCGGGGGTTGAATATTCACGGTGTCCTAAGTATAGTGTGAATTAGGATAAATAATGATCGCATAATCCGCCATGAGTGGTGATGTACTGAACCTAGAAATATTCATCAAACTGGGACCATTATCAAAAATAGTTGTTGAGTGGAAATCAGCCGTTTGTCATTTACGTATAATTATAAGTACCTACCAGTACCCATACAAGCCGATTCCCACCGGCTTGCCTAAAATGTCTCGCTATATATTACCAAACTAGTAACTCATCAGAAAACAGCCCTTCTATTGCTCCGGGTTGTCCAGTGAAAATTCTGACATGCCGCCACTGGTACCTACCAAGAGTTACTGAAACTTTGGACGCCAATAAGCTTTCAGCTTCAGCGCAATTTAATTTTCGTTTAATATTAAAAACTCCATGGCGTGGCGTAAGCTGTAATGTTGATCAATTAACTTTTCTCAAAAACACTATGAAATTTTCCTATAACATCTGTGAAGATAGTATCCGAAAGTGACTCATCCTGGACAATGGGGAATGGCTGAAAATTTTAGAAGCGCCTGATATTTTTTTTGGTGATAGGAATAACCTGAGGGAATAACCTTCCTTAGCACCATAAAAAAGTTGCAGACTTTTCAGCTGCATCATTATTTTTGAAAAATACTTATAAACAGTTTCCTCACTTACGTTTTGGGTTTAGGACGGCAAATAAGACACTTTTCTTGATCCGTCTCATATTACAAAAAATATTTTAAATATCCGACCCTGGCAATGACAAATATAGCTGCTGCAGCTGTCAATATCATTGTCAGTGTCCGTTTACCACGGACTTTTAGGATATTTTTTTTGTAATATGAGACGGATCAACCAAATTGTCTTATTCGCCGTCCTAAACCCAAAACCTAAGTGAGGAAACTGTTTATATTTTTCAAAAATAATTGACATGGACGCAGCTGAAAAGCCTGCAACTTTTTTCTGGTGCTAAGGGGGGTTATTACTACCACCAAAAAAAAATCAGGCACTTCTAAAATTTTCATCCATTCCCAATAGGGAACATTACTGCAATGTTCTGCCGCCAGAGGCAGCACTACCACTAATAGTAAACCAGTATAGAAATATAGGGATTCACACACACATGCACAATTGATTGTCAAATGAGTGACAAGGATCCTTGCATAGACATATACCGCAAATGGGAACGAGATATAATGTCAACGCTGCTAGTGTCGCCACCTACGAAGAGTTTTGCGTAATGTTCCCTATTACTAGAAGTGTCCAGGAAGTAAGTATGTAAATCCCATTATATATCATAATATTTAAATGTAGAACATAAGCGAAGGAGGTTTTTGGCAATGCAGGACCTTTAAAAAGAAAGGAGGTACAATAGAGGTTCACGTGTCCGTATTGCACTTGTGTTGCACAATGTAAAATGGCGGAAAAGTCAGTTCAATCGTGTTTTTGACTATTTCGATACTAATTAGGAATTGCTGACGGGCCACGACAGCGCTAAATACGCTTTTTTAGCCAAGCGCACTCTTTTACGACCGCTGCAAAGGGGTTATAGTATCGAACTAATGAACAGGTGGGAAGAAGAACTTCAGGATGCTCTTCGACGCGTAACAGCCGAAAACGCCGCTGACATATGTGTAAATAGTGTAAATTGTGTAAATACTGACATTGTAGACCCCGAACCTCACTTAGCCATACCTGAGGTAGACGAGGAAGTTATAGAATCGGCTAATAAACCTCCGATGACAGATGAAGATTTTTTGAGGACCGTGAATAGAAGTAGAATAAGTAGATACCTAATTGTCCTCTCTATACATTTGATAGTAATTTTGTAATATAAATATCAAGACTGTATGTAAACAGTTTTATAATATATTACATAACAAGATTGTAACATGATTAAAAAAAGGAAAAATATGAAATAAATAGTCAATTAAGTTTAATATCTATTTAAATTACCCCATTCTTACCCTCACATATCACCAATATTTTTAAATAAAATAGGATTTCAAATAATACCCGACTACAGAACACATCTAAAAAGTGTAAAATAAAATAAAATTTAAAAAATAATACCCGACTCCGGACACGCGATCTGAAAAGTATTAAATAAGAAAACAATTTACTTCTGAAATCAAAACCTGACATTCAACTCTCTCATATTTGGATGAAGCCGTGGTCGCATGCCTTTGGAGCCTGAATATATGTTGATGCATGCGATCACGGCTTTACCCAAATATAAGAGAGTGGAATGTCAGGTTTTAATTTCAGAAGTAAATTGTTTTCTTATTTAATACTTTTCAGATCGCGTGTCCGGAGTCGGGTATTATTTTTTAAATTTTATTTTATACTAACAGGAGAAAAAGAAGAATAAAATAAAATTCACACACAGGCAGACACAGGCTCGACCTAGTGTGAGGACCACTGATACTCTAACACCAATCATAACTTGTCACACTAATTTGTAAAACTCATGCTTGTAATTGCACTTTTGGTAAATAAAGTCATTTGAAAAAAAAAATATCACAATAAACATAAAACTAATACGAAATTTATGTATTTATTCTATTGGGGTTGTGTTGTGGCATATTATCAGGATCTTAAGCAACGTAAAGAAATTAAAAAAGTCGCTCTCGTATTTTGACTTCATTGAAATAAAATATGTATGAAATAAAATTGCTAAAAATGAGTTCTGATGCATCAGATATATAGATTGCACGCCTCGCTATTTAAAAGCCAAGGCGGAGTTGTTGAGAAATACCTAATTAACTTCCACTCCACCTAAGTCCAATTAGATATTTGCACAATTATGAAAAGTTCGTGAAGAGCTGAACATGAAACTACAAGTTGGTCAGAAAACGTATATATTTTTGAGAAAGCCATCCTGACCTCGTATTACACGTATATTCGGGCCTCGCTTTCGGCTCCGCAGCTCCGCCACAGAACACACGGCTATCACTAGAAGGCGCGCGAGCTCCCTCTATAAAAAAATACAAAATTATTTATTGTTCGAATGCGAGTGGTTATAAATGGTGGTAGGGTTAGTATTTTGTTATTAGTATATTGTATAACTATCAGCCAGTTTGGCGTACAATATTTTGATTCTCAATATGCATGTCATTGAAATTATGTCATTATTATTTATTGTCATATTAATATCAAATATATTTATATAAAAATAAAATAGAAAACAAAATGTAATTTTCTCGCACTATTACGTCTCTTTCTAAGTGTTCTAATAAGAGAGAGACGGATAGTGCGAGAAAAATCGAGAGCACTCGCGCGCCGTCTTGTGATAGCCGTGCAGGATGAGTAATGTACTATTATTGGAAAATTGTAATAACTAAGTACCTAAAAGAAAGACATGTATATTTATTTTTAAAAAGGCTTCAACTAGTTACATTACCGGCAAATTGCACGTTGCCGCTAGTAGGAAGTCAACATTCCCCCGAGTAGCAATATTGAATATTAGCCGTGTAACTTCCGCGTGGAAATGGATTTATAGCGTCTCTTCAATAAGGACACCTATTGAGAAATTTAAGTTAGTCTACAGGTAGTAGCTTGGGGTTGGGGGGTACATGAATATTACGTTTAGTGTGTGAGTATTCTGAGTATACTTATTTGTTTTCTTAAAAAAATACAATTTTCTGCTGGGAACTTAGTAGTAATAGTAGTAAACACTTAATTGCACAAAAACAAACAATTACATAGCAGAGAAATGAAAAAACATTTGTACAAAGGCGAACTTTAAGGGATCTCTTCCAGCTAACCTTTAGTTCTAAAATAATATAAGTGTTTGTGATGAGCTCGCAGTTCTAACCTAACCCTATCCTACTTTATTGGTAGCTATTCGTTTCAGTTATAAAAAGAGCCCACGATAAGCATTGAAATGCGAATGCGATGCGAACGGAATTATTTTTTATGTAGTTAAGTGTGGCTCCTTCCTTGAGTGTCGTGAGGTGAGAGTCAAGCTTTTTGGGCGAGTAGCTTGCAACCCATCACTGTAATATCACATTTTGTCCATCTTTAGGGCCTTTACAGACAATAGTTTTAATGGAGTTATATTATATTACTACCTACTGCAATCTGACTGCGCAGATGGTTTGCAGTTTCGATGCAGTTAAGTCAACTGCATTGAAATAGCACAATTGTAGTCAGAAAGCAGTCGAAATGCAGTCCGTCCGTAACTAGAGAAGACACGCCGAACAAGAAGTTTGCGCTACGCGTTTGCGGTCCATTGGCCGCACCGTCTCGTCTCAGTGTATTCTATGACAACTTACCCTCCCCCCGCATGCGCCCCTCGCTGCTGGCCGGCGCGGCGTACAGATAATGTTCGGGTTGTCTTCTCTAGTACGTTAGTACCTACATTATACCTCAATGCCTAAAACTTACAATTGCTAGGTAACTGCGTGCGTGCGGCGGACGGTAGCACATAGTTCACGCGGAGTCCGCGCGGCGATTATTCCGGCGACCGGCCACGCCAGGCGGTGTCGGCCTGTTAGATTTATTCACACGCACACTGCACGGAGACGCATGCCACCGTAATATGGAAATACGGTTTCAATCATTATTTTTCACTCTTAAATACAGACCTGAATGAAAAATACAGAGATATTTTATCGTTTAAACCATCCTCCGTACGTTTCTGGAGTTGATAAGTGCAGAATTATAATTTAGATCTAATAATTAATAAAATTAGCCCCATTATTTATAAACTTAAGAAACCGCTTTTAACTAAATCGTGTTTCGTGCCTTGCCGACAAGTATAAACGTCAAAGTGACTGATGAAGATTTTTTTTACCAACATTTATGTGATGATGAACGTTTAGACGTAGGTAACTTTCGTCTATATTTTAATTTTAAGCTTTGATATAAGTTCATACATGTACCTATATATCCTGTAATCCGTCTGGTAAAAAAGAGTTTATCTACCTATTTTTGCCTACCAACAAAGTAAGGAAAATAACCCATTGTTCCGACATTCGTTAAAAGTTCACTAAGTTTACGCCGAAACGAGTTAACTGGTGACTACATTGTTACCGGCAAATTTCTATTAAGACGAATTGAAGTTGTAACTTTCTATTGCTCATTCGCTTAATTTTATCACATCAGTTGCGTCGTAAAATAATTTAATACGATAAACCGTCAGATAATATTATAAATGCCGGAGAAACTCGACTCTAGACGATCCCAAAGGAAATAAACCCCTGGCTAACGCGGCGCACTTTAAGGCGTCATTGTATTCATTTAGTTAACGACCGCCTTTATTTTTAGAGACACTCGTGAAATTAAAAGCGTACCGGACCTTAACTCCAGGAATGGGAACTAAAATGTAGGACGGACATACGGCCGGCATAACGGCAGTTTAGAGTCCGGCAAGCCTGGAGCAGAGGAAGATAGAAACATAGTCAAAATGATTGGAGTCGTTGTCCTTTTGGTGTCATTAGACCCATGGACGATTTCGAACTTTAGTTTTAAAATTATAGTATTACACATTCATCATTATTATCATCATATCAGCCGAAAGACGTCCACCGCTGGACATAGGCCTCCCCTATAGAGTGCCACAAGGACCGGTCCTGCGCCTCCCTTAAATTATTTTCTAAAACGCTATGGTTTTCCCGCCAATGCTGTGGTTTTCCCGCTAAGTAGAGGAAAGCCCCTATGAATAGAGCGTCCGCTAATAGACGGCTTGCTGGCCGTGAATGTGTTAAGTGAAAAATTAAAAGTTTTTTTAAATGAGTGGTAGGTTATTGAACCGACTACACATTTTTTTGTCGAAGCAGCTCCTGAACTAAACGGGGGCATTCGCGCGGGAGATTATAATAATATTTCGTTAGCAGACGTTTTAGCTTTGTAAACATTAGACTCGATTGCAAAAAGTAGGTAAATATTCCGAAAGGAATAGATTGAATTTTGAAAATGATTAATAATATAACTTTGCAGCGTTATTTATTTCTTGTACTTTATTTTTATACTTTACAGCACAAATCAAATAAGTGCGAATGAACTTGAGATAGAAGCTTAAAAGTTTGTAGAAATATTACTTATTACAATACAATGAAAGCATTTTCAGTGTTTTGGAAAATTCCACCCCTAAGGGTATGAAAAAGGGGTGCAAAGTTGGTAAAGGGGATTTTTTGAGCTAAAATCTCAAAACTTTTTAGAAAGATTACATAATAAAATAAAATAAAATAAAATACTTTCAGCGTTTTAGAAAATTCCACCAGTTAGGGGTGTATAAGGGGGTGCAACGTTTGTAAATATATTTTTTTAGCGAGCGTTCTTTGTTGAAAGATTAGGTACTTATTACAATACTTACAAATAAAGAACTTTCAGCGTTTTTGAAAATTCCACCCCTAAGGGTGATCAAAAGGGGTGAAAATTTGTATGGAGGAAACTTTTTTTTTTGAGCTAGAGATTTGTAATTGTGTAGAAAGATTATTTATTAGAATAAAAATATACAGAGTGTCCCAGAAATCGACGTCAAGCCGAAAACTGATGATAAACCGAGTCATAACAATTATCAGAAAAATACAAAAAAAATCCAACTCATGTTCTTTTAAAATTATGGTCACTTTAAAAATTTAAAATTTACGACGATTGACCAATTAATGAATAAATTAATAAAAAAAAACCAACACGAGTTGGATTTTTTTTTGTATTTTTATGATATGACTGGTCTATCATCCGTTTACGACTTGACGTCGATTTCTGGGACACCCTGTATAGGTAAATTACTTTCAGAGGTTTGGAAAATTCCACCCGCTAAGAGGGGGATAAAGAGGTGCAATGTTTGTATGGGGAAAACTTTTTACTAAGGTAGAAATTTAAAACTCTGTAGAAAGATTAAGTACTTGCCTACTTATTAAAGTACAAAAAAGTACTGCCAGTTTTGGAAAATTTCACCCCTTAAGGGGTTATAAAGGGGTGCAAAGTTCGTATGGGAAACACTTTTTTTAGCTAGACTTAATAGTTTGTAGAAAAAATACTTGCCTATTACAGTAAAAAAAAACTTCGTGTTTTATTTTTTATTTTTCCCTGAAAAGCGTTCAAAGTTTGTATGGAGAGCAAGAAAATTTTGAAGTATGAGATTTGTAACTTCGATGTTAGCTTGTTTAGACTACAAAACTTATTTTAGCGTTTTTTGAAATTCATCCCCTAAAGGGGATTATAAGGGTGTTCAAAGTTTGTATGGAGAGCAAGACATTTTTAAAGTAAGGGATTTGTAACTTCGGTTTTAGACTGTTTGCTAAACTACTACAAGACTTATTTCAGCGTTTTTTTAATTCATCGGCTAAGAATAAGGGGTTCATTGGAAGTAAGAGATTTGTAACTTCGGTTTTAGACTGTTTAAGTGTTTATTTCAATGTTTTTTTTTTAATTCATTCCTTAAACATACATTTAGACGATGACATGGTAATACGCGGACGAAGTCGCGGGCAACAGCTAGTAACTTATATTATAGTTATTGGTATTTGTTAATTTTTATTGTTATTTTGGTATAGGTACCTACTTCGGTAATCTGACGATCTTTTGTGTGCTTAACTTAGACATTATATATTTTATTATGGACATCAGTTAGTTATGAGTTTATTTAAATGTTTTATACCTATAAGTTGACATTTCATTGTAATTAATATTCTATTTGACGATCATGATATAAATTCATATAGATTAAGCTTAATTTAATTTATATTGGCATTAGAAAAACCGCAGACATTGCCCTCCCCGCTTTACCCCAAATACCCAAAATACCCAAAATTTAGTTGCCAAAATTTTAAACACTTCCCTAGGTTCTGCTACTGCCAATACCACTGCCGAGGCCAAAAATGCTTGGATCACAGCTTGCCCAAACGCAACTTATTCACAAACCCTACACTCCCAGCATCAATGGGATGAGCCGCTCTGTAGGCTGGTACGGAAAGATCTGTACCAAACGTCTACCAGCCCTGCCGAGCGTGCCCGTCTCCTTGCGGCTGCGAAATGGGAATCTGGTAGGTGGCTGCATGCTGTTCCTTCTAAAAACCTCGGCACATTAATGGACAACAATACTTTCAGGCTCTCCGTATCTCTACGTCTGGGAGCGACGTGTGTCGCCCCTCAGCGCTGCCACTGCGGAGACGCTGTCGATCGTCTCGCCCACCACGGTCTCTCGTGCTGCAAGAGCGCGGGACGCATCCCACGTCATGCCAGCCTTAACGACATCATCCGTCGGGCCTTCGTCAGCGCCGGTGTCCCTGCAGTTCTCGAACCTACTGGTTTGACACGGGATGACGGAAGAAGGCCGTACGGAATGACGCTCATTCCCTGGAAGATGGGTCGACCCCTAGTGTGGGACGCCACGTGCGTTGACACCCTGACGTCGTCACATCTTCCTGGGACTACGTGTAGGGCTGGTGCCGCTGCTGACTCAGCTGAGGGTCTCAAACGGCGCAAGTATGGAGCCATCGACAGTGGCTTCATATTTGAGCCGTTCGGCGTAGAGACCCTCAGACCGTGGGGACCGCGCGCTCAGAATCTATAACGGTTTGTGCAAGCGCCTGGTCGAGGCTTCACGTGACCAGAAGGCTGGCTTTTACCTCGCCCAGAGGATCAGCATTGCCATACAACGTGGCAATGCTGCCAGCCTTCTGGGCACACTGCCGCCTGGCAGCGATCTGCGGGCCTAGCATAGTTGCTATCACTTGTCACGAGATTGTGGATATGATTCCGTATCGATCGAGATACGTTAACCAAGCATGCAAACATGGTTTCCAAATGCCCCGTCGACTATTTGACAGCTAGTCACTTATTGCACGACAAGTGTCAAAAGTTGTCGTGCTTCAAAAACTCTAGCCTCTATGCCTTTTATAAATTTGTTGGTAATATTGGATGAATGCTTGCACACAAATAGGATGTTTTATTTATTATGACACCAAATTAAGACGATTTTGTAATGCCTTGAGTTTAACACACTTAAGCTACTTTTTAAAATATACGGTTAGTGACATTCTGCATTCCTTTTTTTGCGGGCGCATATTAATATTATAAATGCGAAAGTGTCTGTCTGTCTGTAACCTCTTCGCACTTAACCGATTTAGATGAAATTTGGTATAGAGATAGTTTGAGCCCCGGGGGGGGACATATGATAGTTCTTATCCTGGAAATAGCTACGACATAAACGATTTCTACGCGGACGGAGTCGCGGGCAGAAGCCAGTAAACAAATAAATAAATATTACGGGACTTAAATACAGACACGCAGGCAATAAAAGCAGGAAAAAAAAAACAATCAAATTACCGATTCAAAATGGAGTTATCCCACGTTGACAGGGATACATGACAAATGATAGCCGTTACCGTTTTGTATAACATGGTGGCTGGTTAATGTGATAGATTATCGTAATTTGACGTCTCAACTTAGTTTACTTTATCTAAGTGCTTCCGAGGTGACGATAAGCTATTTTGTGCATCAAAGAAACCTCAATTTCTGCACTGTTTCAAGTAAGTATATTTTTTTATACGAGAATAACATACAATCACTTGCTAAAACATATTTATAGGTAACATTAAATAAAATAATAAATATTTGGCGATAATCTTACACAAATCGACCTACCTAGTCCCAAACTAAGCAAAGCGTTTACAATGGGTACTAGAAGACGATATACGTACTTATCTAGATAAATAAATACTTAAATACATAGAAAACATCCATGACTCAGTAAGAAATATTCGTGCTCATCACACACATAAATGCCCTTACCGGGATTCGAACCCGGGACTTCCGGCTTCGTAGGCAGGGTCACAACCAATTAGGTTACAGAGGGCATCGTTTTAGGGTTCCGTACTCAAAGAATAAAACGGGACCCTATTACTAAGACTTCGCTGTTCGTCCGTCCGTCCGTCTGTCTGTCCTCAGGCTGTATCTCAAGAACCGTGATAGCTAGAGAGTTGAAATTTTCACAGATTATGTATTTTTGTTGCCGCTATAATAACAAATACAAAAAACAAAATAAAATAAATATTTTTATTGATAATGGTACGTAACCCTTCGTGCGCGAGTCCGACTCGCACTTGGCCGGTTTCTTTTTTATTTGTAGATATTTCACGATTTTATTTTTTTGGCTTGTCAGTTGCTGTTGCCGAAAACAGCAAAAAAAAATCCATCACATATATAGAGTGCGCAAGTAGATGGCATCATGTGATGAATTGGGCGAGGGCCTCCGGCCTCGTCACGCCGATGAGTTGCCAGTCCATATAAAGGTAACTTAGGTGTATTGTTTCTCGAATATAATGGTCAATAAGACAAAATCAAATCAATCAAATCGAATATATTTATTTGCATAGAATACAGTACAAAGGGATGTCACATTACTATTTTACTTAGATTTGAACAAGTTACCATCCATTGTCCTTAATTCTCCGGGCAGACGGTTGTGGATGGCAAATTGGCAAAACACATATTTGGTGCGCCCTATAACGTACATAAATAAAAACTTTGTTCTATAAAGCGCGCGGTTGTTTTATGCGGTAAACGCTGCGGTTCTATAGATACCTGCGCTTGAATATTACCGAAAATTGTTCAATAAAAGTCACACATTACGGATTTGAGGTTTCTAATTGAGACACACTTTTCTTTTGCAGGTCGCTCCCAACTTTCGATACGCTGGAAGCAGAGGGAGCGGAGAGAGAGAGGGAGGATGACCCTCCAGCACAAGTGCGCCACCCGCAAGACGGGCGGCTGCTGCGGTTAGCTCAGGAGAAGCGGGCAAACGCAATAAATACTTATGTATGTCTTGGCCAGATAATTAAGAACACGATTTTTTTCCCAGTTGCGTTGCATATACACTATGACTTTTCAAGGACGATGCCCATTTCTGCCCCACCTGTTATTAAAATGTACAGAGACGTTATTAAGTAGGCATTCTTAATTAATTCAACTTAGATTTTTGGGATAACTTTAGGATTAATTAAAGCCGGGGTTTATTATTTACTGATAAAATTAATTAATGCATTTCTGATTTACAATGAATGGTGACATATTGCTCCTAGCGGTGAGTAGCGGGCAACTTTATATGTCAGTTATGCCATGTAATGCTGTCTCCACATATTCGCTTGTGCACGCTCGCAATTCTTTTATAAAGGAATATTAGTAGAATAAAATATAATATTATTCGACAACAAAATCGCTAATTATTACTTTACTAAGATGCTGATATTGATTTACATAGCCAAGATATATAACACCTTCGTAATAGAGTTATACACCGTCAGTCCAGCTAGCAAGATTGCGGTTAAGTCAGACGTAAAATATTCGCCCTTCTCTAGCAAGTGGTTAAGTGCGAGAGGGACGGGTGCTTTATGTTGGACGTAAAAGCAATCATGCACGACCAAATTAGTCTCAAAGTCATCTAATGCCTACACCAACCGTTATTTTAACGCTCAACAGTGACTTTTCAGCGACTATAGTCTCAGCTTAGAGATTATAATAAACCAATAGAGATCAGAATTCTAGATCACATACGCTTGCCACAACGAGGGACCTACTTTATTTGCCCCAGTCTCATATTACCTGATTGGGGCAAATAAAGAAAAGTAAAACTATGACAAAGACAGCAAATTACACGTCTCTCTCCGTCACACTAACCAAGATTTGGATAAGACCAGCTAGTTCGGTCGAGGTATTATTATTTTTGTGTTATGTCCAGAGTATGTTCATGGGCCTCATACACTGTGATTTAAGTAGGTAGTCAAGGTAATGCAAACATGTAGGTACAGTCGCCATCACATACATCGGAGCAAACAAGCAGCTCACAAATATCGCAACACACCTCTATTTTCAAGGCATTAGGGACTAGGGTGCATGTGCCGATATTTTTGAATACCTATAGTGCACCTATGTATGTGATGGCGAACTGTACCTTTTTTGCTTTCGTTATAATAATAATAAAGCCTGGAAAGGCAAATGTATCAGTATATAGGTACGTGTACATGACCCAAGTCACAGAGTATTGGCGAGAACCTAATTGTATCAATTTCTATACGAGCTGATAAAACCGATTCTATTGAAGGTCTCACTTTTAGCTTACCATTGTACTTATTTCTGACGGGCAGCCGGATGCTACTGCTATAATTACCTCCAGTCTCTGATTAGTGTCAATCAAACACACTGAGAGCGATAATAAATACAAATGATCTTATAGAAATAATGGGGTGGTTGCCATAAACTCTGAAGCAACAATACGCTAGGTATACGGAAGACCCAGAAATGGAGAACGTCCTGAGCCAGGGGGATTGCACAACTCCTGGCTTTCGATGCTAATAAAAAGGTCTAAGATTGGCTTTCAGTAAGCCTTCGAACTCTATTTTCTGCCGTCTTTTTCAACCCTCTGAACGCCACATATCATCATTTTCTTGCCCTTATCTCATATACTTGGGGTTGGCGCAGCATGTCCTTTTCTTCCATACCTCCCTGTCACTCGTCATCGCGTCACTTACTTCCTTCCTCTTCATATCCTCTCTCACACAGTCCATCCACCTTTTCCTTGGCCTACCTTGTTTCTTCCATCCTTCCACGTTCATACCTAACACTCTTTTGGTCACATGACTGTCATCACTCCGGATAATATGATAAACTGCTAAAACATATCCATTCCTTTCGACTGAATAACGTATCGGCAAAAAAAACAACTAAGTACCTATAACGATTTGGTTAATCGATTGGACACCTCTCCAATGAAACAGAAATGTTTTTTCGCACGGGCGAGTTTGGTCCCGTATTAAAAGTTGTGAAGTATCATGCAAAGATTTACTTTTTTTATATTGTAGGTATATATATCACGTAAAAAATGTAACTTATACCTACAAATTCACCCGAACCCGAATACTGTTATGTATGTCCCGTCCCTTAGATCTATTTTTCATGCAACCGAAACTTACTAGTAAATACGTAAGAAGTCGTTTTTGGGTGAACGCGAGCGTATTAGGCGGCCTGCAAAGGGGAGGGTTACCTTTACCTAACTCCACACTTGCGCTCTGAAACATTAACTTTCAAGTAGTGTTGTGGATAACGCTCATCTTGAGGCTTAAAGACTCGAACCCTAAAGACTCAAGAGACGAAAATACAATATTTTGCATTCATATGCGTAAAATAAACCAACACGATTGAGTCTTTAAGCCTCGGGAGTATTTAAGGCTCGAGTCTATAAGCCTCGAAATGAGCGTTATCCACAACACTACTTTCAAGGCTCGAATCGAAGAAGAGATCGGCTGCGTGGTTTTAACATATTATAAAATCTTACTTTTACCACTTTACTATAAAAACATACACGGCCAAACTTTTGCTGTAACAACCTAAGACTACTGCGAGGGAAGAGATTAGTTCCCGATTCGTCAGATTCTTGTTTTAGTGGACTCCAGTTTTGTCGAATTTTTCTATCGTCAGATTCTTGTTTCGTCGTATTCTGGATTCGTTGGATTCTTCTACCGTCGCCACAAGGTGGACTGATGACCTGGTAAAGGTCGCGGGAGTCCGCTGGATGCGGGTGGCGCAGGACCGGCCATTGTGGCACTCTGGGGCTTGTGGGGGAGGCCTATGTCCAGCAGTGGACGTCTTTCGGCTGATATGATGATGATGATGATGATCAAGAGAAGGGATATGGGTCATTCTTCAGATTTGTGACTGCGTCTACTGCCCCCACAAGGTGGACTGATGACCTGGTAAAGGTCGCGGGAGTCCGCTGGATGCGGGTGGCGCAGGACCGGCCATTTTGGCACTCTTTGGGGGAGGCCTATGTCCAGCAGTGGACGTCTTTCGGCTGATATGATGATCAGGCGAAGGGATATGGGTCATTCTTCAGATTTGTGACTGCGTCTAACTGACGCGACTCCATATAAAATGTTAGTAAAACGTCGCGGTAATTAGACCCAACCGCAGACACAATTCTCAAGAATGACCCATATATTCCTCCCACATCTTACGAGTATATCGGTTATCAACTTATCATACATAGTCAAGGTTTAACTCCAAATCTACTACGATTTACGAAACACTTATTATCAATCTTCATTCACGGCACGCTTCAAATTCAATAATGTATCCATTCGCTCTAGGTTGAACACAAAAACAGTTTTATGGGTAGAGTAGCTCCCGCATAGTTAAACTCTAATAAGGCCATGGGATAATGTCAACCCACATCCTAATTCTGGTCATACACAATAATGCATGAAGATTTAGCAATGTTTACGATTACATTACCTTTCAACACTCAAAATCTACAAAATATCAAAAAAAAAACGATCTATGTACTTCTGTTTCATATAAATTAAGGATAGTGTTCGAATTTCTCCGTAGTTTACTGAAATTAGAGCTCAAATGAATTTAAACGGCTGCCAAAGATATATTACGCGATTTAGAAGCGTGTTGTGAATGAAGATCATTAACCCTTTACCAGGCCCCT
The DNA here is from genome assembly GCA_963854355.1 of Epinotia brunnichana. NCBI lineage: Eukaryota > Metazoa > Arthropoda > Insecta > Lepidoptera > Tortricidae > Epinotia > Epinotia brunnichana. The sequence goes on from OY977940.1 coordinate 26,574,992, forward strand.
AAGAACTAGCGTGTCTTCATACGTACTTTATATTCTGTTACAACCGTATTGAGCGCCTTGTAAAAAATGTATTTACGAATGTCGGAGATGTTCGTTTAAACCAGAAATAAAAATGTGGGTTACGGTTATCCCATCGCCTGTCTAAGTAATTAACTGTCATACTCGATTTTATCGTATTATAATTCTTGATCAGGCGAAAGGGATATATTCCTCCCACATCTTATATCGGTTATCAAAGCCAAGGTTTAACTCCAAAGTCTTCAGGGAAAGTCTTTAAAAGGAGATTTTATAGCTAGGTACATGAATTCGCTCTTGGTTGAACACAAAAACAGTTTTATTACTTACGTGAGTTTTTATGACATGACAAGACAATTTACCGGGCTATGGGAAGAATAGCTCCCGCAAAATCAAACTCTAATAGGGCCATGGAATAACGTCAACCCACATCATAATTCTGGTCATACACAATAATGCATGAATATTTAGCAATGTTTACGATTACATAACCTTTCAACACTCGAAATCTATAAAATATCAAAAAATTGTTCGACCTATGTACTTCTGTTCCATAGAAATTAAGGAAAGTGTTCGAATTTCTCCGTAGTTTACTGTTATTAGAGTTCAAATGAATTTAAACGGCTGCCAAAGATATATTACGTGATTTAGAAGCGTGTTGTGACTGAAGATCATAAAATACTATTTTTTAGGAGGAGTTAAAACCTGACTACGGTAACCGATATAATATATGGGAGGAATATATCCCTTCGCCTGGTAAAGAGTTAAATCAGTACAACTGGGGAAGTTCATAATAGATGACAGAAGCTATAATAACAATGTATGGTTATAATGGTATTCCTACTCTCTGATATTTCTAGGTATACAAAATAAATGAATTTGTAAAACTCTCACCATATTAAAAAGGCCAAAGATTGAACACCTACTTACCTGGTCTGTAGGTGTGTGGTGTTGTGTTCCTGGTAGCACGTAGAGGCTGTGGAGCTCCAAACGACGCGGTGTGATTAGACGAGAGTGAGGGACCTACATTTGCCTCTAGCTGCCAACACTACTAATTCTCAAATCAATATAGGGCCGGCGACATGTTTGTGATTCTTCCGGAGTAGGAAGCATGCTCGTTTGTAAAAATAATAACAAGAGGATATCATCGGTCAAAAATAACTATTTATTTAATTTTACAGCAACGGTAAGCTATTAAGCAGTCTCTCAATCTAGGTATATTTATTTATATTGGACAACAGCACTTGTCCCTTACTAACAATAACGTAAGTACGTGAGGGACGAATTCCATACTTACGTCTGACAATAACACGATAATGCAATCGAGGCTGATGAGTATGTTAGGTTATATTTATAATTGAAGTTATAACATTATTATTGCTAAGTACTCAAAGCAAAAATATGCCTATATATTTTCTTGTAGCTACGTAATGTGTTGCCATTGCCACCTAAATGAGGTCTGTTTTGTTCCGTCGCTTTGCGTCTATTTCATACTGCATTCTTGTACACGTCAGTTCAGATTTTCTTGGTCCTTGTCGTTCTTGTATAAATAACGCGTGGTGTAGCTAATAGATATCCCAACAGGTAACGTCACTAAAATGGTGAAAAATAGAATACGAGTCAAAAAAGTCATAAATATTTATACAATTTTTATACCAATAATAAGAAATAGTCATCATCCTTTGAATGTCTTTATTAAAATATCCAATGTGCTTAATAATTTTTCTCAGCTTTCAGATGCGAATGAGACATTACGTATGGGGTGTTTTAAGAAAGAAGCGATGATGAGTTAATTGATAGTCCTTCATAATGTATTTACAGATATTATATACGAAACAGGGAACATCATGGGGACACGTTGCATTTTTTTAAGTCACAGTCCTCTTACCAGGGGTTCTGTTAATTTAATATTCGATAGCATTGTGATCCTGTAAAAGAGCCTCTTTATTTATAACTAGCGAGCTGCGCGGCCCCACCGGCCTGCCTATTGCAAAGAACGCAGCCAAATCCCAAATATTACCTATGTCCAACCTGAACGTCTATACTACCTACACACGTGTGAAAGATATAATGATATCTGATGAGCGGTTCCGGAGATTCCTCCCCCTCAATACAAACTAACTAACTTTTCCTCTTTATTATCATCATCATCATCATATCAGCCGAAAGACGTCCACTGCTGGACATAGGTCTCCCCCAAAGAGTGCCAAAATCCTCCTCTGCTCGCCTCTTTACTATACTGGTATTTAATGTATTAATATAGAAGTACAAGTATAGGATAAGTATACGCTAGATGCGCTTATAACAAAGACCAGAAGTCAAAGCCATGCGATACAATCTTTATCCCTGATCGATTGCTAAAAGGTTAGCTGGAAGAATTCCCTCATAGGATAAGCTCGCCTTTGTACACATACTACATGTTCTTGTAATTCTGGTTTACATACAGACATATAATATACTAGCTGTTGCCCGCGACTTCATCCGCGTAGAACTTAATACTTAGAAAATATAATGCAAGCAAACTTCTACCATCTTAAGGGATGATTTCCGAGGCAAAAACTATTCTATATCCTTTGAAGGGTCTCAAATTATCTCTATACCAAATTTCATCTAGGTACATGGATTTTATCCAAACTCTCACCCCCCATTTCATACCCTTACGGAATGATTTTCGGGATAAAAACTATCTAATGTCATTCTGCGGGACTCAAACGACCTTTATACCAAATTTCATCTAAACGGGATTCATCCAAATTTTTACCCCCCATTTCAACCCCTTAGGGAGTGATTTCCGGAATTACAACTATCCTATGTCCTTTCCCAGGACTCAAGCTATCTCTATACCAAATTGTATTAAAATGGGTTCCATCCGAATTTTCACCCCTAATTTCACCCCCTTAGGGGATGATTTCTGGGGTAAAAACTATCCCATGTCCTTTCCCAGGACTTAACCTATATCTACACCAAATTTCATCAAAATAGATTACATATAAATTTTCACCCCCCCCCCCCCCTTTCACCCCCTTAGGGGATGATTTCCGAGATAAAACCTATTATTTATCCTTCCCCGGGACTCAAACTATTTATATACCAAATTTCATCTAAATCGGTGCAGCGGTTTAAGTAGCTCCATACAAATTTCCACCCCCAATTTCAGCCCCTCACCTTTCCTATTATACCAACTCACGACTTTGACGCCGGTCGCATTTACGCGATCATTCGTTTTGTTTGTGTAGAAAAAACTTGAAATCACATATATTTCAACTACTGATGGCTCAAACTGCAGCGCTCACGACCACGACGTGCTTCTGACGCTGTCGATTTGCACACTGCCTTTACAGCCTCTATAATGGTAAAGAATTCAAAGGATATTAATATAATAGTAAGGAATTCATAGAATACTGATATCTAAGTATTTGTGTCCAATGAAGTCCAATCATACCTATAGAAGACGAAATCTATAGTAATACCACTACTTGCTCTGTAGGTAAGTATGTGGTGTTGTGTTCCTGTGGTTGCGATGGTCTGTTAGAAATTCCCGTTGGAATTTCCCGAGGGCTGCGTTGAGAATACGGGAAATGTTGTGCCTGCTGTCTTTGTATGTAAGTAGGTACATAGTAGTCCAGTTATTAAGGACCGTATCGGAAAGAAAGTAGACAACTTCAAAATGGTATTATTTTTATTCTGTGTGAAAACTGATAATGAAACAAAAATAAACTGAATAAATAAGGTCTTTATAAAAAACTATTTTGTATGAATTCATCGTATTATATATATTTTGCCTGCAACCTAACTTTCTTTTTGATGTGTCTCATTCAATTCTGGACGAGAGACGAAAAGCTTGAAGAACTGTAGGAACTATAAATGGTTTTCATTATAAAATATGTCATTAACGACTAATATGGTCCCATACACAATGTAGGTACACACACAGTACACATGTGGGTATTAACAAACAAGTCAAATCAAAACATTGTTCATACAAGGGAAATCCAAACAATTTTTCAAAAAATCCATAATTTTTTTCCAATATAATATGTAGTTTAAATATATCTCTCGCTCGATTATGGGGAATCCAACGACACCTCATAATATGCCAAATTTTATTAAGCCGTTTGGACTGTGTAGCCCGTGAAATATAATTTTCTTGTCCACATTACACATATGTACATACGCTCTAAAAACATAACCCTCCTTCCGGGGCAGTCGGGTAAAAACTGTTGTCTACTCTTACAAGAAGTGTGTGACTATTGGACCCTGGGATGTTTTAATATTTTCAATACGGAGTATAGATAGAGTACCTTTGTCAGAACCTGTGTACGAAATATCATTCAATGACGTGTATATTATTATGAACTACATACATCTGCGAAGGAATTCAAAAAGTTTATGTAAAGTCTTCAACCTTGAAGATGTCAAAACCCAGCTGTCTTATTTTTTTTTATCTAATAGGTATGGTTAGTAGGTAGGTATGTCACTCTCATAAATATTGGAGACAACATACATACATACTTACTTACACACATACATGCTTTACTTATGGTTTATTTTCAAGGTATAGTTATAGTAATAATATGTTGAATCTGCAGCTGTTCGTTCCATTAGGTATTTGTAGAAGACCAATGATACTCGACTCTTAGGATAGGTAGCAAAAAATCTGGTGATTTTTAACGTCCCCACTCCATAGGTAAACATTATTTTTACTAAAAATTATTTAGGTAAGTATGTACCTAGTAGTTTAAATGGGCAATTGTGTTTCGCTATTAAGAAACAATCACTAACACACCTCAGAAGAAATTCAAAGGTGTATGTGAAGTCCCCAATCCACACTGGCCCAGCGCGCAGTAGTACTGCCCGTTCCCTCTAATTCATGAGAGGAGGCCTATGCCCAGCAGTGGGACGTATGTACGCCGATGATGATGGTGCTGATTGAGAAATAATGGTTTTAGGCATTCCATCTGATGAGGTTGATCTGTGTAAGATTGTCCCGTAATAGTAATATTATTATATGTCAGATGTGATATGCATGCATATCATATCTAACTATGAACTGATATGAACATACATTTACAAGAATAAAGTTAGGTACATATTATTCAATGCAAACAACAACCATCACCAGAAATCACCAAATTCTTAGTTTTCAAACGTAGAGAAGCGGAGAATTTGCTTAATAATTTGTACCGAGTAACTATCACCTAATATGATATTTCGTGAAATCCTCGTGTAACTCCTTATACTAGCGAGGCTTTTAAACTCACCAAATATTATTTTCGTTAGCCCTCCGTAAGACGAGTAAATAACTCAATTGTAATCTTGTTTGGTTAATGGCATATTGGTGAACTACGTACCTACACCTACACGGCCACGGTTTTTAAGTCACAGCAGATGCTCATGTCGCTCATATTTGGGGCAGCCCAACTAGTAAAGTACCCCTAACTTACAAAATACCACATAGCCATAGGTAATATAACACAGCGGTGTAAGCAGCAGCGGCTTACCTACTCCGTAGAGTCTGTCCAAATGTAGTGTTGTGTTCGTGGTCGTAGGTAACATCGCCAGAACTCCCGACGCCGCATTTTGTTGAGCGTAAGAGACACCTGCATTTGTATCTATCTGTCTACACAATGAATCCTTAAATCAATAAAGGCTCAGCAACGCGCTTGTGTTGTACTGAAGTCACACGCGTCCATAGGCAACGGTGTCTGCTTACCATTAGGCAGACCGTTTGCCTGTTTGCCACCGTCAATCGTCAAAAGAATGTGACATTACAAATTAAATTAATGCCTTGCCTACATAATCCATACTCAATAATAAATATAAATAGACACAGTCCTAGCTATAAGGTACATACATACAGACATACACTCGAAAAGTGACACCGTCCTTCGGCAGTTGCTTGCGGCTCTTCACCATATTAGTATAGAACAAGATATACTAGTGTAGGGAAGTAATCACAGAGTTAAAAGTTGCGACCAACTGCTTTTATGTTTAACTGTTATAACGTAAAAGTTGTCGATAGACGGCATACCTGCTAAATAGGAACCTACTACTACCTACTACTCTACCTTACAAATAAAAATAAGGTACCATAGGTAAAAACACCGCTGCTTACTCCGTAGACTCAGTAGGAATGTGGTGTCGTGTTCGTGGTCGAGGGTCAGGTCGCCAAAGCTCCCGAGACTTCGCTGTCATGAGTATCAGGGACCTTCATTTGAGTCGCTTAACTTCAAACTCGGGTAAATCCATTCGACCCTATCAGCAAATATCTACCTTATCACCTTTGCTTAATAGCAAAATCGCATGATTTGACAGATGGATTTACCCGGGTTTGAAATTAAGCGACTCATTTATGCGCAGAGCTGTCAATACGATTAATTATCATGTCAATGAAGGGTCAGCAACGCGCTTGTGTTTCTTCTGGAGTCACAAGCGTCCATAGGGAACGGTGTCTGTTTACCATCAGGCAGAACGTTTGACTGTTTTCCACCGTCATAGTTAAAAAAAACCGGCAAAGTGCGAGTCGGACGCGCGCATGAAGGGTTCCGTTCCGTATCATGATCTAAAAAAACCGGTCAAGTGCGAGTCGGACTCGCGCACGTTATCTACAAAAACGGCAAAAAAATCACGTTTGTTGTATGGTAGCCTCCTGTAGCCTAGTTGGTAGTGACCCTGCCTACGAAGCCGGAGGTCCCGGGTTCGAATCCCGGTAAAGGCATTTATTTGTGTGATGAGCACAAATATTTGTTCCTGAGTCATGCATGTTTTCTATGTATTTAAGTATTTATTTATAAGTATGTTAATCGTCGTCTAGTGCCCAGCAGTACATGCTTTGCTTAGTTTGGGACTAAGTAGGTCGATTTGTGTAAGATTGTAAAAATTAAAAAAATATGTATTTATTTATTCTGTTTTTTAGTAGGTATTTGTTGTTATAGCGGGAACAGAAATACCTACATCATCTGTGAAAATTTCAACTGTCTAAGTATCATGATTCGATCATGCATGAGATACAGCATGGTGACAGACGGACAGACAGACAGACAGACAGACAGACACAGACAGACGGACAGCGGAGTCTTAGTAATAGGGTCCCGTTTTACGTTTTGAGTACGAAACCCTAAAAAACGGCAATAAAATCACGTTTGTTGTATGGGAGCCCCCTTAAATATATTTTTTTCTCTTTTTTAGGATTTGTTGTTATAGCGGCAACAGTATCATCTGTGAAAATCTCAACTGTCTAACTAACACCGTTCATGAGATACAGCCTGGTGACAGACGGACAGACAGACAGACGGACGCACAGCGGAATCTTAGTAATAGGATCCCGTTTTACCCTTTGGGTACACAATTTTCTAGGAATGTTGAATACGGCAGTTTGACTTGACTTAATTACTTAACTAATCAACTGTTAAGAGATAGGTACAAAAGGTACATATTTGTTACAACCTCCTTTCTCTAAATACCTATATTTGTCATGCTTCAGAAAACTGTAAATTCGACTATGTTACAACGTTTTATTCTTCTCAAAGCAGACTTTTTGTATCCACCTAGTTTTGATGGCTGTAGGAAGGTGTACCCACTGACCATTTTAGCTGGTTATGATACAGCGGATTTTCATCTCTCTTTCACAATGGATGTAAGTAGTGTTGTACGGGGGCAAGCACCTGGTGGGCCGATTGTTTTACTGGACTCGTGGAGCAAGAAGGTACCTCAAGCTGTAAATAAATCAGAAAAGATGAGAGAGAATCAAGCTTGAAGAACTGTAGGAACTATAAATGGTTGTCATAATAAAATTGTAATTTACGACTAATATGGTCCCATACACAATGTAGGTACACACACGGTACCTACACATGTAGGTATTATCATTATCAAACAAGTCAAATCAAAATATTTTTCATACAAGGGAAATCAAAACATTTTTTTCAAAAAGCCCTATTTTTTTTTAAATATTATAGCCCTCACTCTCCCTCAATTATGAGGAATCCAACGACACGTCATATTATGACAAAATCTATGACACCGTTTGGACTGTGTAGCCCGTGAAATAGAATTTTCTTGTCCACATTATACACATTTATGTACCTACATACGCTCTAAAAACATAACCCTCCTTCCGGGGCAGTCGGGTAAAAACTGTTGTCAACTCTTACAAGAAGTTCGGAGTATAGAGTGCCTTTGTCAGAACCTGTGTAGGTACGTAATATAATTCAATGACATGTATATTAGGTATTATGAACTACATCTGCGAAATAATTCAAAAAGTTTATGTAAAGTCTTCAACCTTGAAGATGTTAAAACCCAGCTGTTTTATTTTTACTTTTATCTAATAGGTATCGTAAGTAGGTAGGTATGTAACTCTCTTAAATATTTGAGACAACATATATACATACTTCCTTACATACATACATGCTTTACTTATGGTTTTGTTTCAAGGTATAGTATAGTAATACTATGTTGAATCTGCAGCTGTTCGTTCAATTCGGTATTTGTAGAAGTCCAAATGATACTCGACTCTTAGGATAGGTAGCAAAAAATCTGGTGATTTTAACGTCCCCACTATATAGGTAAACATTATTTTTACTTCAAATTATGTAGGTAAGTATGTAGTATGTAGTAATTGTGTTTCGCTATTGAGAAACAATCACTAACACACCTTAAATTCAAAGGTGTATGTGAAGTCCCCAATCCACACTGGGCCAGCGCGCAGTAGTGATGCCTGTTCCCTCTAATTCATGAGAGAAGGCCTATGCCCAGCAGTGGGACGTATGTAGGCCGATGCAGATGGTGCTGATTGAGTAAGAATGGTTTTAGGCATTCCATGTGTCAGATTTGATATGCATGAATATACAGGTACATATTAAGTACATATTGTTCAATGCATACAACAACCATCACTAGAAATTACCACATTCCTAGTTTTCAAACGTAGAGAAGCGGAGAATTTGCTTAATCATTTTTACCGAGAAACTATCACCCAGTAAGATATTTCGTGAAATCCGCGTGTAACTCCTTATACTAGCGAGGCTTTTAAACTCACGAAATATTATTTTCGTTAGCCCTCCGTGAGACGAGTCAATAACTCAGTAGTAATCTTGTTTAGTTAATGGCATATTGGTAAACTAGGTACCTACACCTACACGGCCACGGTTTTTAAGTCACAGCAGAACCTCATGTCGCTCATATTTGGGGCAGCCCAACTAGTAAAGTACCTTTAACTTACAAAAGGCCACATAGCCATAGGTAAAATAACACAGCGGTGTAAGCAGCGCCTTATTTCGTATAGACTCCTTCGAAATGTGGTGTTGTGTTCGTAGTCGTAGGTAACATCGCCAGAACTCCCGACGACACATTTTTGTTGAGCGTGAGAGACACCTGCATAATTAAATACTACAAATCTAGCTGTCTACACAATGAATCCTCAAATCAATAAAGGCTCAGCAACACGCTTGTGTTGTTCTGGAAACACACGCGTCCATAGGCAACGGTGTATGCTTACCATAAGACATACCGTTTGCCTGTCAATACAGTTGACTCTCAAATCAATAAAGGCTCAGCAACGCGCTTATGTTGTTCAGGAGTCACACGCGTCCATAGGCAACGGTGTATGCTTACCACAAGACATACCGTTTGCATGTCAATACAGTTGACTCTCAAATCAATAAAGGGTCAGCAACGCGCTTGTGTTTCTTCTGGAGTCACACGCGTCCATAGGCACCGGTTTATACTTATCACCAGGCAGAACTATGCTTACATATTCCATAATCAATAATAATTATATCGGCATACATAATTCAAAAAGCGGCCTTGCATAATACTACAAATCTAGCTGTCTACACAATGAATCCTCAAATCAATAAAGGCTCAGCAACGCGCTTGTGTTGTTCTGGAAACACACGCGTCCATAGGCAACGGTGTATGCTTACCATAAGACACACCATTTGCCTGTCAATACAGTTGACTCTCAAATCAATAAAGGCTCAGCAACGCGCTTGTGTTGTTCTGAAAACACACGCGTCCATAGGCAATGGTGTATGCTTACCACAAGACATACCGTTTGCGTTTACAGTTGACTCTCAAATCAATAAAGGGTCAGCAACGCGCTTGTGTTTCTTCTGGAGTCACACGCGTCCATAGGCACCGGTTTATACTTATCACCAGGCAGAACTATGCTTACATATTCCATAATCAATAATAATTATATCGGCATACATAATCTAAAAAGCGGCCATGCATAATACTACAAATCTAGCTGTCTACACAATGAATCCTCAAATCAATAAAGGCTCAGCAACGCGCTTGTGTTGTTCTGGAAACACACGCGTCCATAGGCAACGGTGTATGCTCACCACAAGACATACCGTTTGCATGTCAATACAGTTGACTCTCAAATCAATAAAGGGTCAGCAACGCGCTTGTGTTTCTTCTGGAGTCACACGCGTCCATAGGCACCGGTTTATACTTATCACCAGGCAGAACTATGCTTACATATTCCATAATCAATAATAATTATATCGGCATACATAATCTAAAAAGCGGCCAAATGCGAGTCGGACTCGCGCACGAAGGGTTCCGTACCATTATCAATAAAAAAAAATATTTTATTCTGTGTTTTAGTCATTGTTGTTATAGCGGCAACAGAAATACATCATCTGTGAAAATTTCAACTGTAACTATCACGGTATCAGTGAGATACAGCCTGGTGACAGACCGACAGACAGACAGACAGACAGACAGACAGACAGACGGACAGCGGAGTCTTAGTAATAGGGTCCCGTTTTACTCTTTGAGTACGGAACCCTAAAAAGGATGTGTGCTAAATAAAAATAGACAAAGTCCTAGGTATAAAGTACACTTGAAAAGTGACACTCTATCTATCTTTGTATGTAATAGGCAGTCAAGTTAGTAAGCATGTGGGGTAATACTCTTATCTGGAACTACTTATCAGATTTCAAAAATTCTTTCAGGGGTATGTGGTGGTGTATTTTGAATACGTGGGAGCCGTGTCGGCAGTTTTTCTATACTAGCTTATCTATATTTCTATATTGTAGCTTTGTAAGTTTGCATGTGGGGATAAACTCCGAAACCAATTAGACAATTTCAATAATTCTTTCTGCTGTGTTTAGAATGGATTTTCTGCATGGACATTACATTGAATCCCGCGAGTTTGCCTGCATTCTCTGGCTGCGCAAGCGGCTAGTAATATTATATACAGAAAAAGTTAAAGGTTAAGTTAGGGTTATCTCCTTAGCCACTTACCCGACAATTTTTTTCACCTGTGTGGAGTGCGGACCACTGGATGAAAATAATTTATACATTTTATCCAGTGGGTTTGCCTGTTTCCTTATTATGGGTGCGAGGCGACACGGGCTTAGCTTTATTATGTTACAATTAAGATTGAATCCTTTGTGTCGCAAGTACACATTAAGTAACATTTTTGGTTTCCTGGAAAAAACATATTATTTTATATTTGACAACTTGTCTTGTCATAATTTTTTAAATTGACAGTTTTCCAGTCAGTCCATAGACAATGGTTAGCTATGCGAATTAATGCCAGGGAAAGACCATTGTTTTCAAGCGTTATAAGATTATCTCACAAGCGCCACCTGTCGCCGAGTAGAAACTGATTGTTCATGTAATGACACAGACACGTCAGTGATTGACCTCAACTTATCAACTGAAATTGTCAACCTATCGCCCTCTATTGTTGAATAGCAGGAGAACAGTATAAAATAACTTGTATAATGTTAAAAACTAACGCAAACATTTATTCAGGTGTATTTTGCACATATATAGTGTAAACATTCTCTATTACCTGCTATGGAGAATTATTGTGCTGAATTCATTTTAATATCGGTGTGTACCTAGTATTCGTTTTTTAGGAATTATATTTCGGCTCCATGTATATTTCTGGTTTAGTAATGTACTTAGTGCAAAAAAATACCTTTTTATAAGTTCATTCAAAATAGACACCTTTCAGGTACCTAGTTAACACATAATTTGTGTTGTAACATAAACATAACTGCTTATGCTTATATGCATCACAGTAAGTCTGAATCGTGGAGGAATATACTCGACTAGGCCTAAAAGCCTCAGGTGATGTTGGTGATGATCCAATTAGCTTCATTTTATCGAAAATACTTCTATACTATAAAACTAAATGAAAACAATTGTTTACTGTCAGTTGAAACGCCTTCAAAAGAAATTGCGGCAAAGTCGCTTTAGCTTACGATAACTTGCTAAGCTTGCTAAGTCATTACAAGGCGTATTTTTTCAATCAGAAAATATAAGACTCCCCCGGCTTTAAATTAAAAATAAGAAAGAAATACGAAATCTACGTCCAATGGGCTTTAAAATAAAATATACGTTAACTTTGGACATTGCAATTTTTGTGTGGGCACGCGTCCATACTAAGTTGGTCATCGTCCTTTCTATTGCTGCTTTATACAGTCGCCATAGTGACATGGTGTATATAGAATTTAAAAATTAATTAATAAACTCAACTGTACCCTGTTCAATAACATTAGACGTTTCTAAAAAAATACCTCTATTATTAATTTTAAAACTTTCTACCTATAAAGTTTGAAACTCCTGTTTCATGTTATTTCCATTGAGAATCACGAGCTCTGTCGATCCAAATAGGACAAAAAGATTTTTTCTCTATTGTATTACCACTTCCCATAGGAAATTTTGGGACAGTTTTATTCTCCTATTGGTATGGAAAGTGATAGTGATACTGAGTAGAAATAACATAAAAGATGCAGAAAATCTCGTAAACAAAGTGAGTGACAAAGTTTTTAAGAAATGATCAGTTAATCAAGCAAAACAAAAAAGGATTATTGATGAAATGGATTACTCTCAGGAGGTTGTTGTGTTCCTGCTGGAGGACCAAAAAGCTGGCGGGTTCCGTCATGCGGTTGCGGCTGCGGGTATTTTGGTCGGGTCGGGCGGAGGCGGGAGCGGGTGTGGTATGACGTGAGGCGTGGCCGGCGTGAGGTACGGGGACGGCGTGAGGTGCGTTGGGGGCGTGAGGTGCGGGGGCTACATGAGACAAATGTTAATTACTTACGGTTTTCCACGCTGCTACAGACTTTTCAGGGCCGAACGCCCTCAGCGACACAGCCAACTGTTCCCACTGGGCCTCGTGGCTGCGAGCACCAACCAACCAACGTAGTTGAAACGATAAATCAACTTATTTTGATGATTACTTACACTTTTGGTGGCATTTTTTTGAACTTTCTTTTACTTCTCAAGCCTTTGAATCTGTGCTTTCATGCTTTGAACAAACAGTATTTATGCCCCTAAAAGCTTACACAGATGCAAAATACATTGTTAACCCAAATATTTTAAAGAGTTAGTCAATTATGAGTGAAGGTATAACATTTCTATGACCTCTCAATTTGATGGCATTATAGTAAAGCATCCTATTTATGAGCAATCATTCATCCAATATTACCAACAAATGTATAAAAAAAGGCCATAAAGGCTAGAGTTTTTGATGATTGACAAGTTATCACCTATCGTGGGGTTAGTGACAAGCTGTCAAATTGTCGACGGGTTAATCTTATCGAAATAATAAGCATGTTCGGATGATTGGTAAAAGTAACTCAATCGATACGATAAGGAATTATACTACTGCGAGTGAATGTGAATGCGCCGCTAGAGGCGCTAGTGACGCGTGATGTCGCCTCGCCAATTGTCAAATAATGTTGGTCAAATGCTTTTGTTTGAGTGGGTTACGCTGGATTATTTCTAAATTTAGCATAATGTTGTGAATATTTTCCTAAACCTGCAATGAATTATGGCAAATATGAGTTACGGATCATTGAAAGGCAGTGCTTTAATAGCAGGGCCGAATTAAGCGAGCCGAAAGACATAATTCAGAGGTTAGTTTTCTTTACTATTTACAGACACATTTTTATCAAAGTATGCGTATTTACCGAGTTTACAGCTATGTTTCTTCTTTTTACAGACTTCAAGAGTATGATAGAAATAATAATTTTATTGGAAACAGAACATGAATTGAGGGTCAGTGCTGCAGTTCAAAAAAAGTGCTATAGGTAATATGGATAAATGAAATGAAGTCCAGTCTGAAAACACGAAAGCATTATCATGTTTTATGGGTATTGCCTTTGAGTTAAATGGAAAAACAGATATAAAATCAGTTTTCACAGAAAATCACGAAAATAAAGAACAAAAAGACTATAAGCTCGACGGCAGTTAACGTGTTTTAAATGTGCTGGTAAGTTGTAATACATATTGGACATTTACAGTGATTTTACTTATTTGCCCAAGCATTTGAATGATGTTGGAATAGGTAACATAAAAATAACAGTCAACTTTGGTGTACCGAAATAAAACTAAAATTTATTCAACATTAGAAGTACACTCGCGGACAAAGAATACGGGTCGGTAAAATACTGTCATATTTCTAAAACTGTGCATGGTTGTACAGTTTTTTTAATCCTGTCAAGTTCTTTATTTACATGTAAACTGCAAAAATAACAGTATAAAAAGAACGTTGACCAGGTTTAAATCGGACTCGTAAAAACTCATGAAAAAAACAACGTTAACGGAGCGAGACATCGCAAAAATCGTTTTTTGGATGTTGACATTTTTATGATAGGATCCCGGAAATTGCTAAATGTAAATATAACAAGTGTTAAATATTAAAATAAACCTATTGCAGTTATTTAATTTAGGGTGACCCGAATTTATTGACCGCAAGTGTATACTGTAGCCACTATACTGTAGTTTATTTCGTATCTGTTTCTAGACTACTGAAATATTAATAAATTTGACTCCCATCCAATTTTATTTCACAACAAGAATATGGCCTGCCTGGTGAAAAGCAGACGCTTATTGGGTTGCTTGCAACTTCAAAGGACTACTATACTAGTGTGTTGCCAATCAAAGATTGAATCAGCAAAGATAATTGAGGATTCTGTGTTAATAGTTGGAGGCAAATGCAAATCTCTTACTCTTATCTATCACAACTTTGGGAGGTCTGGCGACCTTACTCACCATCACAAAAGTCAGTCTATTAAATATGACCTACTTAATAATACTTTTGTTTCAGAATGGTGGAAATGGAACCTAAATTTTAAGACACCTAAACAGCAAAAACGCAAATCTACTCAAAGGTTGGACTGCCTTCTTTTTTGTATGCTGTGCACAATAGACTTAAATTGAAATGAAAGTAATAAATTCCATGTTATCATTTTATTGTTTATTTTTTACTAGCGACCCGCCCCTGCTTCGCAAGGGTTTATGTGTATAATACATGCATGTATGGTTTGTATTATACACATAAACCTTCCTCTTGAATCACTCTGTCTATTAAAACAAACCGCATCAAAATCCGTTGCGTAGTTTTAAAGATCTACGCATACATAGGGACAGACAGACAGACATACAGACAGCGGGAAGCGACTTTGTTTTATACTTTGTATTGATACCACATCGTAGGCAAAGAAGCGTACAGTCCGCTTGATGATAACCGGGTGTAATCTTCTTTTCTTTCTTTGGTAATAGATCTGAAAAGAAGATAAAATACAGGTATCAGTAATATGAAATAAAATTATGCATGTTAATTCTAGTCTACATACTTCTATACTATTATTAAAGAGCTGAAGTCTGTAAGATTGTGGATTTGTAAGTTTGTTTTTAATGGGCAATCTCCAGAACTACTCATACATACTTACTTCTCTCTTTGCCAGTACATTTAATCCCGCGACTCCGTCTGGGTTTACTGTAATACGCGGGCGGAGCCGCGCGCACATATAGTATTTTATCAAGTAGGAATTGGGATAGGTACAACAATGATATGTTGTTACAGATGATGGCATCTTGATTGATGTCAGTGTTTCTGTTTACAGTACCTACGAGTATAGGTAAGTATCTTAGATGAAAACAGACTGTACCTACATACTTACATACACAATTCATTGACACACTGTACCCTGAGAACTTTACGGTTTTGCTCTATGAAAACAGAACAATATATCGATATCAGCCATATTTTTACACCAAAAAAATAGGTTGGGTAATTTGACTAAATATTCATTAATTTTATCTTGCAGTAGTAACTGCAATTTATCACAATATCTTGAATATCCATACTTACTAATATTATAAATGCGAAAGTGTGTCTGTCTGAATGGGACCTCTTCACGCTTAAACAGCTGAACCGAGTTAGATGAAATCCCGAGGCAGGACATAGAATAGTTTTTTTTTATCCCAGAAATCTTTCCCTATGGGGGGTGTAAGTATGTATGGAGATGCGATATAAATGAGTTCCTTGCGGACGGAGTCGCGGGCAGAAGCTAGTTTAAGATATAAATAAGAATGATAAATATGTATTAACGAATGATCCTCTGATTCCCCAGTTTAGTACATGTTGATTGCAGTAACTAAATCATTATATCAGCCGGAAGACGTCCACTGCTGGACATAGGCCTCCCCCAAAGATGGAGGTTTAATAAAATAATCACTGGCTGTGGGTCCTTACAACTTAACAATTCATCCAAATAACATTAATTACCTTAAGTACCGCTTCGATACGAGTGTGACCTCCTTGCCACTAATGATATGCAGCGAAATTTCTGGTTTAGGAACTCCAAGGGCCAACAGCGTTTGTTGAAGACTCTCCTTGAAACCTTGATGAAATTTAACGACAACTTTTTCAATAATTGGTGTGAATTCAACAAACAGATCTATGTTTGATTATAGGGAGAAAATTATCATATCACAGTATCATTCTTATCGCGTATTCACTCGTAATTTTAGTGCAAAACAACGTATTTTAAATAGCTTATCGTCATCTCCGAAGCACTTAGATAAAATAAACTAAGTTGAAACGTCAAATTTCGATAATATGTCACATTAACCAGTGACAATGTTATACAAAACGGTAACGGCTATCATTTGACATTTACCGCTGTCAAAGTTGGATAACTCAATTTTATCACATGCCACCATGTTCTGAATCGGTAATTTGAGTGAAAAAGTAGACAAATCACGTGACTGTCACGTGACTTGTCGTCTATTGCGTGATAAGAGCTCAACCATAGTAGCCCTCCTGGGGCATTTTTTTTACCTTTAGGTTTAGTTATTTGTAAGTTATTTTATTTTATAAGTAGTTTAGTTTTAGATATAGTTATAATACGTTTTGTGTTATTTTTTAATTATTCATATACTAATAAACATACATGCATAGACTATTAATATAATAGAATAATATTTACAAAATTGCTGTCTATTGATGATTGATATGCAATGATTTGTACCGTCAATAACTATTGCTGGATAATTTACTTTGAAAACAAAGTTTTAACCGACGAAAAATCAATCATCCCCTATTTTCCTACCCTTATGGTTGGTTTTTTTTTTCCAAATTTATATGGGACCAACTTCGGGGTTATACCCTTTCCAATAAAAAAGAATTATCAAAATCGAGCTACTCTGTAAAAAGTTATGCGTAGTCATACATAAAAAAATATATATATATACGCGTCGACTTGAGAACCTCCTCCGTTTTTTTCGTCGGTTGATAAAATATATGCCCACTTTTTAAATAAAAAAAAAACACGTGTGAGATTCTTTTTATCAGTCTGTATCATGATTATTTATAAATTTATATTGTAATCTTATATTATGAAATAAAAAATCTAAAATCTAAATCTAAAATCTATAGGCTACGATACGAGCAAATGTGTTGAAAACCATCCAATTTTCAACTTGATGATCCAACTTCGTCTTTATTAGGATCTATAAACATAAATAAATAAATATAATAGGATCGGCGGTATGGTATAAACCCATAACTAAATAATAAAGCAATTCGTTTTCATAATGACTGGAAGAGATGACTGATAAACCTGCCCAATTGTCTAACTCTATTTATTAATTTATTTGATGGGCTTTTGTCATGCTATTTTTCCACCAAACATTTTCAACAGAGACATAAGTACCAATTGTGCCGTCTACTAAATAATCGTTGCCTACTATACTGTCTGATTAACATGAATCTGATATCTAATATCGGTCCACCAGCTATCAAGCTCTTTAAAAAAATAAAATATTTTCATTTAGAATGACATTATCGATGATGGGACCGTTTTAGGAAAGTTACCGTTTTAAAGTGATTCAATTTACGGTTGTAAAAATCATCTCAAAATCTCCCGTCCACCTAAATATAACAGAACCGGCCCTCAAACGCTTTTAACAGCGTTAGAATTCCTTGTTATCCTGTTGAAGCGTGTTTAGGACGTCAAAAACACAAAATTGTACATTTTCTGACGTCCCGCACCGAAATGCGGGCGGGCGCGCTTCTCTCTATAAACGTCGACATTCCTCGCGTTCTTCGTATGAAAACATTTTAGTCCGAATGCTGGCAGCTTTTGACGACAAATAAACCCAGCTACTCGTATGTGGCATAAAAAAGTGACAATACGACGATGTTATTGGGGTTCCATTCTGGCATTTTCACGGGATTAGTTTGCGAGTATTCTCGGTCATTTGACTATTTGCAGAATGTCATGACCATTGACCAAGTGTTCGTAAATATCACGCGTTGTCGTGACATTTCTCACAATCTCTCTCGATTACAATATGACATTTCGAAGACTTTTTTTTTGTTCTTTGCAATTTATCAGTTAATCCATGTCTCTGCTGCGGTATGGCATTCAAGAGTATTATATGGAGGAAACGAGAACACGACTGTTGATAAAACATGTTTCTAAACATTTATCTTTCCGTCTTAAGACGATGCGCGGGTGGCCATTTCTCCATACAAACGTAATCCCCCGTTTCCTCCCTGGATAATAACAAAATAGCAAATATTTTGTAAGTATACAATACATACTTACCAGTGGCATGTCCCTAGGTTTAGTTTTACCTAATTATTACTTTATTTTAATAATTAGGGACCTTTAAAAACTACGAAATTTGCCGCTAAATAAACGCTCAGTAAACCAATTTACAGAATACAAAAGAAAAACAGGAAACCTAGAGACATAGCCAAAGCTCTCTTTATAGTATATATGTGAAAGAATACCTAAAATTGGTCCTAAATCGGAAGAGAAAATAGGGTACTACGAAACCCCGTTTTCGCCAGTATTTTGTAAGTCATAAGGACCGTATCGGAAAGAAAGAAGACAACTTTAGGCATCTCTCAAAACTGGTACGTACATCAAATCGGCATATTTTTTTTTAAATAAGGAACTATAAAAAACTAAAACAACCAAAACGAGATGAAAATCAAACAATAGCTGTCAGAAAACTGGCAAGGAAATTATACGACCGTATATTGACCAAGAAAAATCAGTGCATTATAATGGATAACGAGACCTATTGCAAATTGGACTTTAAAGCCTTACCAGGACTGGTTATATAAGGTTACTCGAAAACATAAGGCCATCAACGGCATCAACATCGAGAAATTCAGCAAAAAAGTATTAGTGTGGCAAGCGATATTTCAATGCGGTATGCGATCGCAATCCTTCTTCACTACAGGGACTTTGAACGCTACGGTATAGGGTCGTTTCGCCGGTTAGCGACCACTTAGCCGAGTTGCTCACTTTAGATTAGTAAAAATATACCTATTCAATTTACACACATAATAGATGGTATTCGTAAAGGCTCTGAGTATAGTCAAGTTTTGAAACCTACAATAAAATATAGCACTTTCATCCATAGATTAGGAAAAAATATAGAAAAGGTTACAAAATAGCGAATTCGCTAGATAGCGACCGCGTTAGCTAGTTGGCGACCACTCTTGCAAATAGTGTTTAAGTAGTTAATAAAACGATTTATAATCATCATCATCATCATATCAGTCGAAAGACGTCCACTGCTAGACATAGGCCTCCCCCAAAGAGTGCCACAATGACCGGTTTTGCGCCACCCGCATCCAGCGGATTCCTGCGATCTTTACTAGGTCATCAGTCCACCTTGTGGGGGTATATCCACTCTGCGCCTCCCGGTACGTGGTCGCCATTCGAGAACCTTTCCGCCCCAACGGCTATCGATTCTACGTGCAATATGCCCCGCCCACCGCCACTTAACTTTAGCGATTCGGATGGCTATATTGGTTACTTACCTTGGTTATGTTGCGGATAGCCTCATTTCTGATGCGATCACGCATAAAAACTCCCAGCATAGCCCTCTCCATTGCCCTTTGGGTGACTTTTAGCCTTCTTATGAGGCCCATAGTAAGTGACCACGTTCCAGTGCCATACGTCATCACTGGCAACACACACTGGTCAAAGACTCGCCTTGAGACACTGCGGAATATTGGACGAAAAGATGTGCCATAGCGTAGCTTCCCGAACGCTACCCAGACGAGTCGGATTCGAGGATTGACCTCTTTCTCTCAAAGTTTGACCTACCTAACTGCCCTTATACCACTACAAATAGGAGTGTAGACTAACCATTTATTATTACTCCTAAAAAAAGAATTCAAAATAATAAGCCTAAGTGACGAAAATCCCATTCATATACTCGTATCTCCAAAAATTACGAAGCTACAACCGTTTTAATATTGCTTGTTAGAGAGATAAAACGCTAGTGGATCGTGACGTCACAATCCCCGAGCATCATAGTAAATGACAATCATTTCATATGAAGGTGCGTTTTGCGGAAAAGGGATAGAATACACCCCCTCTAAAAACTTTGGATACTATAACTTTGTGATTACTTAATCCCCTGCTCTTTTTTTTCTCCATTTGACGTTACTGTTAATCCTTTTTCGAGAAAATTCATCATTATAGGTCATTTTATTTAGTGTCTACACCCCTAAATTGTTACTCTTCTAAATCTACTTTACATTGCTGTGTCAATGAAGAATAGAATCGAAAAAAGCGCGCCATCTCGCTCACACCATAGTGCTTTTATATATATTGCTATTACAGTCACACATGTTATTCATAGTAGGTATCTAAATGCCACCTTTTTACAAGCTTTTATTTAACTTTTAGATTATATTCTACTTACACTAGCGTCTGCCCACGACTCCGTCCGCGTGGAAATCGTTTATATCGTAGCTTTATACAAACTTTCACCCCCTTAGGGGATTATTTCGGGGATAAAAATTATCCTAGGTATGTCTCTTCCCGGGACTCAAACTATCTCCATACCAAATTTCATCAAAATCGGTCCATCGGTTTAAGCGTGAAGAGATAACAGACAGACAGACATACACACTTTCGAATTTATAATATAATTATCTCATATAAATTATTTATTATTATATAATATAATTATATTATATTATATATTATTATTATATTATATATACTATGGACATAACATAGATTGGCGCGGCTTAAATACCGACTCAATTTGCTAGCCAAGCTAAATATCGCGGGTGCCGCATAAGAATCCATAAGAAAAGAAAAAGAAAACGATGTGGTCGCTATCCGACTTCTTTGGTAATTATGTATTTGGGTACGCGACCACCCCATTTTATTTAAATCTATTTTTAAATATGCCGAATCTCAACGAAATTATTACAACAGCTAAATCATTTAAACGATCAATTAACTGATTTCAGCATGATAATAAAATTAAGTGACGTAACTAAAGTTTTCGCGCCAACTGTCGCGTTATTTTTTTTACAGATTCACTGCACGTCAACACTTTTCGGAAGCAATGTGTGAAATGTGTGAATTGAGGTTATTTTTTCTTGCTGTGGATTAAGCTTTGGGTTTTAAAGTGTATTTATTCTTATTCTGACACTATTCAAGAATAGTTAATAACTAATTATTTTTCTGTTGGGTTTGTAGAAATGTTAATATCTTTAATTGAAGCAGCCTAGTCCGTCAAGTGGTCGCTAACCGAAGGTGGTCGCGTTACCGGCGAAACGACCCTACAGTGACGAGTGCTTACAGAAAAGATTACTACCACTAATAAAGAAGCACAGGAGTAGCACTTTATTTTGGTCAGACTTGGCTTCTTGTCATTACTCTGAAACAACGAAGGAATGGTATAAAGCCGATAAGGTAGAAGTAGTGGATAAGAAGATGAATCCTCCCAATTGCCCAGAAGTTCACCTAATTGAGCGATATTGGTCTATCATGAAACGACACCTCTAAAAAAACGTCAAAGCTGCCACCTCAGTTGAAAACTTTAAAAAAAAGTGGAACAGGGTATCATCAAATGTGTCAAAAGTGATCGTGCAGAATTGAATGAGACACATCAAAAAGAAAGTTAGGTTGCAGGCAAAATATACAATAAAATACGACGAATTCATTCAGAACAGTTCTTTATAAAGACCTCATTTTTCAGTTTCTTTTTGTTTCATGATCAGTTTTCACACAGAATAAAAGTAATACCATTTTGAAGTTGTCTACTTTCTTTCCGATACGGTCCTTATCGGTCCGAGCTGCAGTTGTCCCTTTCGTGCTCTATACTATAGGGATGGGGGGGTTTAGACTAATACATACACGGTTAGAAAAGTAATGTGCCGTAGTCGATATCTAGGCACATCGATAAACTAGGGTTGTTTGTCGAAATCGACATTTTTACTTGTAACGTCTTTAACTCGTTGGTAAATTGCCGCCATAATCAATAACATAAACCGGGAGCTTAAACCAAAGAGAATACAAGAATAAGAGACGGGACTTCGAACAAGGTTTTGGATGATTTGACATTGTCATTTGATTTTGACATGACAACTCATTCGAACTTTAGCTAGTTTGAAATGCCACAATACCAATAAAAATAAACGCTAGTACGGAAGTAGACTTACCAACCTAACGAACGAGGACGAAAGTAGGGTTGTAGTACTTAACGTTATCGATATCGATAATATTAGAACCCAACGTTATCGATATCGATAGATTATGATTAGGGACGTCGTTGGGCCCACTGCATGAACAGAAAATTGCTATACAAAATCTAAAACTAATCCGATTTAGGTATGAACTAATAAAAGGAGAACAAATATTTCATACAGTTTATTTCACACTTATTTCCAAATCACAGTATATTTACAAAAAAAACACCAGTCTGTACACATATCTTTGCGGTTCGCAATGAATTCTTATCGAACTAAGAAACTTCCCGCTTGTAGGTTTTATCCAAGTACCAACCGTCGTTTTTCATAAAAGTAAATCAATATTGGCTCTTGATGTTTCGTTATTAATACTTACGATGTTTATTTTAAGATAATTGTTAATTTCATTTCGTCAAAAACAAAAGCATTGTTTGTTTGAAGCCGCGTCCGCTGCGCCATGTTTTCGTGGTTTTTAAACGTCAAAAATGTTTTGCCAGTCAAAACAATACCCTATTTGTTTGCCGAAACTAACGGAAAACATGTTAGATGTTTGCAAACACTGAAAACACGGCGCAGCGGACCCGGCTTGACACACACATGTTTTCTTGTGAAGTTATAATATCCATGGTAACCGGCCAAAGTCACCATGACAAAATGACAGAAAGAGAAAGTACGGAAGTAGGAGATAGCATGAGTCCGCCATAGCAATAGCACAGATAGAAAACTTGTCACTTGTCAGAACTTGTCAGATTTGATCTGAATTTGAGCAGTTGGATGTCATTCATATTTTTGTTCCTAGTTGCGCTACATTGGCTTAAACTATTAATTGTTTAAACTAGTTGGCCAATAGGTACACACCTGGTAGAGTTACTTATGTTAGCTATTTTATAATCAACGATGTTAATAAACGCCGATACGTCAAGAATAAGGTCGGACAAGACAGCGACGTGAGTGGCATTATGGTTCACGCGCAAGACAGTTAGCGGTTTTTAAGAAAAAAAGTGACAGACTGGATTGAAGCGATAGTGTATGCGAGATGTAAAAATTAAATAATATAAATAAAGAAATATTTACAATAAGAAGAACAAGTTATTTTCTATTAGATCAGAAGTGGGATAACGACTAAAAGAAACGCCAGTGTCAATCGATAAAACAGGTGAGGGTTTCTGATCGAAATATAGAAGTAACAATGATGTTTGATTTTCTGTAAACAGTTCGCTGCATTGAATATGGCGACAAAATAAGAAAAGAGACTCCAGTTTTCAGATACGACAATGAGTATGATAAATGTTGTATTTTGTATGGATTATGAATATGATTTTATTACAAGTACCTACATACCTATTATAAATCTAGCAGTGAATAAATTATATGTGACGCAATCAGTATTTGAAAGTTTATGTATGTAAGATAAGAGTTGTATTTGTATTGTATTTATAAATGCCATAATATATTTATTCAGAAAACCAACAGCAATACAGAGCATGACTGTACCCAACTATAATGCAATAATACACAGTAGTATAGCCAATTATAATTAAATCCAATTATACCTTAGATAACTTGATATGAAAGAGAAAATTAAAAGTGTGTATTTTCGCGGTCAATAGAAATGGCGAAAGATGAAAACATTGGTAATAACTACGTAGCATGTCAAACCATAGGTTAATGTAAATGCAAATATATTATTATCCTATTGACAATATTAAGTAATTCATTAATGCCAAATTAAGAGTGAAATAAATACAGATTTAGTTAAATAAGTACAACTTTATTAACATTGGTAGCCACTTGTTGTTTGAGACATTAACATTACTTAGGTACATGATAAAAGTTTGTTTAACATATGTGTACCTACCTACCTAATTGTATGGTATCCAGAATATAGTAAGTAGGTACAACAACATCCCATAAAAAATAAATGTTCACAAAGTAACCAAGTGAAATGATAAGGACTTGATTTGAAGACTATTAACATTATAGACACACACCAACTATAGGTACCTATGAGTACATATATGTTTCCTTATTAATCAGTTTTAGTATGTATGTGTGTTTTGTTTAATTCATTGGATATTTTAATACTTACTGTAGTTTATGTACATTGGATATTTTAAAACATTAATGTTAATTTTATTAACTGAGAAGTGGACACAAAAATTGGTTGTTCAGTCAGCCAGAACTGTGTCAGTAGTAAAGAAGCTGAGAGGGTACATGTCCTTTTGTTTCGGCTGAGAGTTGGTTTCTTTGCATTTTCGTATACACGAAGATACTTGAAACAAGTCCAAATTCCATTTCAAAAAGGGGTTGCATTTCTTTTGATTACAGTTCGTTTGGCAACCCTCGGGCTCTATCATCCCATTTTCATCCAAATTTCAGCCCAAATGGACGGACCAAAAGTTTTGCTCGTAAGATTTAAACACACCAACACTTACTACATACCTACTCATTTATTGTTCTCTGCTTTCGTGTAAAGACTGTTTTGTAGTGCTTAAGGGGACGTAGGTTCGTGGTCTTCCTCTCACTGAGCATAAGCGTGAGCGAGATGGAAGTGCGTGTTTGGAAGCGCGGATATCATGTTTTTTTAATTTTAATTATTTGTGCGTTTCAATAAATAAAAAAATAATAGCTGATTTCCCTCAAACATAACATTGTCAATTTTTAGAACCAATTTTAATATGTTTAGCTGTTGTGCATAATTTGTTATGATTTTTTTAAGTGTATTTTAGACCTATGTTCGTGATTTTTTTTCTATCGAGCGAAAGTCAAAAACTCAGGATTCGAATAGCTGATTTCCCTCGAAAAAGGCCTCAAGATTGCTAAGTAAATTTAAAGCAGCCGTATTATAATCCAAACAAGAGCTACGATTTTTTAAAAATCAGTTTTTGGAGCTCACGTCGCCTTAAAATTAACTACGATAGACTACGATATCCATCATGTTTACTGAATATGTACTCAGTAGCCAATATCGACATCTAATTTTGATTTCATTGAATTATCTGTCACAACTTACTATATACCTACGAGTACATACAATTGAAAAAAGGAAAATCTAAATAGTTATATTATAAGAAGCGATTTCCTTAAATAAATCAAGGCTCAATGACGTCAGCAGTAAAATGAAAGGGACGAATGTATCGCGTGACATTACTGATCTCTTCTCGATAAACTTCAAATTTAAAAATTAACAAACTGGGGTCTCTCACGCACACATTGATAATTTACGCACACGTTTACAGAGACACCCCTAATTCGTGCGAAACGCGACGGAAATATGTTTTATAAAAACCAGTTTTTCAAAAAGCTCTCTGACCACCCATCTCTTAAGGTGATTTTCCACCGGCGAGGCGATACGAGCGAGGCGAGGCGAGTATTGAAATTATGTATGGCACTTATCTTATCTTATCTTATCTAGGTGAGGGCCCTTTCGGATGCCCTTCGACCCAGTGGGATCTTTTGTGCATTTGCCCTCTCCTTTATACCTGCTCCCAGGCTTGCTCCATCATTTCCACAAAGCGGATGATGCAGTTCGCCGGGAGCACCTTGAATTCCTTTGGTTGCGGGTAACCGTTACCAAAGTAGTTCATTATTTGTCTGGCAAGGGCATGACATTCACACAATAAGTGTTCCATAGTCTCATCCTCCTCGCCACACATTCTACAGTCTAAACTATCAGATAGTCCCATCTTGGCCAAGAGATCCTTGACCCCGAAGTGACCTGTGAACACCCCAGATATAATTCTGAGTTGCTTCCTACTGGATTTCCAGAGTTTTCTGGTCCAGCCCGAGTCCACTCCTTCTATGAAGAGCTTAGAGTGCCTTAAGCCAGCCTCATTCCTTCACTCGTGTTGGTGTTTGGTTTTGGCGTAGGCTTTAAAGGCCGATATTATGGTCCCCTGCGAGAGTCCCACAAATGGTTCTGGACCTACAAAGTGATTTGTAGAGCCCCCTCTTGCAAGCTCATCTGCTCTTTCGTTGCCGATGAAGCCCTTGTGTCCTGGTATCCAAACTAGTTGCATCTTATTGTGCCTTCCAAGTCTGTTTAGTGCTTGGACGCCATTATAAATTAGTCTAGAGTCCACTTTTGGCGCCGTAAGCGCTTTAAGGGCCGCTTGACTGTCACTGAGTATATAGATAGTCCGCCCTTTGGTTCGCCTGTCTATATTCTCCTGTACACAAGCAATTATGGCGTATGTCTCCGCTTGGAAGACAGTTGCCAAACTACCCATGCTTACACTACTACTATAGTCATTTGCATAAATGCCTGCTCCCGTACCGGATCCCATTTTTGATCCGTCCGTGTACCATATACTGTCTTCGATACCAGACTTTGGTGGTTCTAGACCTTCGGCCCACTCAGCCCTGGTTGGAACTTTTGTATGGCACTTACTATTTCTATCGAAGATGCGCTAGGAGAGGATTGAAAATTTGACATACAGATTTCAATTCTCACCTCACCTCGTCTCGTATTGCCTAGCCAGTGGAAATGCACTATTAGGTTTCTATTTTTTGATTAACTTTCATATACTACCATAAGAAAACTTTTTATAATAGCTGTATATGCTTTGCGTAGATGTCTTGGTTAGTCAGCAGTGTGTATAACCAAGACATCTGTGTATTAAACACAGTCATATTGACATACGGGTATATATTTTTTTCTGTGCAACAAGTTTATTAGCGCACCTGCATTTTATTCCTCGCCAATCAACTGGCCGACGCGTACGGATTTATTTATACACGGGGAGCGATTACGATTGCTCTCCCAAAATGGGTCAATGTATTCATATTTCGTTGGTACAAAGACAAAGTACATAAACTCGGGAGCACTTAGTGATAGACGTGCATGTACATTTTTTCCCCTTCTTCGTCCTCATCAGCGTATAATCCGGATTACGTTCTGAAGAAGATACGGGGCTTTTAGTTATAGGGTTCCGTAGCCAAATGGCAAAAAACGGAACCCTTATAGATTCATCATGTCCGTCCGTCTGTCTGTCTGTCTGTCTGTCCGTCCGTATGTCACAGCCACTTTTTTCCGAAACTATAAGAGCTATACTGTTGAAATTTGGTAAGTAGATGTATTCTGTGAACCGGATTAAGATTTTCACACAAAAATCGAAAAAAAAACATTAAGTTTACATACTCAGAACTGAAACTCAAAAATTTTTTTTTCATCAAACCCATACGTGTGGGGTATCTATCGCAAAAGTAAATCAATAGGATACTACTACTTAACTGTACTTTTACTTTTTAACCGACTTCAAAAAAGGAGGAGGTTATATGTTCCACTGTATGTATATATTGTTCGCCGATTTCTCCGTCAATTGTGAACCGATTTTCAAAATTCTTTTTTTATTCGAATGAGATCTCCCGAGGTGGTCCCATTGACAACAACTTAGGATGTGATGATGGGATCCCAGGGAAATTGAGGGCATCCCTCAAATTTTATAGGCACGCGTGTAGTGATTTCGGTATTTTCTATAATAACTCGTGTATTTAATTTACCCCCGGAAATCGTAATTTTGGTGAAGTGAAACTGATGATGAAGACCACAGATGACTTATGGATCTCCTCAAGGATGTAAAGTACGTGAAAGATTCTGGCATGATTCTGTTGAAGTTAGTTGCTACTGATATGAAGTGTTAATTTTGAGATCCTTGAGGAACCGACGGAACTCCTCAAAATTATCAGCCCACACATAGCGACTTGAGTTTTTTCTGTAATAATCAACGCATTTGCTCTCGGAAAGCAGTTCATGTGGTAAATTGGAAAGGAAATGTGGAAATGTTCATGTACCTACCTACCATGTGGCTTGGCGAAGTACTGAATTGAAGTCGGTTTAAACTTTGTTTTTAAAGTAAATTATTTTAGGTACCTACAGCAGCAATGTAATTTTATACTAATACTATGATATTGAATATACTATTGAAATACGCCGAGTTTTTCACGCCGGTACTAATCGTTGCAGAGGTTTTTTCCAAAAATTGTTTATCGATATTCATCTATAGGTTAATCAAAGAATAAATTACTCTGACTTTGATTTTAGTTTTAGCGAAAACGACTGCGATCTGACCTTCCGACCTAGTGGAGAATAAGACATTGCTGGTGAATACCATGGGGGAGTAGGCTGATATCCTGGGCAGTGAAATTAAAGTATGATTTACCTTTTGCTCGTAGTTAAAACAGAAAAATAATCACAATATAATTCAGTATTTATGACAGCGACAAACTATGAACCAAGATTAACATCGAATTTGAAAAATTTAGAAAAACAGGATAATCTTCTACAAATACAAGGTTGGCAAAGAGTTCGCAACAGCTGGTATTCGACTCTTGCTAAGAGAGTGCGCAACTTGACTGTTATAAGTTATCAAGCCGCCCGAAGAGCTCTAACTTAGCTTACCTTGGCTTGACAGCGTCCAGAATCAAGAGCTTAACGTGCCTTCAAGAGCACTCAGATATTAACTAACCCATAGCGATCACCCGCCCAAAAACTGGCCGTAGCCTAGGTATGTTGCTTAATCTTGCTAACCGCTACTATGTACAGTCGCCATCACATATATCGGAGCAAACAAGCAGCTCACAAACATCGGACACACCTCTATTTTCAAGGCATTAGGGTGCATGTGCCGATAATTTTGAACACCTATAGTGTACCTATGTATGTGATGGCGACTGTACCTACCATTATCCATAGTAATACTATAGCGAAAGTAACTTAAACCGTTGAACCGATTGAGATGTGGTATGGAGATAGCTATAACATGACATCGGGTGGATGAAATAGCGTGAGCTCACGGGCGTACATTTGGTAGTTTTACCAGATGAACAAACTGTGATATTGCACTGATAGGTTGCATGCCCATTGTCCACAACGCACACTACAGGGGGTGTCCTAGGGGGGTGCTTAGAGGGTGCTTGCACACAACACATCGCCTCTGACAACGCAACGTCAATTCTAACCCGACACCACAACATACGTATTGACGCATAAATGACAGGTGTGAGAATTGACTATTTGACTTCTTATGTATTGGGAGCCACATTGCATTAACTGCCGAAACCTATTATTGAACTAAACGGTTGTTTTACTGCCAGAAAAATTTGTGGGATTAAAATTGTTTGTTTACTTAAAAAACCACACTCAATCGCAACATAGCAACGCATAAATAAAATCGTCAGTTAAAATGTAGGTAGAACAAGATAAAAGGGATTTGGCTCCAGTAAATGGATCAGTAACAACCGCTTGTTAATCCGATATTCAGAGAGATTACAAAGAGATATTTCACTTTGACGATGGGAAGATTCTTAACAAAGGTCCGGCCTACATTGTCACTGCTGAATTATTTCGTTCGTGGATTCCCGTTATATTTTCCACTGCTTAGTTACACTGGATTTTGTTTGTTTATTTGAAACGTAGAAAATAAAATAATTATTTATGTAGAGCAATTCTAATATTCGCCGAACTCATAATAAATCATTGTGTAATTTCTTTAGGGCCTTTGTAACATTTCTATATTGTAACATACATACATACCTACTAGCACTTTTCATTTTGACATTTGACTAATTAATTGTGGTAGTTTCATATTAAAGGACAATAAATATGACAATCATTTAATAAGGTAATTGATTCACACTTTGGGTTTAGTCGTATTTCAGTATTTTTCTCGATGAAATCTTTTGGTCATTCTGTCTCAGGAAGGCGTTTTGCGATATTTCTTGGTCAATCATGTCATGAGACAATACAGAAAAGTTTTTCTCATTACTACAGAATGAATTATCGGAATATAAAAAAAAACCGTACATGTATATAGTGGTCACATGACCAATTGACCATGTTCTTTTGATTCATGAAGGCGTTTTGCGAAATGGTCAATCGAAAGACAAAATACTAACAAGAAAAACGGTTTCTCTAAGAATTAATTCTCCAAAAATGTTCTCTTTAAAAACTTCAATTATCCAGCTCTTCATTCCACTGAACATGTTACCAAAGAAAATGGTGCAACTATTTTACAGATATTTCGTCCCAGGCATCGTTAGTGTAATCACCGCTGAAAATATTCTTCTTGTTGTTCCTTTGATATCGTCTAGCTAGACACCTGAGGGCCGATTCAGAACGCATGTTACGCATTCCAATTTGACTTGCGCGCTCGTTAGTTAAGGCGCTGGTGGAAGCGAGAGAATGCCACACAGAAATTAAGGCGAATGTCCCGTGCGATTGGATAAAAAGGTGATTTTTGAAGGCACTGAAACTAAGCGACCGAAAATTATGAAAAAATACGAGTATATGTATTTCGGAGAGGAGAAAATTATATTAGGCGCCCTCTATTGCACTCATCGGGAGTTCGGTCGTATCTTGCTTTACTGTCATTCTGCAAATGTCATCATTGATATATCAGCGAACGCTGGCTTACAGCCTGGGCAAAGTCGGGAGCTCGTTAGTTCCGCCGTGTGTCAACAGAGGGTTATAACGGGTATTATTTGAATTAGAGCCCGAACAATAGACGGTTGGATTGAATCAAAGACTACAATATACATACTGAATGTCATGGAAGAAAATGCTGACAGGAGGTGGAAGCTCTCTTGGATGGAGAATTTGTCGTGAAGAGAATGGTCTGACGGGAAACGAGTAACTGAAATGGCCATTTCACTGTATTTCACATGAATTTTGTAACAATGCTGTAATGAAGTCAGGAGTAAAGTTTGTAAATCTATTGCTATCGTCTTTTATGAATGCCCGAGATCCCAAGATACGCTCACACCCCGACATGTATATCCCGTGCGAGTTAACTTGAGACTCGAGCGCGTACTAACGTCATACGAGCGAGTCCTCAAGTTAACTCGCACGGGTTTTGTTGGTTTGATGTTTTTTAGAACATTGATTATGTCAAAAAGCTATTCAACTGAAGCTGTATTTAGCTTTAAATTCGCTACTG
This sequence comes from Epinotia brunnichana, assembly GCA_963854355.1. Taxonomy (NCBI): domain Eukaryota; kingdom Metazoa; phylum Arthropoda; class Insecta; order Lepidoptera; family Tortricidae; genus Epinotia; species Epinotia brunnichana. The sequence goes on from OY977940.1 coordinate 26,606,720, forward strand.
TTTCTAAAGCATAGGTACCCACACCATGATGTTTTGACAGTTCTTTCGGGGAAGTAATCAAAATACATTAATCTAAAATATCATTGTAACTTTTTGGAACATGTATATTTCGGAGTTATATAATATGTTAGTAACATTTTTTTACTTAGGGCTGTGTTAGAAACGTGACTCATATGAGACTTCATCCATTGGCAGAATATAGGACTGTCCTGCGTTTCCGCAACTGCGCTCAGGAGTCCGTTGGAGCTGCCGTGAACACGTCGCATCAAAGACGCGACTCGCTTACGCATAATAGCGTGGAAGCTATCCGTACGCGCCCCCGCGAACATTCCCGATGCACTACAGTAGCGCAGCAACCTCATCAGCATCCTGAATGCGTTGATATAGAGGACGCGCAGGGCGCTGTAAGTCGTCTTCGTGTAGTCGATCCACAGGCTGCAAGTGTAGACTGGCAGTAGTAGGCTCTAAACAAGGTTAATTTAACACTTGCTGTGCATTTTGCAAACCTGCGGATCAACATGTTGCTTCTCACTGACAGCACCCTGCGCTCCCTCTCCAAGTCCAGGTTGTTCTTCAGTGACGCGGTGACCCAATGCCCCAGGTACCTACTTAAATTGCGATACTATCTTAAGCGGAGCTCCAGCCAGCTCGACCGGTGGTACAATTTTGTAGCTTTTTGTGCCCGTTTTGACCAAAATATAAATAACATGACCTGTTCGTATGTATGTACTTAATAGATATAAGTACCAAGAAAAGAAGTTAAGTTGTCCGTCAAAATTTACAATCCATTTTTCAGTCACTTGTGCCGTTATCCGATTGAGCTGAAATGGGTATTATCATAGTTTGGATAATAATAATAATAATTTATTGATAAAACATAATGTACATCAGTGTTTACTATAGACTAGGATCTTAATATTAGAGGCAAATAACACGTGCCTGAACTAGGATACCCTGTGTTTCAGGCAAAAAAGAACTAACAATTGAATATATTATTCACATGCAAAATATTATTCTTATTTACTAGGTAATACAAAATAATTAGTAAGTTAATAACCTATATATAAAAAAGGTATAAAAAGATAGAAGATAGAACAAAATTATTTTAAAACGATAAATAACTTCTCAGTATCGTCATAGGACATATTATGTAGGGCTTCTCGTAGCGTTGATTTACATATCATGTAGTTTAGGGGATATAAATCTAGCCGTGCATTAAGTCTTTTGTAAAGAAGTGGACCTAGGAAAAGAAAAAATCTAGAAGAGAAAGCGTGTCGTGTTTGAGTATAATTAGGACAAAAAAAATCTTTACGCCTTTTACTGGCATGATCAGTGTTGTAAGGGGTTTCAGCGTGCTGTTTTAAAACTGTGTGCAATATAAATAATTGTCGGACTATTAATACTTCACATGATTTATAAAGCAGGCTAGTGGGGAATTGATAGGGGCGGAAAGTAGAAACCTTAAGAATTGCTCTCTGGGCCCTTTCTAGGTTTAGTAATGTGGTTTTAGCCAAGCCACCCCATGAAGAGATGCAGTAAGTGAATACAGATTGACATAACGCAAAGTAAACTTGTTTGATTATGTGCGAGTCTCCGATCGTACGTATTTTTTTGAAAATAAATATTAACTTACGAACTCTAGTGCACAACGCTTCCACATGAAGTCGAAAAGAGAGAGAGTCATCAATTATGATTCCTAAATACTTTATTTTGTTTGTGGTAGCTATGCCCGGACATGCACACTGGTTATTTGTGGGATGTTTACAATTGTGAGCATAGATTTTAAGGTTAGTCGGAGCTAGTTTCGATTTGCGCATGGAAAACTTTATAACATTTGTTTTCTCCGAGTTCAGGGTTAGTAGGTGATGTAGAAGCCAGTTACTTACTATATTAAAGCCTCGCTGTGCATATTCATAGACTTGCTCTACTGAGTTTGCAGAAAAAAGTAGGACAGTGTCGTCAGCGTATGAAATGATTTTACCACAGTCGATTTTAAGATTACAAAGGTCATTTATATAAATTAAAAACAGCGTAGGACCTAAAATACTTCCCTGTGGGACCCCAAAAGAGGCATTATGTAGGTCAGAACTCATAAAATTGTCGATTTTTGTGCGTTGCGTGCGGCCGTCTAAATAGTCTGCAAATAATTTGAGCTGCGTACCTCTGATTCCTAATGATTCAAGCTTGTGAAGCAGGATGGGAACGGAGACGGTATCGAAAGCTTTAGCAAGGTCAAGGAAGATTCCCAAAGTCTGATTACCCTTGTCTAGTTCTTGCACTAAAAAGTCAGTCAGTTCGTGTACGGCGTCGGCAGTTGATAGTTTCGACCTAAATCCAAACTGACTTTTAGACAAGATAGCTTGGCTCTCTAAATATTGGACAAGCCTATTATTGATGATTTTTTCTAATATTTTTGACGTCGAAGGTAGTATGGAGATAGGTCTATAATTTGACACCTGGTCTTTACTACCAGATTTGTATACAGGAACCACAATAGCTTTTTTCAGACATATCGGAAATATTCCTTCAGAAAGGCACTTTTGGAAAATGAAGGTGAGGGGAGGAACCAGGATGTGTCTGAATTGTTTGAGTATTTTATTAGATATACCATCCCACCCTTTAGCCGAGTAATTTTTTAAGTCCATAATTATTTGGTCCACCTCTCGTTCATCAGTATTTAACAGCACAAATGACTTCAATGTATTGTTGTGGTTTGAAACATGGTTAGGGAGGGGTAAAGGCAGGTTTCGCTGGACTTTTTCAGCTAATTTTTTTCCTATGTTAACAAAAAAATCATTTGCGCAATTAGCAGATTCTAAAGGTGAAGAGCAGACTTGTGACAAACCGGAACATGATTCTCGTTGTTTTGCTGTGTATGTAACGTTTTTAATACACTTCCAGACTAGTTTACTGTTTGTTCCGGCCAATTCGAGTTGTTTTTTGTCGTAGTTAGATTTAACTTTTTTCAGCAAGTCATTACAAAAATTACGATATCTTTTGTAAGAAAGTTGTAGAACTAAATTGTCCGGATTTGATTTAGCTTTAAGATGCAGTTTGTCTCTGTGTTTCATGCAACGGATAAGTCCGGGTGTAATCCACGGTTTAACATTAAAATATTTACTACTAACACGTATGTTTACGGTATTATGCAATATTGCTTGCTGGACTTTTTGAATCAGGTATGACATGCTAGTATCTGCGTCAGCGGAATTGTAAACTGGGTCAAAATTAATGTTGCATAAATCACGTTCAAGTTTGTTTACATTTAATTTAGAAATTATTGGCGTTCGTGCTGTATATGGTAATTTACGAAATAATGAAAGTAGGACAGCCCTATGATCTGTAATAGAGGAATTTGTAACTAATGCTAGCGCTGGGAGATTAGATTTAAGCATGATATGGTCTAAGCAGGGGCCGCTTTGGTGAGTGGGAAGCGTGTGTGCGGGAAGCAAGCCGTGAAACGAGCATAAATTGAGGTATCTCTTAGCTGCGGGGTCAGTGGTTTCTGGAAGAATGTTGATATTAATATCACCTATTAATATACGATTTTTAAATGATGATAGATTTCGTAACGTCTCGTCTAGAGAGTCAGTAAAGGTATTAATATTTCTAAAACACGGCGGTCTGTACAATGCCAGTATGGCAAAGTCCGTTCCAATTTTAATTAACAGTCGATTGCACTCTAATATGTTTGGCTCCTCAACATTAATTTCTAAATTACATCTGGCATATACGACTACTCCATCGTTTTGGTTGTGATTCAACTTGGTCACATACATGTTATAGCCGGGCATGTTTGGCAAGTTGCATTGTTTATTTAACCAACACTCTGTCAGAATAATGACATCGCAGCTCATTCCAAGTCTTTGCAGAAAAACACTAACATTATCAAAATTTTTAGTTATACTTCTTATATTTTGTGTTAGTATGGTTAGCGGATGACGGGAAGAATCGATATATTGTTTGCACTGTTCAACCTCGCAAACTAGAGAATCAGATACAGAGAAGTTATCTAGGTCAGAAATTAAACTATTACTCATAAGATTTAAGCTAATAAAACAAAAAGTTCTACGAAAAAAATTAAGGTGGCGCTCTTAGGCGCCTTCATAATCTATAGAGTTAAGGTACCTTTTTTCGGCTAGTTTTCTAGCTGGGCATTCAGCATAGCCAGTCTCGTGATCACACGGCTTTTTAAAGTGCATACATGTTGCACATTTTGGTGAGTCGGCTTTCTTTGTGCACTCCTTTATTGAATGACCTACAACGCCGCAATGCCCACAGATGTTGACCTCCATCTTGCACGACTTCGCTGCATGCCCGTACTGCTGACACTTAAAACACCTCGTCACTAGGGTAAAGTCCCTGACGGGGCACGACGACCAGTTTACAAAAACTCTATCGTTTGAGATTAAGGCCTTACGAATGAGAGCAGGGACTTCAATTATATAGTTGCAGGTCTCAGAGTTCTTCTTTCCCGATTTATGGCTCAACTTAGTCAAAGACAGAAACTTTTCCAGTGACGTTTCGGGCATTTTATCGGCCAGGTTTTGATGGTAAATGCACTTGAACACTTCCGCTTCCTCCATAGTCGCAGGCACACCAATGACTACAATTCTGGGCTTCCGTTTTTGCGGCTCGTCCACCGTGAGTCCAGATGTTGTTAACTGCGTCGACTGTTTCAGTTTCAGGACGTCATCTTTGGAGTCCGTGCTAATGACGACTCCGCCGTTTCTAATCTTGCGCAATCCTCTTACGTGCAGCTTCATTTCCTCAGGGCTGATTAATTTTTGGACAAGAGATTTAGTCTCCTCGCTCGTTTTTTGCTTGTCGTTTGGATATATTGCTACCGAGCTAATGTTAGAGGGCTGAACGAATCTTGTATTTTTTTTAAGCAAGTCGGCAAATGTAACTGGTTCCGGGGAAGGCTTGGTGGACTCCTCTATACATTGTTTGAGTTCCTGGATGCGCAGCGAAATATCGTGTTTCTCCTGAAGAAAGTTGAGCGAATGGTAGTTCTGGATCGCTTTCTGTTTCAGTGCCTGGTATTCGACAGCTAATTGAGATGTGAAATGACCCACTTTGCGGCATAAAGTACTCACCCTGTTTTTCTGGTCTGAGTTTAATTTCCCTTCAGAAGAGATAGCGCACACTTAATTTAAATGCTGCTCGATCGACTTCATCCAGCCCTGGAAGTCACCTGTAGATAATATCTTCGGAGGAGCTTCTTCCTGTTTTGAGGGCGCAGGCGCAGGTAAGAGCTGCGGAGTGGGCGTGGACGGAGGGCTGCGGGACGTTAGCCCGCTCCGATTTCCAAATGGGCTGTTTTCGTGAGACATCTTCCTTAGGTTTTAAAATAATTAGCACCACTTAACATTATAATAGTTCACTAATCAATCAAAATTATTGCTAACGCCTACTGAACCGAGCTAGGTCACAATTATGCAAATGAATATTTATTTTTGTTGAGAGACACGTCCGACTTGACAGACGGATAATAAAAAAATGATGATGATAATTAATTGACTACAAAGATAAGTATGTTTTTTAATGTTACAAAATTATGTATGTGTACCTTATTACTATGGTAGTAAGGTTTATGTATAAGTGTATGTGTGTGTATGTATGGATACATCTCTTTGTAGTCGACTGTACCATCGAGCTGATCTGCACAGAAGGTGGCCATGGGAATTCAGTATTTAACCGACGTAGCCCCGTTGAGTTTGGGCTAGTTAGAACCGTCTCAATGAGTAGTTGATGATGGTATATAGAAAAGTACAGTCGGCAATAAAAGCTTGTACCATTAATTATTTTTTTGACAAAAACTTATCATACAAGTTTTAGCACGTTTCCGCGATGCGAGCGAAAAGCATAGCATATCCAGCTAACATTACTAGCGAGCTAGAGAGACAACCTTTAGGGCTACATTCGCCTTATACTTAAATGAAATTGGAATCAGTAACGTATCCCTGGAATCGACCCCTGACGGTCACCGATGCCTTCCGATTCACAACCTGCCTCGAGTCACCTCACCACACGTTCGTTGTACGGGTACTACATAACTTGACCCCGAGATTCGTTACAACTGTAAATAATCGGGGACCAGACTAACACAGATACGCCTCAGGTCGTTGGTAAGCGTTGTGAATTCCAGCCCAGGTTGTTGCCTCATTTTCTCATTCAATGTATTTTACTCATTTTATTAAAAAACAACCTTTGAAACTGCTTGCTTAAAATTCAATTTGAAATAGTGGAAAGAGATACAATACGGCGGTTGGAAAGTAGGACCGGACCACATTCAATTTAAACATTTGTTTTGCTTCAGTCAATGACTCAAGTTCGTAAGGTTTTTTTAAATTTGTTTCCATATTAGTTGACGATCCTTTTTAGGGTTCCGTACCAAAAAGGTAAAAAAGGAACCTTTATGGTGCGACTCTGTCCGTCTGTCTGTCTGTCCGTCTGTCCATCCGTCTGTATGTCACAACGTTAAATATCTCAGGAACTACTTAAGCTATCAATTTGAATTTAAGCTAAAAATTTGGAACAACTGTTAAAAGGGTTAAGACACGTGTATGGAAAATGAAATAAACATTGTAGCGGGGGTGAGTGCGGGATGCCAAGGGAAAGGCGGCGAGTTGAGGTAAAAAGTGTATTAAATTTGAAAGTATACCACTAGTACAGTCAACTGGAGATCGAGTGAAGCGTTCCCCAGCCAGAGTTTATACTCTGAAGCGGATGCACGTGTGGCTGAGACTATAGCTAGCTATGAGCACGTAGTTCCACAAGGGAAGCAGGGGGCTACAGCTAGGTATGTTCAATTACCTATAAGTGATTCGATACATTTAGCAATTAGTCCGCGACCCCAACCAAACCAGGAAAAATCTTAACAGTGCGATGCAGGATTCAGTATGGGCGAGGCGCGGACGTAACAGTGACATCTAGTGGCGTGATGGGGTACTATTAGTACTCGCGCGGTGTGACACGAGTAGTATCGCTGTTTCTACACGTTTCGTGCGTACTCCTCTGTAGATGGCGGTAGTGGTATGATTAAGATGCTACACAACGATTTACTTTCTTACAGACTCCTCCTCGGTTCCTGAAGACGACCCGGCGAAGAGAACCGTGTTCATTCGCTTTCTCAGTTCGTTGCTTTTCGTGGTTGGCCTTTTAGGGCATCTAGTTGCACACCGAATGCGGCTAAGTTGGTTCCAGTAGAGGCGCTCCCCCTTGACTCGTGGCACGTGGAACAGTTGCTCCGGACGACACCGGGGGCGCCACAACCGTAACAGGAGATGGAGGCGTCATAATAGCGGTGTAAGAGGTACTCGGTTGTGCTGCTGATGTCTGCTTGTCGGCGCCAGGTGCGCTGGATGTGGTTGTTCCAAATGTGGTACGTTCATCCGCCCTTTGCGTTTCCCGGCATTGGTCCACAGTATGGCCGGGCAACTCGCAATACCGGCAGAGCTGCGAAGACTCAGGGACGTGAGCCGCTTCCGGCTTGTACGTGTTGACGGCTGCCAGGAATGCTTCCACGATGTCAGTTTCCTTTGCACCGTCGTAGGTAAGTGTGCAGCGTGTCAAGGATCCATTCCTCGGTGACATGGCCGTCATCATGCGCTCAAACTGGGCATCCGTGAGCGTTACGGCCATGTTTGCAGATGACACGGGCTTCCTTGCCTGCCGTGCTGGTCTGGGTTTGGTCACCAGTTTGGGACCTGAAGATTTGCGTGGTGCTGACGTGGATGGTGAAGACACCTCTGACTTCGCTTCGCTCTTCATAGATCTCGGCACCTCCCAGTAGTTGCGTGAGGTCGCTACGCCTAACGTTGGGCTGCCAGTTGTAGCGGGGGGGAGTGCGGGGTGCCAAGGGAAAGGCGGCGAGTTGAGGTAAAAAGTGTATTAACTTTGCAAGTATACCACTAGTACAGTCAATTGGAGATCGAGTGACGCGTTCCCCAGCCAGAGTTTATACTCTGGAGCGGATGCACGTGTGGTTGAGACTATAGCTAGCTATGAGCACGTAGTTCCACGAGGGAAGCAGGGGGGCTTTAGCTAGGTATGTTCAATTATTTATATGTGACTCGATACATTTAGCAATTCAGTCCGCGACCCCAACCAAACCAGGAAAAATCTTAACAGTGCGATGCAGGATTCAGTATGGGCGAGGCGCGGACGTAACGTTGACATCTAGTGGCGTGATGGGGTACTATTAGTACTCGCGCGGTGTGACACGAGTAGTATCGCTGTTTCTACACGTTTCGTGCGTACTCCTCTGTAGATGGCGGTAGTGGTATGATTAAGATGCTACACAACGATTTACTTTCTTACAACATTTATATTTTCTGTTTAAATGACGAATATAAGGGGGGTTAAAAAATCAAAGTCTAGTAAATAGATCACTTTCTAAAACTGGTTTAATTTTTTTTCTACAGTGGTTAAATTTTGATTTATTAAGGAAAATGTAGAAACAAATACCATTCCCCCCTTATCTCCGTAGTTTACCAAGCGAAAATTCTGAAATAATTACATATGATTAAGAGTAACATAAATAATAGAGGAATAATAAATCGATATATCTATCTAGCTTATTTTATTTTATTTAACAAAAGTAATTTCTCAATTAAATTTGTAATTTACTTACTTTTGTATGAAATTTTATATCTATCAGATTATCGTTAAAGTCCCTTCTTTCAAATAAAAAATAAATAATCGAAATCGGTACCTACGCGTGATAAAAAGCTATCGCTGATAAACAAACATACTAGGTTGTAAGTTGTTTGTACCTACCAAAATGCAGAAGGCGCTTTGCAATGGTAACTTCTACTATGAGCTGTTTAAAATTGTTCAAGCATGAATGGGGTCTTGACATGACGGGTATGGTGTATGAAAGTTTGTACGGAACCCTCGGTGCGCGAGTCAGACTCGTACTTGACTGGTTTTTTTACTTGTTCACGAATTTCCACGAAGAATAGAAAAATAATAAAATAATGGCACAGTGTAATATACTAACTTTATCAAACTTTTCGACAGGTAATTATAAAAAAAAAAACAGAAATGTAGGCAATTCCATGAATGGTTTCGGTAAGTACCTATAGTAGGTACTTTGTTTAAGTAGAACGTCACATACCAAATAACAAAACTTTTTGAAAAATAACAAAGATATAAAAAACTTATTCTAAAACATGTCCCTGCAAAACTGTTGACACCGACTCTATTTTTCATAACCTGGCGTATAAGATCTTACTTAAAAACATTTAAGTATAATATGGTACTCGTAACATAATAAAATGTATAAAGACATAAACTATAACTAAACTAAACCTATATTATAAACCTATTAAAAGTAAATGCCCCCCAGGTCGCCGTCGTTGGCTATGGTGCCCAGAAGGCTGGCAGCGTTACCTCTTTGGATTGCTAGGCTAATCCTTTGGCCAAAGTAGCTGCTAGCCCTCAGGGGACCGATTTTTGACTTTCGAGCGCTCGAAAATTAAATAAAAGTGAATATGATTGTAGTGTCAAAATTGCAGGCACTTACTTTCTACCGATAGATTTGAATACGAGTAGTCAATATCACTCGTTTTTAAGAAAATTTAAAAACGAGTGGTATTGACTTAGCTATTTCAAAAAAGCATTTCATCATTTTTAACTGTTTTCGAGTGAAAGAGTCGAGCGCTCGAAAGTCAAAAATCGGTCCCCTGGTCTCCGGATGTTTGGATGAGCCGCTCCGAAAGTTCCTTATAAAGGGCCTTCGCGCCCGGTCCCCACGGCCCAGGGTTTCCACTCCAAACGGCGCAAACATGTAGCAAGGTTTTGCCTAGATGGGTATGTAACTATTAGCATGTATTTCTTTCGTATTAATCAATAAATGAAAAAAAAAAGCCTTTGCCGATGACAGCATAATATTTGCGCCGCTTGTGTTGCTCTGCCGTGGTGGCCGCAGCTCCGGCTTTAGAGGAAGACGCTTGGAGATGGGACGGGGCTAGCGTAACAACGGAGGTAGCGTCCCACACAAGAGTCCTCCCCAGCTTCCACAGAATGAGCGTCATGCCGTCGGGACGCTTGCCATCGTCACGAGCGATACCGTTCAGCTCTTAAATGGCCGGCACGCTAACGCAGGCAAGAGCCCTACGGATGACGTCATTCAAGGAGGCGTGGCGGGAGATGCGGCCAGCACTCTTCTGGCATGACAGGCCATGGTGACCTAGGGAGTCGACGTGCCTCACTTAACCTCTCAATAGATAGGTGCATTATATCTTAATCGTACAATTTTTCGGTGACTAATAATTTTTATATAAATAAATAAATAACTTTCTACAAGCGAGTTTGAAAGCTTAAGGGGACGGGTAGGGCAGGGCATTCTCCATACAAACGTTGTGCAAGTTTTTTTTCGTCGGTTTGGCAGTACAGAATTTCCGTTTTTCTTGCTTGTTCATATTGGATTTATTTTTTTTGTTATTATATGTAATTTTTTTTGTTAGATTTTAAAATAATGAAAAATAAAAATGCATAAAAAGATTAAAAAAATAACACCAGTAAATAGCTTACAAAAAAATAAGTGTACTGACAAAAACTTATATTTAGAGCGCAAACATAAATGAAGAAAAACTTGCACAACATTTGTATGGAGAAGGCTTGCCCTACCCGTCCCCTTAAGTAGGTACACATGATCCATGAGAGCTGCTTACAGAGTTGCATTTTCTGAATACTAATAATACCTACTTTGTTGCTATTTAGTTTCACAGATTGGAAAGTGCATTCAATTTATTTCGTGCATTTGCACTCGTTGGGCACTCTACACAGCCCCAGTTATTGAAATTGCAAACACTGAAAGAGTGCTTTGATAGCTGGGAACGGCATCGCCGCCGCACAAATTGCAATTTGTATTACGTTCATTTTGCCGGCGCCTGATATCGAGGCGATATTATACAGCGCTCCTGTTATGTGATTCACCACCTTTTCGACTCACCTCTCCCGTCTCTAGTCTCTCCTGATCCCTATATTCGTAACAGCTATGCAGACTTGGAGCTCAGACATATACCGGTTCGCCTCGGGGGAGGCGTCGGTAAGCGTCGTGAATAACAGTCCCGCTCCGTCGCCCCTCGTCCACGAATAAAGCCTTACTCAGCTAAAGGAGTTTTTAAAGAGATTTACTTTGGTTTTTTTAAGGTTCCGCAAGTAGAAAACCGCGGCGCGGTGACACGATGATATATGGTGCCGGGAATTTAACGAGAGATGCGGGATTGCAATTGTATTTGTTCGTTTTTGAGAACGCTCTGATTGCGGTTCGTGTTCGAAGTATTAACAAAACAAACAGTTGGAACTCGCGTCTGTTAAAATTGAAATCGTCACTAATCGGCAGAACCGATCGGCGATACAGCCAATCAATATGGAGGGATAATCTCGCCGTGTGGGCTGTTTGTACACACGACACGTAACAAACCGTGAAGACCTTTTCAAAAATTATGATCTCCCGTTTGGGTGCGTGTGGCTGAATTTTATTTCAACATTCGCGCGTGCCTCGACCGACACAATTTGTCGGAGTTTTAAATATTCACATGTCCCCGTGGCGTATGCTTAATATATTCCTCATTTGCATAATGTAATATTTCGCTGCGAAGTGCCGTCTAAATGTACAACACCGTGTTACTGTTTTCTTTGCCATCATTTTCTAACGCTCCTTTTACGCCTGCGGATTTGGGGTGTTTAATGTAGACCACGGAATTTTTATTGATATTATTTTGTATGTTGTAATTGCGTATACATACATAGCTGTGTCAAATGCTAAATTCAGGTATGCAAGGTGTTATGCACTTTGCATCGGAAGGTTTTTTTTTAACAACATGGTCCAAAACCTAACATCATTCAATGAATCATGATTATAGAGGATAGTGGTTTAAGCGTAATATTTTTTTTTTTTTTTTTTTTTTTTTTTTTTTTTTTTATGTTAAATCTGCAATCAGTCTCCAGACTATGATCAGATTAGTTGAATGGAAGATGGCGGGTCGTAGTTTTAGAGGCCAGTGCCCCATTCACTACTTAAAGAATATGGTTACGTTTAAGTCTCTTAACCACATTGACATTGTCGAGCAATCCAGAGGCCAATGGATTGGAGTGATAGGTAAGGCGAGCTATGTGTTGTTCCTTATAGCGGGCCACTTCGGATGCTACTGTTGGCATTTTTACATGCTCGTGAATTTCATCGTTCCTCGCGAACCATGGAGCATTGGTGATGCATCTGAGAATATTGTTTTGTACCCTTTGTAGGCAGGCTATGTTGCTGAAGCGTAATATTTAAGAGAGAAAGTTTCTAGCTGGACCTACTACAGTACGGGTGAGGAGAAATGTAGTTTTATGTCAATGTCATACAAACTTTGACGCAAAAATCTGTTCCCACTATACAGCTACTATAATACTACCACTTTGCATACTAATGCTAGTATGTACAGTATAATTCCCCAATATATAAAATACAGCCTCTATATTATTATTTACATAAATATAATGTGTAGGTAGATATTTTTGAAAGGCTGTCTGTATAGATAAGCGTTTTTCAAAAAAAGTGTAAGTACAAAACTATTTTTTTTTTCAGCATTAATTTTTTTTGTTTTTTTTACTCAAAATCTTTGAAACTATCGATCCTCATACAAGAAAAAAAGTGTCCTAAATATTTCATTCCAGATCGTCACATTTTTGTATGCAGTCTTTTTTTATTCATATGGTCGTTCCGCACTGGAAGAAAAAACTTACATAGTAAAATCTGGGACACTTTTTAGGGTTCCGTACTCAAAGAGTAAAACGGGACCCTATTATTAAGACTCCGCTGTCCGTCCGTCCGTCTGTCTGTCACCAGGCTGTATCTCACTGATACCATGATAGTTCCAGCTGAAATTTTCACAGATGATGTATTTCTGTTGCCGCTATAACAATAAATACTAAAAACACAGAATAAAATAGTTTTTTATAGATAATGGTACGGAACCCTTCGTGCGCGAGTCCGACTCGCACTTGACCGGTTTTTTTCTTGTATGAGGATCGATAGTATCAACGATTGATTCTGAGTAAGAAAAATCAAAAAAAAACGAATTCTGAAAAAAAAAAGTCTTGTACACTTTTTTTTGAAAAACGCTTAGATATTGTAGAACTCGATTGTACAAGGACCTCTTTAATTAAATTGAAATATTTTTGAATCGGAGCAGCATTTATGTAATTGCGATCGTATATTCAAACTAGTTTTTTGCCTGCGGCGCGGCGCGCGAGCGCGCCGCGGTACCTATTTGAACCTTTGACTTGTTTATTCAAAATCTGCCTGTATTTTTTTGGTTTTTGTATATCCAAGGAAAAGGAAAGTGAAATTCCGCTATGGGAAGGGAAAAGCGGTGGGTATTTTTGTAAGTAGGAATTTGCACTCTATTCTTGCTTGTGACGGGAAGGTGCGGGGGGTGTGTGTCCGCGTGGGCTCGCCCTTCGGGCCTCCGGCCCTCGGGCTCGCGTAGAGAGCGAGCTCTGAAGGGACGCTTCGGGCCTTCGGCCCTACGCGGAGCTCGGCCTTCGGCCTTCGCGTACCTGGAAGCTCACCTTCGGGCCTTCGGCCCTCAGGTTCGCTTAAAGACACTTGGGGGGCGAAGGGTTTCCGCAAGCGCACTCTGAAGGGACGCTTCGGGCCTTCGGCCCTACGCGGAGCTCGGCCTTCGGCCTTCGCCTGCCACGAAGCTCACCTTCGGGCCTTCGGCCCTCAGGTTCGCTTTTAACACACTCGGGGGCTAGTGAGTGGTAGCACAACCTTAAACTCCCGCAGCTCGGCCTACGGCCTCGCAGGACGCTTCGGGCCTTCGGCCCTACGCGGAGCTCGGCCTTTGGCCTTCGCGTCGCTCGGCCTTCGGCCTTCGCCTACCCCGAAGCTCACCTTCGGGCTTTCGGCCCTCAGGTTCGCTTAAAGACACTTGGGGGGCGTAGGGTTTCCGCAAGCGCGCTCTGAAGGGACGCTTCGGGCCTTCGGCCCTACGCGGAGCTCGGCCTTCGGCCTTCGCCTACCACGAAGCTCACCTTCGGGCCTGCGGCCCTCAGGTTCGCTTTTAAGACACTCGGGGGGTAGTGAGTGGTAGCACAACCTTAAACTCCCGCAGCTCGGCCTACGGCCTCGCAGGACGCTTCGGGCCTTCGGCCCTACGCGGAGCTCGGCCTTTGGCCTTCGCGTCGCTCGGCCTTCGGCCTTCGCCTACCCCGAAGCTCACCTTCGGGCCTTCGGCCCTCAGGTTCGCTTTTAAGACACTCGGGGGTAGTAAGTGTCCGCGTAGGCTCGCCCTTCGGGCCTTCGGCCCTCGGGCTCGCGTAATAAGCGCACTCTGAAGTGACGCTTCGGGCCTTCGGCCCTACGCGGAGCTCGGCCTTCGGTCTTCGCGTACCTGGAAGCTCACCTTCGGGCCTTCGGCCCTCAGGTTCGCTTAAAGACACTTGGGGGGCGTAGGGTTTCCGCAAGCGCGCTCTGAAGGGACGCTTCGGGCCTTCGGCCCTACGCGGAGCTCGGCCTTCGGCCTTCGCCTACCACGAAGCTCACCTTCGGGCCTGCGGCCCTCAGGTTCGCTTTCAAGACACTCGGGGGGTAGTGAGTGGTAGCACAACCTTAAACTCCCGCAGCTCGGCCTACGGCCTCGCACGCTTCGGGCCTTCGGCCCTACGCGGAGCTCGGCCTTTGGCCTTCGCCTACCCCGAAGCTTACCTTCGGGCCTTCGGCCCTCAGGCTCGCTTTTAAGATAATCGGGGGTAGTAAGTGTCCGCGTAGGCTCGCCCTTCGGGCCTTCGGCCCTCGGGCTCGCGTAATAAGCGCACTCTGAAGGGACGCTTCGGGCCTTCGGCCCTACGCGGAGCTCGGCCTTCGGCCTTCGCCTACCACGAAGCTCACCTTCGGGCCTTCGGCCCTCAGGTTTGCTTTTAACACACTCGTGTTAGTGAGTGGTAGCACAACCTTAAACTCCCGCAGCTCGGCCTACGGCCTCGCAGGACGCTTCGGGCCTTCGGCCCTACGCGGAGCTCGGCCTTCGGCCTTCGCGTCGCTCGGCCTTCGGCCTTCGCCTACTTCGTGAAAGACACTCGGGGGCCTATACGCACAGTCCTATACTCCCGCAGCTCGGCCTACGGCCTCGCTGGACGCTTCGGGCCTTCGGCCCTACGCGGAGCTCGGCCTTCGGCCTTCGCGTGCCTCGAAGCTCACCTTCGGGCCTTCGGCCCTCAGGTTCGCTTGTAAGACACTCGGGGCTAGGAATAGTAGCCCAACTTTAAACTCCCGCAGCTCGGCCTACGGCCTCGCAAATTTGTTTTGCCCATACCGTCCGCCATTTTGGATTTTTTCCAAAATTTTTTTCTTTTTACAACTCTTTGGCCCCTCAAGTCCCCGCATGCCAAATCTCGCCGCGCTGCGACCAACTTGAAATTTCAAAAAAAAAAAAGTTTTTTTTTCGGCCAAAAAAAAATGCAGTTGTACTCCGCTTGGGAACCTTTATGACATTTGGTCGAGACCGCTATTCAAAAGTCGAGCGGTTTGGTCGGAAAAAAAAATCGAAAAAATTCCCCATACAAAATTTTTTTTAGAGCTAAAAAAAAAAAAAAAATATTTTCAGAATTTAGAGCCATATAGGATTCCGCTAGCCAAATTTCAGCGCTCTACAAGCATTTTGAAAAAAAATTAAAAAAAAACTTCGTTTTTTTTTAATTTTTTTTCCGTCATCAAAAACTGCACGCAGTTCCCTATAACATTTGGCCGAGCACCCCTAACCTAGCTGTTACCGTTTAGCCAGGCTGAAGTGCAACTTTTTTCCTGGAGCCAAATCTCCAAATGTCAGATTTTTCTGGGGGTCACATTGATGACAGTTACACTTTTGCCATACAAGTCAAAGCTCCATTTACACTCCTTCATGGAGAACAACCATATGAATGAGAAATGAGTCGTGCTGGAGCTTTATAGTATATTATTAAGGGGCTTACAGCTCCCAATGACCTTCGATCTGTTACTGTCCGTTTTTTCGTGTTTTTTGTGGCTTACCGTATTAACAACTACGAGGGTTACCGAAACAGTCAAAACTCACCGTTTTCGAGATATATGGCACCAAACTTTGGCAGTTTTAGGCCAAAAAACCAGTTTTTTGGACGTAAATTTGGGAAAATGAGTTATAAATAAAAATCTCTCTTGGGTTGTTAGAGACGTCAATAAGGAACAGTTACATGTAAATTTCATATATAAAAGTGCATAAACAACATACTAATATTGAAAACAGAGCTTTTTTGGACCATGTTTGAATAAATCATAAAAAAATATGTGTACATTTTTTTCTAAAAAACTCTCTTGCAAAAGTAGATTAAGGATTGAACAACCGATTAACGTTTGTACCATAAATGTATCTATTGTTATGACGGAGGAATATCAACTCAAAACACATCGAAACTAGTCAATTAGCGCTTGGAGCCCCTTAAAGCAAAAAAGAACTGTGCTTATTCTATTTCCTGCATTAGGCTCTTTAGACTGGCATTTTAGTATTTATTACCTTTACAACACTATGATATCATAGGTAGAACTACCTAAGTATATAAAATAATCTAGGTACCTACTATGTTTAATGATACCTAATCCTTATATCATAAATGAATGAAAGGTGCTTGGGGAATTATCTAAAGCAGAGTTAAAGGTGTTATCCTCGTCCAGCTGTGTCGCATAGTATCGAAATCGTGCCTACATATCTAGTATTACAGGGACTTTTAGTATTCCGCCGGGACCCATTCATTTTGTTGGGATAAATTGTAAGTAGGTACATGTTAATCCGTAACATAAACTACGTGCGTGCAAACTGGGGATCCATCGAACTCAACGCATTGGTTTGATATAAAATTTACATTGGTCGCGTGCGCTTCCATCCGCACGCGCCGTTCCTCAGGAGTCAAAACGAGTACGCGCGTAAAAATGTGATTCGAGAAAAGGATGGTACGGCCGTGCCTCTTTGTTTTGCTCGACTTGGCCCCCAGATATTTATATCAATCCATTTACAAATACGCCAGCGTTTTTTAGTCCAGCATACTTTTTTCAAAACTAAATACGATTGAATATGACGAATTTATTCTTAGTTCTGTAGGTCGATCACGTAACGCATTGTACGCGCGTCAGTTAGGTCTAAATGTCACTTTATATATGGAAATTGACAGTTAAATTGTACCGACGCACGTTCGGAACGTTACGTGATTACCCCTCTGCGCTAGTACTTATTTACTTTCTCAAACAATGAATAGGAAGAAGATATTCGAGTGTCGAAAGATATTCGCGGAGAGTGTCGCACCCGCACTGTTTTGATTTTCGCGCTTATTGTCGTTATTATTGCGACCTAATTATAAAACTTACCCGTCTTTCCCAAAACAATCATTTCATAGCTTCAGCCAAAAATACAACAAAAGCAACATGGCAAGTTATTAAACAAACGAAACAACACTTCCCTAAAGAGCCTATAGTACAAATAAAGCAAGGCAATAGTATCGCATCTAAACCCAAAGACATAGCGAATGCGTTTAATGACCATTTCATAGACCAAATAAAAAGTAGTAAAAAAAAATACGCAATTTCAAGCTTTTCAAGTAAATTGTCCGCAAACTATTTTTATGAGACCGACCACTCCACACGATATATCTACAATTAAGTCGTTAAAAGACACAAACAGTGTAGGACATAATGGGGTGTGTACCAAAGTAATAAAGTACGTATCTGACATCATTACATCACCTTTAAGCCACATAATTAATCTTAGCATAGAAACAGGGATCTATCCTGATAATTTGAAAATAACTATTATCAAGCCACTGCACAAAAAAGACTCTAAAACTAACATGGCTAACTATAGGCCCATTGCTCTTGTTTCCGTTTTTTTTCTAAAATCTTTGAAAAGGTGATTTGCGAAACAGTCTACATTTTTTTGGAAAATCATAAATTGTTGGTATCTGAGCAGAAGGGCTTTCGAAAGCATTGAACTATAAATATGGCTGTCTTCGATCTTATCCACCCTATTATCTTGAGTTATGGATGTATTTGTATATAAGTATCTATATGTATGTATCTATTATATATATCATCGCCTAGTACCCACAACACAAGCCTTACTGAGCTCACCGTGGGCCTAGGTTGATTTGTGTAAGATTGTCCCGTAATATTTATTTATTATCAATTCGGTGGATAAACGAAAACAAATATGTGCCATATTTATGGACATGACGAAGGCATTCGACTTTGTCGACCATGCGATCCTATTGAGAAAGCTTAGTTACTATGGCATCCGTGGAAATGTATTTGATCTCATAAAGTCATTTTTAAGCAATAGAATACAATATACAGAATTGACACAGATATGCCTAAACACAAAAATGCAAGAGACATACAGGTCTGAAAAGCGAATAAGTCTATATGGAGTCCCCCAGGGCAGCGTTTTAGGACCACTCTTGTTCCTAGTATACATCAATGATCTCCCACAGCACATTGAATACCCAATGGTTTTTTTCGCAGACGACAGTACAGTTGTAATTGAGTGTAATAATATTCATACTTACGAATTTGAAATTAACAATACACTTTGTCATATTATTAAATGGCTGGAAAATAATAATTTATTGATTAATCTAAATAAAACCAAAATAATTCATTTCAAGCAACGTGCCTCCACTTCTTCCATCCATTGTGGCTATCAAGGATCTTCAATTGAAGCTGTCAATGACACCAAGTTTTTAGGGCTCCATATCGACAGTAAGCTGACATGGAAGCCTCACACTGAAGCCATTTGTAAAAAGTTGATCCAATTTGCTTATGCTTTGTACAAACTTGCTAAGCAGGCAAGTGTTGAGGCTGTCATGACGGCATACCACGGTTTCGTGGCATCGACCTTGCGCTACGGCATCATATACTGGGCTAACTCCACCAACAGAGAGGCTGTCTTTAAAGCGCAGAAAAGGTGTATAAGAGCAATCCGCGGACTTAAACAAACCGACAGTTTTGTGTCGCATTTTAAAGATATAAAAATCCTTACATTTCCATGTCTCTATATATTTGAAACTGCGGTCTTTGTGAAAATGAACCCATGTCTGTTTAGGAAGGTCTCTGAGGTTTTTCCAAGGAGTACTCGATACCGTCACAAGCTATTTACGGAGTGCGCGGAGTGAGTATTTATGGAGTACTGCCCTCAAGAGTAAAAGCGTATTCTGTATCGCGAGTAAAATATTTAACAAACTCCCTGATAAACTCAAGGAATTGCCTACGCCTGTATTTAAGAATAATTAAAAAAAAATACTTATTGAGAAATGCTTTTATTCAGTTACAGGCTTCCTGGCTTGTGACCTATTATAAATTTAATTTATTTTTATTGCCTTACTTTATAAATATTCTAATGACCAATTGTATTTTTTGACATGTTATCTTTAATTTTCAATTGTATATTATAATTTTACTATTTGCGAGTATTTATGACAATTTGACTTTGACAGATGACACATTTTAATTTTAATTTATGTAGATCATAAACTACATTTACCTAGTTAAAAAAATCGTATTTGACATATTAAACTGAATTATTTTGAATTGTAATAGGTACCTAACCGAATTGTTCTATGTAGTTTAAAATTGTATACTGACATGTTATGTATATTGTTTTTTTTTATTGTTTTATCTATTTTTAGTTTACTTTTTATATTTATGTTTTTTAAATTGTACTTTGACATGTTATATGAATTATTTTGAATTTTAATTAAGTAATTATAATTGTAAGCTTGTTTTTGTACGCCTAAAGGCAAAACATAGTGATACTAACATTTTCATCTTAAGACCACTGTAACTAGATGTACCTATGTTTAACAAATAAACACTTTTGAGTTTAACAAATAAACAGAGTTTGAGTTTGAGTTTTATTAAATGGGCCGTTTTAAGCATTGTTTGCAGTAACCTACCACTTACAAAAATAAGAATATCAAAAAAAAAAACAAAACATACTCGTACAGAACTGATATTGAATATAACGAACTAACTAAATAGCACACCGGCAATAATATTGATTATAATATATTGATCTTATATTTAAAGTAATCATTTATCCAGGGTAAAAAACCTGGGAGGATACACTCAAGAACGTTTGTATGGAAAAATTACTCCAAATGTTTCCTCTATTCAAAAACAAAAGTAAAAGCCGGTACCTAAACAGTCTTGCCTGAAATCGGTTACAAACAAGGCTGTTATACGGACCTACTAGTGGCACTTTTATGACGTGGTGTCTAACTGTCCACCCATAAGACTCAACTAATATCATACCAACTAAATAGACACATACTGTCCCTTTTAAAAATAACACTTGGTTCCTTCGCCTTGTGACGATACCTTTTAATACTTAAATAGGTATCCTTAAAATTTCGAGCCTCTAAAACCCGTTTAATCCTTAGGTACGCGTAATCTAAACAACATAAGCATCTGAAAAGCATAGCAAGAAAATGGCTTATCAAGATCTCGTGCTCGGCTCGGCGCTGCCGCTCCCTGCCGTTAAAATGTCACTCCACGGAATCGTTAAGAGTTTTCAAAAACCCATCGATCGCTATTGGTCCATCAGGCCCAACACCGACCCCTGGGGGATTCGAGTCGTTTCAATTGTTTACTCATATCTTTATTTGTGCGTTGCTTGGAAAAAGAAACCTTGTTTTATAGGAGTTTCAATTAGTACACATGCTGAAGCGGTATACGATTGTCCGAAAGTGTTGGACATTACTTTTGTGCCGATGGGAATTCGAGACACCATTTCCGGGAATAGAAAATTTTAGGGTGTTTTTTTGTTGTTAGTCTTGGTAATGCGTTATTAATGTTCAATAAGGGCTAATCTCGCTAATTAAATAGCAATCTTTATTTAATTTGCGACTATGTTGATATTTCCTTCCTTTTCATCCATAATTTACATTACAAATAAAGTTTTAACCGACTTAGATTAGGTACAACGTCAAGCCTGAACATGAACATTTCCATATTTCCTTTCCACTTTACCACATGAACTGCTTGCCGAGAGTAAATGTGTTAATTATTTAAGAAAAAACCCAAATTGCTGTATGTGGGCCGATAATATTTAAGTAGTTCCGTCGATTCCTCAAGGATCTTAAAAACACCTTTGGCACTTCCTTAATTGCTACTGTAAAGGAATCATATCAGAATCTGGGATTTAGATACTTTTATAGTTTCAAGTAAATCATTGAGGAGTCATATGCATATTTTAACGGCCTCCGTAGCCCAGTGGGTAGTGACTCTGCCTACGAAGCTGGAGGTCCCGGGTTCGAATCCCGGTCAGGGCATTTATTTGTGTATTTATCACGAATATTTGTTCCTGAGTTATGGATGTTATGTATGTATATAAGTATCTGTATGTATGTATCTATTATATATATCATCGCCTAGTACCCACAACACAAGCCTAACTGAGCTTACCGTGGGCCTAGGTTGATTTGTGTAAGATTGTCCCGTAATATTAATAATAATATTAGTAATATATAAATAAATAAATAAATATTATGGGACAATCTTACACAAATCAACCTAGGCCCACGGTAACTGTGTGTATGGTAAATATGTGGTTAAACATGGTCGCTTACAAAGTTCCTCATAAGAAGGCTCAAAGTCACCCAAAGGGCAATGGACAGGGCTACGAGGGCTGTTTGATAAGTACCCGTGTTTAGAAAAAAAAAACATATTTTTTTGTATATGTATATTTATTTCTCTACGTAGTCACCTTTTAACTCTATACACTTGTTCCAGCGGTATTCTAGCTTTAATAAGCCATCCAAAAAATAAGATTTCGGAAAGTCGTCGAAATAGGCCTCTGTGGCGGCGATGACCTCATCATTTGACGCAAATCTCTTTCCGCCGAGCCATTTTTTTAGGTTTGGGAATAAAAAAAAGTCGCATGGGGCTAAGTCTGGTGAATATGGTGGATGCGGCAGCAATTCATAGCGTAATTTTTCTAATTTTGCCCCTGCGATTTTGGACGAGTGAGCTGGTGCATTGTCATGGTGGAAAAGAACTTTTTTCTTTTTTAAATGCGGTCGTTTATTCCTTAAAACGGAATCAAATTCACCCAATAAATTTGCGTAGTATTGCCCTGTTATCGTTTTTCCTTTTTGTAAGTAATCAATATGTATGATCCCTTGCGAGTCCCAAAAAACGGTCGCCATGACCTTTCCGGCCGATGGGACGGTCTTTGCTTTTTTTGGAGCTGATTCGCCTGGTAAAATCCACTGCTTTGATTGTTCTTTATTTTCTGGGGTAAAGTTATGAATCCACGTTTCGTCTACTGTCACAAAACGCCGCAAAAATTCATTCGGATTGCTTTTATACTTTGCTAAACATTGCTTCGAAGTAGTCATTCGGGTAAGCTTTTGTTCCTCGGTGAGCAAACGCGGCACCCATCTTGCAGATACCTTTTTCATTCCTAATTTGTTTTCTAAAATATATTGTACCCGCTCGATTGAAACATTAATAGTGTCAACAATTTCTCTAAGCTTTATTCGGCGGTCGGCTAATACGATATTTTCAATTTTCTTGACCATCTCTTCCGTAGTCACCTCAATAGGGCGGCCTGGGCGGTCTTCGTCAAAGACGGATGTTCTGCCCCGTTTAAACTCGTTATACCAATATCTGATAGTTGTCATAGAAGGTGTATTATCTTTGTAAACAGCTTGCATTTGTACTTTTATCTCATCACATGTTTTTCCTCCCAAAAACAGAAAACGAATCACAGAACGATACTGTTCTTTCTCCATATTTGCAATTGATTTGCAATTAAAATCGAAATCTGACATTCAACAGCCGTTAAACGAAAAAAAACAAAAGAATGCTGTGATATATTTTTAATTTTTCCGGGTCATGAAGGATGCCTTAAAACGGTCGTATATATATTTTCAGCCAGTGATAAGAATAACATTTGAAAACGGGTACTTATCAAACAGCCCTCGTATGTTGGGAATTTATCTGCGTGATCGCATCAGAAATGAGGCTATCCGCAGCAGAACCAAGGTAACCGATATAGCCCTCCGAATCGCTAAACTTAAGTGGCAGTGGGCGGGGCACATTGCACGTAGAGACGATGGCCGTTGGGGCGGAAAGGTTCTCGAGTCGCGACCACGTACCGGAAGGCGAGGCGTGGGTAGGCGGGCTGGTGGACAAGGTGGACTGATGACCTGGTAAGTTGACTGGTTGAGGGAGGCCTATGTCCAGCAGTGGACGTCACTCGGCTGATATGATGATGTGGTTTCATCATCAGTTCCACTTCACCAAATTTGTGATTTCTGATTGAAAATGCTACATGCGTGCGTAATATATTTGAAGAGTTCCCTCAATTCCTCATGATCCCATCATCCAACTTGAGTTTTGATAACATCGGGACCAATCTGGAAGCATATTCTACTTTCAAATATGAAAAGAATTGTACGAATTTTTTAGGCAAAAAAATAAAACCGAATTTAGAACCTCCTCCCTTTTTTGGAAGTCAGTTAGATTATTGTATGGAGCCCCTTAACCTGAAAATTTTGAAAACAATTACAACTTAAACCAAGTTATTATATAAGTTGGCGATGATCAATAATTAAACCTATATTAACCTATACACGTGGCCTCGGGAGATTAACAGTGAAGCGAATAACATAATAGTAAATTTGTGATGAAACCGAGTAAGGTTTTATTAGAATAACATGTAGGCTAAAATTTACACGCGCATTCAATATTTTATATCATTATCATTTATATGGGCTATATTATACTAGAAAAGTGGGTAGTTTTTGCTTGAAAGTAACAAACTTTCAAACATTCTCACTGAGATTCAAATATTGATAATGCACACAAACATTTATAACTATAAGGTAGACGTCCCAATGTTTGACACCTTAATTCTAATAATTGACACCCTGTTGTACATTCTATTGCTATGTATTACGATTGAAGGTGCCCAGTAATCGACCAGTATCGAGCACTGGCATTTTTTCCTTAATATTAGTAGGATAAAGGAAGTACTCAGAGATTGTGTTTTTCCGCATCTTTCCAAGTAACAATGATTATCTAAATCCAAATTTACAGCTCTTACATTTTAGCGGCGCGGCGCTCCGAACGTTAAGCGAAGTCCTCGGAATTAACTCCTCCATTTTGCATTGCCGATTGTCTTGTTCATTGAGAAATTACTGTTCCGATTGCCCTGACTTATCTTGCGATTAGATCGACCCTCTAGATTTTATAGCTTGCTTTAAATTTATGCATATTTTAAAGGTTAGTTGAAAGCAACTTCGTCCGACGTGGTATACTGACCTGTGTCTTGCAACATCGGTAATCGAATTCTACTTTGAATGGCAGAAAACAGAAATACCAATTGAACTAAATACGTATATTTAGTTCAATTGGTATTTCTGTTTTCTGCGATCAATCATGAAATGGCGGCGTTTCACGATATATCTTTTTAGGGTTCCGTAGCCAAATGGCACAAAACGGAACACTTATAGATTCGTCATGTCTGTCTGTCTGTATGGGATTAATACTATAATATAGTCATTAGGATAAAATATAGCAATATATTCTCATTTTCGGTAACCTATATAGATTGACATGCTTGGTTATGCTTTCATCTTCAAAAACAAAAAAAAAACAATGACTTAAACTTAATTTAAAAAAAACATCTCTCTTTCACACATGTTATGATAGTCCGTTCAACTGTCAACTCTACATATCAAGTTATCTAGGTAAACCTGTAATTGGCCATACTACTGTGTATTATAGTATAAGTTACATACTTTGTATTGCTGTTGGTTTTCTGAATAAATAATAAATAATAATATATATATATTTATATATATATGCATACTTAGTCCAAGTTAGCATTTTTTTCTTTTGACACCATAATTATTATCGCTCAGGTTTACAAATTGATCAATATCATTAACTTGATATAGTATCCGTTGAGTATTCAACCGTCAGAAATGTATAAATAATATTACATTTGATACACATTGAATACTTAACTTGTTTGAATTTGATATCACATCTCACTAACGTTTACATCTGTGGTCGTCTTTACCCAACAAGACAACCCATTACAGAATACCTTTACCTGTCCACCTATATATTAGTATTTTCTACCTTGCTACAGTGTACATAATCCGATCAACAAGGATTTTAGTTTCTACTATGAAATAGAAATAGAAATAGAAATAGAAATGTTTATTGCATATCACATTACAGACGTAGATGGTATTAATAAGTAGGTATACATGTGACACCCTGCAAGGGCACAGCAATATCAGAGGGCTAACTAATTACAATTATTAATAGTAAAGTTATACATTAAAAAGCCTGATAAGAAAAAAGAAAAACACACATCAAGATTTTTAACTTTTAGGCATCATTAAAGTATTCCTTCAAGTTATAAAAACATCTGTTTGTTAAAAACATTCTCAATTGTTTGTTAAACAGTTTTGGACTTTCCAGATTCTTTATAGCATTAGGAAGGTGATTATAAATTTTGATAGTCATATAATGAGGGCTACTGCAGACTAGTTTTAATTTCGAGAATGGCAGGTTAAGTTGGTTATGGTTACGATCATTTCTTTTAATTTGAGTTGTGTCTTTCGGTGAAAATAAATTTATCTGATTCCTAACAAATTTACATGATTCTAATATATAGATGGAAGTAACGGTTAGTATTTGATGTTTGATGAAGTAGGGTTTGCATGACACCATTTGGTCTATATTAACTAAAATTCTGATGCACTTCTTTTGCAAAATAAATATTTTATCAATGTCACTGCTATTTCCCCAAAGGACTAGGCCATATGATATTCGCGAGTAAGCATATGAATAGTATGCCGTAAGGGCTGTCTTAAGGTCAGTTACTCGCTTTAAATGTTGGAGGGCATAGATAAAAGACGACAATTTTTTTGTTAATTTTTGTATATGATATTTCCAGCTCATATTTGAGTCTAATTCTATACCTAATAAGGTGGCAGAACTCACAGTCTCTATTTTTGAATTTTTATATATATAATCTATTGGTAATGCAACTTTTTGATATGGTTTAAATTGGATTATTTTTGTTTTTTTCAAGTTGAGCTCCAAATTGTGAGATTGCAACCAGTTTGTAATTTTATTTAACGTTGAGTTTAACTTATTTTGAATTTCTAGCGTGCTAGAGCAAGGAAGCAATGCAGATATGTCATCTGCGAAAAGCGTACTATGTTCATCTAATATGTTAGGAAGATCGTTTATATAAATGAGGAACAGAACACACCCTAAGACGCTACCTTGGGGGATAGAGCCCTTCACGGGGACTCTATCGGATCTAATGTGTTGTATTATAGCTGTATCAAAGTCTGTGTGTTCTATTTCTACATATTGAAAGCGATCATTTAGATAAGACTTAAACCACTCCAGGGCAACACCTCTAACACCCGTATTATATAATTTGTCTAAAAGGGTTTCGTAACGGACTCTATCATAGGCCTTACTCATGTCGAGTAAGAGACCTACAGCATATTTTTTTTTGTTAATAACGTTGAAGATTTCCTGGACATATTTATAAATTGCTAGGGTAGTAGAATAATTCTTCCTAAATCCATTTTGGTTTTTATGAAAAATATTGTATTTTTCGCAAAAACTATGTGTACGTGAACAAATCTATCTATCTATCTATCTATATCTTCTATACATATAATAAAGCTGAAGAGGGTCGAAAGTCTGAACATGGAATGGATTCGAAAAAAATTGGCTAGGGATACTTAGAATCGACAACAGAACACGTTCGAACAGTTTTTAGAATTTTTGTCTATTTGTCTGTTTATCTGTTTGTCTGTTTATGTGACCGCGCATCACGTGAAAACGGCTGAACCGATAAAGATGAAATTTTGTATAAGAGATAAATTGAGTCCTAGGAAAGGACATAGGATAGTTTTTATCCCAGAAATCATCCTCTAAAGGGATAAAATTGGGGGTGGAAATCTGTATGGATCTACTTAAACAGCTGCACCGATTTGGATGAAATTTGGTATGTAAATAGGAGTCCCAAGGAAGGTCATAGGATAGGTATCATCCCGGAAATCATCCCCTAAAGGGGTGATATGGGGGGGGTGAACATTTTGATGTAACCCATTTTGATGAAATTTGGTGTAAAGATGTGTTAAGTCCTGGGAAAGGACATAGGATAGTTTTAAATGTGAAAATTACCCCCTAAGGAGGTGAAATGGGGGGTGAAAATTTGGATGGGACCCGTTTAGATGAAATTTAGTAAAGAAATAGTTTGAGTCCTGGAGAATACAACAGATAATTTGAATCCCGAAAATCATTCCCTAAGGGGATGAAATAGGGGGTTAAAAATTTGGATAAACCCCATGTAGATGAAATTTGGTTTAGAGATAGTAGGCATCCCAGGAAAAGACAATGCGTAGATTTTATCACGAAAATCATCTTCTGAGGCGTTTAAATTAGAGATAGTTTGAGCCCTGGGAAAGGACATAGGATAGTTTTAATTCTGAAAATCACCCCCTAAGGGGGTGAAATGGGAGGGGAAAATTTGGATGGGACCCGTTTAGATGAAATTTGGTATAGAGATAGTTTAAGTCCCCGACATTACAACGGATAGTTTTAATCCCGAAAATCATTCACTAAGAGGATGAAATAGGGGGTGAAAATTTGGATAAAATCCATGTTGATGAAATTTGGTAGGAGATAGTAGGAGTCCCAGGGAAAGACAATGCGTAGTTTTTATCCCGAAAATCATCTCCTGAGAGGGTCAAAATTTGGATGGAACCCATTTGAATACAACTTGGTATTGAGATAGTTTGAGTCCTGGGAAAGGATATAGGATAGTTTTTATCCCGGAAATCATCTCCTGAGGTGGTGAAATTAGGGGTGAAAATTTGGATGGAACCCATTTAGATTAAATTTGACATAGAGTTAGATTGAGCCGCGGGGAAGGACAGCGGATGGCTTTTATCTCTAAAATAATCCGCTAAGGGGATAAAAATGGGGTGAAAATTTGGATGGAACACATTTACGGCTAAGCGATAGTTGGAGTCCTGGAGAAGGACATAGGTTAGTGTTATCCCGAAAATTATCCCCTAAGGGGGTCAAAATTTGGATGTAACCTATTTCGATGAAATTTGGTAAAGAGATAGTTTGAGTCCTCGGAAAGGACAAAGGATAGTTTTTATTCCGGTCATCATACCAAAAGTGGGTGAAATGGGGGTGAAAATTTTGATGGAACCCATTTAGATGAAATTTGGCATAGAGTTTGAGCTGCGGAGAAGGACAATGGATAGCTTTTATCCCGAAAATAATCTCCTATTTCATGGGGGGTGAAAATGTAGGTGGACCCTATTTAGTTGAAATTTGGTATAGAGATAGTCGGGGAAGGACAATGCATAGTTTTTATCCCGAAAATCATCTCCTGAGAAGATGAAATGAGGGGTAAAGATTTGAATGGAACCCATTTAAATGATATCTGGTACAGAGATAGTTTGAGTCCCGGGGAAGGACGTAGAATAGTTTTAACCCAAGAAATCAGCCTTTAAAGGAGGAAAATTGGGGGTGAACATTTGTATGGAGCTACTAGACCGGCTGCACCGATTTAGATGAAATTTGGTATAGAGACAGTTTGATTCCCGGGGACAGGTCCCGGGAAAGGACATTATATAAATTCTAACTTGGAAATCATCCCCTAGGGGTGAAATAGGGAATTAAAATTTGTATGGATGGAACCCATTAAGATGACATTTGGTATAGAGATATATTTTGTCCCGAAAATCATCCCCTAAGGGGGTGAAATGGGGGATGAATATTTGGATAAAACCCATTTAGATGAAATTTGGTTTGAGTTCCGGGAAAGGACATGGGATAGTTTTTATCCCGGAAATCATCTCTTAAGTGCCTGAAATGGGAGGTCAACATTTATATGGAGCTACTATACAATCGTTGCACCCGTTTAGCTAAAATTGTCTCGGGGAAGCACATAGGATAATTTTTATCCCGGAAATCAATCCCTTAAGGGGAAATGGAGGGTGAACGTTTGTATCGAGCTACGATATAAACGAGTTCTACGCGGACGAAGTCGCGGGCAGAAGCTAGTAGCACATAAATACAACATAAAATGTCACGCTCGCATTAAAGGTCTTTGCTTACGGCAGCGGTGTCGTTGATCGGGTCGCAACCTTCATGCAGATGCGCATCATACTCGTGAACGGGTGCTGTTTGTGGAGTGGAGTCCGTTCAGTTCATGTTTGCAAGGACGACACGTAACTTTTTTACAGTGTTCAGGGGAATTGAAATGAGAGATCTCACTCTGTTCTCATTTGATTATATAAATGTACTAGCTGTTGCCCGCGACTTCGTCCGCGTAGAACATGTTATCGTCTAAATTTTTATTTAAGGAATTTATCTAATCGTATGGCATACATTATTTGACCTTTGAGTTTGTCACTTTTTAGTACCACCCAGGGGACACGTGCGGGGTTGTGGTAGGTAGCTCCTGCGAGCGCAAGTGACAGTTGTCCCCCCTTTGTGAAGTGAGTGGGCAACTCGACTGTTAGAGGTTCTTAAGCCGCCCGAAGGCCTCTAACTCGGCTTAACGACTACTGTCATAGACAGCATCCGGGATCAACTGCTTAGCGTGCCTTCCAAAAGCACGGAAGCGCTCATTTATAGTAACCACTCAAACAGGCGGTCACCCATCCAAGGACTGACCGCTGCCATCTTTGCTTTACCTGCGTTATCGTTTCCGATTCGCTTAATTAAGGCCCTACCCCGAGCCAGATATGCAAAAATACCCCAATCATATCCTATTTTTGTGCGAAACGTTGATATTTGTAGACTTGCGAAAAATATATAACATTCTTGATTATATTATGTTTTCATCCACAGCTTTCAGTACACGATTCATAACACTTCGCTCGATACAATTAATTCCCAAAGTAACCTCCAATTCAAATTTTACTCCAACTTTACTTGTTATTTTACTACGCAACACTATGAAACAAAAAAAGGAGAAAAATCAATTATAACTAAAATAGTTAATTGACAGCTTCCAAAGTTCAATAATTTGAAGCAATATTTTTAAAATAAATAAACATCGTCAAATTCTATCGTATAATGATATCGACTTACGGCCTGCAAGGTCTATCTCCGTCACTCTTTCTAAATGTGACAGTGATAGCTGAGCGCTCGTGCCAGAAGGACCTGTACTACGTTTCCCAAAAAAATAAAAGTTTTTATTTAACTTGCCTTACAAATATATATTGTAGCGTTAGTTGTCAAAACTGTGTTGTGTGTCTTAGTGATATACCGTGTGCACAAAACATTTATTTTGTAACGAAGTTATTATGGGTAACAAACAATTTAATAAAAAGAAAAAATCTCGAAAAAGACAACATATAAGATTCCAAAAAACAATGCATGGAACAAACGTAAGTAAAAATGTATATCTACTAAACAGTGACAAAAGTGACGATGCATATACTCTAGAATTTCACCCGCTAATGGTAAGCATTGGTAGCGCAGTGGTTTCAGTGATTGAAAATAATGGTGGCCTAAAACTGTCCAACCTGCCGAGAGTTCGAGTCTCGGCTCGTAATTTTGCACATTTTAAACTTTTTGCTTTTTTATTTTTAGGAAAAGGAGAAATTTTTGGATATTTTCACAGCCGAACAAAATACTAAATCGTACTACTATACTAAATACCTACGTCGCTCGTAACTTCGTGCGTTGCAATAAATACCTACCTACCTATAGTGGCGGCGTACAGTCAACCAATTTGATTTCTAGGCCACTTCGTACCTTGTCACAATGACAATGATATGAGACCTCTAGGGGCTTTTACTGTGACAAGGTACGAAATGGCCCAGAAATCAAATTGGTTGACCGTACGAAAATAAATGGTCGCGTGACCTTAGTTAGATACCTACTGATTGTCCATCAGCGCAGATATGCTTATTTTTATTTATGCTTCGAATTGATCTTCTCAAATATTTAGACATATTTTGTACTTATTTTCTTAGATTGCTACATGTACACTTAGTAAATGATCGCCGAAAACTAAATAAAATGTCGTCAATAATATCGTACGAGATACATTATAAAGAATAAACGCCCTCATCAGTTATTTGATATTGAAGAGGTAAATGCACCTACACTGATAAAATGCAATAAGGTTGCCGAGTAAATCCCGGAAATAAAATCCCGGGACTTACTAAATTATTCGCACTGTCGTTAATTTTTATGAACTTTCGTATTTTTTTTATGAACTGATAGGAATAGAGATGTGTCAACTCGGTTTGCCAAACCGAGTTACGCGCAACTTCGAAATTCCCGACGGCGGACGAAACCATGGCAGCGCGGGCGAGGCGGGACGGAGCAAACCGAACCGAAGTAAACCGTCAAAGACACAAAGACAAGATCTTTCTTACAATCCGACACAGATGGTCAACAAATGGTATTGGTGACCTTTTGTTTATAGATATTAGGCTATTAGCTAGGTAGGTAGGAAGGGTAAGCGAGTGCGTTTCGAAGTTTAAACTTATATTTATGGTTCAGTTACGAAATGACATTCTGAATGGTAACTTTGCCTGTAACGGCTTCCTTGATACCCGAAATCCACTGTAAAAAAGTTAAATAGTGTTGTGAGTGCGAAAGTGCGTTATAGATAATGTAAATAATAAAATACCTTTTTCGAGCGTATGTATGTATGTGTGCCCGTATGTATGTATGTAAGTATGTATGTATGAATGTGTAGCCTAAACCATTTGACGGATTTCGACATAATACTTATAGTTTTCACTTTTATTATTATTATAATAACAGTAAATGCACACTGATAAAATGCAAAAGGGTTGCCTGAGTAAGTCCCGGAGATTAAAATCCCGGGACTTGCTATCCGTATTTTCGTAACGTTTTAGGTATTTTTTCCATGAACTGATAGTTATTCTATTTTGGTAAAGTAATCAACAGACGTCTAAATACCAGTTGCACTAATTTCGATTTTAGATTTCATTTGGGTCTATGAGCGGCCTTAAGGAATGAATTATAAAAAACAACAGTTTTGTAGTATTTTAGTAAACAGTCCGAAGTTACAAATCTCTCACTTTCAAAATTGCTTGCAAGTAAGAAATTTGTAACTACGGTTTCAGACTGTTTACTCATAGTAAACAGTCTGAAACCGAAGTTACAAATTTCTTACTTAATAATGCCTTGCTGTCTATTCAAACCACCTTTTAACCTTCTTAGGCGATGAATTAAAAAAAACGCTGAAATAAAACACTTTAAAGTAGTCTTTAAGTTTTGTAGTCTTTTAGGAGACAGTCTTAAACCGAAGTTACAATCCCTTACTTTAAAAATGTCTTGCCCTCCATACAAATTTTGAACACCCTTTTAATTCCTTTAGAGGATGCATTTCTAAAAACGCTGAAATGAGTTTTGTAATCTTTTAAAAACAGTCTAAGATCGAAGATACTAATCTCATACTTATAAGTTTTAAGTTTCTAGCTCAAAAAAATGTTTCCCTTATTTGCACCCCTTTTTCATCCCCTTAGGGATAGAATTTTCCAAAACTTTGAAAGTACTTTATTTGTATTCTAATAAGTAATCTTTCTACAAACTTTTAAGCTTCTATCTCAAAAAAGAGTTTCTCTCTTACAAACTATGTATGCAACCCTTTTTAACCCCCTGGCCGAATTTTCCAAAACGCTGAACGTTTCCCTCATACGAAATTTGCAACTCTTTTTAACCCCCTTTGGGGTGGAATTTTCCAAAACGCTGAAAGTGCTTTATTCGTATTCTAATAAGTAAGCTTTCTGTAAAGTTAAAGTTTGTAGCTAAAAAAAATATTCCTCTATACAAATGTTGAACCCCCTTTTAACCCCCTTAGGGGTAGAATTTTCTATAACTCTGAAAGTATTTTTTATATTTCAATAAGTAATCTTTCTACAAACTTTTAAGCTTCTATCTCAAAAAGGAGTTTCCCTCATACAAACTTTGCAACCCTTTTTAACCCCCCCCCCCCCCTTACGGGTGGAATTTTCCAAAACACTGAAAGTACTTTATTTGTCTAAGCTGTTGTTACCGCCTATCACGCGTATGTAACTTCGACTTTAAGATACGGTGTCATGTTCTGGGGCAATTCCACAGACAGAGAGATGGCCTTCAAAGCACAGAAACGATGTTTACGATCAGTATGTAAAATACCATCAACGGAATCTTGTAAACCGCATTTTATCAGACTAACCATACTTCCACTACCGTGCCTCTACATATTCGAGACCGCAGTTTACGTTAAAAACAATATGCATCAGTTTTCTGTTTTTAACAGTACTCGCCAATGTCATAAAATATTTACGGAATCAATAAAAACGGGTCTTCTTGCTAAAAGTGTTTTCGGAATGGCACCGAAAATCTATAACAAATTGCCAAAAAATCTATGCAAAGTAGATATTATTTTCCAAAACGCTGAAAGCACTTTATTTGTATTCTAATAAGTAATCTTTCTATAAACTCTACTCTAGCTCAAAAAAAAGTTTCCTACTAACTTTGCACCCCTATTTAACCCCTTTTGAGGTAGAATTTCCAAAAATCCCTTGTTATCCGTCGCCTACGTTACAAAAGGTAGTTTTGGTGTAAATTCCAAGTTTCTAGTCCTAGTAGTTTCGGCTGTGTGTTGATGAATCAGTCAGGAAGTCTTCTTTTATATATATAGATTATTAAAATTTTGACCCTCAGTTTCTAGATTTCTAGATCTATAAATCACACTTTGGTATTTCTAAAGTGGATTTGCGCATTTATACCATACGCATGAAAATATCAGAAGCGGGAGTCTTTCGACCTCACCAAAATACCTCGTTGATTAAACTAACACCGAAATCCAATCCCAACCATTATCGTGCGAAACGTATAAAGCTCAACAGTTAGTAATAAGGCGGTATATTAACCAAACACCCTAGTAATAACATAACCATTTTAAAAAGACCTCCCTCGAACTCCAATTCGGTTCGTAAGGAGAGCAGTTTCACGATTGGCAGAGCTCAATTTAGAATGGTACATATTATTGTGAGTACCTAGTACCTGGTGGTGTAATGAAGCGGACGATTACTTTAATAGGTTCAGCTGTTAACAACTCTTGAGCCGTGATCGGAACGTACTATGCCTGGTAAGAGGTGTTTTGATCCAAGAAAATAACCGTCGTAAACAGAACCTAGACATATATATGATCGCCTAGACGTTAGTCGTACATTAACTCAACCATGGATGGTGCATTTAATAAGTTTAATAGAAAAAATATATGTAAGCGATAAAGTAATAGGTACCCACTACCCACACAAATACCACTTTGGGACCTTTATCGAAAAATTTACTAATATACTCCAAGATACGTAGATACATAATAATAACGACACCTTAGTTTGTCTATGCTTAGAAAAATAAAAGCGGCCAAGTGAGAGTCGGACTCGCACATGAAGGGTTCCGTTACATAAATTGCGGTTTGCGATTTATGACGTATTAAAAAAAAACTACTTACTAGATCTCGTTCAAACCAATTTTCGGTGGAAGTTTGCATGGTAATGTACATCATATATTTTTTTTAGTTTATCGTTCTCTTATTTTAGAAGTTACAGGGGGGGGGGGCACACATTTTACCACTTTGGAAGTGTCTCTCGCGCAAACTATTCAGTTTAGAAAAAAATGATGTAAAGACTTCAATGTCATTTTTAAAGACCTATCCATAGATACCCTACGTCCATAGATACGTATGGGTTTGATGAAAAAAAAAATTATGAGTTTCAGTTCTAAGTATGAGGAACCCCAAAAATGTATTGTTTTTTTTTCTGTTTTTGTATGAAAATCTTAATGCGGTTTACAGAATACATCTACTTACCAAGTTTCAACAGTATAGCTCTTATAGTTTCGGAAAAAAGTGGCTGTGACATACGGACGGACAGACAGACAGACAGACATGACGAATCTATAAGGGTTCCATTTTTTGCCATTTGGCTACGGAACCCTAAAAACAACTAGGTATGCGTGACATTAAAATTATTTAGTTTATTTTGGGCGTACAGTGTCGCCATCAAATATATCGGAGCGGCCAAAGTGCTCACAAATATCTAAATACGTCTCTATTGTCGAGGCATTAGAGACGTGTATTATTTAACATGCCTCCAATGACATATCAAAAAAGAAAAAACTTTAATGTTATATAAAAACCCATTTTTGTTCAGCCGCTGGTCTAATTGTAACCCTATAAAATATCAAATATTTGTGAGCACTTTGGCCGCTCCGATATATCTGATGGCGACTGTACCTAATACATACAATTTAGGAGTGGAGATGACAGTGAATCAATAAGTGACGAGGGAGTTTTTGCCCAGTTCAATTCACTAATTATTTGAACGTTCATTCACATCCTACAGTGTGTTAGTGGCCGTAGCAGGTATCGACGCAGGTCATTGCATACAGTGACTGAACCATTTTATAGGGTTTACAATGTAGTTATGTGTTTCATAAAACCACACCCTTATTACAAAACAAAACAATTGCATAAACAAATAGAGGAACGGACTCTGAACAGAAGAAAAATGCTTGACCGTGCTTTAAAAATAAAGTTTCAGCAACTATTACTTTAAAAGCACGACCAAGCAGCATTTTTAAAAATAACCGTAGAAAATGTAAGTTATAGGTTTAAGTCAGTGTGTCATGAGAACAAACGAGCCGCATTAAGGTCACCGGACGTTCTTTCAGAACGGTACGTTTAACTACAGTGCAAATATTATAACCAGAAGTATAACTTCGACCGAGCTCATCGTCAATGCGTAACGTACCTACGATACGTGACACAATACATTATCTGTGAACTCACGTGGGAACGCCCGAATAGGTGATGCTACTAGAGAAACAACTAGTACTACAGTCTGCAGCGTGACTTCTGCCCGTGTGGTTAAGAGCAATGCCTAGCTGAGCAACTTTTGAAATCTCAAATTTTTGACGCAATGTTTCTGTCGCGCTGCTGTGGGCGGCGGGAGCTGTCTGTACGATAAGGACAACTGCAGCTCGAACTAAAATTCCCACGCAAAAAACTCAAAGTCGAGGTTTCGCTCTCGGCTGTTTCCTCCTCCAAAACGCAACGAATCATCATAAAATTTTAGAAACTGCAAGATGAAGAAATAATCTACGCCGCTATGTTTTGATTTTTTGGATATTTGTTGTTATATTTGTATACTGCGCCTTTTTTAGCAGCCATTTCAATTAAGCCATTTTTGCAATTTTTGAGGCGCTGTGAGTTTATTTAAAATAAAAAGATGCAATAAAGCGAAACATAGCGGCATAGATATTGATGATATTGAGATTATTTAAAAAAAATTGCTCTATTCAAAAACCAGGGAGGAAACAGTCGAGAGCGTTTGTATGGGAAAATCGCAGATAGGCATTCCTCTTAACAGCCGGAAGTACGGCGGCCGGCCAAAGCAAGATCACTCCGTTCCACTCTCAGAGCATAGAATACCAGAGAGAGGACAAGCCGCCGGCGGCCGTGTCGCAGCTGTATGCTCAATGGGCATACACTGCCATACTGTGCACGCGTGCTGATCGCAGAGAATATTACGATTTTTCCCAAAATGCCTGATATGATGCGCGTTTATTGTCAAATAAGCGTGTAGGTATACAAGAGTGTGTGTTTTAGATGTGTGCGTGCTTTGTCTTGTCAATTACTTGGGCGTTGTGTGGGTTAATGTACTTGCGACAGGCTCACTCTATACAAATCGGCCGCCATGTCCGATCTCCTTATATTCATACATCTGTGGTTCCACTAGACATTCTGGCCGTCCGCCGATTTCGCACGTTCGGCTTCGCCTAATCAACGCAATTCGCATGTACCTAACCTACCTATAGATATGATTTCAATAAGTCAAAATTGCGTTATGAAATTTTATCTGTCTGTATTTTAAGGCGACGTAGGCTCGTGGTCTTTTCTCCCTCTCACTGAGCATAAGCGTGAGCGAGATGGAAGTGCGTGTTCGGATATCATGTTTTTTAATTTTAATTTTTTGTGCGTTAATAAATAAAAAAGTAATCGCTGGATTCCCTCAAACATGGTATTGCCGATTTTTAAAATCTATTTTAATATGTTTGGCTGTTGTGCATAATTTGTTAGGATTTTTGTAAGTGTATTTTAGACCTATGTTCGTGATTTTTTTTCTATCGAGTGAAAGTCAAAAAATCAGGATTCGAATAGCTGTTGACCCTCGAGAAAGACCTCAAGATTGCTAATTAAATTGAAGGCAGCCGTATAATCGAAACAAGAGCAACGATTTTTTTAAATCCGTTTTGGAACTCACGTCTCTTTAACTTGCAGGGTGGGTGGTTTAGGCGGGCATTGACCGACGTTTAAACGAACCACCATGTGAACGGCATCCGTCGATTTCAAGTCTGATTGACAAAAAACGAACTAGAATTGAGCGAGTGTGTAGTTTCAATTGCTTCTATGTACCGTCATCGTCAGAAATTTACTTTCCTATTTCCTGCTTTTGCGTTATAGATGCGAGTTTGAAGTGCGATTACCTATAAAAATAATTAGATAATAGGTATGAGAAATCCCCGTTGCAACCAAAAGGCGGAGTCCGCTTTGGCTTTTTTAGGGATCCGTACCAAACAGGTAAAAAAAAACCCTTATACTCTGTCCGTCTGTCACAACGTTAAATATCTCAGGAACTACTTAAACTATCATTTCGAAATTTGTAACAACTGTTAAAAGGGTTAAGACACGTGTATGGAAAATGAAAATTTTAAATATACATTTTTATTTTCAGTGCAAATGACGAATATGAGAGGGGTTAAAAAATCAGACTAATAAATATATCAAGTGGGGTATCATATGAAAGGGCATAAGTTGCACTTTCTTAAACCCTTTTTATTTTTTTTCTACAGTCGTTAAATTTTGATTTATTAAGGAACATGTAGAAAAAAATATCATTCCGCCCCCTTATCTCCGAAGTTTACCAAGTGAAAATTCTGAAATAATTACATATGATTAAGAGTAATATAAATAATGTAGGAAAAATAAAACGATAACGCTATCTAGCGTATTTTTGTCTTCAAATTCCTATGAGATTATCTTTAAAGTCCCTGCTTTCAAATAAAAAAAAAATAATCGAAATCGGTACGCGTAATAAAAAAATATCGCTCTTACTTGACCGGTTTTTTTTTAGATACTAAGTGACTAAGCTAAGGCAGTGTCTATTTTAACAACAACATACGACTTTCTTGATGGTAAGCCGCCACCGTAGCCTCTGCACGCTTGCGACTACAAAATAATGACAAGCGCGTTGCCGTCACTTTTCTGATTTGAGGGTTCGTTGTGTTGACAGAGAAAAATGCAGATCCCTCTCTCTCAACACTGCGGATCCTCCTGGGGACCGATCTTTGACTTTCGAGCGCTCGACTCTTTCACTCGAAAACTGACAAAAATGATGAAATGCTATCTTAAAACAGCAATAGAAAATTTTAAAACGACTGGTATCACTCGTATTCAATTTTATCGGTAATAAAAAGTAAGTGCCTGCAATTTTGAGACTGCAATCGTATTTACTTTTATTTAATTTTCGAGCGCTCGAAAGCGCGGCGGGCCCGCGAGCTCGCGTTCAAGTTCAAGTTCAAGTTATTTATTGCATCATGTTGTTTACAAAGGTCTTAATTTCTAATACATATTTTCATTCAAAGTATCAAACATGAACCCTGCTAGGGCGTGTGTTTGAAGTTTATTTTCAATGTTTTACAACTTGCGCGGGCCCGCGCACGCGACCGGTGTGTGGAGGCCTTAGGTGACATATCACTCGAGTTTAGTGACGGCGGCCTGTCAATTGCGACTTTGCGACAGTCGCTTCCCGCTGTCTGTCTGTATGCTTAGATCTTTAAAACAACGCAACGGTTTTTTTTAATAGATAGAATGATTCAAGAGGAAGGTTTATATGTATAATTCATGCATAAATTATAAATATAAACCCGTTTGAAGCCGAGGCGGGTCGTTAGTGAGCTATATAACATTGCGCTGCATCCTATACCTCTCCAAAATACATATAACAGGAGTACGTAATATAACAGGGTGTAAAATTAAGATGAAACTTAAAAGGTCTCCTGGCTAACGCTCCTAGGGGAATTATCTTATTTCTTAATCTATATACGGTGAAAAGGAAACGCTGAAAATTTCTCGTTTCTCTCATCAAAGCACGAGTAAGTAAGAAACTCAGTTATTCCTGAACTCCAGCGTTTTATATCAAAGAAAAAGTTTTGGGTACAGCGACCAAATTCTGTCATCATGAGATATTTCAAGCCCTTTCAGTATGCTTACCGAATGTTCCGAATAAGATAACATTTCGGCTGTCCAACGTGATAACGCGAACTTTAAAACAAATTGTAAATACTTCTGACATTTCATTGAATTCATGTCTTTATCAAATAGTTTATCATCCAAGTAAACTTTCAAAACTACCTGACACTCTATTTAAAGAAGATTAAGCTAGCTTTGACCTACTTCGAGTTATTTTTACGACTGATATTATAGCGTTTTTCTACTCCTGTACCGTTATCAGTCATTTATATTATAGGCTGTAGCTCAAATACAATGACACCACTAATAAGTCGTCGAAAAACTCTATGCTCTATGGCCCAAAAACGCACTGTTTAGCGTACTTTTTTGGTTCATACATTTTTCATAAAAGCACAGTACGTCTAGCACAACTTGCTGCTAAGTCGTGTCGCGCGCGACTCAGCGACTCCTGTCTCACTCGTATTGTGCAAATTAGAAAGAGGCGGGTGGATTCTCTCGACTCGCGTCGCGCTTGTTGTGTCAGTTGTGCTAGCCCCGCTGTTTAACTTTTTTTAAATCGGCCGCTATATTGCAGTGGTACCAACTTCATAAACTAATATTTCGAAATAAAAGTATTTATTTACGATTTAACATTTGTATATTATACATTATTTACTACA
This sequence comes from Epinotia brunnichana, assembly GCA_963854355.1. Classification (NCBI taxonomy): domain Eukaryota; kingdom Metazoa; phylum Arthropoda; class Insecta; order Lepidoptera; family Tortricidae; genus Epinotia; species Epinotia brunnichana. The sequence goes on from OY977940.1 coordinate 26,646,747, forward strand.
ATAATAATAAATCATCATCTATTGTGTGTTAAATTACATGTTTTATAAATTCTTGGTATTATTTATGAATATAAACAGTTCGAATTCGGTCCGGGTCCGGATTCGGTTTGGTTCGGATGGCAAATGCAAACAAATTAAAAACAAAACAAACCATAAACAAGAAGTGTCACATTTCAGATTATCCACCAAAATATATAGGTACAGGTAGGCGTTATTATTCTCGGGGGGCGTCGTGGTGACATGTTCGCGATCCCATGGCGCTCCCATTAACGGCAGGGACGGAAACGCCGGAGTGGTTTTAGTGGGTAGACTCCCTCCCCCTTCTCTTTAAATAGAGATGGCTGGAGGGTGTGAGTCCCACATATCCCCCATTATAGCTTCCCGGCTGGGGGGATGCGTAAGTGCATTTCCACTCCGTCAAAAAAAAAAAAAAAAAAAAAGGCGTTATTATTCTAAGGGTATAGTTAAAAATGAAAAGATGAAAGATGATAAACTATTAGTCCTAGACTATTAAAATTTTATTCGTGTTTGTGAAGACAAAAGTGTACGTTCCTTTTAAAATGGTCGAAGAAATTAATAACTGCACTCCTGAAGAAATTGCGTGAGTAGCAAAAGTACGAATAGAAAACTTGCTGCCTGAAAAGGCTAACTATTTTGTAGTCAGCTATTTACTTAAAATTTGTCGTAGAAAAAGTATTGTATGCAACGGTGTATAACTGGTCTAAAAACGCTCGTGGCGTCTTTAATTGCGATGCTCGCCAAGGCTCGCATCGCAACCCACGCCACTCGCATTTTAAGACCCTTCTTATACAACAGTTGCATAAAATACTATTTAGTGCCCTTATTTACTTTTTGATTTATATCAACTAGTTTTATATACTATAGTGGTGTGAGCTGTAGAACTCGCGAAGCCGTGTTTTTTTTTCTAAAACACAAAAAAAACTATATAATTATTGAACCTGCTCAAAGAATGTCACGAGGACCGGTTGAGAAATGCGAACTGTATCGAGAGGAGAACAGCTGGACAGACGCCGGACATACGAAAGCATTTTTGCCCAACTGAAACAGTGAACTTCGTTCGCTTCGCTCGCTAGTTCAATAATAGGATAAATTCAATAGATGGCCCGGCCCCCTCACACTAAAAATGAACTCTGTTCCCCTACAAACAGAATTTAATTTAGTATGACGTGGCCAGTTATTGGGTGGCCAGTAATTGAAACGTTATACTAAACTTTGATTGCAGGAGACTAGAAACATTTTGACCAACCTCAAAAAAAAAAAAAGAAGGTTCTCAATTTGGTTTTATTCAAAAAAAATATAAATGTTTATTCTCTTTTTAGGGTTCCGTACCTCGAAAGGAAAAAAACAGAACCCTTATCCTTATAGGATCACTTTGTTGTCCGTCCGTCCGTCCAGCCGCCTGTCAAGACCCTTTTTCTCAGGAGCGCGTGGAGGTACAGTGTACGTGGACCTACAGGGTACTTCCCGTGAACTCAGAAACTTGAAATTTGGTACGAAGCAACGTCTTATAGCACAAATAAAGGAAAAAATGCGAAAATGGTAAATTTTTAGTTACATCACTGAAAATGTAAAACAGTATAAACTGACACGCACTAAGTATGTGAATACATACATTTCAGTCAGTTTCCGGAACCCTCGGTGCGCGAGTCTGACTCGCACTTGACCAGTTATTTTTTAAAGCTCATAGTTTGTTGGTTGTTGTTAACTCAGAGCTCCCTCATCATTCTCATCAATGAACCGATTCATACAATTCTTTTTTTTTTTGAAATTGGTCCCATTGTTATCAAAACTTCAGTTGGGTGATGGAACCATGAGGAATTGAGGAGATCCCTTAATTCCTCATGGTTCCCATCATAAGGCACGTAAGTAAGGCAAATATATTAGGCACGCACGTGTGTAGTCATTTGGTATTTTCTGTTGTATTTACTTACTCTTATACATACTATTTACTTCACCCTGAAATCACAGATTTTGTGAAGTGGAACTGATGATGAAGACCACACATGACTTATTTAACTCCTCAATGGTGTAGGTACTGTAGGTACTGAAAGCTATAAAAGTACGTCACAGATTCTGATAATATAAATAGCAACTAATGAAATGCCAAAGGTGATTCTGAGATTTCTGAGGAATCGACGAAACTCCTCAAATATTATCGGCCCACATACAGCGATAGGTTTTTTCTGTAAAAATCGACGCATTTGCTCTCGGAAAGCAGTTCATGTGGTCAAGTGGAAAGGAAATGGGAAATATTCATGTATGTGGCTTGGGGAGTCCGCTGGATGCGGGTGGCGCAGGACCAGCCATTGTGGCACTCTTTGGGGGAGGCATATGTCCAGCAGTGGACGTTTTTCGGCTGATATGATGATGTGGCTTGGCCTACTGAATTGAAGTCGGTTAAAACTTTATTTTTAGAGTAAATTATTTGCTATCACCTAATCGATGACACATAACGCTTTAAAACCCGCAGCCTGCCGAAACCCTTGCTGAACCAAAGACTAAACTACTACTACTTGCCTAGTTGTTACTTATCTACATACATATCGAATGTCAAATAGATCTTGATATTGAATTTAAATTTGATATCACGGCTTGATTCTGATACGTGTTAATAGATTGACTGCCTGCATGATGGTCACGCTTAATTCTAACTTATTCACAAAAAATTCAAACCTTTGTTAACTAAAATATGTTTTGTTCCTCTCTCACAAACAGAAATATTAAAGTAACATATTTACAAATACAAACGAATTTTAACGGCATATTAGCTAAGTACAATAGGTTTAATTAACATGTATGAACAAAGGCCTTTTAACGTTAGCTTTAGTCCTTGTCCTAGTCCCAGGATAGGGATACGTGGAAGGAACAGAGGGAGGCTTTTGCCCAGCAGTGGGACTCTTAAGGCTATTAAAAAAAAAAAAAAATTAACAAAGGCATAAAAGTCTCAAGAAAACTTTTGTATAAAATATAATTGATTTTTCCTGCTCCTGCAGTTAGCTAACTTGACTAGTGACGCCCCAATCAGTTAATGGAAGGGTCACAATAAAACATTCAAATGGCCGCGCTTAAACACGCCGCGGCGTTAACAATTTAAAACCTTCAGTTGTCCGTACGCACGCTAAACAACGGACCATTCTTTTTTTTATTTATGAGCAAACTTTCAGGAAAAAGCGCAACCGTTCTCAGTTCCGCCTTATTAAGACGAGAGCGGGTATCATTATTCTGTACGTAATTTAATTCGGGTCCTTACAAATTACGATGCCTCGACACTCCATTTCATCCAAGCTATCTTTGCCCGTGCTACGTAACGGCGGAGTACGAGTATATAATAACCGCGTCGTATGAACGCGCAGCCAGGGCCTGAATGACTTTATGAATCGTCTTGCGCGTAACATAATTTGTTAAGAAATTTCCTTAAGCGACGAGTGAATTTGTGGGACTCCCGCCGTACGCCCATAAACGCCCGTGCTATTACTTAATTTAATCAAAGCCGCTGGCAGTTGAAATTATTAAAAACAGAGCGGAATTAAATGGGGAAAATATTGCCGCGGTAATTGTTTGGTTGGTCGGATAATTTAATAAGGGAGCTGGAGCTAATTGGCAACTTTGCGACGTTGTTACAAATGCGGAACTACGTTGTTATAAGTAACTTGAGTAGGTAGGTAATTAGGGCTGCGCTGCTCAAACGACAGAAGCGATATGTGAAAAAAAACCACCATTTTTACAGCGCTGTAAAACATAATAATTTTTAGGTACCATATTATTTTGTGAAAAAAGTAGTAGCCGCCATCTTGGTATCCACAGTTTACCTACCTATACAGGGTGGCTCATTCAAATCGGTCAGTAAGGGAATGTCTGAAACTATAAGACATACGAAGATTTGTTCTTAGGAACCATGTCACCGATTTTGATAAAAAGAAAAACTGCATTCATACATTTGAAAAAAAACTGTACCCAGCTAGGGAATCGAACCCGGTTGTTTTGAAAAAATAAACTTTCACTTTTTCTATTTAAATATCGATTGTGTAGGTCTTAAGCTGTAAATGTCTCTAAGAAACGTAATGTCTAAAATGAATAAAATGCATTGTTTTGACATACTTTAATTTATCATAGTAGGTGTTCGAAGTGACCACCGTTTTTGACACGTCTCTCTATCTACAATATCTACATACTTACTTTAAGTGGGCTTTTCAATTGATTGTTTATGTTTGATTACTGTAGATAACAAAACTTCCTTAAAGATTTAATGCAATGCTAATGCCACATGATAAGGTGTATGTAACAAGTAGAGAGGTACAACTACAAACAGCCATAGAGACAATTTTACATGCCTGAACTTGTTGAATATTGTAACGGTGGTCACTTCGAACACCTACTTTGATAAATTAAAGTATGTCAAAACAATGAATTTTATTCATTTTAGACATCATGTTTCTTAGAGACATTTACAGCTTAAGACCTACACAATCGATATTTAAATAGAAAAAGTGTAAGTTTATTTTTTCAAAACAACCGGGTTATATTCCCGAGCTGGGTACAGTTATTTTTCAAATGTATGAATGCAGTTTTTCTTTTTATCAAAATCGGTGACATGGTTCCTAAGAACAAATCTTCGTATGTCTTATAGTTTCAGACATTCCCATACTGACCGATTTGAATGAGCCACCCTGTATATCATTTTCAGAATCGGCACGCGCAATAATACCATTTTGATCCAATGTAATCATTTCCAAAATTGAATATAATCCTCATAAATGACATAAGACAGTACCTATATGTCCCTATATGTGTAACCCGGAATTAATATGGCTTTAAAACTTGTAATAAAATTAACCGAGCGTTTTTCAAAAAAAGTGTACAATTTATTTATTTTTTTATTTGATTTTTTTGGTTCTTCTTACTCAGAAACGGTGAACAATTTTTTTCTTGTATAAGGATCGATACTATCCTTATACAAGAAACAAATTGTCCCAGATTTTACTATGTAAGTTTTACTTCCAGTGCATCACGTCACGACCATATAAATAAATACAGACTGCATACAAAAATGAGACGATCTGGAATGGAATATATATATATATATACACCGTGTTTTTTTTGATTTCCGTTAACTTTAAGGGAAGAATCCTCAGGTTAAATGGAACTAATTTCTCTAAGAAACTAGTGTCTTAACTCTTACTATTTTTCAGATATTCAATAAATCAATTTAATGACCGAATCTGTGTGAAGGGTCCTTTATTTTATTTACGTTTTAATTGTCGTCAGTATAATACATCATTGAACCTGGGACCCCTCACTCCATAAGCAAACTATTTACCACTGAGCCATGTCTTGACAAGTGCTGTCGTAGGTGAAAATTAACTTTGTGTTAATTGAGATTAAGTGTTAGAACCCTCCCACACTGTAATATTGATTTAGTTTGTATGAAAAATGAAAAAAAAAATTTTTTTCGAATTTAACAAAAAGCAACATACCAGGTAGCTTCTGTTAATGAACCGAACATCGTGTCGAAATTAACGGAAATCAAAAAAAAACACGGTGTATATATATATTATTATGATTTTTCTACACTGAGCCCTTGTGTTAATACTGCACTAATATTCTTACTAGTTGATAAGGTAGGTATGTTCGGTAAATAAAAAAATTGAAATTGAAATATTTGGGACACTTTTTTTTGAAAAACGTTTAACCTTCGCTATGCTCGGGATTCGATCTTAAAATCCTCGCTACTTGCACACATTATTTACTGTGCAGTCGTTCAACCGAGTAAGGCCTTCGGGTAGCTTGAGATGTTCCTTTCCCTCTGTAGTGTGCAGCAATCGGGTTGAGAAAGCACTCACGCCAATTGGCTAATCCATATCCATAATATTCTAGTTTTTTTTGATGCCATTTAAACTAGTTTTTAGATAATATCAAATGTCGGTCTGGAACCAATTACAACCAACTACGTGATCTATTCAAATGAAACCATGGAATGGCAGCCGCCATAAAATCCATGAAGGCTATATGCCAACAAAAGCCAACAAACTAATAGGAAAAAGAAATAAGTGGAATAAACATTGACTTGCTGATAAAGAAGCTATTATAACTGCAAACTACCGCAACTCTTTCAAAAAAAACTTAGGGACCATTGCTAAGATAAATATACCTATTTTGAATATGTTCTGCGTCATCAATCTTTTTTGCACTCTACGTTGAATTTTTATTACGCATAATTGACCAAATATAAGGAATAACATTGGGATTGCTCACTCCCGGCAAGCCATTTAAAAGAATAAATTAAAATTTGGACGTTTTCAAATCGTGTGTTATCTTATCATTATCATAGGTTTTATTTAGACATCGAACAGAACTACTATCCATATAGTGCCACGCACTAACACATTTTAACATGAAGAATGGAATAATAGCATACACATTATAAACTTGCTTCTTAGCCATTCAACCTCTGAACACCATCCACGACAGGCACCAGTACAGCTCAAAAACAGTGAACAATTCAAATGAGGCTCTATTGCGACTAGCCTGAATTACCCTCGCCAATGTTGAACAATGGAGGCTATTCCCGCGTCGACTAAAATGCGGTCGTGTTCCCTCAGTTGTTATTGTAGTGATGAAGTCAATTAGCGGTTTCCCTCAAATGGATGCCTTACCGTTTGAGATTTTTCATATAGTGACAATTGTTCAATAACGAATTAATGGGTAGTTGACCCTCGTTTTAGCACATACACTGACTCGAAAAAATAAAAATCAAACATTCATTGATGTATAAGTTGCCCTTGTGGCCTACAAGGGCAACTTATACATCAATAATTTACAATAGAAAAATATAATATAATCTTAAAACAAACAAAAATCCCTCCAACTCCCAGTGAAGGGCAAGGACAGAGACAACACACGCACAGCAGCGGAATGTCATCTCGCTCGTATATGGAGCAGCCCAACTGGGGAAGTAACTCCACTTTACAGAAGACCGCAGCCATAATAGCCCCACTGCTTTGTAGTGTTGCTATATTATTGCATGCTATGACGTATGTGGTGTTGTGTTCCTGGTGGTGAGTAAGGTCGCCAGAGCTCCCTAGGATGCGCTGTGTTGGGAGTAACTGCATGTCTCTATCTGCCAACACAGCGAATAATCCTCAAGTGAATAAAGGGTCAGCAACGCGCTTGTGATTCTTCTGGAGTCACAAGTGTCCATAGGCTACGGTACCAGCTTAACATCAGGCAGGCCGTAAGCTTGTTTGCCACCGTCGTTGTATAAAAAGAAAAGGACATAATTAAGTATTTCTGTAAATCCGGTGGTATAGGTACCGGAACAATAGGCCTGCATTCAAATCCAGACTAAGGCACAAAACGATCTAATTATACTTAGGTAACCTAAATAAATGTAGGTAAATTAGATGATGATGAAGATGTAGGAGATGTGTTGACTGATAGATAGTACCATATGGCATTAAGCTCGCCTTTTGTACGGTAAGCTTTTTGTTTTCGTCATCCCCCTAGCGTTATTCCCGGTTGTACCTTTAAAGGAGCCCGGGGGTCCGCTTTGACACCTTTTCTTTTGAGAATATAAAAATCAATAAAAAATAGATACCTACCTTATAACGACAAGGTACGATTTAGTTTTATAACAAGTTAGTGTTCTACTAAAGACGATTGCAAGACACGCACTACCGTTTAATTTAACGTAAGTAAAATTATATTACTCGTAAAGATACGTACGTGTGGCGTGGAGTCGTAACCCAAATATCACGACCCGCCTTCGCTAAATGCCTGACCTAATACACGCCCCTTTGTTCCACGGGGTTGCAACCTGCAACTACAAGGGTACGTATTCAAGAGAACTGCCGTGTGTAGCAGGACTCGATCGAATCTTGATCGAATGAACGGCAGAAAACATCCAATATCATACAATTAATAAAGCATCGATAACGACAAAACTGCATGACAAAGATGATAAAAATATGTAATAAACATTCGTTTGTGTTTGATCCTTGGTTCAATAGTCTCTTGGTTCAACAAGATCTTAAGACGATTGTGAACCTGTAAATTTTTATACAAAAAGCGATAACGTTTTTCGCCCCGTAAACATCGTTCGATTTTTATAATTTTTGGATATGTTGTAGATATAGTGAAATACTAGGTAGGTACGTTTTGATTTGTAAGAAATATTGCTTACGTTAAAAGTTATTAGCATCTAAAAATCTATATTTTTGACTTAAAAACTTTGTCAATCTTTTTTTTTTTAGCAATCTAAACTGATTTACTAAAAAAGGAAAACGTACCGACTTAGATTAAAGTGTACTTAATCCAATTATACCAAAATTATTCATTAAGGTTTAGGGGGGTAAAAACGTTATCACCCGAAACCATATTTCAACAAGAAAATGTAGGCAATTACCTCCAGGACTTGCAACTCTCTATCGCACGATACGGATCGGGAGGCAGAGCGGTGTGAGACAGATAGATTTTTTTTAAATACCTACTCGCGCCGCGTATCGACACTTCACAATCCTCTTAACCAAAGGGTAGGTATTAAAAGGATTACTAAAACTTCAACGTAGTCCGTCACTAGCTAAGCTACTAGGTTTAATGTGTGGTCATAAAAACCATGACTTGTTTGGTGTGACTATACTGAGTTGGTAGGTAGTTACACCATACTGTATTAAAAACTCTTCGGAACCTACTTAAAATATTTTTAACGGCATTAAGTCAATATCAAATATATACTGCTCAAAACAAAATAAGGGCCGCTTACATTTTTCTATTTTATTGTTAACTAGCTGTTGCCCGCGACTTCGTCCGCGTAGAACTTTTTATCGTCTTAGAAAATGATTTCTCTCAATACAAAATTTGAACCCTCTTTTAGGGGATAATTAAAAAAAAAGTTGATGTTCATTTTCTAGTTTGTGAACAAACAGTCTAAAACCAAAGTTAAAAATCTCATACTTTAAAAATGCCTTGAAATACTCAAACTTTGAACCAATTTTAACACTCTTAGGGGATGAATTTGGAAAAACTCTGAAATCAGTTTTGTAGTCTTTTAACGTACAGAATAAGACCGAAGTTAAAAATCTCTTACTCACACTTTAAAATTTTATTGCTCGCCATTTAAAATTTGAACCCCCTTTTAAACCCCCTTAGAGGTTGAATTTTTCTAATCGCTGAAAGAACTTTTTTCGTAAACTTTTAAGTCTCTATTAGCTCAAAACAAGTGTTGCCCATACAAAACTTTCTTAACCCCCTTAGGGGTGGAATTTTCTAAAACTCTGAAAGTACTTTATTATTAATTTTAATAAGTAACATTTTGAATAGTTTTAAGTCTAGTAAAAAAAAAAGTTTTTCCCACACAACACTGGCTACCCTTCTTAAGGATCTTAAGGATCCCCTTAGGGATGGAGTTTTCTAAAACGCTGAAAGTTCTTTTTTAGTATTCTAATAAGTAATCTTTTTGCAAAGTTTTAAGTCTAACTCAAAAAAAAGTGTTGCCCATGCAAAGCTTGCTCTCCTTTTTAACCCTATTAGGGGTGGAATTTTCTAAAACGATTTGTGTTCTTTTATTGTATTTTAATAAGTAATCTTTCTACAAAGTTTCAAGTCTCTAACTCAAAAACATAAACTTTCCCTGATAAAAATTTTGCACCCCTTTTTATCCCCCTTAGGGATAGATTTTTTCAAAACGCTGAAAGTCTTTTTTTTTGTATTTTTATAAGTAATCTTTCTACAAAGTTTTAAGTGTCTAGCTCAGAAAAAGTGTTCCCCATACAAACCTTGCACCCTTTTTTAACCCCCTTAGGGAATGATTTTTGTAAAACGCCGAATGTAGTATTTTTCATGTTCTAATAAGTAATTTTTCGTCAAAATTTTAAGTCTCTATTAAAAAAAAATATGTTTTTCCCATACAAACTTTGCACCCTATTTTACCCCCTTAGGGGTGAAATTTTCCAAAACGCTGAAAGTACTTTCTTTGTATTTAAATAATCTTTCTACAAAGTTTTAGGACTCTAGCTAAAAAAAATAGTTTCCCACATACAAACTTTGCACCCCTATTTTAGCCCCCTATTTTTAGGGGTAGAATTTTCTAAAACGCTGAAAGTACTTAATTTGTATTCTGATGACTAATCTTTCTACAAAGTTCTAAGTCTCTATTTAAAAAAAATATTGTTTCCCCCATACAAAATTTGCACCCCTATTTTACCCCCTTAGGGGTAGATTTTTTTAAAACACTGAATCTAGGTACTTTATTTGTATTCTAAGGAATAATTTCTCTACAAAGTTTTAAGTCTCTATTTAAAAAAAAGTAGTTTTTCCCATACACTCTATTTTACCCCTTTAGGGGTAGAATTTTCTAAAACCCTGAAAGTTCTTTATTTGTATTCTAATGACTGATCTTTCTACAAAGTTTTAAGTCTCTATTTTAAAAAAAAATGTTTCCCCCATACAAACCTTGCACCCCTATTTTACCCCCGTAGGGGTGGAATTTTCCAAAACGCTGAAAGTGTTTCATTTGTATTCTAATAACTAATTTTTCTACAAAGTTTAAGTCTATAGCTCAAAAAAAAAAGGTTCTCCCATACAAACTTTGCACCCCCATTTTACCCCCTTAGGGGTAGAATTTTCAAAAATCCCTTTTTATCCATAGCCCACGTTATAAAAGCAACATACTGTGCAAAAATCAACTCTCTAAGATTAGTAGTTTCGGCTGTGCGTTGATGAGTGAGGCAATAGGCATTTATTATGTATAAATAGATAGAAGATAATGAAACTCCCATTCAAATATCTCAAAAAATTATGAAGCTACATCCGTTTTAATGTCGCTTGTTAGAGTGAGAAAACGATGAGGGACTGTGACGTCAATATACTCGAGCGTCATAGTAAAAAACAATCGTTTCATATGAAGGTGCGTTTTGCGGAAAAGGGACAGAACATACCCCCTATTAAAACTTCGGACTCTTATAACTTAATCATTACCTATATAACCTCTTGCTTTGTTTTTTTCTCCATTTGACTATATTTATTTTAAATTCTTTTTCGAGAAAATACATTATGATTATTTACCATATTATCGATTCCTGAGCTATAACCACGAACTTCGGAATTCGAAAATATTCGGGTATCTCTATCTCTATCGCACTAACCATACTCGAGTGACAGGGATGCAAATATATGAACATTGAGTATCGGTTTTCGTGGTAGCGCCGCAGGTACTTTGGCTGAATGCGCCGAGCGCGTGCCATTGTCATTCAAAAAAAACAAATTCGTGTTAATTATATTGTTCAAATTTGTTGATTTCATTTATTGAAATTACGACATAAAACGACATTTGCGCATATAAGTTCTCATATCAGAATCGAATATTTTTTTATGGTTTATATTTTAGCATTTGTCTCGTAAAGGTCTATCGTAGACGGGATTTAAATTATTAATAAGTGAAAGGCAAAGCAATTCCGCCATTTTGACGAAAATTTGACGGTTCTTATAGCTGACAGTTGGAGCAGCGTTTGATTTCAATAAAAATAAATGAAAAATTAAATGAAGTCGTATATTTCGGAAAATTAATTAACTGTCGCAGTCGGATAAAAACTATCCTAAGTTGCAGCTAGAATAATAATGTACCTATATAAAATGTTTCATATTTTTCCGTTCATGGGATGCTGAGAACATTCGAACCGCGCAAAGCTTAGTTTCAAACTGGCTGATTCTTTTTTTAATTTAGAGATTTATTATAAGTGGAGATTATTGGACATACACTCAAGAGCAAAAGTTTCGGGGTCAGTGAAATACCGTCATATTTCCTAAAATAGTGCAAGGTTGTACAGTTTTTTAATCATGTCATGATCTTTATTAAATTTTACATCTAAACTGCAGAAATAAAAGTAAAAAAACACGTTACCAGGTGTAAATCGGACTCGTAAAAACCCATGAAAAAAACAACGTTAACGGAGCGAGATATCGCAAAAATCGTCATATTTGGTTTGGATGTCGATATTTTTATGATAGGATCCCGGAAATTGCTAATACGTTTGGATATTACGAAGAATAGTATATTATGTAAATAAGACTAGTGTAAAATATTTAAAAAAACCTATTGCGGTTATTTAATTTAGGGTGACCCGAAACGTTTGCTCTTAAATGTAAACGAATTGATTAGTGGCTTATTAATGATGTCCCGCATCCTTCAGAATCCTACCTCTTTCATGCTGGTGTTTAAGTCTAAAAGCTGGAAAAAAATACTAGTATTACTTTCTGTTTAAAATAATTTTCACGTAACAGTCACCATACTCGTGGCCCCTATTTTATTTTGAGAAGTATATGTTTACTCTTTTGCATCTTATTCGTTTCTTATAAGGCGAAAAATTTACACATATTTTTAACGTGGACTGTACCTACATATTGATTAATGATTTATAATATAATCATATGGCAGGGTTCCGCTCCGACCCTGTGTTATACTCACACCGGACCTAATTTATTACCTACCGTCCTACGTTTATATCCTGAAATAATACACTTAAAACCAAAGGAATAAAATTCATTAAATTATAGCACTACCACTAATTATACGGTATAATTTGTGGTAGTGCTATAATTCAATGAATGATGGTATGGTACTATTACTTATTCTGTGGTATGGTATAGTATAGGTAATTTATACCATTACTAGCTTTAGCCCGCGACTTCGTCCGCGTGTATCTCATTAATCGCCTTAGATGATAATTGCTATTAAAGTATTTCAGGCTTATGCTTAAACATCGCTCCCCCGTGCAAAGTTCCCCCCACCTTTTCACCCCTTTAAGCGATTATTTCCGGGATAATTTATATAAATGTATATGAAATTTATAAATTTTAAACTATATCCATACCAAATTGTATCAAAATCGGATCAGTGGTTTAAATGCATGCAAATGCTACATTAGTAAATGGATTTTTTTATCAAAATCCGTTGAGTAGTTCTACTCACGTTAGTATGGGCAACCCGTTATCTTATGCTAATGGATTCTGTATACATACTGACTAATTAATGGCTTACTTTTAGTCGGACTCTATTTTACTAACGGCTAATCAAAAAAAAATGGTTTTTATGAAATATTGCTGTTCAATCAATTATTTAGCTGCTCTACAATTTATAAGGCGGACTAATATTGGTTACATAGTTGATCGTTTGGGACATTCTTTGCAAATCAAGCGGTTTCATCTAGAGGTATTCTAAACAGGAAAAGTCTGTGAGATTTGTAAGTTTGTGTATAATGGGTAATCTCTGGAACCGTTGGACCGATTTCAAAAATCATTTCACCTGCGTATAGAATGACCTTTCTGAAACAATATAGGCTATGTTTTATCCCGCGGGTTTGCCTTCGTTCTTTGCAATACGCGGGTGAAGCCGTGCGGGCAGCTAGTGTACCTATAGTAAATTCAACCTTGTATGCTGATCAAATAATTTGACGAAAAGCTTATTTTTGTTGCGAGCCTATTATAATAACAGCTAACCATCCTTAACAAATCGTTTCAACAGAGTTAAAATTTTCTCACTCAGGCAAGTTTTCTTATAAAGTTTAAATAAGCCCACATCTTAAGCTCTCTAGACTTCATTTAGTAATTCGCCAGGCCATATAGATGTACCTTTCCACACATGAACATTAACTACGGCCCGCACTTGACTTGTTTTCCATACAAACATTTATACCTTTTCTAGGTTTCCGCACTCAAAGAGTAAAACGGGACCCTATTACTAAGACTCCGCTGTCCGTCTGTCTGTATGTCTGTCCGTCTGTCTATCTGTCCGTCTATCACCAGGCTGTATCTCAATAACCGTGATAGTTAGTCAGTTGAAATTTTCACAGATGATGTATTTCGGTTGCCGCTATAACAACAAATACTAAAAAACAGAATTAATTACATATGTATAGATTATGATACGGAACCCTTCGTGCGCGAGTCCGACTCGCAATTGGCCGGTTTTTAAACCCACTTAAAGGTTGAATTTTGTAAAACCCTTGAGTACTTATTGCTTGCCTACCTTACACATTTCAAGACTCTTATTGGTTCAGTAGTTTCAGCTTAGTGTTGATGAGCAAACTCGAAATGATTTCGTGGTATTATCCTTTGCTTTTATCATGCTAAGCAAAGGGTTGATTTACTCAAGATGCTTGATTAATGGAGATTACTTAGATGTAATCAAAATCGTGGACATCTTCCAAGTCCAAAAATAACTAAACTTTCATATAAACTTTCACCCCCTATTTCACCCCTTTAAAGTACGAATATCTACAAATGCTTCAAGGAAACCTGTTTTTATTTGTGACCATAAAGCCAAATCTCAAATTTCATAGATCTACTTTCAAAAATAACGAAACTTTCATACAAACTTTCACCCTCCATTTTACCCCTTTAAAGCACGAATACCCGATAATGCTCGAAGAAAACCTATTTTAATTTCTGACCGAAAAGCCAAATCTCGAATTTCATAGACCTACCTTCAAAAATAACGGATTTGCATACAACGTTTTATCCCCAATTTCACCCCCTTAGGGGTTGAATTTCAAAAAATCCTTCCTTAGTGCGCCTCTACGTCACTTGAAGAATATGCAATTCAAATTTCACGCTTGTATCTTTAGCGGTTTAGGCTGTGCGTTGTCTGTCACTCTATAAGTAACGGTCCAATTTTATATAGGTATGTAATATAATAGAATAGATATCTACTTGCACAGAGATCTAGACACGCGGCAGCGTGTCAAGCCAAGTTCAAGCAAAGGAACTGGCTAGCCAGCGCCGAGTGTATCATTACACGAACCACTTGGTGCCACTTTTGACCCTTCTATGTATAACTCAAAACCTCTTTAACGTAAACACATAAAACTACGTGTGTTTAATTATATCCATAAAGACATCTAGAAGCCCAAATTTCAAGAAGCTAGCTCAAACGGTTATAACCATATGAAGGTCATAAAGTCGTATATTTTAGCACTGACTGACTGACATATATAGTACCTAAACCTAACCTACTTCCAGATGACCTAGAAGGATGAAATTTGGAATCCAGCTCGGTAATTGTGTGAAAGCGTAGGAAAAAATCTAAAAATAAAAAAAAGTTAAAAAATAGACCCCTTTACTTTTTTTTTAATTGTAGCGTTGGAACCGTTACAAGCAGATATTTGAAACTAATATATATTTGCTATATGACAGAAATATAAAAATAAAATAAAGTCAAAAAATAAGGGGTGTCCCCATACAAAAAACTTGTAATAGGTACGCGCTAAACAACCGGCCAACGGTGTGTCGTCGGCGGCGGCGCGCGGCACATCATAATTATACACAGAACAGAAGTAAATCTCAATACCTGCCTAGTTTTCTTAACAAAAAGTAATGATATCCCACCAAAAACATAAATGTAAAAAAGGAGAGCCAAGTTCAATACAAAAATTATGCTTGGCTGTGGGCTTCGCCGCAAAAAGAATGGAGATCTAAATGAGTGCCAAGTTGTATGTAAAATCCAAATATGTATTTATAGGAACAAAATAACATTATGAACAAGTATTAAACTCTATGTCTTTGCTTTATTGGATACCTAAAACAATTGCTGTTATTTAAAAATGTGAGATCTTAAAGTAAGTTAGATTTGACTTGGCCAGTTTTTATCAGAATTAAAAAATGTATATGTTGAATAACTTTATAAAATGACTGATGTAGGTAATGAAAACTGGCCAAGTCAAATCTAACCTACTTTAAGATCTCACATTTTTAAATAACAGAAATTGTTATGGTATCCAATAAAGCAAAGACATAGAGTTTAATACTTGTTGTTAACGTTATTTTGTTCCTATAAGTACATATTTGGATGTTGCATACAACTTGGCACTCATTTAGATCTCCATTCTTTTTGCGGCGAAGCCCACAGCCAAGCATAATTTTTGTATTGAACTTGGCTCTCCTTTTTTACATTTATGTTTTTGGTGGGATAGTAGGTATATACATCAAGTAGGGCAATTTAAACAAAAGATTTCTATCAAATGGTCGAAATGTTAAGACAATGGCTTACCATATCTTAAACTGAAAGAACAGTTTCCGGGATAAAATGTAACCTAAGTAAATCCTCCGAAACTCTACACAAGTCTACATAATAACCATCTCCAAACCTAAATTCAACTTATTCTTTTCAATGGTTCATAATTTATAAGTAGGCGAAAAGGTAACAATCAGACAGACAGAGTTATTTATGCATTTATATTGTAGTATGGATTGTACAAATATGCATTCAAGCATATTAATCAAGGAATCGATTAATTAAATTATTAATTATACGCAGGGGTGAAATTAAATCAAACCACCTACGTTACACACTAAACTAAACATCTGCCGAGTTTACAAGTTTGGGATCATTAATATACATTAATAGCACAACTTGGGAGCATTATCCAAATCAACATGTTAGACGCGACCAAAGTTAATAATTTGGAAATAGTTTCTTATTAGTTTATAGCGGGTGCGTCATATTTTCATATTAGAGGCTTCGTGTGAGCTGTGAGGTTTGAGATACGGTCGGTCGGCTATATGAGATATTTTAGTTGCAGCTTAAATAAGTAAATTTTTTATGGCAATCTACGGGCCGTTCAACTTATTCAAACTTTTGACTATGGTGGCGGCGCTTAGACGAGTGACAAAATGGACTATAAGGCAAAAGGCTATCGATTCTTCAATCTTTTATCTCCATTTTGGTGTACCATATTTTGTAAGAAATGAATAGTTATTTTTTATGATTTTTAGGGTTCCGTACCTCAAAAGGAAAAAACGGAACCCTTATAGGTTATAGGATCACTTTGTTGTCCGTCCGTCGGTCCGTCCGTCTGTCAAGACCCTTTTTCTCAGGAACGCGTGGAGGTACCAAGCTGAAATTTATATCAAATACTCAACTCAACTAACATTGACAAAATGTTATTGTAAAGAACTTAAACAAGTTGAATTACCAATGAACACACACGACAGTGTGACATATTATTAAGACAGAATGCAAAAGTTAAATACACACAATTTTTAATATAACTTGTAACTTTGTAAACATTTATGAAACTATAGGTCTATTATAGCATTACTCACATAGCCATAGCTAAGTTACTTATGTGTTTTTTAAGACTGTTTGTTTCTCAATAAAAAAAAAAAAAAAAAAAAAAAAAAAACCATTTTTTAATGAATTGATTTTATTTATCTTCATCTTCACCATCACTAATGTCAGAATCACTAACTTCGTAATCTGAGTCGGTCACTTGTATAATAAAGTTTTCCACCACTCCAGTAATTAATCCGTCCAGTTTGCACATCTCGTCCTCTACTTTCATGACATGACTTACAGATGACTGCCACTTCTGCGGTGTCACTTCCCGGAGGCCTTCATGAAATAGGTCTTTGACCTCTGCCATTTTAAATGTTTTATTATTCCTGGCTACATGCCCTTTTACCTATTATTCTACACACTATTATTCTACAATTAGCTAAAATTGATGTTTAGCGATTTTGTTTGGAGTATCTCGATATACCAACACACGGGGTGGTAGTTAATGGTTTACTTTTTCTAAAACAATTAAAAAACTGTAACAAATGTTCGTTCATTAACTGATTCCAAAAAACCAATAAATGAACTAGGTAATTATCGGTCGATGTTGATTTACTGGAAATCTATACACCAGTGAATGAACTAACTTTATGTTCGAAAATGAGGTTTGTTCGAACACTGGACCAACGATGGACAAACCATTGGTGGTTATGATACTAAATCTTATTACAATAACTAGAACATAAGATTTAGCGAAAACATTAAAACAGGCGTTGCCAGTGAATGAACACTCCTGTTCATTCACTGGATTTAGGCGGTTTTTAATTCTAGTTATAGAACACCTTCTAAAAAACGAGAATCTAAACTTAAATAACTTAAAAAGATGTTTGAATAGCACAATTTCGCTCTTATGATTTCCAAAAACCACACACCATAAGTTACAAGTTTATAAAACTAGTACAATGGCACATCAAATAAAAGGTAACAATCTTGTCCCCTTGTTACCGGCTCATACAAAAAATCCACGCCCATAGCCCGTCAACTTTAAGCTTCGCTCATTTAGTAACTGTTGCGACTGAGTTGATATAAATTTTACAAAACCCTTACAGTGAATGCTTCTAATCGAGAAAAAAATACCCGGTAGGTATTCTAGAACACAACTCTTAATTAAAGCAAATAATCAGGTTTTCGTTCATTCACTGGATTCGTTCATTCACTGGTGCACTTACCCCACTTCTTTAAATTATAGAATTAAAATTACCAATAAATAAATTAGGTCAGCGTGTGTTTTTAGAAAAAAGGGATTTACTATTGTAAGATCATTTTTTAATACAGTTGCTCAAAAAGTGGTACTTTTTGTGGCTGCGTAGCGTGCGAGAAGCTCAATTTCTCGCACTAGTGCTTTTTACTTTTTAGTTCCAAACTATACTTTCGAAACGCAGTAATTTTATATTAGATTTTTTACTTGGAAATTATGAAATTAAAAACGCTTACGAATACTAGGAGTATTTATTTTTGATCGCGTTAGTATGAAAGTCATTTTTGAAGCTGAAAATGTACGCATCTGTAGGTAGACCGCTTAACTCATTCCTCGCTTGCGCAGCGCGCGGGTGCAGGGGTATGACGATAACGGGGTGCGGGCGCCGGGGTTTGCCTTCCGCACGTCGCCCGCAGCCCGTTATAGTCATACCCCTGCACCCGCGCGCCGCGCAGGCGAGGACCGAGTTAAACGGTCCACCTATAGGTACCAGGAGCGCATACGCAAGCAGAAGTTTCGATGCAGCCACTAACAGTTGAGATCGAGGTACAATAATATAAATTTATTTAAAGAATTCATTAATATATAAATGACGAATATTAATTTATTATTTTTTCGCAATTGTATTAAAAAACGTCGTTTACAACACGTGTGAAATGTCTTTTACCACTCGTACCGAGTCTTGCCACTCGCTTTCAGCTCGTGGCAAGATACCTCGGTACTAGTGGTAAAAAGACATTCTTTTCACACTAGTTGTAAAATGTACTATTATATTGCAGTGGCAACATTGTCGTAGTTTTTTTGGTCTCGAATTCCAGTTTTAGGTATAAGTATGTGAATACATACTTAGTGAGTGTCAGTTTATAGTGGACTTGTTTCTATTGTACGGGGTGGTCCGGAACCCTCGGTGCGCGAGTCTGACTCGCACTTGACCGGTTTTTTTTAAACATTGTCTAAAAAAACGCCTTTTTTGTTATAAGATTGCTGTGAAAGATCTAAAGACTGTATCGTTTGTTATAAATACAAGTTAGCTCTGGCAGGAATAAGTTGTCTATTCATTTAAAAATATTCTGATACAAGACAATTGATTGACATTTGTCATAGAACCGATATCTTTATTCTTTTTTTGCTCAACTTGTTCCAATAAAAAAATGAGGGGTCTTACACCGCAAAAGAGAAAATCTATTGTGGACAAATGGTGTTCGGTTAAAGGTATTACGTACCGAAAACTCGCACAAATGGAAGGTGTTAGTGTTGGAGCCGTCCAAACTGCTATCCGTAAGTACGGGGAGGATTATACCTTCGAGGACCAACAACGACCAGGCCAAAAACCAGGTCCATCCAATCCAAAACTGGACCAAAAGATAGTAAAATTATTCGCATCTAATAGAGAGCTATCTGTCCGAGATGTCGCGAAAAAAGTTGGTACGAGTATGGTTGGGAT
The DNA here is from genome assembly GCA_963854355.1 of Epinotia brunnichana. Taxonomy (NCBI): domain Eukaryota; kingdom Metazoa; phylum Arthropoda; class Insecta; order Lepidoptera; family Tortricidae; genus Epinotia; species Epinotia brunnichana. The sequence continues at coordinate 26,666,514 of OY977940.1, forward strand.
GGTACAACGTGCAAAAAAAAGGAATAATTTAAAGACATTAAAAAAACAGAAACAGCCGAAAAGAAGTCAAAAACAAAAAGCATCTGTTAAGACACGAGTCCGAAAATTATATGACTCAATTTTATCGAAAAACCACAGCTGTGTAATAATGGACGACGAAACGTATGTAAAACTGGACTACAAGTCTTTGCCAGGCCCCCAGGCCTCACTATTCGTGAGGGAACAGAAATCACAGAGGCTGAAAAATCCATTTGCGTTGAGAAGTTCGGCAAGAAAGTCATGGTGTGGCAGGCCATTTGTGAATGCGGAATGAAGTCAACTACTTTTTTCACTACCTCGTCGATGAATGCCGATATTTATATGAAAGAGTGCCTTCAGAAACGAGTATTGCCGATGATCAAAAATCACAACTCCGAAACTGTATTTTGGCCTGACTTAGCGACTTGCCATTACGCGGTTAAGGTAGTAAAATTGTATAAAGACAATAATGTAAATTTTGTGGCCAAAGAGTCGGTGGATTTACCGAATTGTCCAGAGCTTCGCCCGATTGAACACTACTGGGCTATAATGAAAGTTAAACTACGTAAAACAGCCCGTAGTGCCGACACAGAGCAACAGTTTCGGTCAGATTGGAATAAGGTGGCTCGAACTTTTGACAAAGTCGCTGTCCGATCATTAATGGGCACCATGAGGCAAAAAATTAGAAAACTGGCCAGAAATGAATAATTTGGGCTTTTTATGGTACTATTCGAGTTGTCCATATTATTTTGTACATAGTTGATTGATTTTAGTACCTATGTCAATATTTATTTATTTATTTATATCGAGCCCGTTATGTCCCACTGCTGAGCAAAGGCCTCCCCTCTCCCCTTCCATTCATCGCGGTCTTGAGCAATAACTGGCCAGTCTTTTAAAAAGGAGTCCAAGTTATCCCGCCATCGCCGACGAGGTCTACCGCGTCTCCGTTTTGAGTGTTGGGGCTTCCACTCCGTGGTCCCTTTGGGCCACAGCTCATTCGGCATGCGGTAGACGTGACCAGCCCAGTCCCACTTTAACTTGGCTGCCTTCCGAGCTGCATCTTCTATTTGGGTTTTGGAGCGCAGCGTGGTGTTCCGGATGTGGTCCATTAGCTTTACACCTAATATTAGGTGTAAAGCTAATGGACCATGTCAATAAATAATTTTAAAAAAGTTGTCGCATTTTTAGGGTTCCGTAGCCAAATGGCAAAAAACGGAACCCTTATAGATTCGTCATGTCTGTCTGTCTGTCTGTCCGTCCGTATGTCACAGCAACTTTTTTCCGAAACTATAAAAAGTTATACTGTTGAAACTTGGTAAGTAGATGTATTCTGTAAACCGCATTAAGATTTTCACACAAAAGTAGAAAAAAAACAATAAATTTTGGGGTTCCCCATACTAAGAACTGAAACTCAAATAATTTTTTTTCATCAAACCCATCTATGGATAGGTCTTCAAAAATGATATTGAGGTTTCTAACATATTTTTTTTCTAAACTGAATAGTTTGCGCGAGAGACACTTCCAAAGTGGTAAAATGTGTGGCCCCTGTAACTTCTAAAATAATAGAATGATAAATCTAAAAAAAATATATGATGTACATTACCATGCAAACTTCCAACGAAAATTGGTTTGAACGAGATCTAGAAAGTAGTTTTTTTTTATACGTCATAAATCGTAAAAAGCAATTTATTTAACGGAACCCTTCATGTGCGAGTCCGACTCGCACTTGGCCGCTTTTTTTCTTGTATTTATAACAAACGATACAGTCTTTAACATATACGAAATCTACATGTTCGGGTTCGTCTCTGATGTCTCTATAATCGTGTGTAAGCTGTTGTTGTTATATGATAAGTTAATAAGGTACAAAAAACATTAGAAAACTAATAATACACTTCGATATTGTTCAACCTCGAAATTTCGGGGAGTTTGATGAAATTTGGTACGAATGTTCGTTAGAAGCCCTGTTTTCGTCTCCCAAAAGTCCCCGGGTCAGGACCTTGTAGAACGGCCGCTATCTTGGGAAATGTACTCCATTCGTAAGAAATTCAGGTTTTGTTCAAAAACTACGTACTCGATGAAAACGTGGTCTACAGCAACATTAAAGCTGAATAAATTCTGCACAAGCCTGTAGTACACAATCTTGACGAGAAAACGTGTCTTCGTGGACAAAAATGCATCCACATGTGGGATTTTCCCTCAATGTCCTTCCAGGAAAGATTCTCCGAATTTGGAGCTCGGGAGAATTTCAAATGCACTTTTATTTACACAATAGGATATGAACTACATCATTAATAACATTTTATCCGACTACGGCTAAACCCAAAATAATGGTAATGGATTTAATTTCTCGTTAAGTAGTGATTGTTTGCTACCACCTCCAGGTCAAGATGCTTGATGAATTCCACAAAATGAGGTAGTGTTAGATTTCTCTTAATGCTGACAACGTGTAAGCGCACATCAAGTTAAAACGACCAAATCTGAAATCACAACTTTGCTTCTACCTAGCACTTAATTTATCGGGCGGATTTCAATAAACATGATACCAGTAGATGGGTCTGTAACACGCCAGTGCTATACACTATACATTTAAGATTATTGATGCGGGGCGTATTACTGAAACTTCATAATTTGATGGTCAAAACATATTTTAGGGCAAAAATGGGGCTAAATGCAAGTGACAGTAGTCAAGTTCACTTACACACACTCACCGAAACATCTGTCTACATGTCTTAAACTGGGCTTCCAACGAACATTCATACCAAATTTCATCAAACTCCCCGAAATTTCGAGGTTGAACAATATCGACTGTATTATAAGAGATTAAGATCGAAGGTCATTGGCGTATGGGATCCCCTTAACTTAAATTGGCAAAAATAACCAAGTGATACTTATCGATCTGATTCAATCAATTACAGTAGGTACGATTAAAATCAGTTAACGATTCGGCCAACCTCGGTAATTGTCGTGAATCCCTCATCTCTCACATAGAGTTATCAATTTACAGATATGACTTTTAATTATATTACTCGTTGTCTTATTGAATACAATATCAATACAAGAACGATATGAGCAACAAAACCTCCTTTGTAGCTCAAAACTAAACTAACTATTTTTCTTATTTCAATACAAAGGTTGTGTAATCTTTATATTGAAATAAGAAAAATACCTAATTGACTATTTTGACAGTCTGCCTTCTTAGTGTCAATAAAAACAGTTTGACGTACCTATATGATACATTCATGTTTATAATGAACGCTAATTTCATTCGTGAAAATATTCGATTCTATCAAATTTTATCAAAATTAACTTATTACAACAGTTATGTTATGTTTTATGTAAAAATGCTTCAAAAAAATTTAAGCGCTGTAAAAAAAATTGTTGCTTAATCTCGTGAAATTGTAAATAGTGTAAATAACTATTTTAGAAAAGAAGCTAATTTATTTTAAAAAGAATAAAGTAAATATCATCAAAAATCGGTTGAAGTCGGTTTTAATTTGGTGATTATTATTAATCCGACGTAATATCGTACTGTTACTTACATCAAACAGTAAAATATTGACTTATATAACTATGTATTTTTTATATATATTGTATACAAGTACCCTATAGCTTCAATAAATAATGAATGTTCAAATTCATGTCGCTTCTGCATAATAAATTTCTTAGGTCTACCGGTTAGTAATATCATCTTGGCAGGTGCTATACATTGCGTTTATGATACTTCAAATTGAATGCTACCTAAAAGAAATCGCGGTAATGTATTTCGTGTCATTTCCGTCTCCGGATATAGGCGGTGATATCCGACAAAAGCCGAATCGTTAACTGATTTTAATCGTATTGTACTTACGTGTACCTAATACTATTACTTATTATGTGCCTATATACAAGGTTGGTTTAGAGGTTCACCACGGAACATCTTTGCCAAAAGTGAGTTTAACTACGTGATTTCTACATTGGGCAGCCGAGCCGTGTCTTTGTTAGTGGCGGGGATAGTCATATAAGGAGACGCTCCACGGGCCGATTTTGTCGGACGGCCAAGTAAGGTCACAAAACATCTAATATGGAGTGACCTTGATTTGGCCAGCCACCGTGCTTCCGACACGTATCCACACGGCCCGAAATCACGCGTCAACCGGCATGCAGTCCGACAAAATCGGCACGTGGAGCGTCTTCTATAAATATTGTATCGTTTGTAGTGTGCTTTACTGACGCTATAAGCTGGCAACCCCCAGTATTGGACAGATCGGAGTTTCGGAGTCGGAGAAAAAAAAACGAAAAGAAAATAAAAATGTCGCTTGCGGCGGTGCAGTGCATACTGCATTCTTTCGTTTTCATTGTTGATGTCAGAATGTTATTTTTAGGAGTTTTTAGCCAAAATAGTTAACTTAGCCACGTCAATGTGCGATAAGAATATATTAAGTTGATTATCATTCAGTGCCTTATGTGTCGGTGCATGGAACATTTAAAATAAACATATGAAACATTCAAGTGTCGTTCATTTGTTTTCATTATGACGAAACGACGAAGGATTCTTCACGCTGACAAAATTATACGAAATGTTGTTAACATATTCTGTCTGTTAATGTTTTTGCAGCTAAAAGGTAATTTATAATTATTCCGATTGTCATTATGTAAACAATAATAAACAAAAATAACATGTCGGTAATCACCATGCCAAATAAGTTTACCGCAACAGGTTCCTATTATAAATCATGTTTCGAGAGTTTTATTCTATCATGGGACGAGGACCGAATCTGCCAGATGACCCGTAGACAATGACCCGTGTTTATATTGTGTGATATGCTATAATAAGAGGCTATTGTTATTGTACTCTTTCAGGATTTTATTCAATGCCGAGTAACCCGGTGCTCTTATATTCGACGGGATCAGACATACGAGTAGCGAATATATCAAAGCCTGGCAAAGTCATTATCAAGGCCTTGGACCAGGGCTCAGCTGTTGATTTTCTGTATAAAAGAAACCTAATATGCTGGTCGGACCAAACTGCTGAACTCATACAGTGTATGAATTACAACGACACGCATTCTGGTGATAAGGTAAGCAAATTAAATTCGGGAAAACGGAATTGTTCTGTCTATGAACGGCAGAACAATTCCGTTCTCCTCCGAGGTCAAGTATCGAGGAAAACGACACAGAAAACAGCAATAACTAAGCTCAGCAGTCTGCAACGGACTGCTTGCATTATCATTACTGGAGCCATGTCAACCTCTCCAACAGCTGCTCTGGAAGCCGTGCTGAACCTGCTGCCCCTGGACCTCCACTTGGAAAAGGAGGCGAAGTCCAGCATGCTCAGAGTAGCGTCCGTAAGGAAAGGCGACTGGCTATCCACAGCCTTGAGAACACTCAAGGACTCAGTATACGATATTCCTGTTTTAGGGATGCCACTTGACACAATGCCCCCAAAACTTTGCACGCAGATAAACTACTCTGTGGAACTCCTAAGGAGAGAGGACTGGTTGAACAGCCTCATAGATTGGAAACCAGGTAACCTGAAGTGGTACACTGATGGCTCCAAATCCGGATCGGAGGTAGGATGCGGAATATATGGAGAGGCACCCAGGGCAGCGATCAGTCTGAACCTGGGTAAGCACACTTCTATATTCCAGGCAGAGATATACGCCATTCTAGAATGTGCGACAACGAATCTGCAAAACTCCTGCTTACCTCTAACGTCACAACGTCGAGGCTGGTCGAGAACTGCCGGGAACTATTGAATGACTTGGGTGCCATAAACAAGGTAATTTTACGTTGGGTCCCAGGGCATGCAGGTATCGAGGGAAATGAAAAGGCTGATGAGCTTGCACGAGCGGGGGCGAAGGGAACACACTGCGGACCAGAGCCGTTCTGTGGTATCCCTAAAAGTCTAACCAAGCTCACTTTAAAAGCCTATTGTTTCTACAAGACCATTCAAGCCTGGAGAGCTAACCCAGGACTGAAACATTCCAAGGCACTTATTAAAGCCTTTAGCAAAAAGGCGTCTTCTGACGACTTGGCGCTAAGTAGGAACCGCCTACGCATGCTGGTCAGGGTGCTTACTGGGCACTGCCGCCTAAATAAGCACATGCAAACGATAAGACTGTGTGACACAAGGCAGTGTAGATTCTGCTTTGAAGCAGAGGAGACGCCTACACACATCCTAACCGATTGCCCTTGCCTCATGCGCAGTCGTAACTCCTTCCTGGGCAAACACATCATGTGCCCGGAGGAGATCAAATTTCTTGAGTTCAACAATATCCTGCAATTCTTCGAGTTTGCAGGACTTGACCAAGAATTGTAGGATCACAATAGATCAGCGATGGTCCCAGTGATATAAGGGCTTTGACAGCCCGAAAGCCACTACCAGAATAAAAAAAAAAAAAAAAAAAAGCAAATTAAAACATTTGCCACTAGCTTAAATTGAACTCTGAATTGAAGATACATCAAACATCATTTCAGATTTTTCACCTGAGATATGCTTTGGTCATAAAAATATGTTTTTGTTCAAAGTGAATTCAATGGTATTGGCAGTGCCATTCTTTTTTTTGGCCCCTTTTTCAACCTTTTTCATGCTACAACCCCTCTACAGTAAGAAAATATTTCTTATTTTACGAACTTGTAATCCCTACATGTTTTAACTTACAAAATTCAAGTAGCCGCAAACCCCTTGGGGGTCCCACAGGTTGAAAAACACTGCTGTAGGCTATTGAATTCGCCTGAAGACCCAATGTAAACAAGCCCTGTTCTGTTTTAGTATATACTAGCTGCTGCCGCGGCTTCGCCCACATATTGCAAAGTAGGCAGGCAAACCTACGGGATATAATATAGCCTGTAACCATCCAGAAAGTGAAATCTACACCCAGTTGAAAAATGTATTAAAATCGGATAAGCAGTTCCAGATCAGATAATCATAAAATGCTACAATCTCGCAAACTTTTCCTCTTTATTATCTGTACTTCAATACTAATATTATGATTATAACGAGGAAAAGTCTGTGTGATTGTTGCTTTGTAAGTTAATATAATAAAATAAAGGGTAATCTCCGGGAACCGCTTATCCATTCTTGAGTGAATGATCACCTGCATGTAGAATGGACTTTCAATTCAATTCATTTATTGCAATAATCATGTTCATTATACAATGGATGTCAAATTGTAGTAATAAGTAGGTACATGATACCCTGCTAGGGCACTGCAATTTTCTAAAATGAGGTACTTTCTAGGTATATTACAACAACAACAATTTAACTATTCTACAAATGCCTTCAACAGGCAGGGACCGGGCCAGGCTGTTAGCGGTGTCCAAGCCAGAATCTGGTTACTGGCTCCATGCATATCCCTCGCCCAACACTGGTACTTTTATCGACCCAGACACTCTACGCATAGCCGTCGGTCTCCGGCTGGGAGCTGGGATCTGCACAGGTCACAACTGTGTTTCTTGTGGGGCTCCAGTGGACCGATTCGGCCACCATGGCCTCTCCTGCTCCTCGGGCGCCGGCCGCCTGTCCCGCCACGCCGCTCTCAACGACATTCTCAGAAGAGCGCTCGTCAGTGCCAACGTTCCCGCTGCTCTGGAGCCCCAGATTGTGCGGAGCGATGGCAAGCGCCCTGACGGGATGTCGTTGATACCCTGGAAGACGGGCCGTGCGCTGGTGTGGGACGCCACCTGTACAGACACCCTGGCAGCGTCCTACCTACCAGCGACTACCAAACGCGCGGGGGCGGCGGCAGACGCCCGGGAACGCCTCAAGGTCTCAAAGTACAGCTGTCTCGGCGCCCAATATCAGTTCTTTGCTTTCGGCGTCGAGACACTAGGTCCTTGGGGTAAGGGTGCGCTGGATCTCCACAGGGAGCTCAGCAAAAGGTTGAGGGAGGCAACGGGTGACCCTCGCGCCGGCAGCTTTCTCGCGCAAAGGATCGCAATCGCAGTTCAGCGCGGGAATGCTGCCTGCGTGATGGGCACCCTGCCAAGAGGCCCAGGCCTCTTATTTAATTAGTTATTTTATTTTATTTTTTCTAAGTTTAAGGTTTAGTTTTAGTTATTTTAATTTAATAATAGTTTAGTTTTGTAAAAGTTTTATACATGTTTTTACTATTTTATCCATTCTACAAATTAAATTTGTGATTTTAAAACTTGTGGAATTTTACATTCATATTCATATATTTTATTGGTAAAAGTATAAGTAACATTTTACAAGTCAATAGTAATATTTTACAAGTCAATTCGCAAATAAAATTAACCTAATCAATAATTCAAAATTACTCTTAATCATATGTAATTATTTCAGAATTTAGGCTTTGGTAAACTTTGGAGATAAGGGGGGGGATGGTATTTTTTCTACATTTTCCTTAATAAATCAAAATTTAACCACTGTAGAAAAAAAATAAAAACGGTATTAGAAAGAGCAACTCAAGCCCTTTCATATGGTACCCCACTTGATATATTTACTAGACATTGATTTTTTAACCCCCCTCATATTCGTCATTTAAACAGAAAAGAAGAATTTATTAAGCCTGCAACACACTGGCGCGGCCTGCGGTGGCGGACAATACAAAATTTGACAGCTAATGACAAGTTTTCTATTGTCCGCCGCGGCCAGGCCGCGCCAGTCTGTGAGAGGCCTTAAAGAATAAAAGTCACAATAACAGATAATAAAAACCTACATATTTGCGGCCTTCGCGGTTGAAACTCTCGGGCCGTGGAGTCCTGACGCCCATAGGCTTTATAAAGAAATAAAGAAAAAATTTTTAGATAATACGGCTGACCATAGGGCTGGCTACTTCCTCGGCCAACGGATTGGAATTGCAATTCAACGACGAAATGTAGCCAGCCTTATGGGCACCCTTCCCAAGGGCTGTGACCTTGGAGAGGGTATATATACTAGTAGTTAAGTAGATTTAAGTGCCTAGTGTTAAGTTTTTTATGCATCAAATTATTGTGTCAAATATAGTCCTCTTCATTTATGTCGTAAAGTTGAAAATAAAACCAAATTTTATGAAAATAAATAAGGAGATAAAAATGAAAATAACTATTAAGAATAAATATGATCAAATATAAAGAAAAATACAGATAAATAATAACAAAATTTCCCCACCCCGCATCGCACCCGGCTCAAAGGTCCCCATGATGCCCGCAGCATTACCCCGCTGAACGGCGATGGAGACCTGTTGAACCAAGTACGACCCGAAGCGGGGGTCACAGCCCCTCTCGTGTAAGCGCCGGCCTAACTCTTTAAAAAGTCGGCGGGCCTCCGAGCCCCATGGTCCCGCGGTTTCTATGGCTACCGGTACAAAGTCGTACGCCGGCTCCAAGGCGGAGTATTTAGTGTGCTTCAACTTAGCAGCAGCCTCTGCTGCCAAGCCGGCACAACGTGAGGTATTTCAATTCAAAATACTTTATTTCGGATAAAATATCCATATCGGGTTAGTTACAGTAGGAACTTATATTTATGTTAGTAACAATTTATTTATGATGAAAAAAAAATCTAATCTAATGATTTGATATAATTGATAATAGGTAATAATTAATAAATTAATTACGAATTTAATTCTTACACTTTCTCATTTAAATATAAATGTACAGTACCTATAGTAGTTTTCTAGATGGTTGTAGGCTATATTTTATCCCGTGGGTTTGCCTGCGTTCTTTGCAATATGCGGGCGCAGCAGCGCCGGCAGCTGGTATTGGTATAAATAACTAAAGTTACTAAGAGCAATTAATTTATGTAACTTTTATTGCAGATGCGAATAGTATCAGAAGGCCTCATCACCCCAACAGGAATTGCTATAGACTGGTACACGGATAAAATCTATTGGACAGATGGAGACACAAATCGTTTGGAAGTGATTAGCATAGATCAGAAGTATAGAAAAGTGTTATTTTGGGCCGAAGTAGACCTGGCCCGAGCCATAGCTGTTGCTCCTAAGGAAGGGTCAGTATTCCTTTAACATTTTTTATTTAAGGCAACGTAGGCTCACGTTCTTCTCTCCCTCTCACTGAGCATAAGCATGAGCGAGATGGAAGTGCGTGTTCGGAAGCGCAATTATCATATTTTTTAATTTTATTTTTTTGTGCGTTTTTATAAATAAAAAAGTAATAGCTAAGTTCCCTCAAACATGATATTGCCGATTTTTAGAACCAATTTTAATATGTTTAGCGTTTGTGCATATTTTATTACGAATTTTTTAAGTGTATTTTAGACCTATGTTCGTGATTTTTTTATATCATGCGAAAGTCAAAAACTCAGGATTCGAATAGCTATAGTCCCTCGAGAAAGGCCTCAAGATTGATAATTAAATTTAGGGCAGCCGTATTATGACCCAAACAAGCGCTAAGACTTTTTAAAAATCCGTTTCCAAAATCCTAGGTTGCCTTAACATGATTAGCTGTTGATTTTGTCAAGGGATGCCTGGCCCGAAACAATATGAGCGCCCTTGTTGTGTTGTGAGGAGAATATATATATATTATGACTGTACACTCTACTAACTGATTAAACATAGGTTATTGAAAAATTATGTTACTTATTGCTGATTGACTGGCAATAACTTTGTTTTAATTGACACTCTCGGAAATGGTGATAAACATGTTTATTTTATTATATTATTAATTAACTGTTGTCTCAAAAGGTCAATTAAGATTACTACTATTGACAACAGTATTGACCGCATCCTATATATGTATACTATTATAAATGTGACAGTTTGGATGTCTGGATGTTTGTTACTCAATCACGCTTAAACGGCTGAACCGATTTGGATGAAATTTTGCACGAAGATAGTTTATAGCCTGGATTAAAATGTAGGATAGTTTTTATTCCGGGTTTACGCAGACAAAGTCGCGGGTGGAATCTAGTTGGTTATAAAGATGAAAACTTATTCATTTTTACAAGCTTTTCTTTAACTTGACTTGTTCGTTTGTTAGTGAGGGACAAATCTTGCTAGTTAAAGACCCACTTCCTGGTAACCGATTGAGCTGAAATTTTGGGTATAGTTTGGAGCTGATCTGATGATGGAGACAGAAGGTGGCCATGGGAATTCAGTACGTAACCCCGTTTTTTTGGGCTCGTTAGAATCGTCTCAATGAGTAGTTGATGACAATATTAGAGAAAAGTACAGTTGGGTTGGCAATAAAAGCTTGTACCATAAATTTAATTTTTGAGAGAAACTTATTATTTTTTTCTCTGCAGGTTACTATTCTGGACAGATTGGGGAGAGATACCCAAAATCGAAAGCGCTGGCATGAATGGTGACCCAACCACGCGCAAAGTCATAGTAAAAGACAATATATTTTGGCCAAATGGCATTACCATAGATTATAACAATAATTTAATTTACTGGGTAGACGCGAAACTTATGTTTGTAGACGTAATGGACTTTAATGGAGAAAAGAGAAAAAGGATTATAAAAGGGGGACTTGAGTACCCTTATGCTTTGACTTTTTTCAATGACAAGCTTTATTGGACAGACTGGAAAACATGGTAAGAAATTATTTGTTTACATACATAGCCATAATTATCATGCATAGGAATCTCAGGATAAGTATTCCTACATAAAGGCTGTTGACATTCAAACCAAATTGAACAAACCAATCAACGTCTGATGTTTTCATTATAAACCGTATATTATTGGAGGTGTTTTGTGGATTACTCCTGGAGTACATAATCAGTTCTCAATTTTGAAAACGATAGTATTTATGGTTTAAAAAAATTAAAAATACGTAAATTTTTTTCGAAATCGACCCACAAATTACAGATTTCTGAGAAAAAACAGTCAAATTTTGAATGTCCTCCTGTATTATTAGAAGTGAAATGTTAATTCATTCCTACACCTTAAATTGATATAGCATGGAAAACTGCCATGTTAGCACCTAAAAGAATGTTTCATCAACACTACTCGTAGATAGTACAACATTTATTCTATTAGGAAAATCTACTCATGGGACATGTCAACAAATGGGCCCATGAAAGAGCTGATCAAGTCGGAACCAGTGCCTGTAGATATCCGGGTGTATGACAGTAGGAGGCAGCTGGATCCACCAGAAGACCACCCATGCCGAGTCAACAATGGTGGTTGCTCACATTTATGTCTCTTGGCTCCCAAGCCACCAGGTAAGATTTACTTTGATATAATTTGCCATGCATGCATCAGGTTGAATTTGAAATATTTTTAACATTGACATGGAGGTAGATTAATATTTTTATCAATAAACTGCATAACTTATCCTAATAACTAGAGTCTGACCAGCCAGTAGTGCCACAATAGTTTAACATGGGGCGTATGATGAATATTGCAAACGAGAGTATATCAGGAGCCCGACGCCGCAATCAAATGTTGACGAAGTTGACAACTTCACTTCTAGATCAGTGCGAGTGGAGGGCGGAGCTTCAATATTTCAACCAATCACAGAGCATGGAGCATGTGGTTCTTGCAGGGCGGGGCCTGCTCGATTTTATTTTCCAACCAATCACAGCAGAATTCTTGCCGTGCAGATTTGCTTAACCAATCAGATCACACACAAGCTCATTACTCCCTTGTGGCCATAATTCCCGCGGGAACAATTTAGGCCATTGTCCTTCTGTATATAGGCAAGGAATAACGCCATTTATGAGCAAGTGTGATGAAAACTATTTTCTAATTCATTAAATGGCATTAAATTTGCCTATCAAATAATGTCTTGATTACTATTATATTATAAGTATAAGTTCCTCTAACATGCAGTGCATGTTGTGTTACAGTTTGAGATTTTTCAAATTAGGCATTTTTTTCTTGTGACACTTGAAATTCACAGCGTCTTAGTTTCTTCACTAAACTCATATTGTACACTGGACTACAAAAAGATGTATCCATTTCATCTTATTGCATTGTTATAAGGTGAAAAATGGTTACAACTTTTGATAGTCAACTATATCAAGTAACCACCTCATTCCAGGCTACACATGTTCATGTCCAACGGGAGTCAAGCTCCGCGAAGGTAGCAACACCACATGCTTCAGCACCCCACAATGCTTACTGCTGGTGGCACAGCGCTCAGCCATTTCCAAGATATCCCTAGACTCTCCAGACTTCACACCCTACACGCTGCCGCTAAAAGACCTGAAGAGAGCCATGTCTATCGACTTTGATCCTAAGACTGAATACATATACTGGGCGGATAGTATGGTAAGCATTCAAATCTTAAAACAGAATATTATGCATTTCTGTCTGAATAAATAAGACAAGGCTTTATTGCTCAACTAGACCAGTGGTCTCTGGAAGCACCCGAAGTGGTCCGCGAAGCCAGCGGAAAAATATTTTTCACACCTCTCATTCAGAAAAGTAAGTTTTGGTCCCCGACGAGAGGGAGCAAAATGCTACTTTTCTGTACAAGCTACTTTTTTAAATTTATTTATTGGCTTGTAGCATTTACGCAATGTGCCAATAGAATCTTGATGAAATAATCGATTGTAATTTCATCGTAATCGACAAACGTATATATATCATCATCATCATATCAGCCGAAAGACGTCCACTGCTGGACATAGGCCTCCCCCAAAGAGTGCCAAAATGACTGGTCCTGCGCCACCCGCATCCAGCGGACTCCCGCGACCTTTACCAGGTCATCAGTCCACCTTGTGCTTAGTTTCTGTACGATCACAACTAAAAACTGATTTATAATCATTTGGGGGTCTTGCGGATCCTTATAGAATCCGGCCTATGTGGATAGACAAGAATAAGAACATGTGGTTCACATTGTGCATTAGCCACGTATTGTTTTAATCATACATTTAGGAAACTATAGGTCTATTGTATGCTCATTCATGTCTGATAATGTTAATGTACGACTGCTTATTTCTCAAAAAAAATTATAAATAATAATCATTATTACATCCATGGTACATGTACATACATAGGTCTAAAGCCGGGTCCGCTGCGCCGTGTTTTCGGTGTTTGCAAACATCTAACATGTTTTCCGTCAGTTTCGGCAAACAAATAGGGTATTGTTTTGATTGGCAAAACATTTTTGACGTTTAAAAACCACGAAAACTTGGCGCAGCGGACGCGGCTTTACATATAGTGTTTGGATTCACATGGACCCTGATAGGGCACAGCAATGTATCCTTAAATCTAATTGAATAAATAATAAATACCTAAATGTTAGCGCGGGTTTATAACATGTTTTTTTTATTACTTCAGGCGAAGACCATATCGCGTGCTCGTTTAGACGGCAGCGAACAGTCAGTGGTGATCCACAGCAATGGAGTGCCGGACAGCATAGCCATTGACCCACTGGCGAGGAACATTTATTGGACCGACCCCATCACAGACACTATCAATGTTGCGAGGCTGGATGGCAGTATGAGAAAGGTATGCCATTTTTAGGGTTCCGTAGCCAAATGGCAAAAAACGGAACCCTTATAGATTCGTCATGTCTGTCTGTCCGTCCGTATGTCACAGCCACTTTTTTCAAGAAACTATAAGAGCTATACTGTTGAAACTTGGTAAGTAGATGTATTCTGTGAACCACATTAAGATTTTCACACAAAAATCGAAAAATAAACATTAAGTTTTAGGGGTTCTCAGAACTGAACCTCAAAAAAAATGTTTTCATCAAACCCATCTATATAATAGGTCTTCAAAAATGATATTGAGGTTTCTAATATAATTGTTTTCTAAACTGAATAGTTTGCGCGAGAGACACTTCCAAAGTGGTAAAATGTGTGTCCCCGCCCCTGTAACTTCTAAAATAAGAGAATGATAAAACTAAAAAAAATATATGATGTACATTACCATGCAAACTTCCACCGAAAATTGGTTTGAACGAGATCTAGTAAGTAGTTTTTTTGTAATACGTCATAAATCGTAAACCGCAATTTATTTCACGGAACCCTTCATGTGCGAGTCCGACTCGCACTTGGCCGCTTTTTTTTATTGTGGGTGTGTTATAGAATAATAGGTCTTTTAAGACACTCATATTGTCAATCTCCGGGAGATAACAAAACACTACACACACACACCAGATACACTGACCGACAAAGAGACTTATATTTATTATATTTGTATAGATATGGTGTACCTATACATTGTTTTTAATGCAGATTAGGATTTGCTTTTCGAACTCTAGTAGCTTTCAGGACTACATTTGCACAGGGTTCTACGTAATACTCTACATGTATGTAATTTATGGTCGCTATTACAACAAATTATAGAAAATATTGAGAATTTGGAATCCACATACAGAGGCTCTAGTATAAGTTTTATCGATCCAATATGTTTTCGAACGCGTTTGCGTTTAGTTTCAATTTGTATGGCAACGCGAACAGCGCCTCTGGTGGTAACTATTAGGAACTACGCCTATACAAATTGAAACTAAACGCAAACGCGTTCGAAAACGTATATGTACCGATAAAACTTATACTAAAGCTACTACAGGTAAGGTAATTTTTTTAGTTTTTTGTTCGATATAAGGCAATACTGGTCAGAACCTATATTGGCTTAAGGCTGCATAGCCGATGGATTGACGACCGCCTTAGCCTAGTTGGTAGTGATCCTGCCTACGAAGCAAGAGGTCCTGGGTTCGAATCCCGGTAAGGGCATTTATTTGTGTGATGAGCACGAATATTTGTTCCTGAGTCATTGATGTTTTCTATGTATTTAAGTATTTATTTCTCTATATAAGTATCTATATCGTCGTCTAGTACCCATAGTACAAGCTTTGCTTAGTTTGGGACTAGGTTGATTTGTGTAAGATTGTCCGCAAATATTTATATTTATTGTGGCCGACTGGTTGCGGCTGGTCGGTCTTCTCTTCCCATCCCAGAGTGTGTCACTCCCCACCAATTTGTGCCCCCTGGTACAGTCAAGGTCACCAATATGTACATACCCAAAGTTGCAAAAATATGTATACACTTACTTCCGTAGTAATAAGGTCTGTATACATATTTCTGTAACTTTGTGGTGTATACATATTGGTGACCTTGACTGTACATCCGGTTTGTCCGGTTCAGGCTTGCTTCCTGGCTGGGTGCGGCGCTACCTATGTTCATGTTTTAGGTAAATACCGGTCTGAACCTTGTTGGCCGCTTTTTAGGGTTCCGTACTTAAAGAGTAAAACGGGACCCTATTACTAAGACTCCGCTGTCCGTCTGTCTGTCTGTCTGTTTTCTTTTACAGGCTTACACAAATCGACCTAGTCTCAAACGAAGCAAAGCTTGTACTATGGGTACTAGACGACGATAAACATACTTAAATAGATAAATCAATACTTAAATACTTACATAGAAAACATCCATGACACAGGAACAGCTCAGGAACAAATATTTGTGCTCATCACACAAATAAATGCCCTTACCGGGATTCGAGCCCGGGACCTCCGGCTTCGTGGGCAGGGTCACTACCAACTATAGTATCCGCAAAACTATCTGGCCGGTCAGGTCGTAAAATATTAGAAGCATGCTTATTACACACAAAAAAGTTTCATTGTTACTATTATTGCCCTACCGGTCAGATAGTTTTGCGGATACTATAGGCCACAGGGGGCTCCCATACAACAAACGTGGTTTTTTTGCCGTTTTTATAGAGGTCGTTGTTGTTCTACGTCCGTAGGAATAACCCTAGAAACCCTACACGTGACCTCCGGGTGGTGCTAAAAGAACAACAAACTCGGCAGCTGCACTGTTCCTTCTAAACCTCGCAGCGCACACAGGAACTCTATCAGCGACATCAATACAAATACATATATGTACCAGTGTGTAACCGCCATACGATAAATAAATAAATAGATAATGGTACGGAACCGTGCGCGAGTCCGACTCGCACTTGGCCGGTTTTTAAAAATATTTTTCTTTCCCCCAGGTTATCATATACGAGGACTTATACGAGCCGCGCGCCATAGCGGTGCACGCGACGGCCGGATGGATGTTCTGGTCGGACTGGTACGAGAAGCGGCCCAAGATCGAGCGCAGCAATCTGGACGGCAGCGGCCGAGTGCTGCTCGTCTCCGAGAAGCTCATGTGGCCTAACGGGATCGCACTAGACACCGTCAACAATAAGCTCTACTGGGGCGATGCGAGGACACATAAAATTGAGGTGACATATTTAAGAAATCGTCGAATCCGACTCGGCTGGGCAGCATTCGGGAAGCTACGGGCACATCTTTTCGTCCAATATTCCGCAGTGTCTCAAGACGAGAGTCTTTGACCAGCGTGTGTTATCAGTGATGACTGATGACGTATGGCACGGAAACGTGGTCGCTTACTATGGGCCTCATTAGAAGGCTCAAAGTCACTCAATGGAGGGGGCTATACTGGGAGTTTCTCTGCGCGACCGCATCAGAAATGAGGCTATCCGCAGTAGAACCAAGGACGCAGGACCGGTCATTTTGGCACTCTTTGGGGGATGCCTATGTCCAGCAGTGGACGTCTTTCGGCTAATATGATGATGATGATGATTAAAGAAATTGTCCCGCATAGTATAGCCGCCCTTCTAGATTGACAAAGGGTGCAAGCTAAACGAGGTTTAGTACAGTCAAATTTCGAAATAGTGGACGCTTGAGTTGATCTAGCTTAAAAGCTGTTGCAATTACATTCGTTGTTAAGCTGAGTTAAAAGAATCAGGCGGAAGCCAGTCATTTGACAAAGTTCTAATTAATTTAATCTGCATTGGAACTGCTACAGCTTATTTAGCAATAAGATTTGACCTTATGTGTCTTATTGACAAATTAAGTTTAACCAGAAATGGTGAATATCCACCATATGTGCGAATATATGTTATCATACTTATCATATAATTATATATATACTAGCTGTTGCCCGCGACTTCGTCCGCGTAGAACTTTTTATCGTCTTAGAAAATGATTTCTCTCAATACAAAATTTGAACCCTCTTTTAGGGGATAATTAAAAAAAAAGTTGATGTTCATTTTCTAGTTTGTGAACAAACAGTCTAAAACCAAAGTTAAAAATCTCATACTTTAAAAATGCCTTGAAATACTCAAACTTTGAACCAATTTTAACACTCTTAGGGGATGAATTTGGAAAAACTCTGAAATCAGTTTTGTAGTCTTTTAACGTACAGAATAAGACCGAAGTTAAAAATCTCTTACTCACACTTTAAAATTTTATTGCTCGCCATTTAAAATTTGAACCCCCTTTTAAACCCCCTTAGAGGTTGAATTTTTCTAATCGCTGAAAGAACTTTTTTCGTAAACTTTTAAGTCTCTAGCTCAAAAAAAGTGTTGCCCATACAAAGCTTTCTTAACCCCCTTAGGGGTGGAATTTTCTAAAACTCTGAAAGTACTTTATTATTAATTTTAATAAGTAACATTTTGAATAGTTTCAAGTCTAGTAAAAAAAAAAGTTTTTCCCACACAACACTGGCTACCCTTCTTAAGGATCTTAAGGATCCCCTTAGGGATGGAGTTTTCTAAAACGCTGAAAGTTCTTTTTTAGTATTCTAATAAGTAATCTTTTTGCAAAGTTTTAAGTCTAACTCAAAAAAAAGTGTTGCCCATGCAAAGCTTGCTCTCCTTTTTAACCCTATTAGGGGTGGAATTTTCTAAAACGATTCGTGTTCTTTTTTTGTATTTTATTAAGTAATCTTTCTACAAAGTTTCAAGTCTCTAACTCAAAAACATAAACTTTCCCTGATAAAAACTTTGCTCCCCTTTTTATCTCCCTTAGGGATAGATTTTTTCAAAACGCTGAAAGTCTTTTTTTTTGTATTTTTATAAGTAATCTTTCTACAAAGTTTTAAGTGTCTAGCTCAGAAAAAGTGTTCCCCATACAAACCTTGCACCCTTTTTTTACCCCCTTAGGGAATGATTTTTGTAAAACGCCGAATGTAGTATTTTTCATGTTCTAATAAGTAATTTTTCGTCAAAATTTTAAGTCTCTATTAAAAAAAAAAATGTTTTTCCCATACAAACTTTGCACCCTATTTTACCCCCTTAAGGGTGAAATTTTCCAAAACGCTGAAAGTACTTTCTTTGTATTTAAATAATCTTTCTACAAAGTTTTAGGACTCTAGCTAAAAAAAATTGTTTCCCACATACAAACTTTGCACCCCTATTTTAGCCCCCTATTTTTAGGGGTAGAATTTTCTAAAACGCTGAAAGTACCTAATTTGTATTCTGATGACTAATCTTTCTACAAAGTTTTAAGTCTCTATTTAAAAAAATATTGTTTCCCCCATACAAAATTTGCACCCCTATTTTACCCCCTTAGGGGTAAATTTTTTTAAAACACTGAATCTAGGTACTTTATTTGTATTCCAATGAATAATTTCTCTACAAAGTTTTAAGTCTCTATTTAAAAAAAAGTAGTTTTTCCCATACAAACTTTGCACTCTATTTTACCCCTTTAGGGGTAGAATTTTCTAAAACCCTGAAAGTTCTTTATTTGTATTCTAATTACTGATCTTTCTACAAAGTTTTAAGTCTCTATTTAAAAAAAAAATGTTTCCCCCATACAAACCTTGCACCCCTATTTTACCCCCGTAGGGGTGGAATTTTCCAAAACGCTGAAAGTGTTTCATTTGTATTCTAATAACTATTTTTTCTACAAAGTTTAAGTCTATAGCTCAAAAAAAAAAGGTTCTCCCATACAAACTTTGCACCCCCATTTTACCCCCTTAGGGGTAGAATTTTCAAAAATCCCTTTTTATCCCTAGCCCACGTTATAAAAGCAACATACTGTGCAAAAATCAACTCTCTAAGATTAGTAGTTTCGGCTGTGCGTTGATGAGTGAGTGAGTGAATAAGTCAGTCAGGACATAGGCATTTATTATGTATAAATAGATAGAAGATAATGAAACTCCCATTCAAATATCTCAAAAAATTATGAAGCTACATCCGTTTTAATGTCGCTTGTTAGAGTGAGAAAACGATGAGGGACTGTGACGTCAATATACTCGAGCGTCATAGTAAAAAACAATCGTTTCATATGAAGGTGCGTTTTGCGGAAAAGGGACAGAACATACCCCCTCTTAAAACTTTGGACTCTTATAACTTAATCATTACCTATATAACCTCTTGCTTTGTTTTTTTCTCCATTTGACTATATTTATTTTAAATTCTTTTTCGAGAAAATACATTATGATTATTTAACATATTTTCGATTCCTGAGCTATAACCACGAACTTCGGAATTCGAAAATATTCGGGTATCTCTATCGCACTAACCATACTCGAGTGACAGGGATGCAAATATATGAACATTGAGTATCGGTTTTCGTGGTAGCGCCGCAGGTACTTTGGCTGAATGCGCCGAGCGCGTGCCATTGTCATTCAAAAAAAACAAATTCGTGTTAATTATATTGTTCAAATTTGTTGATTTCATTTATTGAAATTACGACATAAAACGACATTTGCGCATATAAGTTCTCATATCAGAATCGAATATTTTTTTATGGTTTATATTTTAGCATTTGTCTCGTAAAGGTCTATCGTAGACGGGATTTAAATTATTAATAAGTGAAAGGCAAAGCAATTCCGCCATTTTGACGAAAATTTGACGGTTCTTATAGCTGACAGTTGGAGCAGCGTTTGATTTCAATAAAAATAAATGAAAAATTAAATGAAGTCGTATATTTCGGAAAATTAATTAACTGTCGCAGTCGGATAAAAAGTATCCTAAGTTGCAGCTAGAATAATAATGTACCTATATAAAATGTTTCATATTTTTCCGTTCATGGGATGCTGAGAACATTCGAACCGCGCAAAGCTTAGTTTCAAACTGGCTGATTCTTTTTTTAATTTAGAGATTTATTATAAGTGGAGATAAATAGATAGAAGATAATGAAACTCCCATTCAAATATCTCAAAAAATTATGAAGCTACATCCGTTTTAATGTCGCTTGTTAGAGTGAGAAAACGATGAGGGACTGTGACGTCAATATACTCGAGCGTCATAGAAAAAAACAGTCGTTTCATATGAAGGTGCGTTTTGCGGAAAAGGGACAGAACATACCCCCTCTTAAAACTTTGGACTCTTATAATTATAACTTAATCATTACCTATATAACCTCTTGCTTTGTTTTTTTCTCCATTTGACTATATTTATTTTAAATTCTTTATCGAGAAAATATATTATGATTATTTACCATATTTTCGATTCCTGAGCTATAACCACGAACTTCGGAATAGGGAACATTACGCAAAGCTCTGCGTAGGGGGCGACACTAACACAACCCGTAAACAAACCGGTACCGGTTAATGTACGGCCCAATAATTGGCATCCTCTATATCTATGTCTCTTTTTAACTTATACAACAAGAGAGAGATAACGATAGATGGACGTGTATTATCGGGCCGTACATTAACCGGCACCAACAAACCGCCATGACGTACAATGTCATATTTATTTACCTAACAAACAATAACGAATAATTGATGAAAACGCGTTAAACTACAATCGTTTTATTATCATTCGTGTGTAAAATACCTGTACTGTGATATTAAAATGGCATCCTATAGCCATTTAAAGGTGGATGAGGGCTTTTTTTTGCTTTACGACGTATTGCCGCTTCCCATAGTTTTCATATCATCGTTTCCTTCGGAAATGAATGATGCCCTTCATTCTTGCATCCAATTACGCGGCACTGATGCATTTTATTCATTGAAATATTTTCTTCACTATTTGATCCAGAGCTTTGAAGGACTTGTCAAAGTTGTCAAAAAAACTGTTTACTAATTGTGTTAGTGCTGCACTCTGGCGGCAGAACATTGCAGTAATGTTCCCTATTCGAAAATATTCGGGTATCTCTATCTCTATCGCACTAACCATACTCGAGTGACAGGGATGCAAATATATGAACATTGAGTATCGGTTTTCGTAGTAGCGCCGCAGGTACTTTGGCTGAATGCGCCGAGCGCGTGCCATTGTCATTCAAAAAAAACAAATTCGTGTTAATTATATTGTTCAAATTTGTTGATTTCATTTATTGAAATTACGACATAAAACGACATTTGCGCATATAAGTTCTCATATCAGAATCGAATATTTTTTTATGGTTTATATTTTAGCATTTGTCTCGTAAAGGTCTATCGTAGACGGGATTTAAATTATTAATAAGTGAAAGGCAAAGCAATTCCGCCATTTTGACGAAAATTTGACGGTTCTTATAACTGACAGTTGGAGCAGCGTTTGATTTCAATAAAAATAAATGAAAAATTAAATGAAGTCGTATATTTCGGAAAATTAATTAACTGTCGCAGTCGGATAAAAAGTATCCTAAGTTGCAGCTAGAATAATAATGTACCTATATAAAATGTTTCATATTTTTCCGTTCATGGGATGCTGAGAACATTCGAACCGCGCAAAGCTTAGTTTCAAACTGGCTGATTCTTTTTTTAATTTAGAGATTTATTATAAGTGGAGATAACACATCGCAAGCTTGACAGCTAGATGACAGTTATGAAAATAAAACTTCGCACACCTATAGTAGATTCCAGGTAATAGTCCCTAAGCCCACTCGCAATACGCCTAGGTGTCATGACAACATGATAAAATGCACGGCAGCAGCAGGTCGATAAAGTTGTGCTGAGCAAGAATCAGAAGATTATCGCACCTAAAATTGGCCGAAAGTTTGAAAAATTCTTCACTTCCGGTCAAAATTGTAAGGGAAGGTAATTAGGTATATTTACGTCATGTGACAACAGTACGAGACATGTGGCATCATATAGCCCTTTAATCGTAGAGAGAGTAAAACTTAGTCTGTCAGTCCTGAGATGGCCGGAAGTACTTGGCAGACGGTGCCAAAGTTGGCGACCATTGACACCGTCTGCCATTTGCTTTTAACCATGATCCCAGAGGATTTATAAGTTTTTATTTATTCAGGTGTGTAACATGGACGGCACGAACAGAAACGAGCTGCACAACAGTGATATCTTGCACATATTTGGTTTAACCCTGCTCGATCAACATCTCTACTGGTCCGATATGCAGAGGCGGACTTTGGACAAAATTGACAAAGATACAGGTATGTACAACTACTCAAAATTGAATATATTGAGATGGGGAATTTGGAAATGTCTGCGCCGAAACTACTTCAGAAACAATAAAAGACTCACCAATCTAGTATGGAGTCACACATTGCAGAAGGCTCCAGTGGCGGAGCGCCCATACAAGCCGATTCCCACTGGCTTGCCTAAAATTTAAGACATGCCCATTTTATCTCTTTCATAACTTTTTGTGGTTCGGGTTACCCATCGAAAATTTTCACGCGCCGCCACTGGAGGCTCTGATCTTCAGCTGAATGTTATCTATAATTTTTCAGCTAATTATATGTACAATGATGGTACGACGTTGTAAAGTAACATCACACAAGCCAAGCTTAGTATGGGTGTAATCTGTCAACCGATTTGCGTTAGACTGCCATATAAATACTCGTATACCTAACATATACGAATTTTACATAGAGGAAAAATTGTGAATTAATTAAGATATTTTAATTAAATCACAACTTCTCCTGTATGTAATAATAGGTTTTAACAATATTGATGTCACACTTAACTTAGCGACTTCGTTCGCGTTGACTTCCTTTTGTTAGACTTTTACTGGGATAAAAATGATTCCTAATTGATTTTAATCCGTTCCGCTGTTTTTGCGTGATGAATTGCTCCCAATTCTACAGATTTCTTTTACAGATTCCCATGTCTAAAGATTCCTAATTATACAGATTCCCATGTCTACAGATTCCTAATTGTACATATTTCCATGTCTACAGATTCCTAATTGTACAGGTTTTCATGTCTACAGGTTCCTAATTGTACAAATTCTCATGTTTACAAATTCCCAATTCTACAGGATCTCATGTTTGTCCATGCGGTTCCGGACTAAAAGATAGGTAGGTTAGGTTCGTTAGGTATGTTCAGATAAATAAACCAGAAATAGGAGCCCCGCATGGCGGGGCTCCGTCAAAACGGCCGAATTAGCAGGAGACCATACATAATAGGAGCTTCTGGTTATGAAAATGGAAAAAAAAGTCAAGGTTCTCCTATTAATGTATGGTCTCCTGCTATTTCGGCCGTTTATTTTTGGTCTATTTGCCCTTTGGGCATCTGAAGATACCTAACAAACCTGACCTACCTATAGTGTGGGAAGAAGTCAAATATGGCCAGTGGGGCCAATAAGAATCTGTAGAGTTAGGAAGCTGTAGTATTGGGAATCTGTATTATTGGGAATCTGTAGTATTGGGAAGTTGTAGTATTGGGAATCTGAAGTATTGGGAATCTGTAGTATTTGAATTCTGTAGTATATGGGCCTGGCCTACTATGAATATCTGGAGATTTCCAATTTAGTCACATCATAATTCATAGGTTCATATGCTGATAATAGATGGAAGCAATGCGTCACCTAAAATCCGAAAATAATTAACTTTACTAATAATATCAATAAATAATTTCCAAACTAAATTACTTGTGTAATTTATTAATTTTCTTTAATTATATTGTTACTATGGCGGGGTCAATAATGGCCTTATTTATATGGTAATGAAACGCGCTGTCAAGGTATTTCGAAATTCGCCGTATTGTCATAAGACCAGGGATTGTAACCGGTTATTTTTTGTATGGGAACTGTAACCGGTTTTTTTCGTCAAACACAAAGACATCAGTAGCGGGGTACAGACGGCGGTATTTGGAGTCGATGAGCCCCGGTTCAAACCCTGCGACCGACGCACTTTTTGTATGTTTTAAACATTCAAGAGGAGTATTTCAACTAACGATAATAGTTGGCGCATTAAATGTCGTCAATTACAGGGTTACCGTGTTTAGGCCCAGAGATTGTTCTCTATTTCAGTACCTATAACAAAGTACTTTGTGACACTGACTTACATACATACATACATATAATCACTCCTCTTTCCCAGAGGGGTAAGCAGAGATCACGGATCTCCATTTGCTACGATCCTGACAAACCACTTTCGCTTCACTCACTTTCATAACATTTCTCATACATGCTCGTCGGTTTAGGGTACTTTTGACCTGGCCTTTTTGTAAGATTTCTTCCTTCCAACTTGCCCTTCCACTCTTTTTATATACACTCTCTTCGTTAATCTCCTTTCATCCATCCTCTCTACATGCCAAAACCACCTTACCATACCCTTCTCAATGTTCGTGACTATATCTCCAGACATTCCACACTTATCTCTTAAGTATCACACTGTTTCTGACTCTATCACTCAATTTCACTCCACACATACTTCTCAACGCTCTCATTTCTACTGCATTCACTCGACTTTGATGTATTTTCTGCCACACCCAACTTTCGCTACCATACATAAGTGTGGGCACCAACACTCCCCTATGCACAGCCACGCGTGCTTTTTGCGATATTTTCTGGCTGCCCATAAAGGCATTCAGTGCCCCATTCACTCGATTCCCTGCATTCACTCTCCTTTCAATATCTTTCTCATGCTTTCAGTCTCCAGTAAATAGTGTCCCCAAATACACAAACTCGTTTACTTGTTCCAGTTTTTCTTCACCAATCATTATTTCGTAGTCTGTCATAATTTCATATTTTTCAAATACAAGCACTTTCGTCTTACTTACATTAATCTTCATCCCTTTCCATTCAAAAGATTCATTCATCTTCGTTACCATAATTTGTAACTCCTCAGCGGACGACGCAAATAGTACAAGGTCGTCAGGATACATTTGACGCGTAACCCTTCCATTCTCAAACCACATTCATCACCTTTCAGATCCTGCAGACAGCTGTCCATAAATAGATTAAACAGCCACGGAGACGCTACACATCCATGTCTAACACCCTTTTCGATGTTAAACCAGTCAGTTTATGACCCGTTTATTCTCACGCAAGCACTGGAATCCTTTTTCCAAGATTTCAGTGCTTGAACGAGGCGGCTGTCTACTCCATACGTGCACAACACCGACCATAGTTCATCCCTCATCACTCTATCATAAGCCTTTTCCAACTCCACGAATGCGCAATAGACCTTTTGACCTTTGGCCAAATATTTCTCGGCTATGCATCGTAAGGAAAAGACTTGATCCGTACAACCCATACCCTTTCTAAATCCTGCTTGTGCATCCCATACTTTTTCATCGGTCTCTTTCACTGCTCTTTTAATCAACACTTTTGCATACAATTTGCCTACGATGCTGAGTAAGCTAATGCCCCTGTAGTTTTTTTCAGTCAAGTTGTGATCCTTTCCCTTTGTAAAGAGGAACGATTACGGCCTTGCACCAGTCCCTCGGTACACGGCCGGTGCTGTAGCACAAATTGAAGAGGAGATACAACTGACTTGCTACGACGCCCTGTCCTGCCTTCAGCATCTCAGCGGAAACTCTGTCATACCCTGCCGCCTTACCCGATTTCATTCCTCTCAATGCTTTCACAATTTCGTCCATGCTGATATTACTTTCATCCTCGGTTGCGCATTCAGACTTGAGGTTAGACCATTTTCTTCCTCCCTATCAAACAAACTTTCAAAATATTCCTTCCACCTCCCTAATATGCATTTTGTCTCATTAAGCAAACTTCCATTCCTGTATTTGACTGACTTCAGCTCTTGAGTTCTGGCTCTTACCTCTGGCTAGTCGAACAGATTTCCAGAAATATTTTATGTTCGTCTGGAAATCCCGCGACAGTCTTTCATCCAAATGGTCATTCTGTTCATCTTTCTTTCTTTTTACTACTTCTTTCACCCACACTTTCATTATGGTCTGGTTTATAATGGGAAGAAATCAAAAATTATGGTGTTCAAGGTTGGTAACAAATGTCCAAAAAATGTGCCCCCTATCCGACTGGATGGAATAGCCCTCACAAGAGTTGAGAGATTTAAATATCTTGGACACATAGTTACTCATGACTTGAAGGACGATGAAGACATGGAGAGAGAGCGCAGGGCGTTGTATGTGAGGGCAAATATGTTAGCCCGCAGGTTTGCGCGATGTTCGAAAGCAGTTAAAATAACGCTGTTTAAAACTTATTGTTCATCTTTTTACACAAGCAGCCTGTGGGTTCGCTATACCCAAAAATCATACAACGCTCTGAAGGTACAGTACAACAACAACAACGCTTTCAGAATGTTGCTTGGGCTGCCAAGGTTTTGCAGCGCCTCCTCGATGTTCGCAGAGGCACCGATTATGCGCAAAAAGGCGGCGTCTTTGCTGATTAGGACGAGGAGAAGCCCAAACAGCATTTTGAAAATGATTGCTGATCATGTTTGTTGCCCCATATTGGTGCACATAGTAAATCTTGTAAAAACTAATTTAGTTTTTAAGTTCTAACATAGTTTTTAAGTTTTATTGTTCCCAGTGCATACTAACAAAAATGAGATCCTTGTTATCTTGAATAAATGAAATTGAAATTGAAATTATTCTATATGCCTTTTTTGCTTCATTAACTTCGTCAAAGGAGGCTTTATTGACTCGGTTAGCTCTTGTAGCTAACCGATCCCGCCACAACTTTTTCTTCTCACATACAGCTTCTTGTACTTCCTTATCCAACCAAACATTCTTTTCCTTTCTTCCTTTGCTCCTTTGACTGACACCGCACACTTCCTGAGCCACTTTAACAACTTTATTTTTAAAGTTGTGCCGCAAATCATCCATTTCGCTTAAACCATCCATTCCTTCGAATTCAATCTTCAACTTACTGACAAACTCATCACTTATTTCTTTTTCTTGCAAATTCTCTACTTTTATTCTCTCTAACACGCTAGTAGTAATACGCGGTCGGTGTCGCCATCCCTTGAACAGACCTCTTATTCGGCTCATTACCAGGAAGTGGTCAGTGTGGACACCGGATCCGCGATATACTCTAGCGTCTAGAACATTCTTTCTCTTTCTTTCGTCAACTATTATAAAATCAATCATACTTTTCCTTACATTCTCTACCTCTCGAGTGTACAAATGGATCCATTTATGGGCAAACATTGTGTTTGCCACACAAAGATTCCACTCAAGACAAATTTCTAACAGACTTCTTCCATTCTCGTTAACTCTTTCGTCACCATGCATCCCTAACACCTTATCAAATCCATCTCTCTTCACTCCTACCCAGCTATTAAAGTCACCTAACATTATTAACCTTCCGTTGTCCTTGCATAGCCCTAACACGTCCCTCAATTCATCCCAAAACATCTGTCTTTCATCCTTTGTACGCTGTGACCTTCCCGCACCCTGGTCTACAGGTGCGTAAACCCCAACGACACAAATCCGCACTAGGACCCATATTCTTATCCATATCAGTCTGGGACTCACGCAGTCAAACTCATTCACGCACTTAGCCATCCTAGCGGAGAGTATAACACAAACTCCCTTACAGGCCCGTTCTGAGCTTGGCGCCCCTGACCAATAAGCCGTGTAGGGTCCATGTGTGGTGGTGTCACATCCCTTCCGCTTTGTCTCATTCACGCATAGCACATCAATCTTCCTTTCATCCATCATCTGTAATACCTCATCAACTTTCTCACTCATACCTCCTTGAACATTCAACGTAGCAAAACGGCTTTCCGTGAGCCGCTTCTCGCCCCGTGAGAAACGAGACGTGACGGGTGGCGTACCGCGTCGCCGCCATTCTGATGATTTTTATTTATAGTCTCCATTGCGTTCCCACGAGTAATAGGTATTTACGAGTCCACCCCAGCAGAGCCCTGATACTGAGATAAGACGGGTGAGAGTAGTGCCCTGTGACCGCCAACACAGACACCCTCCGTTATCAACCAGACTCCCTCTGGCCATGCATCCCTTAGCACGGGTCGGTTAACACCTTGGATTGAGGGTTTAGATTCGAAGTTTTCCGTCTCCTAGACAGGTTGCAGCACAATGCTAACGAGGCCCATCTCCCCTTATACTTACAGTATATAGAATATCCTCTGTGACACTTGACTAAACGTAGTGTTTATATTCTCTTTGACACTGATTCAAGTCTATGCTTTGGCAGGAAACTGTCGTTGTCAGATAATTGTCAGATTTTAAATGATATAATGATATCTATAATGAGTCTGTCTGTTGTTGTTGTCAATATGGATCACATAGTTATCTGAAATAAATAAATAATAATAATAATAAGAATTAGACAGATTTAGATGACTTGTGTTGATTTATTGCTAATATATTACCTAATATATTAATAACCTAGGGTTAGGATTCTATGAGTGGAATCGCCATTGTATATTTTTTTATTTGAATAAATGAATACCTGAAAAAATGAATCTATATTACAGTACTGGCCAATAATATATCACCTTTGCGTTTTATTGTATGAACGTATATAAAGTAAACAATTTATGTTTGTTGATACATGTTCGTTGTTTGTTGGAGCTTGAACAACTTGCAACTGGAATTAAAGTTTCAAAATCTTGCATATTATATTCTTCTGATGTTTAACGGTCGTCAAGATTATGAAAAGCATAATACTGAAGCAGGTAGCTGGCGTTATACGGTTTCTCAACTTGTGAAAAATCCATTTATGTGTTGAGAACGATAGAATAATAACGTCAACGACCTAATGATATAAGGGTTAGTTGCCGGGACTTTTTGGTCAACCAAAAAGGTCAAATAGGTATGTAATAACTTATTACCTATATTAGAAATTCTACTATTATATCATTGTACAGTACAAGTAAAATTAAACAAGAATTAATATTGACGTAGTAAAAGAGGGTATTTCGAATGAATATTATATGCTACTACTGATACTGAAACTGAAGAATCAGTAGTATACTGAAACTTACTCCAATTAAAAATTGTTCAAGACCTTGAATAGATATAACATTATACATTTCAACAATATATTATGGTTTTGTAGAATGTTTATGAATCAATTTACTTGTATGAAGTATGTATATCAATCATTTATTCATTCATTCATTCAATCAAAAAATATATAACAACGTCTCCTTTGCTCTTTGTTCACCCCAATGCCACCAAACATCCCATATCTTTATGACAAACAGAGTGTTTCTTGATAATACAGCTTTAATGCAGAGCTTACTCTTCTTGAATAAGTATATTTACTTTATGTCGATGCTTTATGTACGAAGGCCTAGATAGACACGCGGTGGTAGAGCAGATGGCAAACATGATGGGCGTAAAGGCGTTCCGGCTCGGCTCGCCGCTGGGCTGGAACCCATGCGTGGACGAAAACGGCGGCTGCTCGCACCTCTGCTTCAACCGCCCGCCCCCGCTCGGCTACGTGTGCCACTGTCCGCTGGGTGAGTCCTCTATATACCATGACGAGTGAAGGTTCCGGCTCGGCTCGCCGCTGGGCTGGAACCCGTGCGTGGACGACAACGGCGGCTGCTCGCACCTCTGCTTCAACCGCCCGCCCCCGCTCGGCTACGTGTGCCACTGTCCGCTGGGTGAGTCCTCTATATACCATGACGAGTGAAGGTTCCGGCTCGGCTCGCCGCTGGGCTGGAACCCATGCGTGGACGAAAACGGCGGCTGCTCGCACCTCTGCTTCAACCGCCCGCCCCCGCTCGGCTACGTGTGCCACTGTCCGCTGGGTGAGTCCTCTATATACCATGACGAGTGAAGGTTCCGGCTCGGCTCGCCGCTGGGCTGGAACCCGTGCGTGGACGACAACGGCGGCTGCTCGCACCTCTGCTTCAACCGCCCGCCCCCGCTCGGCTACGTGTGCCACTGTCCGCTGGGTGAGTCCTCTATATACCATGACGAGTGAAGGTTCCGGCTCGGCTCGCCGCTGGGCTGGAACCCGTGCGTGGACGACAACGGCGGCTGCTCGCACCTCTGCTTCAACCGCCCGCCCCCGCTCGGCTACGTGTGCCACTGTCCGCTGGGTGAGTCCTCTATATACCATGACGAGTGAAGGTTCCGGCTCGGCTCGCCGCTGGGCTGGAACCCGTGCGTGGACGACAACGGCGGCTGCTCGCACCTCTGCTTCAACCGCCCGCCCCCGCTCGGCTACGTGTGCCACTGTCCGCTGGGTGAGTCCTCTATATACCATGACGAGTGAAGGTTCCGGCTCGGCTCGCCGCTGGGCTGGAACCCGTGCGTGGACGACAACGGCGGCTGCTCGCACCTCTGCTTCAACCGCCCGCCCCCGCTCGGCTACGTGTGCCACTGTCCGCTGGGTGAGTCCTCTATATACCATGACGAGTGAAGGTTCCGGCTCGGCTCGCCGCTGGGCTGGAACCCATGCGTGGACGAAAACGGCGGCTGCTCGCACCTCTGCTTCAACCGCCCGCCCCCGCTCGGCTACGTGTGCCACTGTCCGCTGGGTGAGTCCTCTATATACCATGACGAGTGAAGGTTCCGGCTCGGCTCGCCGCTGGGCTGGAACCCGTGCGTGGACGACAACGGCGGCTGCTCGCACCTCTGCTTCAACCGCCCGCCCCCGCTCGGCTACGTGTGCCACTGTCCGCTGGGTGAGTCCTCTATATACCATGACGAGTGAAGGTTCCGGCTCGGCTCGCCGCTGGGCTGGAACCCGTGCGTGGACGACAACGGCGGCTGCTCGCACCTCTGCTTCAACCGCCCGCCCCCGCTCGGCTACGTGTGCCACTGTCCGCTGGGTGAGTCCTCTATATACCATGACGAGTGAAGGTTCCGGCTCGGCTCGCCGCTGGGCTGGAACCCGTGCGTGGACGACAACGGCGGCTGCTCGCACCTCTGCTTCAACCGCCCGCCCCCGCTCGGCTACGTGTGCCACTGTCCGCTGGGTGAGTCCTCTATATACCATGACGAGTGAAGGTTCCGGCTCGGCTCGCCGCTGGGCTGGAACCCGTGCGTGGACGACAACGGCGGCTGCTCGCACCTCTGCTTCAACCGCCCGCCCCCGCTCGGCTACGTGTGCCACTGTCCGCTGGGTGAGTCCTCTATATACCATGACGAGTGAAGGTTCCGGCTCGGCTCGCCGCTGGGCTGGAACCCGTGCGTGGACGACAACGGCGGCTGCTCGCACCTCTGCTTCAACCGCCCGCCCCCGCTCGGCTACGTGTGCCACTGTCCGCTGGGTGAGTCCTCTATATACCATGACGAGTGAAGGTTCCGGCTCGGCTCGCCGCTGGGCTGGAACCCATGCGTGGACGAAAACGGCGGCTGCTCGCACCTCTGCTTCAACCGCCCGCCCCCGCTCGGCTACGTGTGCCACTGTCCGCTGGGTGAGTCCTCTATATACCATGACGAGTGAAGGTTCCGGCTCGGCTCGCCGCTGGGCTGGAACCCGTGCGTGGACGACAACGGCGGCTGCTCGCACCTCTGCTTCAACCGCCCGCCCCCGCTCGGCTACGTGTGCCACTGTCCGCTGGGTGAGTCCTCTATATACCATGACGAGTGAAGGTTCCGGCTCGGCTCGCCGCTGGGCTGGAACCCGTGCGTGGACGACAACGGCGGCTGCTCGCACCTCTGCTTCAACCGCCCGCCCCCGCTCGGCTACGTGTGCCACTGTCCGCTGGGTGAGTCCTCTATATACCATGACGAGTGAAGGTTCCGGCTCGGCTCGCCGCTGGGCTGGAACCCGTGCGTGGACGACAACGGCGGCTGCTCGCACCTCTGCTTCAACCGCCCGCCCCCGCTCGGCTACGTGTGCCACTGTCCGCTGGGTGAGTCCTCTATATACCATGACGAGTGAAGGTTCCGGCTCGGCTCGCCGCTGGGCTGGAACCCGTGCGTGGACGACAACGGCGGCTGCTCGCACCTCTGCTTCAACCGCCCGCCCCCGCTCGGCTACGTGTGCCACTGTCCGCTGGGTGAGTCCTCTATATACCATGACGAGTGAAGGTCCTGGCTGGACTGATAGCTATAGCACTGTGGATGTGAGCAAGGCCGATATAAGCAATTCAAAAAAGTTATCAATTCGATCCAGGAATTATCGTCAGCTCAGAACCGAGATAAGTGATCATCACTCGAAGAGTGGCCTATGGTCAGCAGTGGGCGATTGCAGGCAGATCAGTAAAGATATTCATTGAACTCCGTTGTTATTTTAGTTACTTTTAGAGATATCAAAGAATTATATCAAAGAAGGATATCAAAAATTAAATCTTATTTACAGGCCTAGAACTGAAAAGCGACAAGAAAACTTGTGCAGAACCAGAAGCATTTCTTATTTACAGTCGCAAGAACTTCATAGGACTACTGAGCATGGAATATGACAACACTGACAACCATGCCTTATTGCCTTTAAAGGAGTTGAAGGAAGTCAGGTTGGTATACATACAAGTGGAACTTAAGTTTTATATGCATTTACATGTTATGTAGTGAAACTAGTGATGGCTGGCTGATAGTTAAGTTAATGCGCACATACCTTGCAATCGAACAGTTACCCATCTCACTTTTGACAGATAACTGCCACATAAATGCTTCATGTTCATATCTCATTACTTGCCGATGTTAAAACTGATATCCATTTTTATTTCCAGTGCTTTGGCAGTCCATGTTTCGGGCTCGAAGATTTATTGGTCTGACAGCAAGGCCAAGACCATCAGTCGTTGTTCTATAAACGGCTCACATATGGAAAAGATTTTGGAATGGATGGGTTTGGTTGAAGGTAAGATGGTTTTTTTGTCTCCCGGCTTCAACGGTTTACCTTACATGCGCCTGAAGTAAATCGTCGCAAATATAGATTTTAGCCTTCAACATTCAGGTTCATCTGTGTGCTTTTAGGATTTTTTCAGTATTTATCGGAAGTATGGGTTAATTTGCGTCGCGTTTGCTTTGGGTGCGTTGGAGATATATAAATATATAATAAAAAGCCTTTTTATTTCTTGCCAATTCATAAAATGTGAACATAACAGTAATTGAACTTTTGGATATTTATATACATGCAATAGTTATTTTTTAATGTCAAGATAATTATTAATGAATTTTAATGTTATTTATAATATTGAAATTGAAATTTCACGTAATAAGTAAGTAATCTAAATTATTCAGTTGTAGCAAGAACCCCTCCTGCGAAGGTAAATGCCTCCTCCGGTGATGACCAGTGCTCCCTATCTTTGGCGTCTTTCCTCCACTCTTTGCCTCCTACTTGAGTGATGTCGTCTGCCCATCTGGTTACGGGTCTGCCGCGTTGTCTTGTGCCTGTGGGTCCTGCCCACGCAGTTATTCGTGTTGTCCAGCGATCATAAGTCATTCTGGCTACGTGTCCTGCCCATCGCCATTTTAACTTTTGGGCATAAGATAGCGCATCGATGACTTTTGTTTTCTGTCGTATAGAGGTGTGTCGTATTTTATGAATTCTCCTTATTTTTAGTATGCTTCTTTCCATACCCCGCTGGCAAGATGTTATTTTATTTTTCACCCGTCGAGTATATTTCCAGGTTTGGCAGGCATATGTTAGTGAAGGTAAGAGGCATGTATCTAATACTTTTTTCTTCAGATTTAACGGAAAATTGCCTTTAAGAACTTCTTTTTGAGCCCAAAACTTTTTCCATGTACAAGTTATTCTTCTGTCTATTTCTATGTCATTGTTTTGTTTATGGAATGATATTTGTTTACCCAGGTAGGTGTAGCTTTCGACATATTCTAAAGGCTCGTTATTTAGAGTAATCTCATTTTTAACCGACTTCAAAAAAAAAGGAGGAGGTTCTCAATTCGGATGTATTTTTTTTTTTTTAATGTTTGTTACCTCAGAACTCCGTCATTTATGAACCGATTCATACAATTCTTTTTTTAATTGAAATGCTTCCAGATTGGTCCCATTGTTTTCAAAACCCCAGTTGGATGATGGGAACCATGAGGAATTGAGGGAACTCCTCAAATATATTAGGCACGCGTGTAGTAATTTCGGTATTTTCTATTATATCTCGTGTATTTACACCCGGAAATCATAGATTTGGTGATGGTGGAAGTGATGATGAAGACCACAGATGGCTTGTGGAACTTCTCAATGATGTACTTCAAACTATATAAGTACGTCACAGATTCTGATATGATTCCGTTGAAATAGCAAACAATGAAGTGCCAAAGGTAATTCTGAGATCCTTGAGGAGTCCTCAAATATTATCGGCCCACATACAGCGATTTGGATTATTGGTCTAAAAATCAACGCATCTGCTCTTAGAATTCAGTTCATGTGGTAAATTGGAAAAAAAAATGTGGAAATGTTCATGTGGCTCGGCGGAGTACTGAATTGAAGTCGCTTAAAACTTTGTTTTGAAAGTAAATTATTTACGCTGTTAGTCATAAGCTTCGTTTTGCTTAAGTTTATATCTAATCCAACTTTTGAGCTTTCATGTTCCAAGGACATTATCATAGTGGCCAACTCAGTGCTGTTTTCTGATAGTATCACGATATCGTCCGCGAATCTCAAGTGGCTCAGGTGTTTGTTGTTTATTCTTAAACCAACAACGTTGTCCCAGTTTAATTTGTTAGTTGGAGATACCATTACCAAAATCAAGTGGAGTTGGGCAGGACACCTTGCCAGGCAGAAAGATGGTAGGTGGACCAAAAAGGTATCAGATTGGTGGCCACTTCTAAGTAAAAGGAGCGTCGGCCACCCACCAGCTCTATGGGTTGTCGATATAAGGAAGATTGCGGGTCACTTCTGGATAAGATTAGCTCAGGATAGGGACGGGTGGCGTACTCGAAGAGAGGCCTATGCTCAGCAATGGGCCATTACGGGCTGGAAATTATGATGGGGTTAAGAACCCGTCTAGGCTGTCTATAAGT
Source organism: Epinotia brunnichana (assembly GCA_963854355.1). Lineage (NCBI taxonomy): Eukaryota > Metazoa > Arthropoda > Insecta > Lepidoptera > Tortricidae > Epinotia > Epinotia brunnichana. Next base: position 26,702,104 of record OY977940.1, read on the forward strand.
AAGCCCATACGAAAAAATATTATCGTATTTCTACTAACAACGTCATTTCTTACTGTTCGTTCTAGGTTTGACGATAGACTGGTCAGGACAAAACATGTACTGGACAGACAGCACCACGCAACGCATCGAGGTGGCACGACTGGACGGCTCCAGCCGCCGGACGCTCATCTGGCAATACCTTAAGAAACCTAAGAGCATCACTTTGGATCCTAAGAAAGGGTATCTATGTTGTTATCCTGGATTCGTATGCAGTCCACTTGTGTCACGTTTCTCAGCAGCTAACTTTACGGCTGGCAAGATTACGGTCGCCATACCGAGGACCTAGGTCTCCCGGATCGCTCGTTCACCTACTACCAGCTACCCACGGCGCTCCCCGTGACACAGAATGCAGCCTTGAACCTCCTCGCAGCCAAGTAGGGGACTACAGCATACATACCAGTGAAATCAGACGGGCAACTTTCCTTCAAATCGGACCTTTGCCACGACCTTGTTTTTATAAATTAATTAATTTCTGATAACCGGTTGCCTTTCCTTATAAAATAATTCCAACCGTTACACTGGCACAATTCCAACATATAAATTATGTTCCGATGATACAACAGGGGTGTAGACTCAAAATGTATTATTACTCAAAAAGTAAAAGGGCAAAAAAATATGCCTGGTATAAAAATTACGAAGCTACAACCGTTTTAATATTGCTTGTTAGAGAGAGAAAACGCTCGTGGATCGTGACGTCACGACCATCGAGCGTTAGAGTACATGACAATCGTTTCATATGAAGTTGCTTTTTGAGGAAAAGGGACAGAATATGCCCCTTCTTTAAACTTTGGACACTTATATATAACTTTGTGGTTATTTAATCCCCTGCTTAACTTTTTCTCCATTTGACAATTTTTGTAAACCTTTTACGAGAAAATTCATCATTATTGGTTTAATTTAACATTACTATTTAAGACACACTGACTCAATGTTTTTGACCCATAAAGTTTGTCATTTTAGTATTTTTTTTTATACAGATACATGTACTGGTCCGAACTCGGTTCAAAAACCATCAAACGAGCCGCAATGGACGGGTCTTCCCCGACTGTTCTCATCGACCAGGTGGGGAAGGTGCACGCACTGGCCATAGACTACGACAGGCGGGCTATATACTGGGCCGCGCTGGAGCCCCCGACCATAGAGTACGCGTTTCTGAACGGAACTGGCCGGAAGGTGCTGGCTGACGATATAACCATGCCTTACGCGCTGACGCTGTTCGGTGATAGGGTGTTCTGGGGAGATTGGAACACAGGTGAGTTTGAATCATACAGTTAAACAAAATAACTACAAATTTGGCAATGTCATAACAAATTCTCCTCCGCTGGATCGCACGATCAACAAACCTAGTACGCATTGAGAGGAGCAGGGAGATTTTCCGTAGATATGAATTATACTAGAAAAGCACCGCTTGGAAGACGTTATCTTAACAAACGCCTTTTTATTTGTCGCGTCATTTAACTTTTTCATCATGGGTTAGCATGTAACTGATACACTGTCTTTTTGCTGTGTAATAATAACTTTATTTGTCCAGTTAGGTAGGTCCAACTTTGAGAAATCTTTGGTCCAATCCGACTCGGTTCACGGTCACGTTCGGAAAGCTACGAATCTTTTCGTCCAATATTCCGCAGTGTCTCAAGACGAGAGTCTTTGACCAGCGTGTGTTGCCAGTGATGACCTATGTCACCGAAACGTGGTCGCTTACTATGGGCCTCATAAGAAGGCTCGAAGTCACCCAAAAGGGCAATGGAGAACGCTATGCTGGGAGTTATGCCTGCTTCGTCAAATATACCTGCGCTTGCAAACACTCATAGATATTCACATTCTACAAGGCGACCGTTCTACTTCGCACTTTCGTAAGAATACTGAACCCACAGATGTACTCGTTTATAAGGAGATCAGACATGCCGGCCGATTTGTATTGAGTACGTACGCCTGTCGCAAGTTCATTAACCCACACAAAGCACAATCAATTGACACAAAGCACGCACACATTTAAAGCATACACACTTGTATACCTACGCTCTTTTTGGACAATACACGCGCATCATATCAGGCATTTTGGGAAGAAACTTAATATTCTTTGACGACCTCTGTAGCCTAGTTGGTAGTGACCCTGCCTACGAAGCCGGAGGTCCCGTTTCGAATCCCGGTAAGGGCATTTATTTGTGTGATGAGCACGAATATTTGTTCCTGAGTCATGAATGTTTTCTATGTATTTAAGTATTTATTTATCTATATAAGTATGTATGTATATCATCGTCTAGTACCCATAGTACTAGCTTTGCTTAGTTTGGGACTAGGCCGACTTGTGTAAGATTATCACCCAATATTTATTATTTATTTATTATTATTTATTCTCTGCGATCAGCACGCGTGCACACTCGGTAACAACGGACGGTGAACTAGCGGCAGAGTATGCCCATTGAGCTAACAACTGCGACGCGGCCGCCGGCGGCTGGCTTATCTTCTATCTAGTATTCTATACCCTGAGACTGAACCGCTCCTTATTCCAGGCGTAGTCCAATCAGCGAAGAAAACCGACGGGACTAACCGTAAGTCCATCCACACGCGCCTCGACTACCTGTCCGACCTGAAGGTGTACGCGCGCGCCTCGGCCGGCAACCAGTGCGGCGTCGACAACGGCGGCTGCTCCCATCTCTGTCTGCCGCTGCCGGCGGAAACGAGAACAGACTATCGGTGCGCCTGCCCCACGCATTACAGGCTCAACAAGGATAATCAGACGTGCTCCGGTAAGTCAGAGTTACAAACTAGTTTCTAATGGCGCTGGCAACTGTCAAACGGACAGCACCAATAATGGTCCTTAAAAAAAACCGGCCAAGTGCGACTCGGACTCGCGCACGAAAGGTTCCTTACCATAATCTATAAAAACGGCAAAAAATTAGGTTTGTTGTATGGGAGCCCCCTTAAGTATTTATTTTATTCTGTTTTTAGGGATCCGTACTCAAAGAGTAAAACGGGACCCTATTACTAAGACTTCGCTGTCCGTCCGTCCGTCCGTCCGTCCGTATGTCTGTCACCAGGCTGTATCTCAAGAACCGTGATAGCTAGAGAGTTGAAATTTTCACAGATGATGTGTTTCTGTTGCCGCTATAACAAAAAATACTAATATTTGTTGTTATAGCCGCAACAGAAATACATCATCTGTGAAAATTTCAATGGTCTGAATATCACGGTTCATGAGATACAGCCTGGTGACAGACAGACGGACAGCGGATTCTTAGTAATAGAGTCCCGTTTTACTATTTGAGTACGGAACCCTAAAAAGCTAAATTTGTATGGCGGGAAGTAGTTTTTATTTATTTTTGCGAAAATTACTATGTTTCGTCCCGAATTGCTCCGAAGTGGGAATCCACCGTTAGGGGCCATTGACCCTCTGTCCGGCCAACCCCATTTAACGTCTGTTCAAATTTCATTGTATGAAATATTAGAGATCTAAGCTGCAGCCCTGCTAGCATGATAGGTGCCCAAAATTGCCGGGAGACAGTCTCTAAGGAGTCGGTCACCCAGTAATGACGTCATCAAAATCGCCGCGACCGCGTTTACAAAAGTGACAAGTACAGTCGAGTTCTCCAATATCTATACAGACAACCTTTCAAAAATATCTACACAGAGTCTTTATTGTTACTAACATAAGACACATGTATAGATATTTTTGAAAGGTTGTCTGTATAGATAATGGAGAACTCGACTGTACATACAAAACATGCAACGTACATAAACGTGTGGGGTATCAAATAAAAGCTGAATAAATTTCAAAATTATGTTTCAATACATACGCAAGTTTAAAAACTATTAGCAACAGTATAAAAAATGAATCCATGGATTTTCTGATGGACATGTTTTACGGATGTTTTGGGCCATTTAGGCCGTTTTCATATTTAACGTTAACGCGTCCGTTAAATATTATAGATTCAACCCTCTTTTTCACGGCATCCCAGTGTCTATTTATTTATTAACCTGTTGTCTCCCGATGACGCGAATTCACGGCCAAATTGGCGCCCCCCCTGTGACCCGAAAATATGTGCACAAATGTTCCGTAGTGTCCCGCTGCCGTGAATTCACGGCGGCAAAATTTGCACGGTCGTTTCCCGGTGCCGCGAATTCACGGTTTGGATCCCGCAGTTGAAAAAGGACTTTATTTAAAAAATATAAAGTTCCTATTCCATTGGGCTTCTTTCTAATATAACCCGATGAAATTAGGAACAGATTGGTACCAACCTAAACTTCATTCTCCATAAATTCGACCAATAGTAGCCAGATCAAAAATCGTTGTTCCTCGTGGTGCGTTTCTACGACAGTGACTCAAAAAAAGTGCTAAAAAAGTGGTTTTTTGAAGTAATAATGGATATAATTCATGTTTTTTATGGAATTTATACTATATAAATGATAAATACATAACTTTGCGTGTGATAAACATGCCTTGTTTTAAAATAATACGAAAATAAAAGTTGGGTCCAACGGTTTTTTTCAAAATTTCTTTTGTTACAAAAGTGCTACTTTATCGAAATTATAGTGTTTATATGCAATTTTGCTGTGTGATACCTGTTTTTGATTAGTTTATTTGTGTTAAGATATAAATAAAAACCCGTAAGATCTAATAATTATTTTTCAAAAATAAGTTGAAATTTGCGACCTTGATGTGTGCAAAAAGTTTTGAGTGCTTACGGTTTTTCGGATACAAAGAAAATAATATTTTTACAGGTATGTCTTCTACTAATTTACAATGGTTGATGGCTCATATCTTATAGAATTAGAATAAATAAAATATGTTATAGTTATAATCCAATATCTTTATTTCTTAGCGTATCTTTGGAGAATGACCATTATTTTTCCGTCCTGTGAATAAGCCATCGTTTCTACATTGTAATATGTTGAGTATGATATATTTAATACAAACACAATGAAGTCTGTTTCATGCCCTTGTAAAAAATTTAAACATTTACACTCCTAAGTATAAACACTCCAGTGATATGAGCGATAACGTTGAGTCAAGTGGTTAGCTCCCGTCAGCTCAAATTACCTCGGGACACAGGGCCACCCACGGTGACCACGTGACCGGGTAACGCGCCTTCGCGAAAATCGGCCGTGAATTCGCGCCATCGGGAGACATAGGAGACATTTTTTTTAGGGGGTCGGGTGAGGACAGGTTTTTAAATTTATATTTTAATTATAATCTTCAAATTCAAATATTTATTCGTGACAATAAAAAAAAATAACACATTCAAAAGAAATAATACAATACACATTTTGTCACGAAATGGACCCTGCTCAAGGTTCTTAAGTGTCACATGTATGTTTAATTATAATTTCGTGTAATGTGATGTTGAATAAAGCTTTTCTACTTCTACTACTTCTACTTCTATGCCTGTAATCAAATTGTATAAGTTACATGCTTATGTATAATTTTTTTTCAGAACCAGAAGACTTCTTACTGTTCGCACAAAAGAACTCGGTCGGGCGCTTAATGATAGTAAACGGTGAATGCAATGACGCGTTCATCCCAGTGACTGGTTTGAAGAACATCAAGGCTATCGAGTATGATCCAGATCACAAGTGAGTGAATATTTGGCTCATTTAAGTCCATGGTAATAAGGCCCGATTCGTAACGGATCTGCCAAATTGAAAAAGCTGTAACTGTAAGCCAAGTGGTTTATTTGTCTAAATTGTATGATTTTATTTAAAAAAAAACTGTAAAATTATCATTTTACGTCTATAATTAAGATTTCTACTTTTTCTCCCACTCTTGCCGCAATTTTTGTCGAATGCCCTCCATTAGCCCTGCGACAGTGTCATTAGCAACTTTCTTGCAAGCTGAGTTCCACTTTCTCAGGAAGTATTGCTGGTTGCTGGCAGTCTTACCTGTCTTACGCAAGATTCCTTTGACGAGAGCCCAATATCTTTCTATAGGACGGCACTGTGGAATATTCGGCGGATTCAGTGCTTTAGGCACGATCTGGATATCATTTTGTTTGAGGAAGTTAAGGGTATCCTTCGCATAGTGGGCTGTAGCCAGATCTGGCCAAAATAAGGCCGAATTATTGTGTTTTTGAATGAACTGTAGTAGCCGTTTTTTCAAGCATTCATTGATGTAAATATTCTTATTAATTGTGCCAGTTGTAACATATGTACGGCTGCGATCACCGCATGGGCAAATTGCCTGCCAAACCAGATACTTGGAGCCGAATTTCTCCATTCCTATGGTGGTTTACGAATGTGGAAGAGTTTCTCCATCAGCTATCGTATAAAGCTGATCTCCAGGAAGTGTCGAAAAGTCTGCCTTCACATAGGTTTCGTCATCCAGAATCAAATGAAAATTTTCGGTACCCAGTAAGTCATACAGCTTTCGAGCCCTGGTTTTGATAGTGCATCTTTGTTTTTCCGAAGTTTTCGGCACCTTCCGTTTCTTCTTTGTCTTCATACTAGCCCGTTCCTTTGCACGTATCACCATTGACTGACTTGTAGAATTTTTTTTAGCTTTGTCTCGCTCCGACATGCTGCGGTTTTTGCAAATCGTCTTTAGTAGATTGTTAACCAAGGGTTGAAAGTGACCCATTACACCCGAGATATTTCTGGCGCTCGAACGAAGTGAGAGCGCCAATAGTTCGAGGGTGAAATGGGTAATTTCACCCGAGTTAAACACTCTACTTTTCATTTCGACTGTGAGGAAAATTAATTATTCGATTTTAGATATACCTAAGTAAAATAATTAAAACTATATCCAACCTCTAACCTCTTTGCACTGGCCACTTGCCACGGCCTACTCGATTGTAATCGAGTAGGCCGCGACGCAACTAATCTAGAGGGCCATGCCGACACGTGAAAAAACAAACAAAACAAAAACAAACAGAACAAAAACAAAAAATAAAAAACGAACAAAAAACAAAACAAACTTACAAAAAAACTGAAACAAACAAACAAAAACAAACAAACAAAAACAAACAAACAAAAACAAACAAACAACAAAAAAAACTAAAGAAATCAAAACGAAATCAAACAAAAAAAACAAACGTAAAAAAAACAAACGTAAAAAAAAACAAAAAAACGAACAAAAAAACAAAAAACGAAGAACTAAAAAAAAATAGAACATAAAACAGAAAAACAAGATAAACAAAACGAAAAAAACAAAAAAAACGAAACAAACTTACATAAAAAAACAATAAAAATCAAACAAAACGAAAAAAACAAAAAAAAAAAACAAAAAAAAAGAAACAAAAAACAAAAAAAAAACAAAGGAAAAAAAAAGAAAAAAAAAACGAAAAAAAAAACGAAACAACAAAACACGAACAAAAAAAAACAAAACAAATAAAAAACCGAACGACAAAAAAATAAAACAAACAAAATATTTACTAGATTTTATGGTATCATTTTTCATCTCTCCTGTTCTGAAAGTTGACTTTTCATGGGCATATAGCCGGGCGGAAAATAGCGTTTTCTCCCCTAGGGTGGAAAGTAATTTTTGCGTATTGTAAAAATACCATAAAATCTAGTAAATATTTTTTTTGTTTAATTTTTTTTTTTCGTTCGTTTTTTTATTTCTTGTTTTTTTTTGTTTTTTTTGTTCGTTTTTTGTTCTTGTTTTGTTGTTTCGTTTGTTTTTTTGTTTCTTGTTTTTCTGTCATTTTTTTTGTTTTTTTTTTTGTTTTTTTTATTTTGTTTTTTTTTTTGTTTGATTTCGTTCTGATTTCTTTAGTTTTTTTTTTTTTGTTTGTTTCAGTTTTTTTGTAAGTTTGTTTGTTTTTTGTTCGTTTTTTTTTTTGTTCTTTTTGTTTTTGTTTTTTCACGTGTCGGCATGGCCCTCTAGATTAGTTGCGTCTAGGCCGTGGCAAGTGGCCAGTGCAAAGAGGTTAGAGGTTGGATATAGTTTTAATTATTTTACTTAGGTATATCTAAAATCGAATAATTAATTTTCCTCACAGTTGAAATGAAAAGTAGAGTGTTTAACTCGGGTGAAATTACCCATTTCACCCTCGAACTATTGGCGCTCTCACTTCGTTCGAGCGCCAGAAATATCTCGGGTGTAATGGGTCACTTTCAACCCTTGGTTAACAATCTACTATTCCTATCTAGCCCAGGATCACGAGCACCACCATGTTCTACGGTTCGAGGCTTCTGAGCGGTAGACAAGGTCTCTAACGGTTCTTCTTGGGATTTTTTAATCTCTTGCGATGAAATGGTTAGGACGCTGTGTATTTTCCATCCATTTGGCGACTTTCTGCTCACAAATCAGGCATGGCAAATCTGTTACGAATCAGGCCTTAGTAGTTTTTATCGAGCGACACACGTATACCGAAGACTGCACTAATGAATCTGTTTCCACAGAATGCTTTACTGGATGGACGACGACTCCCACTCGATCCGGCGCGTCCCCATGTCGTACTACACCACGTCAGCAATCGACGACTCCTCAACTGTGGTCGCGGATCTGTCGCGGCCCTTCCATATGGTGCTTGACGTGCTCGGTCGTGCGCTTTACTGGACCTGCTTTGACACAGACTCCATAAATGCTACTTCGATTGAGAATAATTCATCAACTGGTGTTATATTGAGAGGGAAGAATATGATACCCAGACATTTGGCTTTTCATCAGACTAAAAGGTATGTTGTGTTGTGTAAGGAACCTAGGAAGTAAGCTATAGGCGGTTAAGTGAGGTCGAGAGTCGGGTGCGGCTCGTGGCAAGCTAGTTCACGCGCTGTTTGATCAGGTCAAAACAATACAACGCTGATACTATAGACCGGATGCATAGAATGTTTGTTCATTAAACTGCAGTCTTGAAGTCTCTATATGCAGTCTATTATCGCCACATTTCCGAGCAGTGGTGTAAGAAGTACATTAGTAGAAGCCCGGAAAGGGTTTAACAGAGGGGTACTTTACAGACAAAATAATATTCATGTGTTTATACAGGATACTGGTCTGGAACGACCTGGGCATGGGTGCCATAATGCGGTCCCGTCCGGATGGCACGGGGCGCACGGAACTGGCGCGCGCCGCCAACGCCACCGCGCTCACCGTGGACCAGGCCGCCGGCGTCGTGTACTGGGCCGTCAACAAGCAGATACACGCCGTCGACCTCGACTCTAACAACAAGTGAGTACATGGAGGGTCGCCGCCACCGCGCTCACCGTGGACCAGGCCGCCGGCGTCGTGTACTGGGCCGTCAACAAGCAGATACACGCCGTCGACCTCGACTCTAACAACAAGTGAGTACATGGAGGGTCGCCGCCACCGCGCTCACCGTGGACCAGGCCGCCGGCGTCGTGTACTGGGCCGTCAACAAGCAGATACACGCCGTCGACCTCGACTCTAACAACAAGTGAGTACATGGAGGGTCGCCGCCACCGCGCTCACCGTGGACCAGGCCGCCGGCGTCGTGTACTGGGCCGTCAACAAGCAGATACACGCCGTCGACCTCGACTCTAACAACAAGTGAGTACATGGAGGGTCGCCGCCACCGCGCTCACCGTGGACCAGGCCGCCGGCGTCGTGTACTGGGCCGTCAACAAGCAGATACACGCCGTCGACCTCGACTCTAACAACAAGTGAGTACCTACTACTACTAGTCGTCGAGAGTTGTGGCTTTTCAAACTGGATTTCCGATTCATCTGAGCGGCCCCACATAAGCCTCTAGTGGCCGCCACAAGCTGCGGGCGAGTTCTTTCATACATCGTTGCATAGGCGCATACCGGGCGTTTAGTGGCCGCGTCCGAGCAACAAGCTGCGGTAGTGGCTCACGCTCGCTACTAGTGGCTGCGTTTATTTATTGCCACTAGTGGTCGCGTTTAGTGGTGGCTACTAGAGGCTGTATGTACGGGCGCTCTTATTTAACTTTGTGATGAACTGTTGAACGTTTTATGTCCACAGACGTATAATATGGCAAGGCGGCTGGGTGGGCTCGTTGTCACTGTACGCGGGCGCGCTGTACCTGGGCGGCGGCGAGCGGCTCATGCGCGTGCCGCTGCACCGCCGCGACCTGCCCGCCTCGCCCGTGCCGCACCTGGCGCGCCTGCCCTGCACTCTCGCCGTCACCAAGGTACTGTCACTGTCTGGCCCATGCGCATCACCAAGGTTATGTTGGCTGCCACTCATACCGTCACGTACCGGGAGGCGCAGCGGCCGCGCGGTGACTCTACACGGTGAACTGATGACCTGGTAAAAAAGGTCGCGGGAGTCCGCTGGATGCGGGTGGCGCCAAACCGGTCACTATGGCGGTCTTTGAGGGAGGCCTTTGACCAGCAGTGACCGTCTTTCGGCTGACATAATGATGATATGGCAACATGGATGATGGACACATTCTATCCATCCAATTTTGTCCAGAAACCATAATGATTTTGCATTACAATCCGTGCTTCCGTTAACTTTGTCTGTATGTGTACAAAATTGGGAAAAGTGGCTGCCGCTTCCAACTGTTTTGTTAATAGACGGATCACATTATTCAAGAAACTTTGTAGGTAAACTTAGTAATAGGCGCGTGAATACGCAGAGTCGCGTTGAGTTGCATAACGCATTTTCTAACATGGTAAGCGCCGCCGCGCGTCACGTTGGTTATTTTTGCACTAGTCCAAGACGCTTTTCTGGATTGGCGCACGCTCAAGCGGCATTTTCTCGTGCCCCACTACATCACTGTGTTGAAGTGTGTGTCCTAATACCTAATAAACAATGTGTACAGCCCATGCGCACGCACCCGTGCTACGGCGGTAACGCGTGCGGCGGCGCGGTGGGCGCGTGCGGCGCGCGCGGCGTGTGCGGCTGCGGGCTGGCGTGCCGCGAGTGCGCGCCCGGACACTTCGCCTGCGCGCCCGACGTGCGCGCGCAGCCCGTCTGCGTGCCTGACGAGTGGAGGTGCCTACTATTCCATACATTACAACTTTTTATAATTGTAAAAAGACAATAGCTTTCTTTTTTTATTTTGCATTTACATTTACTTATGATTGATATACTTATGATCCAGTTCGCTCTAAGCGACCGCGGCTACCGATCGTCTCGCGCGGTGATAAGAAACCAGTTTTTGCTGCGCACTTAACAAGACGATTTCTACCGCGAATATTAACCTAATTATTAAAATTGTTACGTATAACTCATATTGTGACCGTGATTATGAAGTGTAGACATTGTAGTCAATCGGTGACGGATGGTGTGGATTGTGGCAGTTGCCATGGTCATTTTCACTTTGGGTGCGTCGGCGTACTAGAAACCACCTACCGCAAAATGAACACTGAGAGAAAGGCTGGAGTACGATGCCCGAAATGCCGTGTAATTTCCGAAGATGCACAAGGTTCATCAGCCATATTAGAAGAGCTTAGAGGATTTAGAGCTGAATTTAATTCTACAAAGTCACAGATACAGCATATTTCCACCTCAATTGACACCCTAAACACGAAATGGAGCGAGATGGAGACACGATTCTCCGACTTAGAAGACAGGGTCATTATTTTGGAAAGCAGTGCTACTGTCGTTTCGAAACTACAATCCGAACTAGCCCTCGGAACTCAAACAATTAATAACCTGCAAAGTGAATTGCATTTAGGAGACCAGCAAGCGCGAATGAATAACGTTGAGATATCAGGCATACCATTTAAAACAGGCGAAAATCTTTTTACGATACTGGATTCTATACACAAAAAAGTTGGTGTGAAATTGGAAGCTAATGAGGTTGACTCCATACACCGCGTGCGCCGTTTCGTCAACCGAAACACTGGTCGAGATCTTAACGAGAGTAATTTGAATAGCGACGGAACTGGATTGAGGAGCGAAGGCACGAAGGAGCCGCGCCCGCCAGCGATTATAGTGAAGTTCACTAGACGGCTGTGCAAGGACCGGCTGCTGGCGGCCGTGCGCGCGCGCCGCGGCCTCACCACGACCGACATCGGCATGGATGGGACCGGCTCTCGCCATATACACCAGCGATTATAGTGAAGTTCACTAGACGGCTGTGCAAGGACCGGCTGCTGGCGGCCGTGCGCGCGCGCCGCGGCCTCACCACGACCGACATCGGCATGGATGGACCGGCTCTCGCCATATACACCAGCGATTATAGTGAAGTTCACTAGACGGCTGTGCAAGGACCGGCTGCTGGCGGCCGTGCGCGCGCGCCGCGGCCTCACCACGACCGACATCGGCATGGATGGACCGGCTCTCGCCATATACACCAGCGATTATAGTGAAGTTCACTAGACGGCTGTGCAAGGACCGGCTGCTGGCGGCCGTGCGCGCGCGCCGCGGCCTCACCACGACCGACATCGGCATGGATGGGACCGGCTCTCGCCATATACACCAGCGATTATAGTGAAGTTCACTAGACGGCTGTGCAAGGACCGGCTGCTGGCGGCCGTGCGCGCGCGCCGCGGCCTCACCACGACCGACATCGGCATGGATGGACCGGCTCTCGCCATATACACCAGCGATTATAGTGAAGTTCACTAGACGGCTGTGCAAGGACCGGCTGCTGGCGGCCGTGCGCGCGCGCCGCGGCCTCACCACGACCGACATCGGCATGGATGGACCGGCTCTCGCCATATACACCAGCGATTATAGTGAAGTTCACTAGACGGCTGTGCAAGGACCGGCTGCTGGCGGCCGTGCGCGCGCGCCGCGGCCTCACCACGACCGACATCGGCATGGATGGACCGGCTCTCGCCATATACACCAGCGATTATAGTGAAGTTCACTAGACGGCTGTGCAAGGACCGGCTGCTGGCGGCCGTGCGCGCGCGCCGCGGCCTCACCACGACCGACATCGGCATGGATGGGACCGGCTCTCGCCATATACACCAGCGATTATAGTGAAGTTCACTAGACGGCTGTGCAAGGACCGGCTGCTGGCGGCCGTGCGCGCGCGCCGCGGCCTCACCACGACCGACATCGGCATGGATGGACCGGCTCTCGCCATATACACCAGCGATTATAGTGAAGTTCACTAGACGGCTGTGCAAGGACCGGCTGCTGGCGGCCGTGCGCGCGCGCCGCGGCCTCACCACGACCGACATCGGCATGGATGGACCGGCTCTCGCCATATACACCAGCGATTATAGTGAAGTTCACTAGACGGCTGTGCAAGGACCGGCTGCTGGCGGCCGTGCGCGCGCGCCGCGGCCTCACCACGACCGACATCGGCATGGATGGACCGGCTCTCGCCATATACACCAGCGATTATAGTGAAGTTCACTAGACGGCTGTGCAAGGACCGGCTGCTGGCGGCCGTGCGCGCGCGCCGCGGCCTCACCACGACCGACATCGGCATGGATGGACCGGCTCTCGCCATATACACCAGCGATTATAGTGAAGTTCACTAGACGGCTGTGCAAGGACCGGCTGCTGGCGGCCGTGCGCGCGCGCCGCGGCCTCACCACGACCGACATCGGCATGGATGGACCGGCTCTCGCCATATACACCAGCGATTATAGTGAAGTTCACTAGACGGCTGTGCAAGGACCGGCTGCTGGCGGCCGTGCGCGCGCGCCGCGGCCTCACCACGACCGACATCGGCATGGATGGACCGGCTCTCGCCATATACACCAGCGATTATAGTGAAGTTCACTAGACGGCTGTGCAAGGACCGGCTGCTGGCGGCCGTGCGCGCGCGCCGCGGCCTCACCACGACCGACATCGGCATGGATGGACCGGCTCTCGCCATATACACCAGCGATTATAGTGAAGTTCACTAGACGGCTGTGCAAGGACCGGCTGCTGGCGGCCGTGCGCGCGCGCCGCGGCCTCACCACGACCGACATCGGCATGGATGGACCGGCTCTCGCCATATACACCAGCGATTATAGTGAAGTTCACTAGACGGCTGTGCAAGGACCGGCTGCTGGCGGCCGTGCGCGCGCGCCGCGGCCTCACCACGACCGACATCGGCATGGATGGACCGGCTCTCGCCATATACACCAGCGATTATAGTGAAGTTCACTAGACGGCTGTGCAAGGACCGGCTGCTGGCGGCCGTGCGCGCGCGCCGCGGCCTCACCACGACCGACATCGGCATGGATGGACCGGCTCTCGCCATATACACCAGCGATTATAGTGAAGTTCACTAGACGGCTGTGCAAGGACCGGCTGCTGGCGGCCGTGCGCGCGCGCCGCGGCCTCACCACGACCGACATCGGCATGGATGGACCGGCTCTCGCCATATACACCAGCGATTATAGTGAAGTTCACTAGACGGCTGTGCAAGGACCGGCTGCTGGCGGCCGTGCGCGCGCGCCGCGGCCTCACCACGACCGACATCGGCATGGATGGACCGGCTCTCGCCATATACACCAGCGATTATAGTGAAGTTCACTAGACGGCTGTGCAAGGACCGGCTGCTGGCGGCCGTGCGCGCGCGCCGCGGCCTCACCACGACCGACATCGGCATGGATGGACCGGCTCTCGCCATATACACCAGCGATTATAGTGAAGTTCACTAGACGGCTGTGCAAGGACCGGCTGCTGGCGGCCGTGCGCGCGCGCCGCGGCCTCACCACGACCGACATCGGCATGGATGGACCGGCTCTCGCCATATACACCAGCGACCACCTTACACCGCCGAACAAGATGCTGTTAAAACGCGCCAGGGAACGGAAAGCCGAACTGCACTACGCGTATCTATGGACCCGTGATTGTAGAATCCTTATGCGAAAGAATGATACGTCTAAATTCTTCGTAATAAACAATGACACAGATTTGTTGAAGTTAAAGTGACTCTGTTTTTTGTGTTCTACAATTCTATTGCATTTTGTGTACTGTTACTGCCCCTTATCCTTGCTTGATACTGCCAAGTCAGATTACGTAGGTATTGTTATGCATACCCATATCGTCACACATTTATTTTCAAATAGCTACCTGCCTACAACTTCTATTTACCGTCTTGCATGCGCGTTTAAGTTTTATGAGCGCTGTTATCCTATCAACACAATATTCGTAGTTATTATAAACGCCTTGTGTATTGTGTCCCATACACTTAAAAATACAGAATATATATTATGTTTATGTATCTTGTTTAATTGTTTTGCCTTTGCCGCCTTGAAAAATGAATTGATTGTACCGTTATTGCTATGCGCTGCTTCATTACGTATGGATTTTAATAATGCTCATGTGCTTAAAATAATGCAAATAAATATATTCGATCTAAATGGCTAATAAGATTATAAAAGGCTACTATCAAAACGTGCGGGGCCTGCGAACAAAATCCCATAGTTTCTTTTCACAAATAGCCCTAGCCGATTACGACTTCATATGTGTAACAGAAAGTTGGTTGACTTCAAGTTTCTACGACAGGGAGTATTTGACGATAGATATGTAGTATATAGGTGTGACCGGTCGCAAGAGGATAGCGGCGCGGAGCGCGGCGGGGGAGTAGCGGTGGCGGTGCAGCGCGCGCTGCTGCCGGTGTGCCGGGACTGGCCCGTCCCCTCTCCCGCGCACTCTGAGTGCCTCTGGATATCGCTCCCCATACATAACCATAACAATCACTCGCAGCGTAAATATTTAAATATTGCATGCGTTTACATTCCACACGGAACGAACCATAGGGACACTGTCGAGTCTTTCTTTGATGCGGCTTCTCAACTTATACTCAGTTACCCTGACGATGTATTTCTTATCACCGGAGACTTTAATATTTCCCAGGCTGAATGGTTGGATCGAGGCGGGGGTGAACTGAACTTAAACCCCTCGAACAATATTTTAGTTCAGTGTGTAGGTGATTTTATAGCGCTTAGTAATCTAAACCAGTTTAATAATATTGCTAATATAAATGATCGTATCCTTGACCTGATATTATGTAGTACTGCCTGTTCTGTCACTAGGTGTAGTTTTCCTTTAACTCCAGAAGATGTGCACCACCCTTCGTTATCATTAAACTTAAGACTTAATTATACGGCACCAATGAAACCTGCCGGTGTCCTTGTGTATAAGTTCCATTCAGCTGATTTCGACAACATTAATAGTGATTTATCGCAAATAGTTTGGGATACATTTTTTGATAATTTGGATGTAGAAGGAAGCCTTACAAAACTGTATAATCTATTATATAAATTAATAGATAAATACGTACCGAGCTATCAGTCCCGTAATTCGTGCACATATCCTGCATGGCACAGCAAACCTTTAAGAAAGATTTTAAACGAAAAAAGAAAATACCATAAACTTTGGAAATGTTATGGAAACCCCCTAGACTATGAAACTTTTAAAAAATTAAGAAAACGAGCAGAAATTATTGAAAAGAAATGCTATAATAGGTATATAGAATTTTCAGAGGATAAAATAAAATCACATCCTAAGTATTTCTGGAAATTTATTAAGTCTACTAGGTCCAATGGAGGTATACCACAAACTATGTATTATAGGGGCGTCTCATCCTCGGACGGAGCAGGCATTTGCAAAATGTTTGGTGATCATTTCCAGTCCGTTTTCGAACACTCTTCTTTACCACCTCTAGATGTTAACTGCTTGGATCCGCCTACAAAATCAGTTTTCAACGTCAGTTCAATTACCTTGTCGAATGAAATTGTTCTCAAATATTTGAAATCTGTCGATATAAACAAGGGTGCTGGGCCTGATCGAATACACCCTGTACTGATCAGTAAATGTGCTAGTGCATTAGTTTTTCCTATCACCAAGATATATTTATTATCTATTAAGGAGGGGCATGTCCCGCTAATCTGGAAAAAAGCTTGGATTACACCTATTCCTAAGGGTTCCGTGAGTCAAGACATCGAAAAGTATCGACCTATTTCTAAATTATGTCAATTCGGTAAAATATTAGAAAAAATAGTTACTGACCAGCTTTCATATGCTGTTCGTCGTCACATCAACCCAAATCAGCATGGTTTCTACAAAGGTCGAAGCGTAGAAAGTAATCTGTTGTCTTTTAGTGAGGTCATACGTGAAGCCATGGATAATCGGCACCAAGTCGACGCAGTTTACACAGATTTCGCAAAGGCATTTGACAAAATCTCCTACGACACGCTTTTGCTGAAACTTTGGAGCCTCGGTGTGCATGGCGACCTTTTCCGGTGGATCAAATCGTATATAGAAAAAAGATCTCAAACTGTCGTACTCGGAGGTTTCTCTTCTGGCTTCAAATATATTACCTCAGGAGTCCCACAAGGGTCCCATTTGGGCCCTTTATTATTTATCCTATACATTAATGACATAACGGAGTGTCTTACTGAATCGAAAGCTCTTCTATACGCTGACGACACTAAAATATTCAGAGTTATTAAAACACAAGCAGACTGTACTCTATTACAAAATGATTTATTTAGTTTTGAAAGTTATTGTACTAGAAACAATTTATTTTTAAATAGCGATAAATGCGCAGTAATAACATTTACGCGAAAGAAAGATCCCATACTATTTAATTACTGCTTGTGTGGTGGTAATCTGGCACGCCAGAATAGTATACGTGATCTAGGTGTGATACTTGATGCTAAATTGACATTTAACTCTCATATTGATGATATTCTAAATAAGTCGTATAGACTGCTGGGTTTCATTCTTCGTGTTGCGAAACCCTTTAAAAGACCTCTTACTTACAGACTACTTTATAATAGCTATGTCCGAAGTCGATTGGAATTTGCTTCTGTAGTGTGGAATCCCTGCTTTACTGTACACGAGGTTAGAATTGAAAGACTCCAGAAAAAGTTTGTTAAGACAATGGAATTCCGAACAGGTGGTAACTATGAAGATTACGCCTTATCATCCACAAGACTCCATATCCAACCCCTTTCACTCAGACGCACTTGTACCGATTTACTTTATCTGTTCAAAATTATGAATAATCTAGTTGATGCCCCTGAACTATTACATAATATATTTTTTCATGTGCCCCGTAGATTAGAACGAAGTTGTCGCAAGAAGGCCTTATTTAGTATTGCAAGCAGCAGAACTAAATACGCACAGCATTCATATATTAAGCGCGCATGTAAACTGTATAATGAAAAATGTATGGACGCAGATTTGTTTGGCAACTCATATAGTATATTTAAAAGATTAGTTTTTTCTTTAATCTAAGAATGTTAAAACGCAGTTACCTTAACCTTTTCATTAACTTTTTCTTTCTTTTTTTGCATTGTATAATGGTGTAACTAAGTTGTAAAATGTACTTAACTGTCATAAGTGTATTTACAACACATATATGTATATATATATTTATATATTTATGACATTTGGTCTTATATTAAACATATTTTCCAATTTTTAATATAACTTGTAACTTTGTAAACATTTATGAAACTATAGGTCTATTATAGCATTATTCACATAGCCATAGCTAAGTTACTTATGTTGTTTTTTAAGACTGTTTGTTTCTCAATAAAAAAAATAAAAAAAAAAAAAAAAAAAATGATTGGCAATGAAATTGCCTACAGTTTTTATAATATCAAATGTATTTTCATTCTGTAGATGCGATGGACAAGCGGACTGCCCAGGCGGCGCGGACGAGGCGGGCTGCGGCTGCGCGGCGGGACTGCGCTGCGCCGACGGCTCCTGCGCCGAGTCGCTCGGAGACTGCGCCACCGGCGCCTACTGCGCGCCGCCCGACCCGCCGCTGCCCGACGCCTTCAGGTACGCGGCACTGGTCTATTCTATCGTTTACACACGACGGCAGGCGGGCTGCGGCTGCGCGGCGGGACTGCGCTGCGCCGACGGCTCCTGCGCCGAGTCGCTCGGAGACTGCGCCACCGGCGCCTACTGCGCGCCGCCCGACCCGCCGCTGCCCGACGCCTTCAGGTACGCGGCACTGGTCTATTCTATCGTTTACACACGACGGCAGGCGGGCTGCGGCTGCGCGGCGGGACTGCGCTGCGCCGACGGCTCCTGCGCCGAGTCGCTCGGAGACTGCGCCACCGGCGCCTACTGCGCGCCGCCCGACCCGCCGCTGCCCGACGCCTTCAGGTACGCGGCACTGGTCTATTCTATCGTTTACACACGACGGCAGGCGGGCTGCGGCTGCGCGGCGGGACTGCGCTGCGCCGACGGCTCCTGCGCCGAGTCGCTCGGAGACTGCGCCACCGGCGCCTACTGCGCGCCGCCCGACCCGCCGCTGCCCGACGCCTTCAGGTACGCGGCACTGGTCTATTCTATCGTTTACACACGACGGCAGGCGGGCTGCGGCTGCGCGGCGGGACTGCGCTGCGCCGACGGCTCCTGCGCCGAGTCGCTCGGAGACTGCGCCACCGGCGCCTACTGCGCGCCGCCCGACCCGCCGCTGCCCGACGCCTTCAGGTACGCGGCACTGGTCTATTCTATCGTTTACACACGACGGCAGGCGGGCTGCGGCTGCGCGGCGGGACTGCGCTGCGCCGACGGCTCCTGCGCCGAGTCGCTCGGAGACTGCGCCACCGGCGCCTACTGCGCGCCGCCCGACCCGCCGCTGCCCGACGCCTTCAGGTACGCGGCACTGGTCTATTCTATCGTTTACACACGACGGCAGGCGGGCTGCGGCTGCGCGGCGGGACTGCGCTGCGCCGACGGCTCCTGCGCCGAGTCGCTCGGAGACTGCGCCACCGGCGCCTACTGCGCGCCGCCCGACCCGCCGCTGCCCGACGCCTTCAGGTACGCGGCACTGGTCTATTCTATCGTTTACACACGACGGCAGGCGGGCTGCGGCTGCGCGGCGGGACTGCGCTGCGCCGACGGCTCCTGCGCCGAGTCGCTCGGAGACTGCGCCACCGGCGCCTACTGCGCGCCGCCCGACCCGCCGCTGCCCGACGCCTTCAGGTACGCGGCACTGGTCTATTCTATCGTTTACACACGACGGCAGGCGGGCTGCGGCTGCGCGGCGGGACTGCGCTGCGCCGAGTCGAAAGTCTTGCAAAATGATATAATTATTGATGTGCAGGTGCGACGAGCGGCTGTGTCTGGGAGCGCGGCTGTTGTGCGACGGGCGCGCGCACTGCGAGGACGGCGCCGACGAAGCGCCCGCGCATTGCGACTTGCGACCGCCGGTATGTATGCACTGACGCACACATTTACCTTCTTACTATTAGGGGCACGAATTGTTCAATGTATTTTCAGTGAGTTGTAGAATCGAGGTGACAGTTTTGGGTGACGTCAAAGTGTGTCCCAAACCTATTCGAGTCATACGCAATTTCAGCCCATTTCGTACTTTATAATTTTTTGTACTTTATCCAGATGTTGACCTAGTATAATGGCCGAGGTTGTTGACGTATGCAGGTGAGCACGCGGTCATCGAACGCGTTCGCCGTGTGCGGCGGCATCGCGGGCGCGGCGGGCGGTGCGGCGGCCGCCTGGGCGGCGCTCCGGCGCTGGCGCCGCCGCCGCGCCGCGCCGCCGCCGCGCGTGCTCGTGCCGCTCAAGCACGCCGCCGAGCGCGCGCGCCCGCTCGGGGCCAGTGCCACCATGTGAGTACCCGACACCTATAACGACCGCCTGGGCGGCGCTCCGGCGCTGGCGCCGCCGCCGCGCCGCGCCGCCGCCGCGCGTGCTCGTGCCGCTCAAGCACGCCGCCGAGCGCGCGCGCCCGCTCGGGGCCAGTGCCACCATGTGAGTACCCGACACCTATAACGACCGCCTGGGCGGCGCTCCGGCGCTGGCGCCGCCGCCGCGCCGCGCCGCCGCCGCGCGTGCTCGTGCCGCTCAAGCACGCCGCCGAGCGCGCGCGCCCGCTCGGGGCCAGTGCCACCATGTGAGTACCCGACACCTATAACGACCGCCTGGGCGGCGCTCCGGCGCTGGCGCCGCCGCCGCGCCGCGCCGCCGCCGCGCGTGCTCGTGCCGCTCAAGCACGCCGCCGAGCGCGCGCGCCCGCTCGGGGCCAGTGCCACCATGTGAGTACCCGACACCTATAACGACCGCCTGGGCGGCGCTCCGGCGCTGGCGCCGCCGCCGCGCCGCGCCGCCGCCGCGCGTGCTCGTGCCGCTCAAGCACGCCGCCGAGCGCGCGCGCCCGCTCGGGGCCAGTGCCACCATGTGAGTACCCGACACCTATAACGACCGCCTGGGCGGCGCTCCGGCGCTGGCGCCGCCGCCGCGCCGCGCCGCCGCCGCGCGTGCTCGTGCCGCTCAAGCACGCCGCCGAGCGCGCGCGCCCGCTCGGGGCCAGTGCCACCATGTGAGTACCCGACACCTATAACGACCGCCTGGGCGGCGCTCCGGCGCTGGCGCCGCCGCCGCGCCGCGCCGCCGCCGCGCGTGCTCGTGCCGCTCAAGCACGCCGCCGAGCGCGCGCGCCCGCTCGGGGCCAGTGCCACCATGTGAGTACCCGACACCTATAACGACCGCCTGGGCGGCGCTCCGGCGCTGGCGCCGCCGCCGCGCCGCGCCGCCGCCGCGCGTGCTCGTGCCGCTCAAGCACGCCGCCGAGCGCGCGCGCCCGCTCGGGGCCAGTGCCACCATGTGAGTACCCGACACCTATAACGACCGCGTGGGCGGCGCTCCGGCGCTGGCGCCGCCGCCGCGCCGCGCCGCCGCCGCGCGTGCTCGTGCCGCTCAAGCACGCCGCCGAGCGCGCGCGCCCGCTCGGGGCCAGCGCCACCATGTGAGTACCCGACACCTATAACGACCGCCTGGGCGGCGCTCCGGCGCTGGCGCCGCCGCCGCGCCGCGCCGCCGCCGCGCGTGCTCGTGCCGCTCAAGCACGCCGCCGAGCGCGCGCGCCCGCTCGGGGCCAGTGCCACCATGTGAGTACCCGACACCTATGACGAACGCGTTCGCCGTGTGCGACGGCATCGCGGGTGCTTCATAGGAAAGTGTACTATTGCTTTACAAAATTTATGGTTTAAAAGTTTCCAAAGAGCCGCGTATGAAGGAATACAATTGTCTCCAGTTCGTCGGACAGCCTGTGCCGCTACCCGCTGCCGACGGCCAACCCGCCGCCGTCGCCGGCCACGGCCAGCGGCGCGTCGTGCGCGGCGGCGCGGCGGCGCGCCTACCGCCACTACCGCGCCATGAACCGCCCGCCGCCGCCCACGCCCGCCTCCACCGACGCCGCCGAGTCCGAGCCCGAGCATGCGCGCGCGCCGCCGCCCTCGCCCGACCCCATGTCCATGTACTGACCGCGCGTCGTGCGCGGCGGCGCGGCGGCGCGCCTACCGCCACTACCGCGCCATGAACCGCCCGCCGCCGCCCACGCCCGCCTCCACCGACGCCGCCGAGTCCGAGCCCGAGCATGCGCGCGCGCCGCCGCCCTCGCCCGACCCCATGTCCATGTACTGACCGCGCGTCGTGCGCGGCGGCGCGGCGGCGCGCCTACCGCCACTACCGCGCCATGAACCGCCCGCCGCCGCCCACGCCCGCCTCCACCGACGCCGCCGAGTCCGAGCCCGAGCATGCGCGCGCGCCGCCGCCCTCGCCCGACCCCATGTCCATGTACTGACCGCGCGTCGTGCGCGGCGGCGCGGCGGCGCGCCTACCGCCACTACCGCGCCATGAACCGCCCGCCGCCGCCCACGCCCGCCTCCACCGACGCCGCCGAGTCCGAGCCCGAGCATGCGCGCGCGCCGCCGCCCTCGCCCGACCCCATGTCCATGTACTGACCGCGCGTCGTGCGCGGCGGCGCGGCGGCGCGCCTACCGCCACTACCGCGCCATGAACCGCCCGCCGCCGCCCACGCCCGCCTCCACCGACGCCGCCGAGTCCGAGCCCGAGCATGCGCGCGCGCCGCCGCCCTCGCCCGACCCCATGTCCATGTACTGACCGCGCGTCGTGCGCGGCGGCGCGGCGGCGCGCCTACCGCCACTACCGCGCCATGAACCGCCCGCCGCCGCCCACGCCCGCCTCCACCGACGCCGCCGAGTCCGAGCCCGAGCATGCGCGCGCGCCGCCGCCCTCGCCCGACCCCATGTCCATGTACTGACCGCGCGTCGTGCGCGGCGGCGCGGCGGCGCGCCTACCGCCACTACCGCGCCATGAACCGCCCGCCGCCGCCCACGCCCGCCTCCACCGACGCCGCCGAGTCCGAGCCCGAGCATGCGCGCGCGCCGCCGCCCTCGCCCGACCCCATGTCCATGTACTGACCGCGCGTCGTGCGCGGCGGCGCGGCGGCGCGCCTACCGCCACTACCGCGCCATGAACCGCCCGCCGCCGCCCACGCCCGCCTCCACCGACGCCGCCGAGTCCGAGCCCGAGCATGCGCGCGCGCCGCCGCCCTCGCCCGACCCCATGTCCATGTACTGACCGCGCGTCGTGCGCGGCGGCGCGGCGGCGCGCCTACCGCCACTACCGCGCCATGAACCGCCCGCCGCCGCCCACGCCCGCCTCCACCGACGCCGCCGAGTCCGAGCCCGAGCATGCGCGCGCGCCGCCGCCCTCGCCCGACCCCATGTCCATGTACTGACCGCGCGTCGTGCGCGGCGGCGCGGCGGCGCGCCTACCGCCACTACCGCGCCATGAACCGCCCGCCGCCGCCCACGCCCGCCTCCACCGACGCCGCCGAGTCCGAGCCCGAGCATGCGCGCGCGCCGCCGCCCTCGCCCGACCCCATGTCCATGTACTGACCGCGCGTCGTGCGCGGCGGCGCGGCGGCGCGCCTACCGCCACTACCGCGCCATGAACCGCCCGCCGCCGCCCACGCCCGCCTCCACCGACGCCGCCGAGTCCGAGCCCGAGCATGCGCGCGCGCCGCCGCCCTCGCCCGACCCCATGTCCATGTACTGACCGCGCGTCGTGCGCGGCGGCGCGGCGGCGCGCCTACCGCCACTACCGCGCCATGAACCGCCCGCCGCCGCCCACGCCCGCCTCCACCGACGCCGCCGAGTCCGAGCCCGAGCATGCGCGCGCGCCGCCGCCCTCGCCCGACCCCATGTCCATGTACTGACCGCGCGTCGTGCGCGGCGGCGCGGCGGCGCGCCTACCGCCACTACCGCGCCATGAACCGCCCGCCGCCGCCCACGCCCGCCTCCACCGACGCCGCCGAGTCCGAGCCCGAGCATGCGCGCGCGCCGCCGCCCTCGCCCGACCCCATGTCCATGTACTGACCGCGCGTCGTGCGCGGCGGCGCGGCGGCGCGCCTACCGCCACTACCGCGCCATGAACCGCCCGCCGCCGCCCACGCCCGCCTCCACCGACGCCGCCGAGTCCGAGCCCGAGCATGCGCGCGCGCCGCCGCCCTCGCCCGACCCCATGTCCATGTACTGACCGCGCGTTATGCGCGGCGGCGCGGCGGCGCGCCTACCGCCACTACCGCGCCATGAACCGCCCGCCGCCGCCCACGCCCGCCTCCACCGACGCCGCCGAGTCCGAGCCCGAGCATGCGCGCGCGCCGCCGCCCTCGCCCGACCCCATGTCCATGTACTGACCGCGCGTCGTGCGCGGCGGCGCGGCGGCGCGCCTACCGCCACTACCGCGCCATGAACCGCCCGCCGCCGCCCACGCCCGCCTCCACCGACGCCGCCGAGTCCGAGCCCGAGCATGCGCGCGCGCCGCCGCCCTCGCCCGACCCCATGTCCATGTACTGACCGCGCGTCGTGCGCGGCGGCGCGGCGGCGCGCCTACCGCCACTACCGCGCCATGAACCGCCCGCCGCCGCCCACGCCCGCCTCCACCGACGCCGCCGAGTCCGAGCCCGAGCATGCGCGCGCGCCGCCGCCCTCGCCCGACCCCATGTCCATGTACTGACCGCGCGTCGTGCGCGGCGGCGCGGCGGCGCGCCTACCGCCACTACCGCGCCATGAACCGCCCGCCGCCGCCCACGCCCGCCTCCACCGACGCCGCCGAGTCCGAGCCCGAGCATGCGCGCGCGCCGCCGCCCTCGCCCGACCCCATGTCCATGTACTGACCGCGCGTCGTGCGCGGCGGCGCGGCGGCGCGCCTACCGCCACTACCGCGCCATGAACCGCCCGCCGCCGCCCACGCCCGCCTCCACCGACGCCGCCGAGTCCGAGCCCGAGCATGCGCGCGCGCCGCCGCCCTCGCCCGACCCCATGTCCATGTACTGACCGAGCGACGAGCGCCGAGCCTGGACGGGGCGCTCATTTTCAGAGGTATTGTCTTCCTTGGACTGCGGCGTCTATTCGTATGTTGTATTTAATTTATACTAATACTAGCTGCCCGTGGCCGTGCGGCTTCGCCCGCATATTGAAAAGAACGCAGGCAAGCCCGCGGGATATAACCCTATAGACTCTGGGTGGACAAGGTTATGCCGCGCGGCACGGCACCTTGTTTATATGACGTTCCTCCTTGTTGACTATGAGACGGCGTGCGTCGCTCGTAAAAAAATATTGACTGACATTTGTCATGTGCCCATTCTGTCATTTGTTCTTTATGTATTATTTGCGTTTCATCCACCACGCTGTGAAAGCTACTTTCGCGTACTTTATTCTATCAGTGTGTCCAAGTTAGGCTCATAAACGCTTTATAAAGTCAGCGCGACTATTTCTGGGATGTCCGAGGCTTCCGTCAATCGTGCTATATGCATGGAGATAACTTCGATCTAGCTGACAGTCCAGACATGTCAGGACTACAGGACTGAACGAAGGTAAGAGTTGTTTGACTGGATTACTCTGAAAGTTGTAATGATCCTTACATATATGGTAAAGTAGGTTGCGCGATGAAAAATAACCAATTAGGTACCTACACCATTTGGAATGAACTAATAAAAGACGGGTTAGGTACATTATCGAACAATCAAACCCTGCAATTACAAACAAATTCATGCACCAATTTTGACCTGCATATATCAAAATGCCCAAATTAGGGTGGTATTCCAATTGTCCAAGATTTTTGTCCAAATTGCAAAATTAAGCAAAATGTGAGATACTTGGACAATGATTTTGTGAAAAAACTTTACCATGAGACGTCATTAGGTTTAGTTGTCGCCTAGTCGTTGTCTGACAATTTTCCACTATACCCGTATAATGTCGCTACATGTATATATTATTATTACTAATTGTTGATAACATATGTCTAAAAATGACTAAACAAATGAGGGATTTCCGTAAATCTCATCCCATGTGCCAATATTGGATGTATCCAGGCAATAACGTGTGAAAATAATGCACTATGATTGTAAAAATAAGTAGTTATTTTAATATGTATATATATAATACCTATAGTATTAAATAATAATTTTGTGAGGTGAACTTTTCCCACGCTTGAATCTGTTAAATCGCGGTTTTGATAGATTATTTTGTTACTTACTTTCTTCTTGGATAAATCAATAATAAGATTAATAAGCAAACAGTCGCCGGCATGCAAACACTAACCCCCTTACCTTATTCATAAAACTTAAAATGCCTCTGCTTTGTCCCTTTCTTACGAACATAAATGTCAAAGTGCTGTTGTCAAAACTTTGACATTTGTGTTCGTAAGAAAGGACAAACGAATTTTAACGCCATTTTAGTTAAAACAGGCATGTAGAACGTTTATGAATACGGCCGTAAATCAATAGGGGTGTGACCTCTAAGATTTTTTTACGACGCCATTCGAACCAGTTTTTGGAGAGGAACAAATGTTTGTACAGGAACAACTACAATTAAAGAACATAAATACCCAAAAACTTGAGCCATAGGCGTCAGCCGAAACGCTTCATACTAATTGACATAGTATGACGTCACAATTCGCTATTTGTACTAATCGCTGTATGGAAAATCATCTAAATTGTAGTGTCTGTCGCGAAATATTGCGTTTATTTACGTCCATACTTGTGGTACAATTTTGTTTCTATAGATATTTCTATTGGTAGCTTTAAATTTAAGTACTCTTAAATTTAAAGCTACTTGGACATTATATTTTTATGATTTTAAGTATATTTTGTAATACAATAATTTGATGTTTTACTATCCAAAAAACAACACCACGTTATCAATTTGAACATGAGTCTACAATCCTATTCCAGACATGATAAACCCCGCATGGGAAAAGTTCGCTTCGTAAAATTCTAACTACAACTCGATCGAGTTAACTCGAGACCTCGCTCGTATGACGTTAGTACGCGCTCGAGTCTCAAGTTAACTCGCACGGGATATAAGATAAACGTCCGGGTGCTCGACGCTGTACTATAGGTAGTATATATCTATATGGCATGGGCACTCTATATCGAACTAAGAGGGTTTTTCTTCATTCGAATTTAAGCCATGTCACTTTGACATAGAGTGCCCATGACATTTACTAGTACAGCGTCGAGCACTCGGACGTTTACCTTAAATAGACAAGTGAAAGAAGAAAGCGATGGAGAATATTTGGCAGCTTTTATAATTATCTTACAACATTTACTTTATTATGTATGTTGTGTGGGTGTTTACTAATATGTATTAGGGACACTTAAGACACTTTTGTATAGTTTTTTTAGAGGTGATGTAAAAAGCAAAGGGGCCCGAATCATTGCAATATGGCTACTCATCTGTTCATATGCATACTAATTTGACAAAATTATTAGCAATGGTTTCGATTTACTGACATTCGGCAAAAATGAAAAATCGCCAACACAAAATGACTATTTTGAAAGTGAATTTGGTGAAAATGTAATTGTATCTATACTTTTTAATACCAATTTTTTTCTTACTCCTAATGGAATTTTATCCAGTATGAAACAGGTTCATAATTAAATACGTACAACGTGAATGTTGTCTAATTTAAATGAATATCAAAATTTTATATGAAAAACGACTAGTTGAACAAAATTCACATATGACGTATTTCCGATGGTCATATCATATTTTTGGAGTGTACCTATTTCTTTCGATCTATTTAAGTACTTATGTAAATTTTAATTTTAGGACTTAATTAAATTTTAGCATTATTCAGACTGGACAGTTTTCCATGTCGAGGATTTTCAATTTGACATAATTCAGATTCGACCTATAATTTCGAGTGGGTCAATTTTTAATTTGTGCTGAATGACAATAAAACATGACTTTGTTAATGAGCAGATTTGTATCTTGTTGTGGCAATAAGTAGTTATTCCGTGAATGCGAGTAATGTAGTCAGGTGCTGTCCAAATATTCCCCAAATGGCGCAGCTATTGGTAGTTTAGGTACATGTATCGTGTAACTTCTGTTTGGTGCTAATTCACTGTGTGTGCCTCGATAGTTTTATGTTTAGATATAGCAACTTGCTTCCGCACTGTAAGATAGAGTAAGAGTAACAAATTACTTGTGTGTATATACAATTTTAATTTTAAGAGTAGGTAGGTACTATGATCTATTAGAAATTATAGTTACAAATATGGAGTAATGCAGATTGTGTACTGAACAGGTTGTCCAGAGGTTGTCTAATAGGTGAACTGATGTAAGCTTGAAATAAGTCTTTGGACCTGCGGCAGTCTCTTTTGTTTTTATATTTAACTAATATGTTAAGGTACCTATTAAACATTAAACAAAAGGGCTTTTTCACAAGAAAGAGTAATTATGTAAGTTCATGGGTACGGTTGATTTTGATAAAAAAAATATAGGGACGTCCATTATTTACGTGAGGCATTTTTAGAATTTTTTTGGTTCTCCCTACCCCTGGTTTGGTACCGTGAGATTTGGTTCATCCCCCTCCCCCATCCCTCAATCTCACGTGAGATTTTTCAAAATGTATGTTCCTAGTGCAAATGTGTTGGACGCAGATCGCGCGTTCGGCTGGCAGTGGCGCGTAAACAAACGACGGGCTACTGTGCAACTTTGCAGCGTTGGCAGAATCTCGTTAATATTATGTATGGTTTATATATATTTGTGTTGTTAATATTATTTTCTCGCAATTCTTGCGGAAAAAAATTATGTGATATTTACCGAAACCCCCCCCCCTCTCCCAAAAGTAAGATTAGATGAGATCCGGCTCGGCCCCCTCCCCCCCTTGAACATCTCACTCACGTAATTGATGGACGCCCCCTGTGTACTTGGGTTGGATTCGTTCTCACAGTTTCACAAAAACTTTCAACCCTCTTTATTTTATCATGAATCTGCAGTTCCATACTTTCTTGTGTTTATTGTAAAGAGCATACTGGAATGACTGATAACATTGAGATTTTAAATAAAACTTTTGTACCTGTTGTATACATCTATTTCTATTATTCCTCCCTCCGGCCCCCAGCCCCACAGTCTTTAACTCCGTTTCATAAGTATTCTAACCGTTCTGTCAGTAAGTATATGTGACCGGTCAACAGCGAGTCGGACTCGCGCACCGAGGGTTCCGTACAAACTTGTAGGCATGTAAATAGGTCGGGAATCGAGTTTCGAAAATCTCCAAAATCTAAAAATCGCTGCTGGCCGGTTTTTTTCATGGCATACACAATTATCAACACTGATTAGACAGATGCGAAAACATTCAAAATTATTATGAATGCAACACAACACTCTGCCTTATCAGAGCAGGAGTAGACCAAAGAACTGTCACGCTATATGTAATAAGGTTCAATTAATTTTGTGCTGATTCTGGGACCACATGGCCTGTACTAATCGTCAAGGGGCGGATCTATGATTGAATATTGAATCATGGCAGCTGGCGGGTAACGCCCCCTGCCGCAGCACCGGGCGACGGAGCCGGGCCTGTCAGTCCGAGCGGCGACGTCGACCACTTGGGACAATGTCCACTCTACTCATACAATGTCTCTTTTTAACCGTCTGGTTCGTGCACCTTGACTGTGAAGTATATCAAGACCGACCCAAAATCAAGACCTCCGATGGCGATTTGATACTGCAGCCGGCTTTGGACAAGAATATATATCTACTCCCTAATGGCCCCAAATCGAAAGTGTTCATCGGCTCCACAGACCTGCTCGCCATCAACGGCAGCAGCGCTCCCAGCAGTCTACCTGGCCCTGCCTCAACTTACGATAATGGTAAATATCAATCAGATATAACTGACATCCTGCGCAGATTAGACAACCTGGACGGGCGTGATGGCATAGTGGCTCATAGTGTTCAAGCAAACATGTCCAACATTATGAGGAGGATCGACAGGTTTAGCACGAGACTTACGCATCTTGAAGCCCAAATAGAGTCAATGACGAGAGACGCTTGCCAATCGAACCCATGTAAACACGGCGGTACCTGTTTAACTTTAGCGGGAGGATATCACTGCATTTGTCCTTCAAATTGGGAAGGAACTGACTGTGATGTGGATGTCAACGAATGCCGTAACTTTGCTGGAACAGACTTGGGCTGCCAGAATAGGGCCTCTTGTATCAATAAACCTGGTTCGTATGAATGCCAATGCACTTTTGGATGGTTTGGCCTCCATTGTACTAGAAAACAGAAGGATTGTTCCGGTGGCAACTATGAGATGTGCGGCCACGGAACGTGCGTTGAAGGAAAATCGGGAACGGGAATCACATGCTTTTGTAATCAAGGGTGGACGCAAAACGATACTCAATCAGCTTGTTCAATAGATATCAACGAGTGCGATGCCACTCAAGGTGCGCATTGCTCCGTCAATCCCAGAGTCGACTGTATTAATACACCGGGCTCATTTAGGTGCGGCCCCTGCCCACCTGGCTACGAAGGCAACGGCTATATTTGCTCCGACATCGATGAATGTATGACAATCCCAAACGGCGGCTGCAGCCCTTTAGTTGCATGTCATAATACTATTGGTTCCCGCATATGCGGTAATTGCCCACCTGGCTATCTCGGAGACGGAGTGACGTGCACTTGGAGAGGCTCGTGCAGCGTGAACCGCGGAGGATGTCATCCTTCAGCGCAGTGCATCGAAAACCCGGGCTTCCTCGGCCAGACGAGTCCCTGTGTGTGCCCCGAGGGCATGGCAGGAGACGGCGTGGGACCTCACGGCTGTTACGTTTCTACTGGAGACAATTCTACACAGAGCTGTGAAAATAATCCGTGCGCTCACGGTCGATGCCATGTTCTACGCTTCGGCTACACGTGCATCTGTTTCGACGGTTTCGGCGGCGCCCACTGCGACTCGCCCGCCGACCGCTGCGCCGGCAACCCGTGCTACAATGGAGGAGTCTGCAGGCAGGATCCCAGCTTGACCAGAGGCTTCAGGTGCGAATGCTTGGCGCAGTACACCGGTGAACTGTGCGATACTCCAGTTCAAACCTGCGGCGGCATATTGAACAACGAAGAAGGTAGCCTTTACTATCCTTTGCATAATAGTACATATACACACGACTCTAAGTGCGCGTGGGTGATTCGTACAGTTCCTGAAAAAGTCATTAATGTTACCTTTAGTAAATTCAATTTAGAGCCCAATCCGGACTGCAATTACGATTTCTTGCAAATACACGACGGTCGCAGCTCGGCCAGTCAACTTATTGGTAGATTTTGTGGAACTTCATTCCCCAAAGGAGGTAATATAGTATCTAGTCATAATTATTTATACTTCTGGTTCAGATCTGATTCCTCAGTTAATAAAGACGGATTTGCTTTACATTGGACTAGTATACCCCCGGTTTGCGGTGGTGAGATAGACGCGACTAAACACGGACGTATCAGTTCCCCGGGCTCGCCCGGCAAGTATCCTCCGAATAGAGATTGTTACTGGCACTTACAAACCAATCTTAATAAGAGAATACAATTGCATTTTTACGAGCTAGACATAGAGACTCATCCTAATTGTAGCTTCGACTATATTGCTATTTATGATGGAGAACACAGCAGCGATCCCCTAATCACTCAATATTGCAATTCAACCATCCCCGCCCCTGTCCACTCGGCTGGCTCCGACATCTTAATTCACTTCCATTCGGATGCGTATGGGGCAGGTAACGGCTTCCAAATTTCGTATGCTCCGGCCGAAGGCGTCCCGGGATGCGGGGGCTTGTACACCGCCGAGAAAGGTGAAATTATCTCGCCGTCATTCAATGGCAAATATCTACATAATTTACTATGTGACTATAAAATTCAAACTAGTCCGGAGACTAAAATCCGAATCACAATCGTTTCTTTTGCTTTAGAACGTTCATTTCGTTGCAAGTATGACTATCTTAAAATATATGATGGACCTTCGTCTGACTCGAGACTGTATGGCAAATTCTGTGGTACTACATATCCAAAAAGTTCGTTCACATCTTCATCTAATACTCTCTTTATTAAATTCAATACCGACTACAATATAGCCTCTGAGGGTTTTAAAATAACGTATGAATCGGTTTGCCAACATACAATAGTCGGGGACAGTGGTGTTATAAAATCCCCAGGGTATCCCAACAACTACCCATCAAACCGAGTATGCGAGTATGTGATCTGGACTGCTCCCGGAAAAGCAATTAAGTTAAATTTCCAAGATTTTGATCTCGAGGATAACAGACATTTTAATTGCCGCTACGACAACGTAGATATTCGCGATGGACCAGACATAAACGCGACTTCGTTGGGCAGATTCTGCGGAGGTCTGGAGCACATGCCACCCTCCATGACTTCTACTCATAACTTCATGTACATTCGATTCAGTTCCGACATGAGCCTCTCTGGCACTGGTTTCTACGCAAATTATACAACAATCGACACAAAATGTGGAGGTATTTACAGAGACAATACTGGCCTTATTAATTTTCCTAACACGAATAATGAAATCTACGAACGTCATCAAACCTGTACTTGGGTTTTAATAGCTCCCGAAGGATCACTTGTAAAACTAACGTGGAATAGATTTGACTTGGAAGACATGGATGAGTGTGATGCTGATTATCTTGAAATTATTGAAATAGATGATAACAACGATAATAATGTCATGCAGCGGTACTGCGGATCCACTCCGCCGCCTGCTCTGACTTCTACTACAAACCGTTTAAAGCTGAGATTTCACTCAGATGCCTCTATACAGTCAACTGGTTTTTCCGTCCTATATTCGTTTCTAGACGCGAGGCAACATTGTGGTGGACATTTTATCAAAACTCATGGATACATATATTCACCGGGATGGCCTAAAGTATATGATCGAAGTCGTGATTGCACGTGGACGATCACAGTTCCTGTCGGGCAACAAATCAAGTTAAATATATCTCATTTCGATCTAGAACAACCAATAAGAGGATCTTGCGACAGTGGTGACTTCTTAGAAATTAAAAATGGTGGATCACCAAACTCGGCACCAGTAGGAAAGTTCTGCGGAAGGCTCCAATCCAAGATTATAAAATCTCTCGGTAACTCAATTTCTCTTCATTTTCATTCGGACAGTTATTTACAAGGGAGAGGATTCCAAATCGAATGGGATGGTACTATCACAGGCTGTGGCGGTACTCTTACAAGCTCCTCCGGGTCGATAACTTCGCCGAACTATCCACAAACTTACAACGACAATGCGGAATGCTTTTATAAAGTTATTACTAGCTCTGGCTCGCGGATTCAATTCACTTTCTCTGATCTAGATTTGGAACGAACACAGAATTGTCGGGACGATTATGTAGAAATATTTGATGGTCGCACTCAGAATGATCCCAGCTTAGGCAGACACTGTGAAATGTCACCTGCCGCGAATAGAATAATCACCTCCTCAAATAACGCCTTTATTAAATTTCGGTCAGATATATACATTGGTAGCAAAGGTTTTTATCTAAATTACAATACCGTTTGTAACAATAACATTACTGGTAATTACGGCATTTTAGAAAGTCCTGGTTTCCCAGGTAATTATCCAGGTTACTTGAACTGCCTGTGGACTATTAACTTGCCTAAAGGCCACAAGATAAACGTTACTTTTACGCATTTTGATGTTTTCAAAAACGACAGATTTTATGCGTATAGTCCGTACAGTTCCTCTATGTTCGGGACAAGACTGGTTGGTGTACCATCAGGCATTCGTTGGTCTCCAAATTGGTCGCGCCGAATAATTTCTGTAAATAACTGCGACCAAGACTACATACAAATTAGGCAATTACCTGAAAATGACTTTTCTGAAAAGCAATGTGGAAACAGAATTCCGGATGCATTCAGTTCTAAGAGTAACGTTTTGCAAATAAAATTTGTAACGAGCAGTTTTGCGCCTGCTACTCACATAGGTTTCCGGTTGGAGTGGGTGAGACACGGCTGCGGAGGAATTATACATAAATCGTATGGAACGTTGACATCGGATAAAAACGCTATCTCTGACGAAGAGATGGAATGCGAATGGCTAATTCAAGCTCCACTGGGCAGAAGCATTTCTATTACATTTACAGATATATATTTAACTGAGACCAACAACTGCACCAACGATGCCATTGAAATTTATAGTGGACCATCTACGAGCTCCCCGCTGATCTCAAAGTTGTGTCGTCGCCAGCCTTCGACGATCCAGTCTAACACCAACACCATGCTAGTTCGATACGTCAAAAAGTCTAACCTCAGGGGAGCTTACTTCAACTCTCACTTCGACGCTTATCGGACGGGGTGCGGTGGCAGAATCGATGCCCAAACGGGAATAATTTCCTCCAAAAATTATCCTCAAAATTATGATACTAACACAGACTGCATTTGGCAGATATCAGTCCCTCGATATCATCGAATCGAACTAAACTTCCTGGACATCGATCTATACTCGCCTAACGACGGTAATGACGACTATTGCAATGATTTTATCAAAATTTACGAAGATGCACTCGTGTGGACCAAAAATTACTCTAAGCTTATATGTCCCAAGTCTAGAGATACTCAGTATATATCAAACGCTAACCGAATAGCTCTTCAGTTCGTGTCCGATGGTTCCTTGACTTCCAAAGGCTTCAAAGCAAACTTCTCTATGACGTGCGGAGCACTTATAACTGCTAAGTCTGATGGTATTATTACTAGTGACAAATACCTAAACCACTCGAACAGAAGTTGCACATGGACTTTAGTAGCGCCAAAAACTGATCAGAAAATCACGCTTACCATAACTCACATTGCGATTCCTAAAAGTTACGATACCGTTAGTAATAAGAACTGCCCTACTTCTTACCTACGAATTCTGGAAGGTAGTGATGAAAACGGGCCAATCATTGGCGAATATTGCGGAAATAAAGTCCCTCCAACAATAGTCAGTCGAGGAAGCGCTCTCACCGTTGAACTAGGCACATATACTAATAATATTACTGGTCTGTTTTCCGCTCACTACACTACACTAAGTAATGCCTGTGGAGGATCATATACTTCAGAAGAGGGTACAATAGCTTCACCGAACTATCCTCTAGCATATCCCGGGAGTGCAGATTGCGAATGGATCCTAAGCACATCGTCGGGTAACAGAGTGTACGTTATATTCGAAAAATTCGATTTGGCTTTCTCTGAGGGTTGCAATGAGGACTACCTCGAATTGCGTGAAAATAATGGAGCCGGGCGTCTCATAGGCGTATATTGTGGTACCACCATCCCAACTAATACGACATTAGCATCAAAAATATACATAAAATTCCACAGTGACAACAAGAATTCTGGTAAAGGCTTTCTAATTCATTACGGTTTCCTGCATGGAAATGAAATCACCGGTTTAGACAAAGGCGAGATCTCATCTCCACTATACCCTACGTCATACGATGGCACAGGCGAATACACGTGGAGAATTATGACGACAGATCCAATACAGACATTATCTCTGGTCGTTGACCGTCTGGAAATACATACGTACGGAACTCGCTGCTCAAATTATTTGGCAATTTACGATGGATATGACGATGGCGCGCCCATTCTAGAAGAGCTTTGCGGGATATTGCAAGACGGTTCCAAGGAAATCAGTACAACTAGAAACATTGTCTTTATAAAACTTAAATTAGACAACTCTAACACTGGGTCTTTATTCCACATCCGATGGGCTAAAACCGACAGCTCTAGTGATAGCGTGGAAGAAACTGGAAATGTTAATTGCGGATCAAATGTAACTCAAATGATACAACCCGGGAAAACAGTAAGCGTAAAATCACCGGATTACCCGGAGCCATATGCCGACGAGTTGATGTGTGAGTGGGTATATAAGGTGTCACCCGGCTACCATATAGGTTTAGAATTTGTGGACCTTCAGCTTGAAGAAAGACCAAACTGTTTTGCCGACCAAGTTTCGGTATGGGCCTCAGACACCGGTATGGAATGGAAACCCATAAAGCAATTTATATGCACGCTCGAAGCAGCCCAAAATGTCAATTTAGAAAGTAGTTTTATGAAGTTGGTCTTCAATAGCGATTACTCAATCACAGAAAAAGGTTTCCATGCCATTGTATCGTCAAAGTGCGGTGGTCATTTATCAGAGCCCTCTGGTGAAATCGGAATCACTTGGCAAGAAACACAAGGATTTAGCGTAAATTGCCAATGGAGGATTAAAGTTCGCCCAGGCAGAGTAATACAATTCAAGTTCGTGCAATTTAATATTACCAATAGTGAAAACGAATGCTATAAATACGTTACTATTCGTAATGGCGATTCAAAAGAAGCACCTCTCTTAGGAAGTGGTAAATATTGCGGTTACTCTCATGAAAGTCGTGTAGAGTCAGAGACCTCTAGTAACGCTCTTTTTGTAACTTATAATAGTATTAGAAGCCAAGCACAAGTGCAAACTTTTCGGTTACATTATGAAGAAAAGAACATTGAATGCGGAGTAACTTCTAAACTAGATACTGATCACAGTTGGGAAGTCTTTAGCACTCCCAACTACCCCTCCATTCCTCAGCCGTATTCTGAGTGCGTTTGGGTTTTCAGCGGTCCTGTAGGAGAAATACTAAGATTAGATTTTTCTGATTTTGATTTAAAATACGATACTGATTGCAGAACGGAAGCCCTTGAGGTTAGAGATGGTATGTCGAGTTTAGCTCCACTTAAAGGACGATACTGTTTGGATAAACCAGGATCCATCAAGTCCAGTAGCAATAGCTTATATATTAGATATGTCACTGAATCTGAAATGCCAAACCGTGGCCTGAAAGCTAACGTCTCGATCGACGTATGCGGTGGCACAATAATTGCCAATACCGGAGAAGTGTCGTCACCCGGATTCCCTCATTTACCGTCGCTAAGCGAGGGCACAGTATGTGAATGGCGTATAACAGGCTATCCCGGACATGTTTTCCAACTGAAACCACAGGCTATGGATTTACCTGATTCTGAAGTTTTATGTGCCACCAAAGTCACTATTGAGGACGGTATTGGAGATAACAATACAATAAAAACGTTCTGCAACGAGGATTCGGAAGATCTGTTTACCGCCATAGAAACATCTTCTAACGAGGTGATCATTAAGTACTATGTTGGTAAAAAATCTAGTTATCAAAGTCCTGACTCAAAAGGATTTCGATTCACATTCAATTCATCCAGACCCATGTGTGGAGGCAGCATTACAACACCAGAAGGCTACATAACGACTCCTGGATACCCTAGAAAAAATACAATGCACTATTGTTATTGGTTTATCACTGTGCCTGATACTTCCAGGCGAGTACGTTTAGAAATTGAAGATTATGACATTACGGATACGTATAGAATAGGTATTTACAATGACAACCATTTTCAGACTTTAATCCAAAGTATAACAAACACGGATCACAACCCAGCAAATAAAGTTTTTGAATCATCCGGGAATACACTTGGTGTTTATGTGTGGATGTCACCTTTATCTTCTCAGCATAACAGGTTCAAAGCCAAGTTCAGCTCAAATGAACCGGCGTTATGTGGTGGCATTGTCACGGGTAATAGTGGCGAACTCTCTTCACCAGCTTTGGAGCGCTCGTTCTCATGCGAGTGGAGCTATCGTGGAAGAACCAGAAATCAAGATGATGATGATGACAAAGCTGACAATTTTAAATATAATACAATATTCATTAACGCTAAGATTAATTCATCGATTGCAAGGACTAGATGTCGCTATAGCGATCCTAAACTGAATATACGCGCTGTAACGACTGATAAAGCTGTCACATTCTTCAGAAATCTCTGCGGTAATGACGAATTACAATTACGAATACCTTCAGATAGCATGAATTTAAAGGCGACTCAAAATAAAGGAGCGTCAGTTTACTTCCATCTAGATTGGAAATCGCAACCTTGCGGTGGAATAGTAAGAGTTGAAGAGGAAGCGATTAATGTACTAAACGTGCCAAATAATTATAACGATTCATTGGACTGCGCTTGGATTCTTACCGTGCCTAAAGGAAACAGAATCAAGATCAAACTAGAAGGATCATTTAAACTAAGTTGTTCTGATGAATTCATCAAGATCAAGGCAGGAACAGAAGATTATCAATCCACTATCGGAGACTATTGTAAAGACAAAATGCAAACGAGAGATTTAGTTCTATCTTTTAGAGAAATTTATATTCAGTACCATTCTGCCATAAAAAACGAAACGTCTATTAAACTTATGTCAGAAATTATTAATCACCAATGTGGAGGGTATCTCACACGGTTTGATAGAACATTTACATCACCCAATTATGGTAAGAATTACATTGAAAATCAAGAATGCGCCTGGGAGATAGAAGCTGACCTAGGATATAGAGTATCTTTGCAATTTGTAGACCGGTTTGTTATAGAACTCACACCCAATTGCACAAAAGATATGGTGATTATTTATGATTGGGATGAAGATTCATACAAAGAAATAGATCGCGTCTGTGGTCGCAATCCGCCGGCGGTTCACAACTCTACGAGCAACAAAATGAAAGTAGTTCTGCGGACTGATGGCAACAATAACTTAGACGGATTTAGAGCTCGGTGGAGCCCCATCTGTGGAGGCAAATACAGAGCCAAAGATAAAGAGCAAATATTATATAGTCCTGGCTTTCCCAATGACTACTTGCCGTCATTGGATTGCAGCTACGAAATTTCAGCTCCGGGGGAGAAAATCGCTTTAAAATTCCTAGAATTTGAGCTTGAAGGCACGTATCCTGATTGCTCTTATGATAACATTAGTATAGCTGATGAATATATATATGGTTATGATTATAATACATATTGTGGTACCGAAACGCCAACACCGAGTCGTTACAGTGATAAAGTATTAATTAATTTTAAGACCGATAGATATATCCAGAGAAAAGGTTTTAAATTATCGTATATGTTTTATTCGTGCGGTGGAAAAGTAACTGAACCCACGGTTATAACTTCAGGCGAAGGTTTTAATTACGAAAGAGACATGAACTGCACGTGGTTGATCGAGGCACCTGCTAATAAAATCGTCATAGTAAAGTACCTCACCATGAAGATTGAAGGGCGTTTTTGTGCATACGATTACGTAGAGCTATTTAACGGAAATTTAATAGATTATAACAATCGTATAGCTAAAACTTGCGGGTTCCTACGAAATGAAAACCCCGTTTACAGAAGCACTGGTAACAAAATGCTAATGCACTTTGTGACGGATGGGAGTGTCAACTACGAGGGATTCAAGGCAGGCATTTTCTTTAGCTACACGGAATCTGACGGTTGCGGTGGATATATTAATTTGACAGAAACGTCCCAAGTAATCACATCTCCACTAATTAACGGTAGCTCGGTTTACGAAAGTTTCTTAGACTGTCACTGGATCGTGCGAGCATCGGGTGACCAAGTTATCAGAGCAGAATTTATTAGTTTTCATTTATCACCTTGCGAGAATGTCAACCAGACAGCCTTAGGATACAGCAAATGCGATTGCGATTTGGTTGAAATTAAGGATGGTTTAAATCCTGATAGTTCCCAAATCGGTGTGTATTGTGGCCATACAACACCGCCCCCAGTGATTTCGTCCGGAAATCTAATGAGTATTAGGTTCTCAACGGACGGTGAAATTAACAGTTCAGGGTTCAAAGTTCGATTAACTGCTGTTCGTAATGTTTGCGGCCAGTCTGCTATAGCATTATCTACGGAAAAACAAGTTATTCGCTCTCCTGGGTACGAGACAGGCTCTATCCCCCAAGGATTGAATTGTATTTATGAACTTATGCCGTCTGCAGGTTATGATTACAGGATAATTCACGTGAGGATTAATAATCTAGATCTACAACCTAGCGATCCTGATAGAAACCAATGCAACAAAGATAAACTTACTATAACTGGCCGGCAGACACCGCGTAACCTAAGTCTCGGCGCAGCATATGTTCATGAACACGGAAATACAGACGTATTTGATATGCCTTACTACTTTGAGGAATCATTAACTTTACCTAAAGAACTACAACTATGTGGTGTTCAAACCTCTGGAGATTATTACTTATATGGCAATACAATTATAAATCTATATACATCTCCCCATTCCGATTCGAAACGGCATAAAGGGTTTGAAATAGAAGTGGCATACGTTGATTTCTGCGGTAGAAACTACACTGAACCACAAGGCCGCATTAGAGTGGCACGTCGCGATATCGAACAAACCGAAAGAGATTGTTACACTCTAATCACTGCTCCTGAGAATTACACCGTATCAGCGTATTTTATTAACTTAAGTCCTGATTATTTTAATGATGATGCGTATCTAGAAGTGTTCGATGGAGATAAGACGACTGCGAACAGATTGGTAAAAATTACGGACGAGTACGAGACAGACTTAACAGTATTTTCAACGGGCAGGCACCTGCTCCTGCATAACCACCAGGATGAAGGCGACCGTGTTGGCTACGATTTAAATTATATTATAACTAATAAAGGACCTGGCTGCGGCGGGAAATTGCAAAACGAGTACGGTCAGGTGTCGAGTCCCCTGTATCCGAACACCTATCGCCAGAAAAATACGTGTGAGTGGGAACTGGAAACAGTCGTCGGTACTAAATTGAAATTACATTTCTCGATATTCGACTTGGGTAATGCGTGCAACGAAAACTACGTGAAACTGGTTAAACGCAACGGTGACACTATATCGACATACTGCGACGAGACTCCGGCGGACTTTACGAGCGAGGATAATTACGTTAAAATTGTATTTGCAACAACTATGAATAACGCTGGCACGGGCTGGCTTGCCCGTTTCATTGGAGTTGTATAATTCGGCAGTGTTTTTCAAACAGGGTCCCGACCCCCAAAGCGGTCGCGATCGCCGATGTATTTTAAAGAGGGTCGCGGCTACTCGTATGTTTAAAGTTAAAGTGAATATAGTAAAAAAAATAAAGATTAGATTACAATGATTCACACCTTTATTCCCAAAAGGGGTAGGCTAGACACCCACAGAAAGAAAGCCCCTTTCTTTTTTCTTTCTGTGGGTGTCCTAAAAGTCGTACTAAGGGAACAGGGTTGAAGTGTGTTTTGGGCGATGGGCTAGCAACCTATCACTGCTAAATCACATTTTGTCGATCTTTTTTTACACCCACATTTATGCTAAAAGTGGCACTGGAACATATTAAGTTTCATGTGCTCTGTCTATCCTTTTTGGGAATAAAGGTGTGAATCTATGTAAGTAGGTGCTATTCTAACACGACACCACACGGGGTGATTACCTACTTAATACCTACATTAGTAAAATAAAAAAATCGGGGTGATAACCTACATTAGTAAAATAAAAAAATAAAATTAAGAACAGTTAAGGGTCGCGTCGTGAAAAAGTTTGAAAAACTGCATGAGGGTTTTTCACATTTTATTTGACAATTCATAATAACACGCGCCAGGTTTTTTCGGCTGGTGTCTTTTTCCAATCACGGCAAACAGAGGCTATAATTAGCGATCCGTGTCTGACACGTTTCGTTGCCTCGGTTCCAAAACTATATTTACCTAGGTAGGTTAGAGTGAAATAAGTAGTCGCTCATTTTCAAAGGGTGTACGGACAAGTCTAAATGTGTATACGAATGTCAATCCTATTTCCCAGACATAATGGTCGAATCGAAACCGTACCTACATATTTATTCAATATTGTGTAATATTCATTAAGACTAACAAAATGTTATTACCCACTACATTGTATATGTATAACAATATGATCTACAAAATAAAATTTTATTTTACATCTTCTTTTTTTCCTACCTTCATTAGTCATTTTACCTACCTCCATGAATCTCTCCAGAGCGTGTTCACTGATCCAGTACGATATCGATGTAGGATCCGACAAGGATATCTGGAGGACTACTAATAAATAGTCCGTAAGCCCAATACACCTGCAATACGTCTCATGACAACACGATAAAATGTATGGTGGCAGGTCGTGAAAGTTGTGCTTAGCAAGGATCAGAAGATAAAATTGGCCGAAAGTTTGAAAAATCCTTTAAATCCGGTAAAAAAATAAGGGTAGAGGTATATTTACGTCATGTGACAACAGTAAGAGACATGTGGCATCATTTAGCGGTTTAATAGTCCTTTAATCGTAGAGAGAGTAAACCTAAGTCCGTTACTTAGTCCTGAAATGGCCGGAATTACTTGGCAGGCGGTGCCAAAGGTGGCCAACTTTGGCACCGTCTGCCAAGTGCTTCCTCATGCATAAGTACGCAATGTATTCTTACAGAGAACAGAAAATCATTATCTTGGGCATTATCGAAGGTTTCTTTCCCGTACTGGCTGGACTAATCTTAACCCTTTATGCCGGGCAACTTCAACATTTTAAGGCAAAAATGACCATCTGTTAAGGTCATCTTTTTGAATTTTTGTATGGCGCAGAATTTTTAGTTTTGTTCAATATCAAGAGACTTGAATTATGGATAAATTTTAAGGCGACGTAGGCTTATGGTTGTCTTCCCCTCTCACTGATGAGCGATATGATATAAGCGTGAGCGAAATGGAAGTGCGTATTCGGAGGCGCGGATATCATGTTTCTTGAATTTAAATTTTTGTGCGTTTAAATAAATAAAAAAGTAGTAGCTAAGTTCCCTCAAACATGATATTGCCGATTTTTAGAACCAATTTTAATATGTTTAACTTTTTCTATCGAGCTAAAGTCAAAAACTCAGGATTCGAATAGCTATAATTATAGTCCTTCGAGAAAGGCCTCAAAATTGCTAATTAAATTTAGGGCAGCGAGAAAGGCCTCAAAATTGCTAATTAAATTTTGTGTAGTTTTTAATAAGTTCATATTGATATGTAAGTATGTTAGTCTTTAAGGTATCTAACATGGGCCTTTGTTGCCTGATTTAAATTAATAAATAAAATACCTATGTGTCTTTCATTCAAGGTAGGACTACTGGTAGGATTTGACAAAAGACTCCGGGGAATAAAATAGTAAACCGCATATACACTCGTGCGTTCTTAGGCTTCGACGGCTCTTTTATGCAACATAAACACTTCTTTTCCCGTACTATTGGTAGGTACCTGCTCGTACAGTTACGTAAAGTAGCGTAGCATTTCGGCGCACTCACGGCGGTGGCGGAGTCAAGTGGCGCGGTGCGGAGTCGCGGTATTCTGTGCGGACGTGGTGCGGACCCTTTCGTATTAGTTCGAACTCGAACATTACGACCGGTACCGCCTCCACACGGCGCCGTGCCGCTCCGCCACCGCTTTCAGTGCGTTTCGGCCTTAACTGCTAGCGTAAATTTACTATTGCATCTTACCTTTGCAAGCAGCAATTTTTGTTAAAAATGTTTCCCGTGCCTCCTAAACATGGCATAGGTACCTTCTGTGAAGTCCATTTTTTTATTCCGGAACAAAATTATTCGTAGTTTAACTAACTATCCGTACCTACTGACTCCCTTTTTCATCAAACATTGTTAACTAAAATGTGTTTGGCCCCTTTCTCACAAACATCTATGTTTAGGTGATGTTTGAGTGTATATACTGAGTGTGGCCTGTAATAGGAGCAAATATTCAAAAGGACGCTTCCTTAGAGCATTTGCAGTTAACCCCTTGTGCCCCATTAATTTAAAAAGAAAGTTGATTCGGATAAATTTTGGTCTAAAGTTATGACCTCCAAGTAATGTATCTTGGCACCACGACATAATAGCACATCAGTCAATACAGATTAAGAGGTAACATCATGTAATGAGTCAGAATAGTTTTTGCATTTTTGCTTTCAAACAATGTTTTTTTTTCTTTTTTTTTTAATAAAAAGTTACTGATAGCACTCCTAAAGAGTAAAAAAATACAAATAAAGTAATTTTAAAGAATTTTTTTTTTCAAAAAAAATATTCATTTTGCGTAAAACCACTTGGTGTTGCGGCCGAGCAGAACTACGCGCCTTCACAACGTTGCCTACACATATCGTCAGGCGCTTAAATAATCTACGGCTGTCAATAGGTAATACTATTAGCGAGGCCGGATAGGGATACGCGGCCGGCAACCCCGTTTCTCGCCGAGATTTGTATAGTGCTTTTCTCAAACTTGCAATGAAATAAAAAGTAGTCAATTTGTTTTATTCGTACAACTAAATAATACGTTTCTGATAGCTGTCAGTGCTGTCACATCATTACCTATAATTGTGTCCCACATTTCTTATTAACAAATATTCCGCTTATTCCCTAAACTAAGTAAGTATTAGTTTATAATAATAAATAATAAAACCATTTATTTCAGGCATCTAAGGCCCATAGTAACAAATACCTTAATGACGAACATACATACAAAATATTTATAAAATTAAAAACTAATTACTGAGGCGACATAACAGCGTGGCTCTATTGTGACGTCAAGTCCGGTGTAGAATTCGGTAGGTTGCCCCGGAACCGCCGAAACACGACACCCTTCGGCCAGAAGTCAGCACACGCGATGGTCTCCTGCAGCGGCCGCGGCACGCGCACCACAAACGAGCTGAAGTGCACGTAGTGGCGCGAACGCAGCTGGAAAACCCTCAGCGAGTAGCCAGTCTTCTGGTGAATATATTCCACCATGTCAGCAGTCGTGTCGTAGTAATGCAGGCGCGACACGTACAGCGCCTTACTCGGTGTGGCAACCCGCAGACCAGAACCAACCGGCTCCGCTGTACCACACTGACTCTTGCGCGGCTTGCGCTTTCTTGACACCGATGTGAAACCCTCCGTATCCACATTGGTGCGAGGAGCCTTCTCTTTTGGAGGAACCCTTGAAGTCTTCACGCACTCTTGAAGGTGCGTCTCTCCGGTTGGCTGCGACTGGCTGACCGGTAACAACGTCAGCATAGCGATGACGTCGCGACTTCGTGGAGGCGGCGGGGGGCGGCCGCGCGTGCGCATT
This sequence comes from Epinotia brunnichana, assembly GCA_963854355.1. NCBI lineage: Eukaryota > Metazoa > Arthropoda > Insecta > Lepidoptera > Tortricidae > Epinotia > Epinotia brunnichana. Next base: position 26,746,954 of record OY977940.1, read on the forward strand.
TATAGTTACATGAACTTATATCTAACTATATAGACGAGGCACTACAGCAAAAAAAACACTTATAATTTTTATGAAATTTTCATACGCCGTCATGTACCTAACTTTTGATTTCGGGGGCAGTAAATTATTCATGGCTACTTCTGCTCGAAATTCCGGAGGCGTACAGTTCAATTCCATATCATTTTCGTCTGAACTCATTTCGAAATCGATGGCTTTTAATAGAAAGTTTCAAAATAATTACGAACTATTGACAAACCCGGCCAACAAGAAAAGAATACTTTTTTCAATTTACGCGCCAAACTTTTTTTTAACCTGTTTGAAGCAACGTTTTACCCGGTGACATTAACATTAGTCCTAATCTTTTTTTTTTTTTGGTGATTGAATGCCAAGACGTTCTGTCACAATTTGACGTTTATAAACAAAAGACGGTTGCTTACAGGCCTAGGTGTGTAAGGTTGTATGAAATTCCTTTACGTATCGTCTTTACTAGTCTCACCGGATACGGATCATGTCAACATTTAATTGCAAGTTTGAGAAAAATACATTACGTTCACTTGCAATCCGATCTTGTAGCAACAAGCATGTTTTATTTTAATTAAATTGTCAAATACAATTTTGGAGTTTACTTGAAGCTCCCTTATGTCCGCTCAGACATAAAATGTCCCCTCATGGGCCACCATTCTATATCTGATAAGGGAGCTTCAAGTAAACTCCAAAATTGTATTTGACAATTTAATTAAAATAAAACATGCTTGTTGCTACAAGATCGGATTGCAAGTGAACGTAATGTATTTTGACAGCCGTAGATTATTTTAGCGCCTGACGATATGTGTAGGCAACGTTGTGAAGGCGCGTAGCTCTGCTCGGACGCAACACTTGGAAATAATTTTTCACAAGCTTAATAATCTACGGTTACATTTTTTGCTCCTATTACAGGCCACACTCTGTATTGATTAATGACTTAAACTTATCTGCTACGGAGACTACCTATAAAAAAGTAAAAACGTTCAACGTTAAAGTAAAACGTATCTTAAACGTACAAAATATGCTTTGTGTGTGGCATTTAATCCGCCCTTTGTACTAATTTTAAATAAAATAGGTACCATACCTATATTCCAAAAATTATAGAAAAACAATATAAAAAAAGCAATACGTTGCCTCGTCTACCGAGACTCGAAGACGGGACTTATATATATATATATATATACTTACTAACAATTTACCAACGTCTTTGACTATGTTGTCGAAATTAGTATTCTATATCAGCGTATGACGTTGTCATTTGTCTATCTAAGAAGCCATTTGTCACGTCAAAACAACACCGAAATTATCTGAATTGGTTGAAATAAATCGTTGTAACGAATTTATTACAGTCGCAACATCTATAAATTATATACTAAAACCACCACCCTGAAATTCTCTACGTATTGGTGCAAACGGCATAAAAATCGGTTAAGTCGTTTTCGAGTTTATCAATAACATACCCACAGACGTACGCGGCCGGCGACTTTGTTTTATAATATGTAAGATAAGATGTATAGATAGATAGATAGATTTTGTATAAGAACGCTCACAAGACGTCGGTAGTGTGGGGGGGGGGGGGCTAAATGAAACTATGGTTAATTGTTTAAATATTCTTAAACATCATGTTAACCGGTAATTCAAACTTCGAATAGAAAATATATTTTTCTAATATAATCCTACACTATTAAACGAGCAATATTTTTATGTATACAGTTGTATTGTTTTACTAGTACTCTTCTGGAGTGCTATCAGTAACTTTTTATAAAAAAAAAAAATTAAAAATCACAAAAATATCTTTTGAAAACAAAAATGCAAAAACTATTCTGACTCATTACATGATGTTTGTTACCTCTAAATCTGCATTGACTGCTGTGAATTATGTCGTGGTGCCAAGATACATTACTTGGAGGTCATAACTTTAGATCGAAAGGGTATAGCCGTACGTGTTTGTATGGCGAAACTGCCTTTGACGAGAAAATGGTTTTCCTTTTCTCGGATAATTATCTTTATATACGTTGTAATTTCACCAAATATCAGCCCCAAAATCGTCGTGATTATTGAGATAATTTAAAAAAAAGGAAAATCGTTTTTTATTTATTGTTTACTAAAGTAGCAGCCTGATTTTTTTTGACATTTGTATATATTATGTAGATAATAGAGGACTTTTTATAAAAAAAATCCATGAAATTGTATATTTAAGTAGGTAATAAAAAAAAGATTTTTATCTATCCAAATATCATAAACCCTCCGTGATGCGTTCAAGAACCGCACATTATGACCACCATAAAAATAGACTGTTTTGTTAGAACAAATTTCTTATCTGTGTAAATGTTATTATTGCTAAATAATAACATCGATTTCGATAATATTATTTCTTTCAAATTTCGAACGTCTCAAAAACAAAGAAATTTGATTTAACCTCTATTCTAATATCAGTCGAGATGACGTTTAGTCCGAAATTAATTGTCAATTTGCATACAAATTTGACAAATGTCGCACGTAAGTAAGATATCGAACGATATGACAGTTGGATCCGACTCTAGTTTGTCTCTAAATTAAAAAATAACTGTGACTGCTGCCAGAAAACAACGCCGCGATGCCGGTCATAATATGCGGCTCCCGAATGCATCAAGGAGGCTTATGATATGTGGATAGATAAAGTAGTGTATGTAAGTATACATAATTAGGCATTAAGATACTCGTGTGATGTTATTATGAAACTCACCTTCGGCTCGTTTCATAAATCCACACTCGTATTTAATGCCCTTCATTATGTACAGTCACATTAACTACTATTAATATTTAAATTATTTTTTTTACTTGTTAGGTGCCGACACCTTCCAATATTGGATATTTTATAAACCATTTCATACTCTACCACATATATTTTTTCCAAAAAATATCACTCCGATCAGCAGGTTAAAAAAAGCGAATTTGTAACCTCTCATACATAGGTTTCCCTTTACTAGGTAGGGTAGACACAACACTATTTATGTACCTACTAAGTCATTGGAAATATAATATTAAAGTCCTATAAATCTTTGCTGTTAAGACAAATACAAATCGTTTATTAGTTAGACTCTGACATTATATATATATTAAAAAATATATATACATATATACCTATAATGGAAATAGATTTTGGGTCAGTAAGGGCAGCTACCAGATCCCGTGTTGCTAGGCGAAAATGGTGTTAGAAGACCTTCCTTCGATTTCAAATGAATGAAGATTGGCATGTACAGATTTTGGAAAAAACATACAGGGTGCGAGAAAATAGTCATTTTTGACAAACTTTTTTTTTGATGCCAATCGATCCCGTTCTTGTCCAGCAGCAAGATTATGCTAAAGGCACTGTGCCCCCAGAGAAAGATACAATAATAATAATATACCTATAATAGGTAAATGAATATAAATAATAAACACAAAACAGATACCTACAGATCTTAAAATATAACTTATACATTTACACAGAGATGCAATATAAAAACTAAAGCCTCTGCTATACGGTCGCCAACACGCCCCTCCGACCGAGCGAGCTTGGTCCGCACCGACCGTGTAGACAGTTGTTGGCAGTAAATTTTCATACAACAGCGGTCTGTGCCAACCAAGGTCGCTCGGTCGGAGGGGCGTGTTGGCGACCGTCTAGCAGGGGCTTAAGATAAGATGCGAAAACGGAGTCCACACAGCAAAATGTCGATCCACCGAAGGTCACCATGGCCGAATTCGGCTTCAGAAAAAATTCGCGTCGCATGCCTTTGGTATTCGGCGTGAAATTTGACGACGGAATTGAGCCTGTATGAGGCGAGACTTAGAGTAAGAACTATAGGTGGGAGCGAGATGCTGCGTTCTGATATCTCGCTCACATGTAGGTATGGGGCACCGCTGCCGCCGCCGCTGCTGTATGTCGTGGCCGAGTTCTAAAGGCTCCTCTAAGCAATGGGCCATCATGGCCGCAGAAACGGACGCAGTTATACGTTGGAATCGATGGAAGTATGTCTTTCTCCCTAACGCATAGTTGCGTTGCGTCCTGTATGATGGCCCATTGTATAGAGGAGCCTTTAGAAAGGTACACACTAAAGCCGCGTCCGCTGCGCCATGTTTTCGTGGCTTTTAAACGTCAATAGTAGATTGTTAACCAAGGGTTGAAAGTGATCGGGGGGTGCCGTGGTTAGAATGTTCGCGATCCCATGGCGCCCCCTTAACGGCAATGCGGGTGACGCCGGTGTGTTTTTAGTGGGTATGCTCCCCCAGTCACCATCACTCGGATGGCGGCGGGAGGAGAGAGTCCTACATAACCCCCAAATAGCCATCCCCAGGCTGGGGGTATGCGTAAAGCATTTTCACACCGACAAAAAAAAAAAAAAAAAAAAAAAAGGGTTGAAAGTGATCCATATCACCCGAGATTTCGTTCGAGCGCCAATAGTTCAAGGGTGAAATGGGTAATTTCACCCGAGTTAAACACTCTACTTTTCATTTCGACTGTGAGGAAAGTAAAATACTGCACGTACATTTTATAAAACAGGGGGGCTAGCACACTAGGCTTTATGTCGCGTTTTACGTGACGTTTCAGTACATTTTCGCCGACATAAAACCTAGTGTGCTAGCTAGGCAGGTATATAAAGAGATATTCAGTTTTATCGTCGTAACAAACGACCGGATTAGCCTGTGATATACCGACCATTGGCAATTGGCAGCTGGATTGGCTGAATGGATACCAATGCGGAAATAAAGGTTAAAATGTTTAGGATGAAATAGGGTGAAATGCAATGCAATGCCACAACGTGCACTCAAAAATTATAATCTATTCTAATCAGTTAAAATACACATACTTACTGACAACTTAAGAAAAGATAAAAAAACGTATCACTAATTAGTTTTAATCTTATTTCTTGTATTTATATAATTCTATAAATAAATGTAACGAATTATTTGCTTAATATGAAATAAATTTATAATTCGATTTTAGATATACCTAAGTACAATAATTAAAACTATATCCAACCTCTAACCTCTTTGCACTGGCCTGGCCACTTGCCACGGCCTACTCGATTGTAATCGAGTAGACCGCAACGCAACTAAAGCCGCGTTCGCTGCGCCGTGTTTTCGGTGTTTGCAAACATCTAACATGTTTTTCGAACAGAAAAGGGGAGTGGCCAACATGTTTTTCTTTTACAAACATAGAAACATGTTTTTCACTTCTCATGCTCGCAAAGTACGCCTTTGTGCTGGATGTATGCTGCACAAAATGCCACTTTTATGCTCTAGTGCACAAAGTAAAATTATTTTAAAGACTAAGATAATCGGGCCTAACAGCCACACACGTAATAAAACTTCGTAAAATAAACTTGTCATTTGATTTGATTTGCTTTAATAAATTTCACATCCGTGTTTTCCATGACTAAATTAATAAAACCAGGTAAAATAGGAGTCAATTATTATTTTAAAACGTATTGAACTATTAAATGACTTGGCAGTATGAAGTACCTAAGTCTAATATCACGTGTCGAAAATTAAACATAAAAACTTTAAAAAGTTAAGTGACAGAATGAGCTATTATTTAATTGAATTTTGCAATTATTTGTTATTTTCTCGCAATTGAAGTGAAAAGCAGTGTGTATAACTCGCGCATAAATTAGCCATTTAACCCCTCGACTTGACTATCCACCCTCGCCGGTGGATCGGGTGGCTATAAACGTCTCGGGTTAAATGGCTCGTTTTATGCGCTTGTTGTACAATCTACTCACAATCTACTATTCCGTCACGGATGGAAAACATTCCCCGCGTTCATCTGCGGGGGAGGGGGTCATGTTTTGTCATGGAATGAATTGTACTGGGATGACAGATATCAGATGTCAAAAGAAAAGTGACAAACAATACATCGTTCACTGCAACCAAAGTCGCAATGGACGTGCAACTGTACCTAAACATGTTTAGCGTGCTAACATGTTTTGTTAGTTTTTTGGCGCAGCGGACACGCCTTAATCTAGAGGGCCATGCCGATATTTACAGAAATGATTTTGAATGTTGATTTTCTGTAATTAGGAAGAAAAATACCAACTTTAAAAGGATTCGTCGCTTAATGCATAGCTGAGTTTTGATATATGTAAAGCTTTCTCAAAGAAATCAGTTTCTTCCCCGCCTGAGAATAAAACTATTAAATTTCACTCTTGCGCGCATTACACTTCGGCATCATCTGTCTGTCACGTACATGACTGTGCCTGTCAAGAAATTGAAAGGCACCACTATGTAAAGTACTTAGGGCTCCTCATCGATCAACACCTTTCCTTTAAACAACATTTGTCTATGCTTGCGTGTAGGGTAAGAAAACTTATTTATGTGGTGAAGCGACTTCGGGACTGCGCTTCCCCTGATGTAGGTCAATCTCTTAGTAGTCTGTGATGTAGGTACTTCGTTTGGTATATCACGCTTTATGTCAATCCATACTACAGTACGGTGTCGCCATCTGGGGTAGTGCAGGCAAATGCCACATCCTTCAGGTGGAGCGTGCTCAGAGAGCTGTATTAAAGGTGATGCTGAGGAAACCGTTTCGTTATCCCACGGATACACTTTACCGAGAATGTGGGTTTCTGAGAGTGCGCCAGCTTTATATCATGAAAGCGGTCTCGCGGACTCACAGCTGTTTACTCAATTCTGCGCACTATGAGGAAATCTTAAGAAGACGCATATATAAAGCGCCCCTGCCACCGCTCATATCAGCTTCGGCTCGTAAATCTCCAGCTTTTTCATATCCCAACAATAACATCTGCAAGTACCAGAACATTAAACAGCTATCCACTCCTGAAGCTAGACGTATTGCAAAGAAATGGTTACTAACATTGTCATATGCTGAAACCGAGAGCCTGGTTAGAATACCGCATACAAACTAAACCCTATAAAGCTGTTGTGGAATTTCCATCATTAACTCACACACACACACACACACACACACACACACACACACACACACACACACACATGGAAAACATTGGTGCAGCGAATCCGGCTTTAGAAAAAGTGAGTCTCTTTCGGCTCACGTTTTCGGTCACAGTAAATGTTCTTGAGTCACAACTACTAGCTAAAATTGGAATGAGCTGACAGCAGACAGCAGTACATGCCTTTCATTTGAACTACAGCAAGTAGGTGTGATAAATTGCATCGTTTGTAGTGTGCTGGGTATATCTGTAAGTTACCGTGGTGTGGTTGCCAGTTGCCACACCGGCTTGTCAATGTCATTGTCATTCAAATTACAACTCAACTCAACTCACTCGGACTCACACAATATCAAACACAATATTCACATATACGGCATTGCTTGGCTCGTTTTGTTACGGATGTTTTAAATTGTAGTCTACTTCGGCAACTCATTTTATTTAACTTGGATGCATAACCTAGGTGTTTGACGTCTATAAAACGAAATTTCCACCAAACGGACGTCTTTGTTGCAATGGACATAGTTTCCTTAATATGGCTTTTTATCTTATATGGGATTTTAAGCGCCGTAACTCTGTTGATTTTGGTAAGTTCTGTATATTTCGATTAAGTAAATGGAGATTCCTCAGAGAAAATCAGAACCGTAGAAGGTTAATTTTTCTTATTGTTATCTAGTGTTCATCACCTTGTTGGCTTGTTGTTGACTGAAATGGTTATTGCATACGTGTTATTGCGGCCGGTCCTGTGTCCTTTATTTTAACGTCGTATTGACTTAATGTATGCATTGTAAAGACAGCTCCATATAAAAATAATATAAATGCCAATGGTTACATGAAATAAAATTGCACAAATATCTTATTGTGTTTAAACACTTTCAGCTTTCAATTGTAATTATGGTTACAACTAATCCATATCCAGCTGTAGAACAATACAAAGAAGAAGAAAGTTACAAGGATCCACAGAGTGGGGACCACCAAAAATTTCCAAGTATCAAGGACCCATACAGCCTAAACTTGAGTGTTATAGTGCCTGCATATAATGAAGAGGAGAGATGTAAGATGAATTATGTTATTAATGCAAACATATGTGGTGGGTTACATCACAAATTATTGTTTTGTAATATTTTGCAGTGTCTTATACTGAAACCATTACATTTTCTACAGTTTAGTCTAAGGGCCCTTACAGACGAGCGACAGCAGCTAGCGACCGCCCGCGACTGCAATCGGCGACCGTCGCTGACCATCGGCGACTGTCGCAGATGGTCGCCGATTGCTGTCGCGGGCGGTCGCTAGACGCTGTCGCTTGTCTGTAAGAGCCCTAATACATTCTATTCGGAAATTTTCAAGTTAATGGGTTGCAGAAAAAGTTAATAAAATCTATCATTACATTGAACAAACAAGATTTTGAACATTGATAGCTTACCAAAACGGCACCTACCATTAGTAATGTTTCACAAAATAAATAGATAGACACTTGCTTGCTGGTGTCCATTATCCTAATACCCAGCACCACCAATAGATATGGTATACCGAAACCCCTGAGAGTTAGACTTCCAAAGATAAACCAAGGGCATTTAATTATTCTGATTCATCCTCACATACATTGCCTAACCTGATTTTCTTTTCACAGTGCCCCCTATGCTTGATGAAGCACTAGAACATTTAGAAAATAGGAAAAAGGATAATCCTAACTATAAATATGAAATTATAGTTGTGAGTGATGGGAGTAAAGATAAGACTGTGGAAGTGGCCGAGTCATATGCAGCCAAGTATGGGAGTGAAAATGTTAGATGTCTGGAGTTAGTGAAAAATAGGGGTAAAGGGGGAGCCGTGCGGTTGGTAAGTATTATTTTATTTATCTTTTAACACATTCTCTGTCAATGATTTCGTAGCGCTATGCTCATAGCCGATAACATGATAAATACAGTTTGTAGAGGCGAGCGCCTACAATCAAATTCCTGGCACTGAAAGTGTTAGAATAGATTACTCGGAGCTTATTGAACCAATCAACTTTTTGGTAGAAGGCAGTCCAGGCACCTTACCAATATTCTTAAAAGACATATGTAGAAGATACATCTAGAATGTGTATGTTTCCAGGGAATACAGCGCGCTAGGGGAGCTGCAATACTGTTTGCGGATGCGGACGGTGCTACTAAGTTTGAAGACTTGACAAAGCTGGAGATTGCTCTAAAGGAAATGGTGAAAGCAGACGTTAACACCCAGCTGGACATGGTCAGCAACAACCTCGCTATAGTCATCGGATCTAGAGCACATTTGGAAAAGGAATCTCTAGCCACAAGAAGCATTTTCAGGTATTTTTATTTTCAAGCATTTTCGACCTGAAATTTCGTTAAGTCTCTGGAAGTCTGTAAGCTATGAAATTGATACATTGGATAAAATTGAATGTTGGAGAAAGACTTTCTCATAGAATTTTCCTCTTCATAATCTACTAGCTGCCCGCGCGGCTTTGCCCGCGTATTGCAAAGAACGTAGGCAAACCCGCGGGATAAAATACAGCAGATAACCATCCAGAAAGTCCATACTCCACGCAGGATAAAGAATTTTTGAAATCTAACAAACAACAATTACGGGGGTTACTCAAAACATACAAAGATCTCACAGAATTTCCCTCTTTATAATATTAGTATAGACTAGCTGTTCAAATATTTTTCAATGTTTTCGACGACACCAATACCTACATTCCTTTTTAGCGGAGCCAAAATAGAGCTCATTACAATAGGTAGTAGGTATATGACCATAAGCTTAAGGAATTAGTTTAAAATTTATCTTATCGCAAGCTGTATAACATAAAATGTATTTAGTAAATGCTATGGTGTTAATTGGTCCCATTTCCAATGTTGATCAGTTACAATAAAATGCTACGTAGCAACATCCAACGTCCGATAACTATATTGATTCCAGGGACAGCCAGAGTTGGGCGTTATTTAGATAATTTCTTATCTAGATAATTATTTCAAATAAATCTATTCAAAGATAAATTCAATCACAAATAGTGCGTTGACAACTTTTTTATTTAGATAAATTATCTAGATCAGTGATTCCCAAAGTGGTCCAGGTGGACCCCCAGGGGTCCACGGGAGACTTGCTGGGGGTCTACGTAGGCGTGAACAAAAAATGGGGGTCCATAAAATGTTAATGGGGGTCCACGAAAATTTATCTGGTTTTGATAGTAAAGAGCAAAAATGTAAGCATAGTTTTTAAAAGGGCCTACTACCTACCTACATTGTTTTTAGTACCTAACTAAGCAGATTATATTTTAATAAGGCAAGCGACTGTTACTTGTTCAAACTTGCGTATTCGATATTACGTAGGTACAATTTCGTGTACAGACTTGCAAAGCGCTATCCGCCCGACAATGCTTAATGCTTGTTCAGACATGAATTTGATCACCACTATAAATACTTGATGCCAAAGGCAAACTCATTCATTTGTTTCCGGAATTACGAAAAGAAGGTGTGAGAAAATTTATATCAGTGTTTGCTAGTGCCGGAGAAAAGTAAGTACCTACCTTTTTTTTGTTTTATAGTACTTAAGTATTTTGTTTACGTGTACCAGTCGGTTGATCACAACTGTTTGTATTCACGGCGCAAACGGTGAGGGCAACGCACTCTAAACCGAATAGGTAGGTATCACTAACACTGCGACGGTCGGAAGAGATTAATTCCAATCTTTCCTTCATACTTAAACAGGCTTAGGACTGTCTGACACAATTTTCCGATGTAAAACATTAGTGGTAGATACGTATTTAACAAAGTAAGGGATTTCAGGCGTATTTAAAAGATTGGAATCAACCATTTGTAAATAATCCAGATTATCACTATCACTTATCACCACAGCTATCACTCATCGTCACACGCGATCGGACACTTGCCAATAACAAAGCAGCACTTGTGCATAATGTGCATTAGCCGAAAACCAAAATGTGACTGAGGTCACTGAGGCGGCATTTCACAAAGGGAAGCGCGAGCGCCTTAGAATAGGGATTACGCGCGGGGTTGAAAGGTGCCGCTCGCACGTTATTGGACGGTAGTCCACGTGGACTTATTTTTATTGGATATTGATTAGCAGGCTCGATTGCTAGGTACTATCACCTATTGACTGAAACTAAACAAGTGATTCAAATTAAAATTGTTATTTATTAAATACGTTATTTTATGAAAAAAGAGTTAAAATTTAATAAATAGGTATACCTTTCAATTTCTTATAATGGATACATTAAATGGGCTTTTGGTGTAAGACGGTTAAAAAAACACCTTGTAGATAGGTAACTTCGTAACTTACAGATATTTTAATTGTCCTCTTTTGATTTGAAGACAAAGAGCACGTTTTATTCAATTGTTTTTTCACGACAGAAGCACTGCCTTTCTAAAAAGGCCGAATAAGCAATATTGCAGAGCAATTAATTTTGTAATTTTTCTTGCAAATGACTACTAATTTTATAAAACAGTAATTTCACAATCATTTTAAATTGATTTTGAAGTAACTATTTTATCAAAACTATTTCTTTTTGGAAAGAGCAGGGCTTGAGCTTCGATGCTTCGAAAAAAATTGTGGTAAATTAGGTACTTTAAAATTGATACCGTTTTGTGAAAACGTCTGTATTTGTCTTAGCGGTTTATTAGTTGGTCCCTTTACAAGCCGTAATTCTATTACCGCGTGGTGACAAAGGCTGCGGTGTGATACCTATATTCAGAAAAAAACTTGGTTACTAAAACATTTTTTTTTACAGGTAAGGTAACTGGCACGAAACATGGCTACAGCAAAGAAAAAATGTCGACAATATAGTGTCGATTATTTGAAATATGGTTTTGTTCCATCAGAGGCAGACAAACAATTGCCCATGTGCCTATTATGCAACAAAGTTTTGAGCAATGACTCTATGAAACCATCAAAGCTCGAAGATCATCTAAAAAGGTGTCATACTGATAAAATAGGTAAAGATTTGAAATATTTTCAAACATTGAAGGAAAAATATGAAAAGAGACCCACCATGCACAGTATGTTCGCTTCAACATCTCAAAGTAACGATGATGGCTTGCGGGCATCTTACAATATCTCATTACTAATAGCAAAATCTGGAAAACCGCACACTATCGGAGAACAATTAATTTTACCCGCTGTTGAAGAGGTTTTAAAAACTGTTTTGCACAAATCTCCATTTGACGTACTAAAAAGAATTCCATTAAGTAACAATACTGTTCAAAGACGCATTGATGAAATGAGCTCTGATACCGAAAGTTTTTTGTGCAATCATCTGCAAAAAACTCATTTTTCTATACAACTGGACGAGTCAACGTTACCCGGTAATGAAGCATTATTATTAGCATATGTTCGATTTATTATGGAGGAAGAAATTCACGAAGAATTGCTATTTGCCAGAACTTTGGAGACTGACACTAAAGGCGAATCAATATTTAATGTCCTGAGTAATTTTTTTACGGAAAAATCGATTCCATTTACAAACATTATTTCAGCGGCAACAGACGGAGCTCCTGCAATGGTCGGTCGATATCGTGGGTTTATAAGTCATCTCAAAAGAATTATACCAGGACTTACAGCTATTCATTGCGTAATCCACCGACAACATCTTGTGGCAAAACATTTAAGTGACAGGTTGAACCAATCTCTTCATTTTGTAATAAAAGCTGTCAACAAAATCAGAAGCAATGCATTGAATACGCGTTTATTTGCTCAATTGTGCGACGAAAATGATGAAGACTTCAAACGACTGCTCTTACATACTGAAGTACGCTGGTTGTCAAAAGGTGCATGTTTAACGAGATTTTACTCTGTTTTCGATTCCGTATTAGAGTTCCTAGAAAGTAGAGATCCAGATTTAAAAGAAAACTTGATCAAATTTAAAGCAGACATTGCGTATTTGACAGATTTGTTTAAAAAATTTAATCATATTAACTTGCAGTTACAAGGGGACAGCCTGAATTTAATTAAAACAAAGGGGATAATTTCGGCTTTTCTTGGGAAATTGAAATTTATGAAGCAAAACATTAGTCGGCGTGAATTCTCTCAATTTCCAAACTTGTCGCAGGTAGAATGTATTGATGAGGATAACCATACCTACAGTCAACATTTAAGTGCCCTGCATGATGACTTTGAAACCAGGTTTGAAGATATGCTGACGATGGATATACCACCATGGATCATAAATCCATTTGATGAAACGGAAGTGGCTAATGTTGTATTACAAGAGGAGCTGCTCGAGCTAAGCACCAATGAGGAGCTGAAGGTGAAATTTAGAAAAGGCTACCAAACATTTTGGCTGCAAGCAGAAATACCCGAAAAATATCCTGGACTGTGGGAAATCGCAAGGAAATTTTTAATAGCTTTTCCCTCGTCATACCTTGTCGAAAGGAGTTTTAGTGCAGTTACAAACCTCTTAACAAAAAAAAGGAGCAAATTAAACATCACAGAACGGGGGGATTTGCGGTTATTGCTCACAAAAATAAAGCCAAACATTGATCGTTTGCTGACACTCCATCAAATACATCCTTCCCATTAATTAAAATTATGACCTGAACCTAGGTATATTAGTATATTACCTTATTATTTTTTTCTTGTAATTATATTCTTTTAATAAATAAAGTGTTATAAAATGTACCATTTTTCGTTGTTATTTTACCTATCGGAATAAAGAGACAGAACTCAGAAGCGACACAATTTTTATTTTTTGGTGACTTTAAGAATGTGGTAGAAATGTAGCAGCAGAGGGTCCACCGAAACCAGTAAAGTTTTGGAAGGGGTCCACGAGAAAAATAAGTTTGGGAACTACTGATCTAGATGAAGATCACCGACCTCGTTTGTTATTGAAGTAAGCTTATAATAATAAATGTATACAGAATGTCACGTCAGGTCAAACCGTCACATTGACATTCATCTTTTATTTAGAATCCCAACTAATTTATCTAGATAAAAGTGAAACTGATCTAGATAAATTCAAAATAACAAATGACGGATTATTTAGTTACTTCAAATAAAAGATGATCTTCCCGGTTTTTCGTAAATAGATAATTTTTGCCCAACTCTGGGACAGACATGCGGACACCAATACATTTCGTGTAGATTATACACGAGTATTCAAAGTATACTCATAATTTTTTTTGGGCACATGTAGGTATTTGGTTAGGTGTTTTTTTTAATTATAATTAAACAAGTTACATAATATAAAGTTAAACTTATCTGCCAAACTGCATGACAGTTTGTTGGCAGAAAACATGAACCCTCAATTACACACAAGTATTGATACTAGTATATCGTCGGGGATAGTGCAGTACCGCGTATCCAGCACTAGTAAATACTGCGTATCTAACAACGCGGTTTTGCACTATGGCTGTTGTGTAGGTAGATAGATACGCACTATTTACCAGTGCTAGTTATAGTCACGCGGTTTTGCACTATGGCTGTTGTGTAGGTAGATAGATACGCACTATTTACCAGAACTAGTTATAGTCACGAGGTTTTGCACTATGGCTGTTGTGTAGGTAGATAGATACGCACTATTTACCAGTGCTAGTTATAGTCACGCGGTTTTGCACTATGGCTGTTGTGTAGGTAGATAGATACGCACTATTTACCAGTGCTAGTTATAGTCACGCGGTTTTGCACTATGGCTGTTGTGTAGGTAGATAGATACGCACTATTTACCAGTGCTAGTTATAGTCACGCGGTTTTGCACTATGGCTGTTGTGTAGGTAGATAGATACGCACTATTTACCAGTGCTAGTTATAGTCACGCGGTTTTGCACTATGGCTGTTGTGTAGGTAGATAGATACGCACTATTTACCAGTGCTAGTTATAGTCACGCGGTTTTGCACTATGGCTGTTGTGTAGGTAGATAGATACGCACTATTTACCAGTGCTAGTTATAGTCACGCGGTTTTGCACTATGGCTGTTGTGTAGGTAGATAGATACGCACTATTTACCAGAACTAGTTATAGTCACGCGGTTTTGCACTATGGCTGTTGTGTAGGTAGATAGATACGCACTATTTACCAGAACTAGTTATAGTCACGAGGTTTTGCACTATGGCTGTTGTGTAGGTAGATAGATACGCACTATTTACCAGTGCTAGTTATAGTCACGCGGTTTTGCACTATGGCTGTTGTGTAGGTAGATAGATACGCACTATTTACCAGTGCTAGTTACGCGGATTTGCCCTACGGGTGTTTTGTAGATAGAGTCTGGCAAACGAAAGTTGAACCCACTAGGTTTAATAACGCGGCAACATTGTTGGTCAAAATGTACGCGTATGACGTTTAGTGTTTCCGCGTTATTGAATCTAGTGGGTTCAACTTCAGTTTGCCAGAGTCTACGCAGTATTTAACAGTGCTAGTTACGCGGTATTGCACTATTCCCGACGATATGTACCTTATAATAATAATATCGTAATAAAACTAACTAGGTATATTGAGATAACGCAAAGTGTACACATAGCATTTAGCCGTTTTTAGGGTTCCGTACTCAAAGAGTAAAACGGGACCCTATTACTAAGACTTCGCTGTCCGTTCGTCCGTTTGTCTGTCACCAGATTGTATCTCAAGAACCGTGATATAGCTAGAGAGTTGAAATTTTCACAGATTATGTATTTCTGTTGCCGCTATAACAACAAATACTAAAAACAAAATAAAATATTTCTTTAAGGGGGGCTCCTATACAACAAACGTGATTTTTTTGCCGTTTTTATAGATAATGGTACGGGGCCCGTCGTGCGCGAGCCCAACTCGCATTTAGCCGTTTTTATAGATAATTGGTATTTGTTTCAGGAACATCCTGATGTACGGGTTCCACTTCCTGGTGTGGGTGCTGACGGTGCGCGGCGTGCGCGACACGCAGTGCGGGTTCAAGTTGTTCACGCGCCGGGCGGCCGCCGCCTGCTTCCGCAGCCTGCACGTCAACCGGTGGTGAGCTATATATAGTGGTATTCCACTTGTCCAACCCAATATCTGTGACAAATGTATACTTTGTAGTAGTTGTAGTAGTATAGTAGAGTTGTAACTGTTGTGGAATGACGAAACCTGCGCTGTGGATCCTATAAGTTGACATTTCATTGTAATTAATATTCTATATGGTTTTTAATTTTTAAAAATATATTTGTAATTTACCTAATTAATAAACTAAAATGTATACTTGCATCTCACATTTTGCTTTAAAAAATGTGAGATGCAATGCACATTGGACAAAGATCTTGGACAAGTGTAATGCCACTCTTAGATATCAGAATGGGCATAATTAATACGCGTACGATGTCACGGGCAGTAGCCTAATACTTGAATAAACATATTTTCATGTCCATTTTTAACTTGCATTTTTTTCAGGGCATTTGACGTAGAGCTACTATACATAGCACAAAAACTGAACATTCCAATAGCCGAGATTCCCGTGAGATGGACCGAGATCGAGGGCTCCAAGGTGACTCCCATTATCTCCTGGATCCAGATGGGCTGCGACCTCGGGCTCATCTGGCTCAAGTACCAACTCGGCGCCTGGAAGATCCACACGGACAAGAGCGAATAATCCCTTTTATTTTAATTTATGTGTTAGTTATTTGATAAGCGCAAATTCGATCTAAAAGTAAATATTATATTTATTTACGTAATTTACTCGTTTTATTAGTCGTCGTCCTAAAGAAAGGTACAAGAGTAGGTCTTACGCTAAACCGACGAGCATGTTGAAGAATGTCATGAAAGTGAATGAAGCAAGGTTCGTCAAGATCGTAGCAAGTGGAAATCGGTGATCTCTGCGTACCCTTCCGGGAAATGGCCCTGAATATATGTATGTATGTATTAGTCGTGATTATGAAACTGACGGCCACGTCGGCTGATCGAAGTCGGTCGGGACATTACGCGATTAATTATTAATCCCTTTATTCCATCAGCCCTACCAGTAAGTAGTTCGATAGTCGAACTGTTTGGATATTTCTTTTCCAAATTGTTATACTGACGGATCGAACTACAATTAGAACTACTGACTCCGATGTATGTATAGTTAGGTTCGTTAGGTATCTCCAGATGCCCGAAGGATACCAGGAGACCATACATAGAGGAGAAACTTGACTTTTTTCCATTTTCATAACCAGAACCTCCTTTTAATGTATGGTCTGAGAAACTTGATAGGAAATAGGAACCGTAAAACTACACAACTGTAGTCCACTACCCCCCCAACTATGGTCCAAAAGTAAATATCTTGTAATTTTGTGTTAATATTGCCTAAGGTCAACCATGAAAATAGTCCCTCATGAGGACCTGAGCGAGTAATATGAGAATTAATTTGGACCATAGTTGGGTGACCTGGACTATAGTTGTGTTGTTTTACGGAACCTAATAGTTTATTTTCGCAGTTAGTTTTAGCCTGTATCGTATTCTATAAGTTCATGTAGTAAGCTTAGCTTAAAAAAACAAGTATTTTAGGAGTGAAATGGTGTATTTTACTGCACCCTCCAGCACGATTAGAAGGACAAAAATGACTAAGACGTTTTGTTATGAATAAAAATAGGACCGTTGAGGGCTAGCTAACAGAATAGGGAAAAAAACGAATGTTTGAAGATATTCATGTTTAATATCCATATATATCCATGGAATCTCAGCATTATAGACAATCAAAGTAGAAAGGAACCACCCAGTCAGTGGACAATGTCAATAGAACAATTTGCGACACCGTATTGCATTATATCAAGAAAAACAATCCTAGTCAGATCCACACTTTAAAATGTACTTTACATAATACGACCAAAACACTAAATTTAAAACACGACAGACTTGACTTTTGGTTCATCCGGTTGTGAGATACGATGCCACAGACAGATACATATAGATGTGCTAAACTTGTAACACCCCCGTCGTTTTCGTCGGGGTTAAATAGGGTAAAATCTGTCAAACGAACACAAGCAAAATAAGACTGTAGTAGAAGTATGCTGTTGTATAAGATCGTTTTTTGCTTGAGTTGTGTTGAAAGAATTTAATTTAACCGTTTCATTTGTACTAAACTAGTTTAGGCAACTTCTTAAACAGTTAAAATGCCTTGCTTATTATAAATAACATCATAAGCAAGGTTTATCCACAAGAGAAAGATCCAAAGTCAAATTATTATTGTCTTTTGGCGCCATGTCCACCCTCTTCTAGTCACAATCGTTAAAAGTTGGTTATTAATATTATATTTGTGCAATTCAATGACGATAGTGCACAAGTTGAAATATTTTACAGGTTCATTAACAGAACGCGTGAGATCATTGCCACTGTTCGCTAATACATAACATTCATTAATATGGCCAACAGAAATGTACAGTCAAGGACTTTAATATGGAATTAACATTACTGCAATGTTCTGCCGCCAGAGTGCAGCACTAGGACAAACCGTAAACCAGTAGAGGAAGATACGGACTCACACACACATGCACAATTGTGTCAAATGAGTGACAAAGGTGCATGCTTAGACAATAGCGCAAGTGGGAACGAGATACAATGCCCACTCTGCTAGCTAGTGTCGCCCCCTACGCGGAATTTTGCGTAATGTTCCCTATTGTTGAGCTATTTAGGTGTCATATAATTTTGGTTTTTTAATAGTTAAGCTTGGAAGTGTCCAGCTCTAAATGGCTCAACAATTAAAGTCCGTGACCGTAACACTCGGAGGTAAATAGTTATATACTTGTCATAATAAAGTTCAAAAATACAGAGTTCTGGTATTGTATTATTTCTAATTTGGGAGCAGATCTTTTGTAATAACGGGATTTCCTTCCTTCATTTCGGGCACTAAACTCGCAGCATACTGTTTAGACATCAATAACGTTTCAGATCGATTCATTCGATAAATCTTTTACCTAAATAACAAATATA
The DNA here is from genome assembly GCA_963854355.1 of Epinotia brunnichana. Taxonomy (NCBI): domain Eukaryota; kingdom Metazoa; phylum Arthropoda; class Insecta; order Lepidoptera; family Tortricidae; genus Epinotia; species Epinotia brunnichana. Next base: position 26,765,773 of record OY977940.1, read on the forward strand.
CAAACGTTCAACCAACGAACTTTATTTAACTATGAAATAAAATTCTAAAAAGTTTATAACTTCAGAATATATCATTCAGGACTAATGTGGCTGTCACGACATTAGACAATATGTTTTATAAAATATTTGTATAAGGTTTCTGTAACAGAGATTCTAAAAGTTCACAATTGCCTCTTGAGGAAAATAGTAACTTGGCTGTGCACTACCGTGCACCTAGTAAGCTCGAAGATTGAGCTGCAGTATACAAACATGCATATCTACTAAAATTTGGCAAAGTGAGCGAAGACAGAAAAAACATTTAGGTACACAATACAACCATGTCAATTTTACAATTTCCTTTTAATAATAATTACTTAATCTAGCGTGGGAAGGCGAAAGATAATTATTAAAAATAAATTACAATCAGTAAATGCATGCGGATTGCGTGTAGCATAAGGTTAATGTACAAAAGCTACTCATAACAATATTCCGTTTCAAATTAATACACATAAGGGATTCTTGACTTTATAGGTACTACATTTGTTTTTGAAACTACTTAGTCCATACTAAATGAGTAGGTTTCGCTTCAATATGAAGAGATGAATAAGACACAGGTAGTTGAAAGTTTGCAGGTACTAAAGTTAAAGAAAGAGTTCCCAAACCTCGGTGGTGTGATATCAAAACTCCGGAATTTACGGCCAACACTGGACGGAAAAAAGTCCAAGGTTATACACAAAAATAAGGTTTAAAAGTACAGATAATGAATACGACATATGTATTTTATTTACACAATTTTTTGGCTGTTTTAATTAATCATCAAAGCAAACCAGAAATGACCATACACCCAAGTAATTAATTAATAAAGATTCGATTATCCATAAACTAAACATGTTTTTTTATATAAAAATATAAATGTTTGTAACATTTCGCGCCTTAACAAAAATAATCTGAACTGAGTAAAACACCTCGTACTCGTAAATAATCCAGGAATTCCTGTTCAACGATAATGTGCTCCACTGCTATTCAAATAATTTCCTTGATGTGTGACATTACTCACTTCTCTGTATAAAATTGTAATATACCATACATAGGAATATAAAATCACATTTACTAATATGTTTCACTTATATCTAGCAAACAAGAGTCAAGATCAAAATTATTTGAACGCGAGACAGCAATGGCACCCGAGTTTTAGATGATTGTCATACTTGTATAGTCGACCGTAGGTTCAATTAAGGTAAGGGACAAAATGAGTTAAGTACCTATACAATTTTGCTAAGAATTTTCCGCTCTATCGACGGGTGTACATAAAAAAATCTAGCTTGAAAAAAAAATGTCCCTTACACCACAGTTGAGTCCCAAGCAAATCAGGGTACTTAGCCTCCGCGAAACAAGACATTTTGTAAAACACCAAAAAAGGAAAAAATAAAACAAATACAATTGATTTAGTCTGAGAAATAACTTTGTCGGGCTCTCCTCAAAATAACGCATTTTGTCTCAAACGGTCGACGATATTTATCAGAAATTAATTAGAAGGGTGCCAACAATTGGGTTTAGCCTTTTAAAAGCAGGCATTGCTGGCTAAGCAAAATGTTTTTAACAGAAACGCAGATCAAAACAATACTTTGGTGGAAGGGAGGTGGAGCCATCTTGTTATACCTTTAGGCCGAACACCATCTTCAAGAACTGTTCGTAGTGGATCGTGATCACGCCATCCTGGTCAGTGTCGAATTGACGGAATGCCGAAGTTAAAGTCTGGAAAGTACATATGAAGGAGTAAAACATTGTGAATCCTGCATTACATCCTTTTCCAGGGATCGACACACACTGATAATGATGATGAGGAGAATTAACGACTATGCCCTTATTCATGTACAGTCGCCATCACATATATTTATTTAATTCGTTTATTTCGAACCACATATAGTTCATATACAATCATTAAAATAAAGTACACATTAAAAATAATCATTGAAATAGCAACATTAAAATAGTTAAGACAATACAATTATTGATGACCAATGTATTTAATTGGAATTTCACAATAATATGCAAGTGGATTTTTTGCATCAAAAACAGATTTTGTAGTAAAAGCAAACTATACCCCGCAAGAGTTAGATAGTACTCCAAGCGATTGTAAAACTTTGTCCTCTCCTTAATAAGATTTTCTCGACTTCAGCAGTCATGTTCAATGAGTTTGAAAATTTCAACAGCATCGCTTTCGACTTACAAAGTTCGCTTGTTATTTATTGCCTCTCCATTGGGTTGGCTGCACAATCGTTTATTGTTGAGTTACGACGTCAGTACTGATTGAATATCATCATCCTCCTAGCGTTATTATTCTCGGTTGTGCCCCTACAGGAGCCCGGGGTCCACTTTGACACCTAATCCCAAGATTTGGCATAGGCACTAGTTTTACGAAAGCGACTGCCATCTGACCTTCCAACCGAGAGGGAAAACTAGACCTTATTGGGATTAGACCGGTTTCCTCACGATGTTTTCCTTCACCGAAAAGCTAACGGTAATTCCGTACATAAGTTCCGAAAAACTCATTGGTACGAGCCGGGATTCGAACCCAGGACCGCCGCTTGACAGCCGCATGCCTGAACCACTAGGCTACCGTAGCTCAGTACTGATTGAATATACTGAATATTAATTTATCATTTATAAATCTATATATTATTTATTACAAATTGCATCTTGTAGCACAATCGCGAACATTCATTTAAACTGTTTACTACAGCGCCCCCTGGTAAGTAAACAACATAACACCTATCCAAGAACCACCACCGCTGATGAACCAGAAATTTAATACTGGAAACCCTATCTAAATCGGTCAAGCCGTTTTGGAGATAAATGGTAACATTGATGCGCACTAACAAACAAACAAACAGCATCTCACCATAAACGCGTATAAGTACCTCCTCTGTACTGGTAAAAATTAAAAGATTCTGACGAACAGTGACCTATTTTGAAGTCGGTTAAGAAATTGTTTGTCTTTATCAGTGACATAAACATTTCATATAATGGGGTAAAATGAATTGGTCATAAGTATGATCATATTGTTTACTTACGTATAAAGTGACACAACATTGTATAAAATCATCAAACAATATTGTGCCTCGACCAAATCTATCAAACTTCTGGACCATAGTACCCACAACTTCATCGGATAGCCTGTACCCAAATGCAGTGAGGGCGTTTTTCAGTTCTTGTCTATCTATGTTTCCAGAATTGTCTCTGTCAAAGGAGCGAAAGCAATTTTGCCAGTCTGTTACATATTTCCATAGTGCGCCGAAGTCTTCAAATGATATGACACCTCTGTTCTGTTTATCAAACATACCTGCAAATAAATTAGTGCATAGAGGCAAATTTTTATCTTTCCACCCTGTTTATTAGATTAGACTATTTATTTCATGATAAAAAATTTGCATACATATCAAAAAAATAAGAATTTTTATCATGATATCGTCAAAAACAAAGTAAAGTAAAGATATATATCAAGATAATGTCAACAAATGCAAGTAGACAATAAGGAGGAAATAGAAAAATAAAACAAATACTATAAACAATATTAATTGCCCAGGTGCAAAGCTATTTTGAGTTCTTGATCCTTGTCCAGGCCAATATCAACTTTAAAAGATAATTGTTTATCCATATGGAAACTTGCCCAAACGTGACCATATTGCAGAGAATCGCCCTTATGCTGACTTATCTGAAGGCTCTTCTACACAATAGGCTATCATGGCCCATCCAGGGACTGCATAACCGAAAAATACCGGTATTATATTTTAACGGTATAACGTCATATCGGTTGTCAAATAGCGGTTTCGGTAGCGGAACCTTTATATTTCGCTACCGAAATATAAAAGTACCTTTATTTTTTCCGGTACCGTAACCGCTATTTAAAGGTACCGATATATCGACTTTGGCCTGGAGTTGTTGCCAAACCGCCGTCAAAGGCTCTGCTGCTTTGTCTTTTAGTCTTTAAATGTTTAGTAGCCAATGCTTCCTCTGTAGAGTGCCAGCTCGCTTACTTTTCTCGATAACCTTTATAATACCGGTATTATAAAGGTTACGGTATCGTTTTAAACTGGTACCGCTAACCGTTATTTCAAAACGGTTACGGTACCGTTATGTTCGCGCGGCGCGCATAACCTTTACGACATAACGGTACCGTAATGGAATACCGGTTTCATACCGGTATAACCGTAACCGAAATCAGTCCCTGGCAGGGATTGTAACCGGTTACAAATTTACCGGTTACAGAACCGGTTAATTGATTAGGTTCCGTTCGAACTATTTGATTTGGGAGCCTTATTTCGGAGCGCTCTCTAACCGTTCACTTCGTGCTGCGAAACGGGATCAATGACCGCCGCTTCGTTGCGGGGCGCTGCGTAGGTACCTACAGTGTAGCTACCTACTCTGTTTATTCGATGAATTCGTTCGTGTTCCGCCGATGCTGACGCCCTAGTTTTCTGCTCGCCGCTCCTACTTTCGACGATAAAAATATTGAAATAAAATTTTCACACCTCTCATTCAGAAAAGTAAGTTTTGGTCCCCGAAGCAAAATGCTACTTTTCTGTTCAAGCTACTTTTTTAATTTATTCACTGGCTTGTAGCATTTACTCGTACGCGATGTGCCAATAGAATCTTAATAAAATAATCGACTTAATAAGTAATTTTTTGTTTGTTTTTTTTTGTTCTTTTTGTTTGTTTTTTCTTGTTTTGTTTTGTTCTTTTTTTAGTTTTGTTTGTTTTTTTTCGTTTCGATTGTTTTTTTGTTTAGTTTTTCTTGTTTTTTTGTTATTTTTTGTATTTTTGTTGTTTTTTTTGTTTCGTTTGTTCGCTGTTTTTAGGATTTTTGTTTTTTGGTGTTTTTTGTTTTTTTTTTTATTTTTGTTCGTTTTTTTTGTTTTTTTTTAGTTATGGTTCATTTTTAGTTTTTTTTTTGTTTGTTTTTTTATTTCGTTTGTTTGTTCGTTTTTTAGTTTGTTTTTTTGTACATTTTTTTTTGCATTTTTTGTTTTTTTTTTGTATTTTTGTTGTTTTTTTTGTTTCGTTTGTTGTTTTTGTTCGCTTTTTTTAGGAAGTTTTTTTTTGTTTTTTTCGTTTTTTTTGGTTTTTTTAGTTTGTTATGGTTCATTTTAAGTTTTTTTGTTTCGATGGATTTTTTGTTAGTTTTTTTTTTGTATTTTTTCGTTTTTGTTGTATTGTTCTGTTTTTGCTGTTTTTGTTTTTTATTTCGTTTTTTTTTTGTTTTTTGATGTTTTTTTGTTTTTTTTTTGTTTTGTTCGTTATTTAGTTTAGTTTGTTTTTTGTTAGTTTTTTTTGTATTTACTGTTGTTTTTTTTTGTTTTTTGGTGTTTTTATTGTTTTATTTTTGTTCTATTTTTTTGGTTAATTTTTTTTTGTTGTTCGTTTTTTTGTTTTTTTTTCGTTCCATGTTTCGTTATTATTTTCGTGTTTGTTGTTTTTTTGTTCTTTTTTGTTTTGCTTTTCTTTTGTTTTTGTTTTGTTTGTTAGTTTTTTGCTGTTTTTGTTTTTTTTGTTTTGTTTTTGTTTTGCTTTTCTTTTGTTTTTGTTTTGTTTGTTATTTTTTTGCTTTTTTGTTTTGTTTTTGTTTTTTTTTGTTTTTTTTTGCAAAGTATTTCCTCATAGTCAGTGTGAAAAGTTACATGTGTCACTCAGGAGCAAAATTATTTTCGTCTTGGGCGTTAACACTTGAATCCCTCAACACGCTCAGGATTCAATACACCGCCCTCGCAGTAAATATACTATTTTGCTCCCTTGTGACACAAATTACTATTGTACAGTGTACAGCGTAAACACGTACTCAAAATGGGCAGAACAAAGAGGAACTACATCTACCAATTTTATGATTATGATAGAAATTAGCACACATCAAAATGCCTAGTTGAAGGTTGTTGAACCAAAATAAAGGTAGGCAGGTAACTAACTTATACTTTTTTACAAAGTGACTTCAAAGGTTTAGGTAGGTGCCTATAGACAAAAACAAACGAAATGCCCCTTTTGTATGTTGTATGTAATGTATGTATCTAAGTATAACCTAGTTGAGACTGTTCGCAACCATCGGTATTCGATATTTGAATATTTTTCCATACATTACCTACATGTAATGTGCGTTATGTAGGTATATGATTTTGATTAGTAATAGAGTAAGTGACTATATTATAGTTATTTGTACACAAGTGAGCTAAATAGTATATTTACGGCGAGGGCGGTGTATTGAATCCTGAGCGTAGTGAGGGATTCAAGTGTTAACGCCCAAGACGAAAATAATTTTGCTCCTGAGTAACACGTAACTTTTCACAACAACTATGAGGAAACATTTGCAAAAAATACAAAAAAAAACAACAAAAAATAACAAAAAAATGAACAAAATAAAAGAAAAAATAACAAAAACAAAAAAACTAAAAAAAAACAAACCAAAAGGAACAAAACCAAAAAAAAAAGACAAAAAAAACAAACAAAAAATAACAAAAAAAAAACAAAAAAATAACAAAAAAAAACGAAACAAAAAAAAAAAAAAAAAATACAACGCATACAAAAAAAAACAGAAAAACAAAAACGAACAAAAATACAAAAAAGTAAAAAAAACAGCAAAAAACCAAAACAAAAACAACAAAAACAAAAAACAACAAAAACAAAAAATAACAAAAAAAAACGAAACTAAAAAGCGAAACAAAAAACAAACGAAACTAAAATACAAAAAACGAAAAAAAAAAAAAAAATACAAAAAAAGGCAAAAAATTTAAACAAAATCAAGCAACAAGAAAAAACAAAAACAAAAAACAAAAAAAAAACGAACAAAACTAAAAGAAAAACAAAAAACAACAAAAACAAAAAAAAACAAAAAAAAACAAAAAAAAAGAACCAAAAAAGAACAAAACAAAAAGAATATCCTTTATATATATATATACGTACATTGCACGTAGAATCGATGGCCGTTGGGCGGAAAGGTTCTCGAGTGGCGACCACGTACCGGAAGGCGCGGCGTGGGTAGGGAGTCCGCTGGATGCGGGTGGCGCAGGACCGGTCATTTTGGCACTCTTTGGGGGAGGCCTATGTCCAGCAGTGGACGTCTTTCGGCTGATATGATGATGACGTTTGTCGATTACGATGAAATTACAATCGATTATTTTATCAAGATTCTATTGGCACATTGCGTAAATGCTACAAGCCAATGAATAAATTAAAAAAGTAGCTTGAACAGAAAAGTAGCATTTTGCTCCCTCTCGTCGGGGACCAAAACTTACTTTTCTGAATGAGAGGTGTGAAAAAATATATAACTCATTATATTTTTTTGGTCCCTACTTACGTCACAGGTAGCTAATGGCTCACTAATTCTAGTAGGATAAGTACCTACCTACCTACTACCTATGCACGTTAGGTTTGCGATAGGGCATTTTACCATTTTGTCGAACAAATTGGTGTAAAGCCCCTGCTAGACGGTCGCCAACACGCCCCTCCGACCGGGTGACCTTGGTCCGCACCGACCGTGTAGACAGTTGTTTGGAGCTAAATTTCTTAAGCCCCTGATAGATAGTCGCCAACATGCCCCTCCGACCGGGCGACCTTGGTCCGCACCGACCGTGTAGACAGTTGTTTGGAGCTAAATTTCTTAAGCCCCTGATAGACGGTCGCCAACATGCCCCTCCGACCGGGCGACCTTGGTCCGCACCGACCGTGTAGACAGTTGTTTGGAGCTTAATTTCTTAAGCCCCTGATAGACGGTCGCCAACATGCCCCTCCGACCGGGCGACCTTGGTCCGCACCGACCGTGTAGACAGTTGTTTGGAGCTAAATTTCTTAAGCCCCCTGATAGACGGTCGCCAACACGCCCCTTCGACCGGGCGACCTTGGTCCGCACCGACCGTGTAGACAGTTGTTTGGAGCTAAATTTCTTAAGCCCCTGATAGACGGTCACCAACACGCCCCTCCGACCGGGCGACCTTGTTCCGCACCAACCGTGTAGACAGTTGTTTGGAGCTAAATTTCATACTACAGCGGTCGGTGCCAAGGTCGCTCGGTCGGAGTGGCGTGTTGGCGACCGTCTAGCAGGGGCTTAAGTACTTATACAATGTTTCGCGAATCATACTTGATGTTTTATGTAAGTCCTTACCTACCAGTGACGGCGCGTGAAAATTTCCGATGGGCAACCCGGAACAAAATAAGTTATGAATGAGTTAAGAGTTTTTAACTATAGGCTTGCCTAAAAATAAATTTTATGAAGGCCGGTGGGAATCGGCTTGGACGGGCGCTCCGCCACTATTACTTACTACAGTACAATGTCAATATATGAACAGTATAAATACTTAGGTAAATTTGGGTACTTACTTAGTAAAATCGAATCTAATACTAATAATTTAAATGCCTGCACCAAATGTTTATATTAGCCCAATGGTTGAATGGTAGAGAATGCCTTATGGCATTAAGTCCGCCATTTACTTTTTTATATTGGGCAATAAAGTATAAATAAATAGTAATAATACTCAAGCGTCTATATATATAGCCAACTAATCCTGTATAAGCTTGCGACTCTAGGGAGCCAGCGAGCGGTCGTTCACCCGTACACGGAGAGAGCGCTCTCTAACCGGTAAATGGTACTTCGTTCCCTGTTTGCGCTCCGACATACGCTCCGGGGAGAGCGGTGTTCTTGCGAGCGTAACCTTTATTATGGGTTAGGCTCTCAAAATCTGGCTCTAACCGCTACGGCAAAATTAACCGGGTTACAATCCCTGGTCCCTGGGCCCATCAACATCAAACAGGACGCGACTATGCGTTGGACATACTTCCATCACACTCCAACGCATAACAGCGTCCCTTGTCCTCCGCCGTGATGGCATATTGCGTAGGTAGAGGAGCTTTTAGACTACTTGTAGATGGATGTATGGATGTTAATAAACGTGTGCACAGAATGGTCCCTTTTTGGGTGGGATTGCATTGTTTTTATATCATTAGCCTAATGAAGCAAATCCTTTTACAGTATTAAGAGTTTAAAAACTTACCAATCATAAGCCGTACAGTCTCTGGATTAAATGGGTTCCATGTTCCGTTGGATAAAGCCTGTTGCAGCTCATCAGCAGAAATGTAGCCGCTTCGGTCTTTGTCCACTCTGTGCCAATTAAACAATAAGTCATAATATAGAGACAAGACTTGCAAGATATTATAAACTTTTTTTTAATAAGAGTGTTTTTACCCTCAGAAGGAGGGTTATGTTTTTCGATCGTATGTATGTGTGTGGACAGGAAAATTCTATTTCACGGGCTACAGTCCAGATGGCTTGAGGGATTGTGACATATGAGGTGGTGTCGTTGGATTCCTCATAATAGTGAGAGTGTCACACGCTATAATATTTTGTAAAAGCAGTTAGGTTTTTGAAAAATCTTTTCAATCTTTTGTTAAAGTTTTTATCTCTACTGATTAATAGCAATAGTATTTGGGACTCATGTGAACAGAGACAGGTGGTCAAAACTGAAGAAGCCACCTTAGGCCTTAGGCTTAGGTGTTAAAAGGGTTTTATTAGTAAGAATGTGGTGTCCCTTTTAATGCAACCATAAAGTGGTAATATCATCCTTTAATTATGGTTTCATTTAAAGATTCATAAAGAATGATTAGTTAACCCTTTATTTGATGATGTATGACACAGTATACACATTTTTTGATGTGCTTTTTGTATTTTTTTAATGCACATTTTTTTTTGCTCTTCAAGGCGCAAACGAGGCTTGAACTCAAGATTTTTTTTTAATTTGCCAAATAAAGGGTTAAACACCGAAAGCCCAGGATAAAGTTTTAACAATATGAGGAAATAATCGAATCATACTTTTATAGGGAAAAAATTTAATCACTTACTAAAAGTATACTGACTGTGCATCAAAAAATACTGGCCTGCGCATCAAAAAATACTGGCCTGCGCATCAAAAAATACTGGCCTGCGCATCAAAAAATGCTTGGCCTGCGCATCAAAAAATACTGGCCTGTGCATCAAAAAATACTGGCCTGCGCATCAACATTTTACAATTACACATCAATACCAAATTTTGACGAATAATTCATATTTTAGCTATATTTATAGGATGTTAGGTTTTTTTTGATGTGTCTTTAAATAGTATCGTTTTTAAAGTACCAAAATAATATAATTACCTTCTAAATATATCCCACAGGAACTCCCTGCTAGGCATTGTAGATTGGAATGCCCTGTAATAAATTCATGGGAATGTTACCTATAACAACTTCTAAATAAATTTTAATCATTATATTATTATAGTGGATAAAGCAATGTATAATACAGTTTTATATTCCCACAGTAATCGGTCGTTTCTTCCTTATGTATTACTTATCATCATCATCATCAATGGCCTTTAAGTCTATTACAGACTATACAAGCAGTGCCAAGAAAGGAAGTCGAAATAATGATGAAAGTTCTTGAAATGCAGAAAAAACCCATATAACTAATGCTCTCCCTGGTTTTGTTTTAAGGTACTCACATTTCAGAAAATCTCAAAAACTTATGAAGACTATGACGTATGAAATTAAATTTAAATTGTAGCTGTTCAAGACGCAAGTAAACAAAAGAGCCGATTATTATCTTGAGAAAACGGCTTGAGATAAGTGTGATGATACTGATGATTGTGACGTTATCCCTTTGCGTGATCCCAAATCCAAACCGTTCCGTTCCGCGTTCCGTAGTGCCTATGGTGACGTCTGTCACCAACTTCATAATGTCTGGGCTCTACAAACCATACAATTATGCAATTATCATTTCTGATTTGTCGTATCGTCGTATCCAATATAGGGATACCATTTCGTAAAAATAATATTGCCATAACAAAACACTGTGTCATGATTGTGTTTTTACTTATTTTGCCTAAGGATACTAAAGGTATCGCTATTCGCAGTGAAGCCGCGTCCGCTGTGCCGTGTTTTCGTTGTTTGCAAGCATCTAATATGTTTTTCGAACAGAAAAGGGGCGTGGCCAACATGTTTTTTGTTTAAAAACATAGAAACATGTTTTCCGTCACGGATGGAAAACATTCCCCGCGTTCGACTGCGGGGGAGGGGGTCATGTTTTGTCACGGAATGAATTGTACTGGGATGACAGATGTCAGATGTCAAAAGAAAATTGACAAACAATACATCGTTCACTCCAACCAAAGTCGCAATGGATGTGCAACTGTACCTAAACATGTTTTGCTAAATAATTTAAATTCAAATTTAAAAAAAGAGTAACTAGTTGCATCATACGCCTCAGGCTGGGACATTTGTGCTCCCCTGAATTTTTATTTAAAATCAAAGTCATAAATAGTGCGGAATGTCTGTGCGGGCATGATGTAGGTTCAATTGATCACATTTTTCTCGAGTGTCCTTCAACTCTTTTCTCTCTTTATGACCTACTAACAAAACTTAAAGTCCAACTCCCTACTAATGTTAAAACTCTCTTGGCTAGTTTTGAGCCCAAAGTCGCTAAGGCTTTGGCTTATTTTATAGATAAAAATAATATCAAATTATAACTATTTATGAATATATATAAGCACTCTTTTATCCACTTATTACCAATATTCAAATATGGTCGTTACGTACAATTAGTCCCTGGGGCAAAATTATTAGGTGCACTCCACGGAACCGTAAAGCCAAAACTTCCCCCACTTGACATTGGCAAAGTGCCTAAGCAGCAAAAAGCCACAACACGAAAAAAAAAAAAAAAAAGTCGCAATGGACGTGCAACTGTACCTAAACATGTTTTGCTAACATGTTTTGTTAGTTTTTTGGCGCAGCGGACATGCCTTAAGCTGCTAACGTGATGATAAAAAAATATAAATCCATCAAAGCGTGGCTCAAATCGAATGTAAAATGTGTGTTTTATAGCACCACTCGTCACACCTTTAAAATACAAACTATAATAAATGCGTATAAAATTTGTGGAAAGACTAATTACAATATATTAAATAATATTTAAATAGTTTACTTCAAAATTATCTGACAAAAAACTTGGCTGATCATAAATTCTTTCCATGTTCAAATTGTGTTGGTTGTCCACATGCATACAATTTGTCAGTACAACTCGTTTAACAGTTGCATCAACAGCGCAACATGCCTCCGCGAAAGGTATTCGAAGTTTTCCCTCTCTGTCGCACTGACGTATGACTTGTGTAAACTACGGGTGGAATTGTACAGCAAAGACCCCAATTTATGTATATAACTTTATTAAATCAATAATTTACAAAATACGTGATCAATTTGAATATAAAGTAATTCTAGTCACCAAGTGATGTTCCCGTGTCGAGTGCCCATTTTAAAAGAGGGCGCGCGCTGCCCGGTACGTCGGTTTTGATCATCGAAGTGGCGCCCTCTGTCGACCGGAAACCAGAGTTCGCCCGCAAGGAGTTAGCGCGCACCGGATGTTGCCAACACTTGCAAGTCTGACAGAGAGGGAAAACTACCAATAACATTCGCGGTAGGCCCTCAGACGATAGCAATTAGTCAGATTCTGATAAATTGGGGCTGACAAATCATTACACACTCAAATGGAGTTGGGCAGGACATATTGCCAGGTAGCGTGACGGTAGGTGGAACAAAACGTTAACGGATTGGTGGCCAACTGCAGGAAAGAGAAGCGTTGGTCGTCCACCAGCTCGATGGGTTAATGACATAAAAAAGACTGCGGGTCATTTCTGGATGAGACTAGCACGCGACCGGGATAAGTGGCGTACGCGAAGACAGGCTTATGCTCAGCAGTGGGCGATTACAGGCTGAAAATGATGATGATGATGATGAATTCATTACATGTATAGACCCCATCAGCCCGGCTAGCACACTAGCAAAATGACGACTTTCATGCACACGTTTTATGTCCACAACCGACGTATAAAATTTTACCGTCATGAGCTAACATGCTATACCATCATTTACGTAAAATGTGACCATTTATATGTATTGCACATAAAACTATTTGTTTTACGTCAAATGCTAACATGATCTTGATTTTGGCACATAAAACTTGACGATATGAGCCGTTGACGGACGAAATTTTATGTAGGTCACTCGAGACCCCGGATAAATTTTAACACTATGAAAACAATATAATTTTCGCAAGATTTCTCCGATTTCTGTCACGACACATACGGTTTCAGTTTCAAAACTCCTATCGTCTCCTGAAACAATGATCTAGCATTTTCAATTTTAGCTAGATCATGATTACTAACTATAAATTAGTATAAATAACGCAATGATTATGATTTTTTGCTTGTGTTGTAATAAAGTATATTACACAAATTTACAAATATTATTGATTCAATTATAAACTAACATGTGTTTTGGTACTCGCTAAATTACTTAAAACCACTACGTTAAACTTTTAGTGGGGTGGGAGCTTTGAGTAGATAAATACATGGAGAGGCCCTATTCTACTATAGATACATTTATGTTATGCAAATATACATGAAATCTACATAGAAGGTCAAAAACACAACTTATCTCTTTCGTTCCAACTTTCGATAGCGTATGGTGAAAGAGATAGCATGATATTACGTTGCTCTTACTTCCGATACTAGAAACAGACATTACAGCCGCGTGCCATGCGCCATTTTATGCGCCAAATGTCTTTGTAGTACATGCGCTGTCAAGTGGTAAACAACTCAGAGTTAAAATCGTAATTTTCCGTATTAAAATAGTTTTTTTGGACTTGGTTTTGTGTAGTGAACACATATAGATGTGAACGCAAAATGCCTGCGTTCTCAACAAAGCAATGTAGTGCACGGAAATCAAGAAATCAACCGAATTTGACCATTCATAGGTTAGTAGCCGTTTTTCTTTGTTAACTGCCAGTAAATCGCACTATCCGCCAAATGATAGTCAGTTTTGAAATGGATTTATCGTTCCCAACAAGAAAATACACGTTTCGCTATATTTACAGCAGTATTATTAGCATTTAAATCATACATCTTATTTTGACTAGTGCTGCGCTCTGATATCGACAACTTGCTATTAAATTAAATGACTATGTGAGTAATTTTATGTTTCAGATTTCCGAAAAGTGAATGTTTGCGTGGGAAATGGCTTGATGTCATCGGCATCGAAAATATAAATCCTCGACATGTACAAAAATACATCTGTTCATTACATTTTGAGGAATCGCAAGTCAACAAAACTCAATCCGTTAACAGGAAGAAGGTGAAATTTCAATTACTAAATTTGACCCAAGAAACAAGAATAAATAATAAAAACAAACGTGGTGAGCTAAATAAAAGCTTGTAAAAATACCATTGTTTTATTCAATTCTGCACCATTCATATAGTAATCATAGTATACACAGTGGGCTGGGCCTGAATAACCCGACAGATTTTAATTGTATAGGTTATAGGTTGTACGCGGGCTGGGTTTCCGCAACTCGACGTCATAAATGCGCCTATTTTGCGTAGGGGTTTTGGCACTACTGTTATTCGTGCCAACCCAGTTCCACCAGGAAGCCTAGCAGACCCTTTACGTTGCCGACGGCCTCCGGTAGTGACCCCGGTGTTCCGAGGTACTTTGCCCTTTAGTCCGCCACTCCAGGACATGTCAGGATGACGTGGGCGGCTGTCTCGTCCTCTTCCATGCAGGCTCTGCAGAGAGGACTGTCTGTAACACCTAAAGTAAAAAGGTGTTTGTTTAGTAGTGCATGACCAGTTATAGCTCCTGTCAGAAGACGGAGTGCCGGCCTCTTTAGCTGCTTTAGCTTCCTTGACAATCCGGGGTTGATTGTCGGGAGGGCCTCCCTGGTTTGCCTGCAGGTTCCTAGGGTGTTCCAATGTTTTTGGTGTTCTACCTTGGTGTTTAGTCGCAGTGTGCTCCGCAGCCATGCAGAGGGTAGAGGAATTGTGGGTTCCGGTCCTACAGCTCTTGACTCTGAACCCTCTCTAGCCAGTGCATCCGCTGCATCGTTACCGCGTGAATTACTGTGCCCTTTGATCCATTGCAGGGTTATGTCGCTGTTATTACATACCTCTGATAGGATTTTGTGGCACTCGTGTATCAGCCCAGAAGTTGTTGCGTGACCTTGCAGGGCTTGCAGTACGGATCGACTATCGGAAAGTATGCGGATGGGATATCCCCTTACCTCCCTGGAGGCGATTGCGTGAGCAGCCATTATTATGCCCATACACTCTGCCTGGAAGACGGTGTTGTGGGTCCCTAATGGTGTCGAAATGCGTATGTTTAGGTCCTCCGAGAATACTCCTGATCCGGTGCCTGACCTTGTCTTGGACCCGTCCGTGAAGATTCTTAGCTCTCTGGGGTTAAGTCCTTCCTGGGGGGTTTCGTATAGTTCAACTTTGTACTTTTTGTCAAAGACGAACTGTCTGGGAATGATGTCTGAAGTTGCCTCTATAAGGGGTTCCCTACCTACAGCCTCGTAGAGTATTTCGGTGTGTGGAACCCTGGGCGGTCTCCAGAGATGTTGTCTTTTGAGCCTTATGGCTGCTGCCAGAGCCTCTTGCCTGATGAAAATGTGAAGCGGCGGAATGTCCATGATGGCTTCCAGGGCTGCAGTCGGTGTAGTCCTCATGCAGCCACTAGCCGCCATGCAGGCCAGTCTCTGGAGGCGTTGTAGTTTAGCTTCGATCGTGGTTAGCGTGGTACGAGGCCACCACACTATGGCACCGTAGCTTACTATTGGTCGGATTACTGCCTGGTACAGCCATAGAGTGATCTTGGGGTTTAGTCCCCAGGTTCTACCTATCATTCTACGGCACTGCCAGAAGACGACTGTAGCTTTTTGGATTTTATTGTCTAGATGACTGCTCCAATTTAGTTTGGCATCGAGTATTACACCTAAGTACTTTACCTCTGTTGACAATTGGAGTTCTGTATTGAACAGTCTGGGCAGGCGGTAGGTCCCCAGATTCCGTTTGTTGGTGAACATTACGAGCTCGGTCTTCCTTGGGTTGACTGTTAGTTCATTGTCATTGCACCAGCGTTCCACTATGGCGAGTGCGGAGCGGGTGACATCGCACACTGTACCTGCATGTATGCCGCTGGTGAGTATCGTTATGTCGTCAGCATACCCGATGGTGTAGTGATGACTGTTGTTTAACTTGGTGATTAGGTCGTTAACCACCATGTTCCAGAGTAGTGGTGAGAGGACGCCTCCCTGGGGGCATCCCTTCGGTACTTGTGCTTGTTTTGTTTTGTCTTCCCCGAGCCTAATGACCCTTTGACGTAACATGTTGTGTATCCATTTAATCATAACCGCATTCACTCCATGCCTTCCCAGTGCTGCGGTTATGCTGGTGAATTTAGTCTTGTCGAAGGCTCCCTCGATGTCAATGAAGGTGCCTAAACACATAGTCTTGTTTTTGATCGCGACTTCGGCCTTGGTAACCACTGCGTGAAGCGCGGATTCTGTTGATTTACCTGAACTGTAGGCATGTTGATTCTGATGCAGGGGCATCCGCACTAGCGCCCTCTCTCTCAGATGTCTGTCACACAGCCTTTCCAACGTCTTCAGCAAGAAGGAGGTTAGGCTTATTGGTCTAAAGGATTTGGGGTCCGTGTAATCTCCTTTACCTGGTTTTGGTATGAAGATAACCTTGACTTCTCTCCACTGCCTGGGCACAAACGTGTGTGCCAAGCAGGCACTCAGGATGATGGTGAGCCTGTGTGTTAGCGCCCTCCCGCCCCATTTCAGTAGGGCGGGGAAAATTCCATCTGGTCCTGGGGATTTGTAGGAGTCAAAGCTGTCAATGGCCCATTGAGTTCTTTGAGGGGTTATTACCTCGCTGGCCAGTCGCCACCCTTCCTCTGTCGGGGCGGTTTCCTCATCCAACCGTACCGTTGGACTCGCTATCTCGCAGTCCGGAAAGTGCGTCTGAACCAGATTTTAATTGTATTTCTGACCATATTGGAAGGGTCCACGAAAAGACCATGTCTACTCAATTTTTTTTTCAAAATGAGTTTCTAATGTCAAAATGCTGAGCTCGTTATGAAAACTTGACATTAAAACCTCAATTTGAAAAAAAAGTGACCACCTGTTCTTACCGTGTCATTCACACTATAGCTGCAGCTGCGACCTTATCGGTTGTACCAATAAAATGCAATGTTGGTAAAACACTTCATAAATAATCTGGTTACGGTAACAGAGTAGTGTACTTGCATATTATTATTCGTCTCGGTCAGTTTCAATTACAGAGAAAACTCAAATATTGATGTCGATATTTTTCAAAGTCCAACTTGATGTCGATATTTTTCAAAGTCCAACTTGATGTCGATAATTGTCTCTAATCGATGACAACCCTACAGCCACGAATTGACAGGCCGCCATATTAAGCGCCAGGATTAGGTATACACGCTCATTTCGTAGGTATTTCGTGTCCATATAGTTTAATTAGTCTGAGGGTGGGAGTAACGTAAATAAAAACAAAAAACTATTATAACACAACTTAATACAGGAGAAAAACTGTTTAGTAAACTGTGCAGTGCTTATCATTACTCTTTAATTAGGTAGTATTATAATAGGCTTCTAACCATAGACTACTATTGAACGAATGAAATGAATGTAATAATTTTGCTACGTATATTTTACGCTATGGCATAAATATATGCTGCGTGATTACCATGTTAGCTAAGTAACGTAAAAATGGGCACAATCGTAAAGTTATACGTCAGAACGTAAATATATGTCCGATTAGTGTGCTAGCTGGGCAGTATTTAGTATTATGGGATCTACAGATTATATGATTTCACCACAATTTGTCGTAAGATTACAATATAAATTAAATAAAGCTTAATCTATATGAATTTATATCATGATCGTCAAATAGAATATTAATTACAATGAAATGTCACCTTATAGGTATAAAACATTTAAATAAACTCATAACCAATTGATGTCCATAATAAAATATATAATGTCTAAGTTTATAGCACATAAAAGATCGTCAGATTACCGAAGTAGGTATACCAAAATAACAATAAAAATTAACAAATACCAATAACTAGAATATAAATTATTACAAATGTCAAAAAACAGTGATTCCTAATATTTTGTGTCCATGTATTCTTTCACATTTAATGGGCTTGTGACCTTAAATTTGTTTACGATGCCATTCGAACCAGTTTTAGTAGATGAACAAATGTTTGTATGGAAGCAACTACATTTAAAAGACATTAATACCCAAAAAATCGAGTTAAAGACGAACCTGGCTGACAGTAGCCGAAACGCTTCATACTGATTGGCTTTAAAGTATGACGTCACTCCGTGCAATTTGTACTAACCGTTGCATGGAAAATGAAGTAAATTGCTGTTTCGGTCGCGAAATACTGCGTTTAGGTCCATAGTTGTGGTACAAATTTGTTTCTATAAAAGCGTAAGGATTCCATTGGTACCTTTAAATGTACTCTTGGACAATAAATAAAAAAAGTTTTTTTTCTAAATTTTCAAGGGTCATATCTTTTTATGATTTGAATTATATTTAGTAATTTATACTTTATTACAATCACTTGATGGTTTACTCTCCATTTAGCAACACGACGTTATCAATTTTAACACCACGCAACAAGCCTATTGGGTGTGTCGTACAGCACGGCTATCACAAGACGGCCGCGACATACCATCGAGCTCTATCGCACTATCCGTCTCTTTCTTAGTGGTCTAATAAGAGAGAGACGGGTAGAGCCAGAGAGCTCGAGAGTATGTCGCGGCCGTCTTGTGAAAGCCGTGCAGATGTAATAGTACTAACAGACGCTCGAATATGGTGCGCTCCGCACCGCGAACTTGGTCTGCTCCGGACCATATTCGATGGTGTGTTCAGCGGTCCGCCGCACATTATTATTATTATTGACGGTGCGCTCGGTTCGATGGTTCTCCCACAGGATTTGGTGCGGTCCGTACCAAGTTCGCTCATGTGTACGGTACGGGCCACCGCACAGGATTTGGTGCGGTCCGCACCAAGTTCACTCATGTGTACGGGCCACCGCACCGTTCAGAGGTTTAGTCGCGGTTCTACCACCGAGCGAGACACACGTTACAATGTCACCAGGCCAAGAAGCCGTGAATATTATAGAAAAAAGATTAATTGTGGAAGTATTAGAACTTTACAAAGATTTTCCTTGTTTGTGGGACTCAACTCACGATCTTTACTGCAACAAAGATGTCCCCCCAGTCAAGCGTTGGAAATAATTTAAGAAATAGAAATAGAAAAAACTTTATTGTTTTACCGTGTTACATACTTAGATGGTATTTAATACAAGTGTTAGGTCCCAATGGTTACCCATTTCGGGTGTACAATATTTACTTAAAACTAAGGAAAACAAAACGAATAGGTATATAATAAAATCATTTTCTTTAAGACGAAAATTCAAAAAAATATTTTAATGAATAGAAACCTTTCTTATTTAACCATGTTTTTAAATTACGTTTAAATTTTACGTCACCCAACATTTTTATTTAATTAGGAAGCTGATTAAAAACTCGAATGGCACTAAAACATGTGCTTTTGTCGTAAGTTTTATTTTTTACCAAAGGCAATGTTAAATTGTAAGTACTTATATTGTCTACGTATATTATCGCGTTGGGATTGGGAGGCTAGGTAAGAAAAATGGAAAACGGGTTACCCGCATGACACCAGAGGAAGTAAAAAAAAAATTAAATCTTAGAGCTGCATATTTTATTGGATAAAGCCGGAGGAATGTCGACGTGATCACCGTACGGTAGCACGAAAAGCACTGGACCGTCTTTGTGCGGTGCGGTGGTGTGGCGTGTCGAGCGCACCGCACCTGTCCGTCGGTTCGACGCACCATATTCGAGCGTCTGTTAGTACTATAACAATCCGACCACATGTGCATGCAATTTCTCAGGACAACTCGTTTGACAGTTGGATCATGGGGTATATACATGTAATGATTTGTCAGCCCCAATCTATGAGAATCTGACTAATTGCTATCGTCTGGAGGCATGTTGCGCTGCTGATGCAACTGTCAAAAGTGTCAAACGAGTTGTACTGACAAATTGTATGCATGTGGACAACCAACACAATTTGACCATGGAAAGAATTTATGATCAGCCAAGTTTTTGGGCAGACCATTTTGAAGTAAACTATTTAAAATATTATTGAATTTATTGTAATTAGTCTTCCTACAAATTTTTCACGCATTTATTATAAAGTTTGTATTTTAAAGGTGTTGTAGTGCTATAAAAACATATTTTACAGTCAATTTGAGCCACGCTTTGATAGTTTTATATTTTTTTTATCATCACGTTAGCATCTTACTGCGAATAGCGATACCTTAGGAAAATAAAGTAGTAACACAATCATGACACAGTGCTTTGTTATGGCAATATTATTTTTACGAAATGGTATCCCTAAATTGAATACGGATAAATTGGATACGACAAATCAGAAGTGATAATTGTATGGTTTGTAGAGCCCATCAGCAGCACAACACGCCGCCAGACGATAGCGATTAGTCAGCTTCTGACAAATCGTGATATGTATAGATCCCATTATACGTCCATGCGTCATGACGAATACGAAATTAGGTGCTGCTACACGGCTACACCTAGAAATTAGCGGACTGCATAGGGGCCAAACCAAGGTCACTCCTTATTTAATATTGTCTTTCAGCACGGCTATCACAAGACGGCCGCGACATACTCTCGAGCTGTCTCGCACTATCCGTCTCTCTCTTATTAACCACTTAGAAAGAGACGGATAGTGCGAGAGAGCTCGAGAGTATGTCGCGGCCGTCGTGTGATAGCCGTGCCTGGCCCCGTAGCATGGATGGCGTTATCACGCGATAAGTGACAGGATAAGCGCGTCGTCTCGTTCTATCGAACGGTGTCAGCCAGGGACGGATGATCTATCTTGTCACTTGTCGCGTGATACGCGTGCTACGGGGCCAGCACGGCTATCACAAGACGGCCGCGACATATTCTCGAGCTCTCTTCCACTTATCCACACGGGCAGAAATCACGTAGTTTCATACGTGTAGCATCACCTTTCCTCAACTGTCCGCCACGCTCGCACGTCTGGCGTCAGCTTATTAACAATAGCAACATTTATACAATGTTGCCATTATAACTCTTCCACTTCCGCCCCTTCCTCTGCGTTTTGTTACTTCACTTCTAGTAAATCAATGACTTCAACGAAGTTCACGAAAAATCATTTTTATACATTTTCTACCCACCCAGTAAAAAGTTTCTCTAATCCTAGTTTTAATGCTATTGCCCAGTGTTACATTTGTTAATTAATATTTATTGTAAAATATACTTTTACGGTTCGAAATGTTTTGAAGGTTTTGTTTCGTGGTGCTGTGGCTGTTACGATGATTTGGTTATGCGTATGTAGCTTGCTTCGATATTAAAATGGCGGATGTCTCAAGTAATGACCGCAAAATAAAGCTTACTAAAAACGGAAAAGTTGTAAAACGACGCTCTCGGAACCCAGAAGGTAACTAAAAAGATTAGACATTCAGTTTGTTTACTATCTTATAAACAATATCAACATTAACTCAAATATGACTTTCTTTGATGTATGCTTGGTGAAATGGTCCATTTTTTGCCTCTTATTACATTCTTGACACGTAAGACCAAGACTTAAAATAGTTCCTCATAAAGTTTTTGCATCGTATCTTACCAGACATATAGATAAATAAAGATATTAAATTGTATAACGTATCCAAATAATGTGCACAAATTAATACAATGACGCCATCCACGTATAATTTGTACGTCATATGATATATTTATTTAGGAATCGCGATTACTCTATGTTTACATACTATATATTTATTCATGATACATTAATTTTTCGATTTCAGAATGGCACAAACAAAAACAGAAACGTCTGCGAATTGCTGGACTCGAGTATATAAACGCAAATGGCAAGATAGTTCCTCCAAAACAGCCTGGCCCCGATTGCAACTGCCGCCGTAAATGTTTCCAGAAAGTGCCCGAAGATATTAGATTGAGAACGTTCCATGGCTTTTACTCCATGAAAACACATGATGAGCAAAATGCTTACTTATTTGGTCTGATGCGGCAAGTGGACGTTAAGCGCAAGAGAGTCAAGGCCAGCAGCAGGCGGACTTGTACCTTCGAATATTTTATTCGCGTGAAGGGGCGTGAGACCCAAGTCTGTCAGACTGCTTTTAAAAACATTCACTCCATTACTGAAAGAAAGGTCCGAGTTCTGTGCAAGAAAATGGATGATGGGGTTATGTTTCCCAGTGACAACCGCGGGAAAAACAGTCACCGCCGTTCCGGAGAAGTCAGGCTGCCTAATACAGTGATTGAACAAATAAAGAACCACATCTACTCTATTGTTCACACACACCGTCTTAAGGACTTCATACGGCTTGATAAGATAGCAGGCTTGGAGATCAACATTTCTAAAATGTGGAAGGACTACATCAAGACATATGATCCAGAAAACATTACAGCCACCATGCCCAAATCTAAGAGAGGCTCTGAAATGGCAATGCCAATTGAAGCTCCTACACATACCCAGCAGCCGCCTATAACTCAGGAACCATTTGCCCCACTTGGATATCCAGGTAGTGGCCATCTTGTCAACTTGGCAGAAAACTACTTTCAAAACCAGTACCAATCGGCAGCACTGGCATCTACTGGCACTCAGACTAACTTCTACCAGACCCAAAATGGGGCTCAAAGCATGGGCATTCTGCTGCACTCATCTGCTGCTGCTCGTCCAGCCCAGCCTGCAACTGCCTACATTGTGCTGCAGACCAAGCCAGAACCATCATCATCCCAGAATCCAGCCATTGCTTACAACCAACAAAACCCAGCTCAACAACGAGAGGAAGCTGCAAAAGAGAAAAAAGTTAAGAAAGAGAGAAGGAGAGGCCCTCTTGTGAAGCAATGGAGATACACTAATATCTTCCATTATGAGATCAATGGAGCTGCTCTTGCCGCAATCAAAACTAGACTGGGGATGTACTACGCTGAGAGTGATGCAGCTAGGAAGAAGGCCAAGCAGGGCCGCCCCAACGAGGGTCCTTCTACCCAACAACCGGTTGAACAAATAAGACCTACTCATACTGTTACTATCTACACCTAGGGCTAACATTGTTCATGTTTATAGCAGGGCTAGCTAGCACACAAGATAAATATTAAAGGAATCAGTGCTTGTATAACATGACATGTTGCCACAGCTAATTTGTGTAGCCAGGAATAGCCTGATTACTATTATGAATAGTATGTAAGACATTATTATGAATAGTAATGACTTGAAATTGTTGTAACAATCTATGAATATTTGTTTGCCTTACATATAGAATTCCTTTAGGGCAAAATTTTAGGTAAGTTAATGTTAAATAGCAGCTAACAAGAAACACTGATAATTTGCTTGTAAGCTTTTTTATTATTGCTAGACACTTGCTGCATTATCAAACCAGGAACCCAATCCTCTGGCATTGAGTCATTGCATATGCTGCAAGCTTGTATTTTATATACAATCATGATGTAGCTTGATGACACTGAGCATTGAGTTTAGGATTTTACTAATTCATCATTAATCACTATACTGCCTTAGGCTAAGTATCGAACTATATTATCATAGGAGATAATCTCAATAACACTATTATTAATCATATGCATCTGTGCAACTTATATTCAATTAATTAAAACGATATTATTTATAAATTGTGTTTTTTATTTTTATCCCCATTTATCTCGTACCAATCCTCTTATTCCACTAAGTTCAACTGGTTGGAAAATTCACATTATTTTCTTTTTTAACAGACTTCAAAAAAAGGAGATTCTCAATTCGTTAGTATTTTATAGTGGTTTGATCGCAGGCCCGCGTTGAGAATTTGAGGAAGCGCGGTGAGCGAGCTTTTTGAAAAATTGATTTTTGTAAAACTTATTTCCGTCGCATTTCGCGCTAATTAGAGTGTCTCTGTGAATGTGTGCGTGCAATGCCCCCAGTTTTCTAATTTTGAAACCGATGTGACCCACCAAAAACAGGGTTTCGTAGTACCCTATTTTCTCTCCCCGTTTTCTCGTGGTCCCACTGATTTGTCCCATCAATGGGACCACGAGGAAGACTTATTTCTTATACTATATATTCAGTTCAATTTAAAGTATCTTGAACCTCCTGTATAAAATGCATGACAGTAAAGAAATGACAGAAAGTACAACCGAGTGCTGAAGTATGGTATTTACGACGTGTAAAACATGTGTTTTAAAATAGTATTTTTCACAATCGTGTTATAATAGAGAGTAGATTTTTAGTCGAGTACCGTGTTTAGGCCACGAAGCTTGCTGAGTGGCCTAAGTAAGGTACGAGATTAAAAAGCTTGATTATAACACTATTGTGAACAATACTTTTTGTACTCAACGATTAAAATATGTGTATTAAGATTTCATAGAGAATACTGCAACGTCACTCTTTTCATAGTTGTAGTCCATGTTACTGTCGAAACAATCGAAATAACTACTTTTCGATACGCTCCAGACAACTAAAATAAATTCGACCAATCACGTGGCTGCTTTACTGAACTGTAATGAATTGGACCAATAGAATCGCTTTGATGTCGTACGCTCGTTGATGTCTTTTAAGATATCAACAAGCGTACGAGCTATGAGCTGCACTTCGTTTCAACAGTATCGAGTTTGTTTAATTAGTTCAGTTGACTCGTAGAAAATTAATTTTAATGAACTCGTACAAAAAGTATTGTTCACAAGTGTTATAATCAAGCTTTTTAATCTCGTACCTTACTTAGGCCACTCAGCAAGCTTCGTGGCCTAAACACGGTACTCGACTAAAAAGCTCTCTATTATAACACGATTGTGAAAAATACTATTTTGTACGAGTTCATTAAAATTAATTTTCTACGAGTCAACTGAACTAATTAAAGAAACTCGATACTGTTGAAACGAAGTGCAGCTCATCGCTCGTACGCTTGTTGATATCTTAAAAGACATCAACGAGCGTACGACATCAAAGCGATTCTATTGGTCCAATTCATTACAGTTCAGTAAAGCAGCCACGTGATTGGTCGAATTTATTTTAGCTGTCTGGAGCGTATCGAAAAGTAGTTATTTCGATTGTTTCGACAGTAACATGGACTACAACTATGAAAAGAGTGACGTTGCAGTATTCTCTATGAAATCTTAATACACATATTTTAATCGTCGAGTGCAAAAAAATATTTTTTCAACACACCTGCTCGTAAAGTAGGTCTTATTACAGCGTATTTACACTGATAATGCAGAATATTACCCATGCCGTGCCTTTTACATTACATTATCGCACTAGTGCCTTTTCATTACATATCTTTTTAAATATTAGCAAAATAATGCAGAATATTACCCATGCCGTGACTTTTACATTACATTATCGCACTAGTGCCTTTTCATTACATATATTTTAACATTTTCATTTTTTTTTCCTCGCAAATGTGTTGAAAAACGTCGTATGAAACACGTGAGCATTGGTCATTACACTTCTCGTCTCCATTAAGCCTTCGCCTTCGGCTCAGGCTTAAAAACCGACTCGGGTGTAATGACCAACGTAGCACACTTGTATCATAATGTACTATTAAGATACTATATTTTAGTTCTGATGAATATTATTTGTACTATAAGGTAAACGTCCCTGGGGCGTCGTAGTTGCTGGTGCTGGCATGATTATGGTATGAATATTATTCCATATATGAATTTCTTAACTCTTGTTTATTCGAAACTGATATCAAATTTTATACAATAGCCTAAACACAAGCTGTTATAGAATTAACACATATTATTGACGATAACCCCCCCCCCCCCCCCCTTCCTTCCTGCATCAAAAATCAAGATGGCTCTCCTTCTTAAAATGGTCTAAGGGTTCAGAGGGTTCACTCTGCCAAAGGAATCCTTTTGATCATCAAACGCCGTATTTGGCACTTTTTTGTGTTGTGCACCAGCAACTATTGAGGCGTCGAGCATTGGTACGTTTATTTCCAAGTTAAGTACTATCATCTTTAACTTATACTTTAATTTATTTGCCAATCCGTAAACATTAATAAAACACTTATATGGCTACAACAAAACAACATTTAATTTAATTATATTGAAAATAAACAATTACATAGGCATACTCCTTGCACAATGAAAATTAAAATAAACATAATATATAAAATGAACAATAACCCACCAAGTTTGTGTCGAGCCAGGTGATATTATACAGGAAGTGAAATTTTATTAATGGGACTACGAGAAATAAGTCTTCCTCGTGGTCCCATTGATGGGACAAATCAGGGGGACCACGAGAAAACGGGGTTTTCTCTTCCGATTTTGCACCAATTTTAGTTTTTCTTTTAATTATATTATTAAGAGGGCTTTGGCTATGTCTCTAGGTTTTCTGTTTTTCATTTGTGTTCGTTAAATTAGTTTACGTGTGTTTATGGCGCCGAAAAGCGGCGAATTTCGTGGTTTAAAGAGGTCTCTAATTATTAAAATAAACAAATAATCAGGTAAAACGAAACATAGGGACATGTCAGAGGTCAGTATTGCTCTTTTGTTATTATCCAGGGAGGAAACGGGGGATTACGTTTGTATGGAAAAATGGCCACCCGCGCATCGTCTTAAGGGCGCGCGGCAGTTGACTCAGAAAATGAAGAATTGTTTTTGGCGTCAAAGCGAATAAGAGCGTCTTATGACAGGTTCTGCGCCACCCGCATCCAGCGGACTACCACGACCTTTACCTGGTCATCAGTACAGCTTGTAGGGGATTTACCCACGCTGCGCCTTCCGATACGTGGTCGCCAGTTCACGACTCGAGGACCTTTCCGCCCCAACGGAGTGCCCTGCCCACCGGCAACAAATAATGGCCGCCGGGCTCAGAGCAATGGATGGGCTATGCAGTTTCTCTGCGTTTTCGCGTGAAATGATGCTATCCGTAGCAGAACTACTGTGTATGTGGCGCGTATTGTGCATATAGGGTCATTTCGCCGGTTACGCGACCACCTGAAGAACATGGTTTTTTCAATTGAAGATAACATCAATTCTACAAAGCCTATTGAAACAGGTAGCCGTATGCATTATTGTTTGTAGTTATGGAATAGGAATTAACTAAAAAAACGAGAAAATATGCTTTCAGTTGACCAACTCAGCTAAGTGGTCGCTAACCGGCACATAAAATTAGGTGGTCGCTAACCGGCGAAATTACCCTATAGCAAAATGGGAGAAACTAAGCCCTATTTTATCGACGCAAAAAATGTTTAAATACATCTTTTGGCTATTTTGAATTTTTTTGATTTTTTTTAGTTTTTTATTTTTGTTGATAAAATCAGGAGTAGTTTGTCCCATTTTGCTATGTGCACATTATAAAAACTCGCACCTGTATTAATCATCTTTTATTTACCTTCTTTCTCGACCAAGTGTCCCCAAGTTGCAATTTTCATCAAGTTGTATTTCTAGCCTAGAAAATAACCCTAGTAAAAGTACCCTAAACCGACGAGCATGTATGAGAAATGTTATGAAAGTGAGTGAAGCGAAAGTGGTTTGTTAGGATCGTAGCAAATGGAGATCCGTGATCTCTGCCTACCCCTCTGGGAAAGAGGCGTGATTATATGTATTGTATTTTCTATTATATTTGTGATATGATATCGAATTTTCCCAGATGCCCTTTATACGGCCCTATAGGGACTCGTGTTAACTCTTCAGGCTTAAACCGCTGAACCGATTTAGATGACATTTGGCATAGGGATAGTTAGCTCTTATATGGGCTTGGTTGCTAAAAGGTTGCCGACCCATGCCCTAAGGGAATGAAAGTTTGTATGGGGCTACGATATAAACGAGTTCTACGCGGACGGAGCCACGGGCAGAAGCTAGTTATAGTTAGTAATAAATAAAAGATAAAAAACTATGGTTTTTATGGAATTTTATTGTACCCTTAAATTACGCAGACAAGACGC
This sequence comes from Epinotia brunnichana, assembly GCA_963854355.1. NCBI lineage: Eukaryota > Metazoa > Arthropoda > Insecta > Lepidoptera > Tortricidae > Epinotia > Epinotia brunnichana. The sequence continues at coordinate 26,793,667 of OY977940.1, forward strand.
ACACGCCTCCAACACCCTTGATCTTCTGCTCGGCTGTTTTCGAGAAGAACTTGGCTTTGACGATGACGGGCTGTTTGGGGAGTTTGCCTTTGCCGAGCAGCTTGTAGTAGCCCTGTAACAATATCAAGCGCATCACTATTAATAAAAATAATAAAAACCATTTATTTCAGGCATCTAAGGCCCATAGTAACAGATACCTTAAAGACATACAAAACAATTATAAAATTAAAAACTAATTACATCGAGCATGCATGCATGACCTGGGATAGCACGAAATTCAAAGTCAGTATCTCCATCTCTATTGAACGGGTTATTCCTAACGGAAACACTTAAGTCACAATTTTGCTGTCGCGTTGAAATTTTCTATAATATTTTTTTATTAAAATGCCGAATCATGAACAAAATTAGGGATAAAAGTTAAAAACTACAAGAACAATGGAATCACGCACCACGTGTTAGTTATTAGTAATCTTAACATATCGGTCGACGCAGCGTTATTACCCGACTGCCGAAGGAGAGGAGGGTTATGTTTTTCGAGCGTATGTATGTATGTAAATATGTATGTTTTAGGGTGTCTTATTCTTTGACACGCCCTGCAGCTTAAACCGTTTGACGGATTTCGACATGTGAGGTGTCCTTGGATTCCTCTTAATCGTGGGAGTGACTTAAGTAAGCTATAATATTTGCAAAAAAGCAGTTGGGTTTTTCGAAAAAAGTTTTGATTTCACTTGTTTTTCTACTCGTCATACAGTCGGCGTCAGAAGTAGCTAAGCAAAATAAGACGCTCCAAATAGAGTCCATATGTAGATCATGTTGAGCACTAGGAACGCTTAGCAACTTCCGTCCGTTTAAGGCGGTTATTACACTGCCGCCGCATCCTGTTGCGTACAAATTTCGCCGCACGTGTGCGGAATTTATATACAACGGGAAAACAGTCGCTCCGCATGTGTGATAACTCCCTTGTTTGCATGTTGTTGTACTCTCCGGCAACACTCGCGGTTCAATTGGGTACTTTCCTGGGTAAACAAATATAATTATTTTTAGTCCGTCAGTTAGATTATCTAAAAATATTGGACCAATATTTTTTATTTTGTCAATCAAACAAAAGATATCTTAACCCGTTAAAGTTCCGCGTGACGTCACATTATGCTAAAAACTACTATAATGTGACGTCAAGTGGAACTTTAACGGGCATATCTTCATCATTATTTGTTTTATTGACAAAATAAAAAATACTTGTCTAATATCTTTAGATAATCTAACTGATGGACTTAATAGTTTTTTTTTTAAGGAAAGTAGCCAATTTCTGTGGGAGCTAGGGTGGGAGTAAACTGCATTTCTCCCTTTTTTATGTTTCAAGGTTATAAGGAATGTTTATGATTTCTTGCATAAATAAATATTATGTTTTTTAATAATCTGTAAAAGTTCACACGCATATAAAGTGGGGTTAACTGAGAGTGTGATTAGGGAATGTTGTATTATGAAAGATAGAATATAGTACTGTACTAGGACAGGCTAAGGTTTAGTTACATTGACGTGATGAGTGTGAAAAGACTATGACAGCGGCTGCTAAGTTTCTAGATACAAGAATATAATATGACTATGACTAAAGCAGGGCTAGATCTTGAAGACTCTTAACTATGCCGATGCAATGCGGTTAGACCGGGTTAGGAATCGGCGCAGAACCTCGGTTCCATCTAAAGCCTTCCACAGCCATTGTTAAACCAACTGATTGAGTGGTAAAAAAAAAGTTAAAGATAAAGTAAATGAATTAACAATTATAATCAGTTGAAGTGAAATCTAAAATTATTTGGTGAATATTCAACAGTTTAACAAAATAATTCAAGCAAATACGAGCTTTAAAAAAAAGTGCAGAATATATTCAGATTCAGCGCATACCTACAACTTTAAACTGTGGAGCATGTAATGAGAGAAGGTTTTGTATCAAGTGGAACGAGTCACTCATTCGAACACTGTGGTACTGCATAATATAATTTTGCACAAAGATAATTTATAGTCTGGATAGTTTTTATGCCGGGTCCACGCAGACAAAGTCGTGGGCGGAAGCGCGTATAGTAATAAATATACTTACAGCCTTAACAATATTGATGACGGGAACTTTGCCGTCGGTGGCGTTGGCGTACTTGAGGCGCGCCTGCTCTGACACCAGCGTCCACAGCTTGTCCAGGTTCAGCACCGGGCAGAACTCCTTGTTCCTCCGCAGATGGTAGTTCCTCATGCCCAACTGGAAACAGTTACAAGGTTTGGTTAATCTAACACTATTTATGCTCATTACTGATATCCAATAGGTGTGTCCACACTGGACGCATGCTCAGCCGAGCGGCTCCCCGAGCCCTCGGCCGCATGCGCTCAGTCGAGTTTGTTCGCCGAGCGACGTCCACACTGAGCACGCACGCTAGGGCGAGCCGCGCTCGGCTGAGCATGCGTCCAGTGTGGACATACCTAATGAGTTGTGGATTGAGCAAGAACTAGTGGAGTTTACATAATATGCACATTTGCAAACCGTTTACAAGTCTCTTGGTTGGACAGTGACTAGATTCATCCAAAGGGATGCTATTAGTCTGAGCCTTAATGGTAAATGTCAACATCAACTTATCATACAAACATTCTTCAGACATTATGTTTATAGATGTATTTTTACTCTTTCTAATAATTTATATGGCTGTGACAAGCACAGAGGTGATCATCAGCTGGAAACCAGGACTTAAGTTGTACTATCAGCCTTTTCCTGAATTTCAGCTTTCAAAGGGTGTCATCTCACAACACAAAAATCTAAGTTGGAAAATGTATAATTTTTTATCTTTCCTGTTCAACCAAATTGATTTAAGACATAATACAACCAACTCTGATGAACCTAAATATTTAAATTATGTTTTCAGCTATTAAAATGTCACTGTTCACTAAATATTCAGAATCTTTCATAAGTTGATGTCAAAATTTGGTACAGATGATACAGAACAGTGAGAAAAGGCTTTCCATGTTAGTATTTACAACATTAACTGTAAATAGGATTTTAACATTGACCACATTTACCTATTTAGGACTTAAAACATTCATCTTTCACCAATGAGAATGTACAGTCAGCATCAGAAGTAGCTAAGCAAAATAACATGCTCAAAATTACCTACACAGCTCCTTATTCCCTTGACATTAGAGTTCGTGTGTAGATCATTTTGAGTACTAGAACCGCTTAGCAACTTTTGCTGCAGACTGTAAGTGCAAACGGGATTAATGCTTGGTCTGATATAAAAGCGATCATGCTACCTGTAAAGATTTTTAAACTGCACTTGTAATCAAATTTTAATTTTGGAAAGAAAAGAAGAGGATTCTTTGCTCAGTGCAAATCTTTGACTCAGTAAATGGGTAGTTAGAATTCACCTAGTATTCCTAGTAAATAGTGTCATGGGGAGGCGAGGAAGACCTAGAATAGACTACATGGAGCAACTCAAAAAGAGAGTTGATGTTGGGTCATATTGTGAGGTCAAAGAGATTGCGTGGGATCGGAGTAGATGGAGGGCCTACTTTGAGCTACACCGACAAGAGCCTAGCTCTTAAGTAAGAGAAGAAGAAAGTGTCATAGATCAGTACTGTCAAATTACTTTGGTACTATTTCAAAATATCAGTTCCTGTTCACACTGTTCAGTAACATATATTTACATAGTTGGAAAACAATTATTGATGTTGTCTATTTGCACTCAAAAGGTTAACACAGAATTAGCTCCCATACAACAAACGTGATTTTTTTGCCGTTTTTATAGATAATGGTACGGAACCCTTCGTGCGCGAGTGCTACTCGCACTTGGCCGGTTTTTTTTACTGAGTGAGTTTTAAAATATCTGTTGACATGTACGGGTTCTGAGCTCCAAAATCCGGGGTTTATACGCATCTTGTCCTGGTAGCCAGGTTTTTAAGATGGTATATAATACAACGTGAAGTTATATGAATAAACTAAATACCTTGCCAAAGTATCCAGGATGGTACTTGTCCATGTTGATTCTGTGGTGGTGCTCACCACCGGCGTTACCGCGACCTCCAGGATGCTTACGGTGCTTGCCTGGAACACAGAGTCATTAGCATATTGTATAAGTTTAAATTGGAGTCGGATATCAAGTAAAACAAAACAGCATTTTTAGGTTATAGTCGAACCTCAAATAGTTTATTAGATAAATAAGTGATAAATCTACCAAATAAATCAAAAAATACTCACCGATACGACCATGACCATGGCTCACGTGTCCTCTCAACTTCCTGGTCTTCTTTTTGGAGGTGGCCTGCAGAATAAAGGGGGGTTATGATAAACATCACTATCAACTGTAGAAATAAAATAATCCTTTCAGCACTATCAATTCCACTTCACGCACAAATAACACCGAAATAAAATCCTACATATAACACGATTTCATTGATATATTAAGATAGGACATGGAGAAATCAACACCAACCATATTTTCTGCTTCAACGTCAAAATCACCAAAGAAAAAGAATGGTTGATAGTCAATTTGACATATGTCAAATTATTGAGTTGCCAGAAACAAAAAAGACACAGTATTATCAAGGCGTATCTAGACGTCCCAGCATGGCGTCCGGCTTGAGGGGGTACGGAGCTATAAGATAGAGCGAGATAGGGATAGAATTTTGTAAGATGCGGTGCCTCTGGCACCGTGGCACCTATATCCCAATGTCACGCGGCGGACAAGAAAATCTAGGATAGAGTGACCTTGTTTTTGCCGGCCGCTAGCATCCGGCACTTATAGATCCAGACGGGTCGAAAGCACGTCTAGACGTGCCTTAAAGGCAGGCTGCAATAGGGTTACCAGGGCTTAAAATTAACTAATTCGTCGTAGCTGGTAACACGATTCAGTACGTTTCCAGAAAATGGCTCGGTTTGTGTGTCGTAGTGAAGTCTGACACGTATTTTCCTAAAATTCGTAATGATTTGATAAAAGCTTATAATGATTTTGTTTTGATTACGTTATTCACTAAGATATTCCAACAAATCACCAAAAATGGAGTTCCGGGACACTTTGCTGGCTGCTCAACGAAATCAACAACAAAAGTCATCTGTGAGTTCATTTCTTAGTTTCGTGAATACTTATGAATGCGCCCTACTTAAATACAGAGTTCGAATGTATAACGTTATTTCTATACTGTCGCTTCTTACACGCGATGTAAAGATTTTTCTATGAAAAATGTACGATAGAGCAAACTTCTACTTTCCTCGCATAAATATTAAACTTGATTCGGTTTTTAGCGCAACACGTACTACAAAGCTGGCTTCGATCCGCCAAAGAAAGAACAACGACAAAAGGACAAGTTGTCAGAGAATATATTGAAGTTTTTGGCTAAGAAAGATGAAGAAGAGAGGCAAAAACAAATGGAATCACAGAAGAAGAAGGATGACCTGCTTGCCATGCGGGACCCCAAGGCCTTGCGAAAGATCCAAAAGACTCTGAAGACTATAAAGTCAGCCAACAAGTCGGTGATAGAGGATGCGGTGGACCACAACAACACAGCTGTGACACGGGACGGCCCGGAACAGCCGGACCAGGATGACTATGGATACGAATCTCAGGAGGCAGCTGCTATCTATGAGAAAATGATGCTAAAGTACAGCAAGATACCCGATGAACCCAAGTTCCCAGTAGGCAGTAAGTTATTTGTGTTGAGAATCTATATCAACATCAAGCACCTCACACTTGCTTTAACAATTTAATGATCTGAGTAGGTATGAGTTTCTTAGGTAAGGTTTTAATAATCATAGATGCAGCAGGCATTGGAATTTTCAGGACATAATTGTGTTTTCTATATACCAATAATATTGAATTTTCTCCAAAAATTATTAAAAATATAGTCATATGGAGAAAAAACTAACACAACACAATAAATAATTACAATTAATTACTTTGTCCCTTTTCCGCAAAACGCACCTGCACATAAAACGATTGTCATCTACTATGATAGTACCGGGGCGACCGAGCTCTGCTATATGCATCTGCTATTATGTCATGTTTTCATGAATGATTATGTTATTGTTGGACGTAAAGCAAGCTTCCCACACTAGCAAGCATGGAAGTACAAGAGGGACATAACATAGACATGATCATGCTAGCTAGATGTATCTCCCTAACCTAGCTTATTGAGATACACCAAATGTGATACTTGATGAATTGCTAGTCTAAACCTTTAAAAGGCTTTCTAGAATGGTTATTTTAATTTTCATGTTTATTTCAGAGAAAAATGTAAGGAAGGATTTGAAGGGCACCATGGAGCGAGTGAAGAATGCTCTGGCGCATGAGGACGACCCAGTCCCCCACAAACGAAGGCGTCGAACGGAGAATGGTGGTATGAATACAGGTACAGTTATATAGGTATATTAGGTATTTATAAAGCTAGCGCCAATAGAGATTCCCTAAAATGTAAACTAATTTACTATTTGACACCTCCCAACTACTTACTTATAATGTAAGTAAATTGATAGTTATTTTAATAACTATCGTTCAGCTTCAGCCCAAAATCGTTTCTATGTCCAGATGTCCGGATGTCCCGCTTTCCCACTGTTCTCTTCAGGTCCCATTTCTCAACCGATTTTCGGGACATTTTGTGTGCAGGTCGTTAATTATATAGACGTTTTTAGTTGAGTCACTTATTGTTTTTTTTTAAAGTCAGGATCTCTAATTCTACAGCTCACAGAGCCACTAGTATTTATTATGTACAGCTAGGATTCATATACAACTTATACAAGCATTATAAAGAATTTACCCATTCCAGAGAGAGAATCGAGTCCACCGCAAAAGTACGAGCCGGAGAAACGTAAAGACGAGAAACCGGAGAAACCGAAGTTTCGCAAGCCTGCGCCGCCGCCGATGGACTTCAACCAGCTGCTGAAGCTGGCCGAGGAGAAGAAGAGCGCGCCCGTGGAGGTGGCGCGGCCGCCGGCGCCGCGGCCCGAGGAGCCCGACCGGCTCATGACCAAGCGGCAGCGGCGCGAGTACGAGGAGGAGCTCGCGCGCCGCCAGCGCCGCCAGGAGCGCCTGGATGCGGAGAAGAGCGGCCGGAAGCGTGAGTACTGATGACAGCTTGAGTCAACCAGCTGCTGAAGCTGGCCGAGGAGAAGAAGAGCGCGCCCGTGGAGGTGGCGCGGCCGCCGGCGCCGCGGCCCGAGGAGCCCGACCGGCTCATGACCAAGCGGCAGCGGCGCGAGTACGAGGAGGAGCTCGCGCGCCGCCAGCGCCGCCAGGAGCGCCTGGATGCGGAGAAGAGCGGCCGGAAGCGTGAGTACTGATGACAGCTTGAGTCAACCAGCTGCTGAAGCTGGCCGAGGAGAAGAAGAGCGCGCCCGTGGAGGTGGCGCGGCCGCAGAGTGAGGAAAATGTTTAGATTTTTCAAAAATTATTGACGCAGCTGAAAAGCTTGCAACTTTTTGCTGGTGCTAAGGAAGGTAATTCCTATCACCAAAAAAATTATCAGGCACTTCTGAAATTTTCATCCATTCCCAATTACCGACGGTTTGAAATCACCAAGCCTTAGGATCTGATTGTTATAGAATTCATATATAGTAAGCATTCTTGCTTTAGTAAGATGACTAGCCTATAAGAACTTAAACACGCACACTTTTCGAGGAAAGTGTGGAACCTACGTTTAAGAGTTGCATTCTTGTTTTATTTTCAGCTCCCAAAGATGAGAGGCCTGCCGAAAAAGAAAAGAAACCGGAGCGTCAAGAACCTAGTGGCTTTGGGAGGATTCCAAAAATCGGCGATAAAACTGCAAACTCGACCTCAAACCCCCACAAGAATGACAGCCCAAAAACATACGATCGGAGCAAAGACAAACCGACCGGTGATCGGGATAGAATCGACAAAATACAGAGAGAGAAAGACAGAGTGAAACAAAACAGAGAAAAGGTGGACAGGGAAAGGGAGCAATCAGACAGAGAAAGACTGGACAAACTGAAAGCGGAAAGGGAAAGGATAGACAGAGAAATGGAAAGACTAAATAGAGACAGGGACAGATTAGAAAAAACAAAGATGAAATTGGAATCTAGTAAATCTTACGACAAAACGAGCAAAGATGTAGATAGAAGCAAATTAAACTCCAAGGACCAAGCTTCGCGGCAGGAGATCAAGAAGAGTATAGATTTGAAAAGCCAGAACACGTACAGGATAGATAAGAATTCCAACGACAAGAAGTTCTCTGTTCCTAGCAAAAATGGCGAGAGTAGGCACGTGAACGGGCACAGCTCTCAGAGCAAATTGCCACAAAACGCGAAGATGAGCGATAGGGACCGGGCTATAGCCAAACAGAAAGCGTCGCAAGAGGCCGGGAAGCGTCCGGCGGACGGTAAAGGCGCGCCGCGGCGGCCGGACGAGCGGCCGGCCGGCAAGGGCCAGGCCCCGGGCGAGCGGCCGGCCGGCAAGGGCCAGGCCCCGGGCAAGCCGCAGGTCTCCAACAGCTTCGACTTCGACAAGCACGTCAGCGCGCTCGGCAAGGGCGCGCGCCCGGAGCCGCGTGCTGGGGACGCGCGCAAGAGACCCGCGGGTGACCCCAGGAAGAAGCAGAAACGTGAGTATACCACACTGGATCAGTAGCTCTAGTAGAGACGCGCCTCGGCGGCCGGACGAGCGGCCGGCCGGCAAGGGCCAGGCCCCGGGCGAGCGGCCGGCCGGCAAGGGCCAGGCCCCGGGCAAGCCGCAGGTCTCCAACAGCTTCGACTTCGACAAGCACGTCAGCGCGCTCGGCAAGGGCGCGCGCCCGGAGCCGCGTGCTGGGGACGCGCGCAAGAGACCCGCGGGTGACCCCAGGAAGAAGCAGAAACGTGAGTATACCACACTGGATCAGTAGCTCTAGTAGAGACGCGCCTCGGCGGCCGGACGAGCGGCCGGCCGGCAAGGGCCAGGCCCCGGGCGAGCGGCCGGCCGGCAAGGGCCAGGCCCCGGGCAAGCCGCAGGTCTCCAACAGCTTCGACTTCGACAAGCACGTCAGCGCGCTCGGCAAGGGCGCGCGCCCGGAGCCGCGTGCTGGGGACGCGCGCAAGAGACCCGCGGGTGACCCCAGGAAGAAGCAGAAACGTGAGTATACCACACTGGATCAGTAGCTCTAGTAGAGACGCGCCTCGGCGGCCGGACGAGCGGCCGGCCGGCAAGGGCCAGGCCCCGGGCGAGCGGCCGGCCGGCAAGGGCCAGGCCCCGGGCAAGCCGCAGGTCTCCAACAGCTTCGACTTCGACAAGCACGTCAGCGCGCTCGGCAAGGGCGCGCGCCCGGAGCCGCGTGCTGGGGACGCGCGCAAGAGACCCGCGGGTGACCCCAGGAAGAAGCAGAAACGTGAGTATACCACACTGGATCAGTAGCTCTAGTAGAGACGCGCCTCGGCGGCCGGACGAGCGGCCGGCCGGCAAGGGCCAGGCCCCGGGCGAGCGGCCGGCCGGCAAGGGCCAGGCCCCGGGCAAGCCGCAGGTCTCCAACAGCTTCGACTTCGACAAGCACGTCAGCGCGCTCGGCAAGGGCGCGCGCCCGGAGCCGCGTGCTGGGGACGCGCGCAAGAGACCCGCGGGTGACCCCAGGAAGAAGCAGAAACGTGAGTATACCACACTGGATCAGTAGCTCTAGTAGAGACGCGCCTCGGCGGCCGGGCGTGCGGCCGGCCGGCAAGGGCCAGGCCCCGGGCGAGCGGCCGGCCGGCAAGGGCCAGGCCCCGGGCGAGCGGCCGGCCGGCAAGGGCCAGGCCCCGGGCGAGCGGCCGGCCGGCAAGGGCCAGGCCCCGGGCAAGCCGCAGGTCTCCAACAGCTTCGACTTCGACAAGCACGTCAGCGCGCTCGGCAAGGGCGCGCGCCCGGAGCCGCGTGCTGGGGACGCGCGCAAGAGACCCGCGGGTGACCCCAGGAAGAAGCAGAAACGTGAGTATACCACACTGGATCAGTAGCTCTAGTAGAGACGCGCCTCGGCGGCCGGACGAGCGGCCGGCCGGCAAGGGCCAGGCCCCGGGCGAGCGGCCGGCCGGCAAGGGCCAGGCCCCGGGCAAGCCGCAGGTCTCCAACAGCTTCGACTTCGACAAGCACGTCAGCGCGCTCGGCAAGGGCGCGCGCCCGGAGCCGCGTGCTGGGGACGCGCGCAAGAGACCCGCGGGTGACCCCAGGAAGAAGCAGAAACGTGAGTATACCACACTGGATCAGTAGCTCTAGTAGAGACGCGCCTCGGCGGCCGGGCGTGCGGCCGGTCGGCAAGGGCCAGGCCCCGGGCGAGCGGCCGGCCGGCAAGGGCCAGGCCCCGGGCGAGCGGCCGGCCGGCAAGGGCCAGGCCCCGGGCGAGCGGCCGGCCGGCAAGGGCCAGGCCCCGGGCAAGCCGCAGGTCTCCAACAGCTTCGACTTCGACAAGCACGTCAGCGCGCTCGGCAAGGGCGCGCGCCCGGAGCCGCGTGCTGGGGACGCGCGCAAGAGACCCGCGGGTGACCCCAGGAAGAAGCAGAAACGTGAGTATACCACACTGGATCAGTAGCTCTAGTAGAGACGCGCCTCGGCGGCCGGACGAGCGGCCGGCCGGCAAGGGCCAGGCCCCGGGCGAGCGGCCGGCCGGCAAGGGCCAGGCCCCGGGCAAGCCGCAGGTCTCCAACAGCTTCGACTTCGACAAGCACGTCAGCGCGCTCGGCAAGGGCGCGCGCCCGGAGCCGCGTGCTGGGGACGCGCGCAAGAGACCCGCGGGTGACCCCAGGAAGAAGCAGAAACGTGAGTATACCACACTGGATCAGTAGCTCTAGTAGAGACGCGCCTCGGCGGCCGGGCGTGCGGCCGGTCGGCAAGGGCCAGGCCCCGGGCGAGCGGCCGGCCGGCAAGGGCCAGGCCCCGGGCGAGCGGCCGGCCGGCAAGGGCCAGGCCCCGGGCGAGCGGCCGGCCGGCAAGGGCCAGGCCCCGGGCAAGCCGCAGGTCTCCAACAGCTTCGACTTCGACAAGCACGTCAGCGCGCTCGGCAAGGGCGCGCGCCCGGAGCCGCGTGCTGGGGACGCGCGCAAGAGACCCGCGGGTGACCCCAGGAAGAAGCAGAAACGTGAGTATACCACACTGGATCAGTAGCTCTAGTAGAGACGCGCCTCGGCGGCCGGGCGTGCGGCCGGCCGGCAAGGGCCAGGCCCCGGGCGAGCGGCCGGCCGGCAAGGGCCAGGCCCCGGGCGAGCGGCCGGCCGGCAAGGGCCAGGCCCCGGGCAAGCCGCAGGTCTCCAACAGCTTCGACTTCGACAAGCACGTCAGCGCGCTCGGCAAGGGCGCGCGCCCGGAGCCGCGTGCTGGGGACGCGCGCAAGAGACCCGCGGGTGACCCCAGGAAGAAGCAGAAACGTGAGTATACCACACTGGATCAGTAGCTCTAGTAGAGACGCGCCTCGGCGGCCGGACGAGCGGCCGGCCGGCAAGGGCCAGGCCCCGGGCGAGCGGCCGGCCGGCAAGGGCCAGGCCCCGGGCAAGCCGCAGGTCTCCAACAGCTTCGACTTCGACAAGCACGTCAGCGCGCTCGGCAAGGGCGCGCGCCCGGAGCCGCGTGCTGGGGACGCGCGCAAGAGACCCGCGGGTGACCCCAGGAAGAAGCAGAAACGTGAGTATACCACACTGGATCAGTAGCTCTAGTAGAGACGCGCCTCGGCGGCCGGACGAGCGGCCGGCCGGCAAGGGCCAGGCCCCGGGCGAGCGGCCGGCCGGCAAGGGCCAGGCCCCGGGCAAGCCGCAGGTCTCCAACAGCTTCGACTTCGACAAGCACGTCAGCGCGCTCGGCAAGGGCGCGCGCCCGGAGCCGCGTGCTGGGGACGCGCGCAAGAGACCCGCGGGTGACCCCAGGAAGAAGCAGAAACGTGAGTATACCACACTGGATCAGTAGCTCTAGTAGAGACGCGCCTCGGCGGCCGGACGAGCGGCCGGCCGGCAAGGGCCAGGCCCCGGGCGAGCGGCCGGCCGGCAAGGGCCAGGCCCCGGGCAAGCCGCAGGTCTCCAACAGCTTCGACTTCGACAAGCACGTCAGCGCGCTCGGCAAGGGCGCGCGCCCGGAGCCGCGTGCTGGGGACGCGCGCAAGAGACCCGCGGGTGACCCCAGGAAGAAGCAGAAACGTGAGTATACCACACTGGATCAGTAGCTCTAGTAGAGACGCGCCTCGGCGGCCGGGCGTGCGGCCGGCCGGCAAGGGCCAGGCCCCGGGCGAGCGGCCGGCCGGCAAGGGCCAGGCCCCGGGCGAGCGGCCGGCCGGCAAGGGCCAGGCCCCGGGCGAGCGGCCGGCCGGCAAGGGCCAGGCCCCGGGCAAGCCGCAGGTCTCCAACAGCTTCGACTTCGACAAGCACGTCAGCGCGCTCGGCAAGGGCGCGCGCCCGGAGCCGCGTGCTGGGGACGCGCGCAAGAGACCCGCGGGTGACCCCAGGAAGAAGCAGAAACGTGAGTATACCACACTGGATCAGTAGCTCTAGTAGAGACGCGCCTCGGCGGCCGGACGAGCGGCCGGCCGGCAAGGGCCAGGCCCCGGGCGAGCGGCCGGCCGGCAAGGGCCAGGCCCCGGGCAAGCCGCAGGTCTCCAACAGCTTCGACTTCGACAAGCACGTCAGCGCGCTCGGCAAGGGCGCGCGCCCGGAGCCGCGTGCTGGGGACGCGCGCAAGAGACCCGCGGGTGACCCCAGGAAGAAGCAGAAACGTGAGTATACCACACTGGATCAGTAGCTCTAGTAGAGACGCGCCTCGGCGGCCGGACGAGCGGCCGGCCGGCAAGGGCCAGGGCCCGGGCGAGCGGCCGGCCGGCAAGGGCCAGGCCCCGGGCAAGCCGCAGGTCTCCAACAGCTTCGACTTCGACAAGCACGTCAGCGCGCTCGGCAAGGGCGCGCGCCCGGAGCCGCGTGCTGGGGACGCGCGCAAGAGACCCGCGGGTGACCCCAGGAAGAAGCAGAAACGTGAGTATACCACACTGGATCAGTAGCTCTAGTAGAGACGCGCCTCGGCGGCCGGGCGTGCGGCCGGCCGGCAAGGGCCAGGCCCCGGGCGAGCGGCCGGCCGGCAAGGGCCAGGCCCCGGGCGAGCGGCCGGCCGGCAAGGGCCAGGCCCCGGGCGAGCGGCCGGCCGGCAAGGGCCAGGCCCCGGGCAAGCCGCAGGTCTCCAACAGCTTCGACTTCGACAAGCACGTCAGCGCGCTCGGCAAGGGCGCGCGCCCGGAGCCGCGTGCTGGGGACGCGCGCAAGAGACCCGCGGGTGACCCCAGGAAGAAGCAGAAACGTGAGTATATAGTTGTTATTTTCTAAGCCGTCCGTTCCGCACTAAAGAACGCCGCACTGCAGAACGGACGGCTTAGAAAATAACAACGTTACCACACTGGATCAGTAGCTCTAGTAGAGACGCGCCTCGGCGGCCGGGCGAGCGGCCGGCCGGCAAGGGCCAGGCCCCGGGCGAGCGGCCGGCCGGCAAGGCTATTGGTAAAACTTATACTAGAGCCTCAGAACGATGTTGTCAGTTACTACAGTTACATTAGCTACTTTTAAAAAACATAATACAGCTGTCATTTGGTATGAAGAAGTTGCATCAAGAAGCGAGTACACCACCTTTAGGGGCGAATTATCTATTTCTTGTTGCTTTAACATGGGTTACGTATCGGAGGCAGTTTTAGATATTATAATTTTATTAGTATAATTCATACAAATTTCAATTTTCAATTTCAATTTATTTATTGCATTATCACATTACAAAATATAGATGGTAGGTACATTATAAAAGGTATTCATAATCAAATAAACAGGCTATGCCACTGAGTTCCTTAGGGACCACTGGATATTAACCTCCAAAGGCCCATTTTAAATATTACCAGCGGATAGTGTTTGTCCCGGAAGTCATCCCATAAGAGGGTGAAAATTTGTCCATACAAATTTTCACCCCTTTAGGGGATGATTTAGGGGGTGGTTCGTAGCTCCATAGCTACGATATAAACGAGTTCCACGCGAACGGGATCTTGGGCTTCAGCTTATGTTCCCATATATGAGCTGTGAACGTGGTTCCGCAGGGCGCGCGATCGACTCGGAGTCGGAGTACGACTCGGAGATGGACGACTTCATCGACGACGGAGACGAGAACTTGGACTACTCCACGCACATCCGCGAGATCTTCGGATACGACAAGTCCAAGTCAGTATTCAGTTAGCGTGCACCTACTTATATCCCGCGAGAGTTAAGAGTCCGTACCGGCCCGGAAAAAGTTCGATTGTAGGTATTATTAACCGTCCCGAGCGCGCCAGCGCAGGTGTTGTAGTGGGGGTCGAGCGAGGCGGCTAGGTCGGCGCAGACTAGTATTGATACTTTAACCGTTTTATCAGACTTTTTCCTTTTTTTAATATTTGTATGTAGGGTCATTTCGCCGGTTGGCGACCACCTAATTTCATGTGCCGGTTAGCGACCACTTAGCTGACTTGGTGAACTGAAAGCATATTTTCTCGTTTTTTTTTATAAATTCCTATTCCATAACTACAAACAATAAGGCATACGACTGACTGTTTCAATAGGCTCTGTAGAATTGATGTTATCTTCAATTGAAAAAACCAAGTTCTTCAAGTGGTCGCCAACCAAAGGTGGTCTCGTAACCGGCGAAATGACCCTACTATGTATTCAAATAAAATATCAGGTAATTTAGAAGAGTATCGTTTATTGTAATGTATTTATGTAATAACTACAAATTCAGAATTCATTTAGGTACTTACTTGTTTGACGACCGCTTTAGCCTAGTTCGTATTGGTAGTGACCCTTCTACGAAGCTGGTGGTTCTGGGTTCGAATCTAACCTACTTTATAAGATCTCACATTTTTAAATAACAGCAATTGTTATAGGTATCCAATAAAGCAAAGACATAGAGTTTAATACTTGTTTATAATGTTATTTTGTTCCTGTAAATACATATTTGGATTTTGCATAGAACTTGGCACTCATTTAGATCTCCATTCTTTTTGCGGCGAAGCCCACAGCCAAGCATAATTTTTGTATTGAACTTGGCTCTCCTTTTTTAGGGTTCCGTAGTCGACTAGGGACCCTTATAGTTTCGCTTTGTCTGTCCGTCCGTCCGCGGATAATCTCAGTAATTGTGCTCAAAAAACCAACAACGCAAAGCGAGTTTTCCCTATACAAGTTAAAATTTTATCGAAATTACTATTTTCCAGAAACCAGCACGAACTTTTAGTAGGTATATTGTTAGACATGTTATGTGCACCGCAAAACTGAAAAGAGACAGTTTCTAAAGTGTCTAGTGACATAATCTTCATTGCCGCGGAGGCTTTTTTTTAAACTGAGATTTTTACCTGAACCATGTAATAATGTAATAGATATAAACGTGTGTTATATCATGTAAAAGCTAAGCAAATATGCTATAATTATTGCCAATATTAGGGTTCCATATGCAAAATATTAGACATGAAAAGTGAAAGGCCCCCAGCTTCCGCTTTTAGAAAAGTCTAAATTAAACCCAAAATATGTACTTCCTGAATGCAAATGTGATATTATATGAAAGTTAATACAATATGCTATAACTCGTTTAAGCATTGTAATTCGATATAATGATACGTTTCAGAGCAATTTAAATTCCCGAAAATCGAATGTTAGCAAACTTTTCACTTTTCTTCTCTACAATTTTGCAAATATCTCTTAAATTTATGGATATATGGAATCACAAATGTGAAAAGAATGATAGCATATTTGTTTAGCTTTTATATGATATAACAAACGTTTATATGTATTACATGTTTCAAGTTCCCACTTTTCAAAAAGCCTCCGCAGCAATGAAGATTAATGTCATTACGGATGAACTAGACACTTTAGAGACTGTCTCTCTGCAGTTTTGCGGTGCACATAACATCTCAAACAGTATACTAAAAGTTCGTGCTGGTTTCAGGAAAATAGTAATTTGATAAAATTAATCATGTAGGGAAAACTCGCGTTGCGTTGTTGGTTTTTTGAGCACAGTTTTCTCAATTTTGCTCTTGTCTTTGAATAAAAAACTAAAATGGAAAGCTAAAATACTAGATATTATTTGTTTTGTACATTATATTCGTGTATCTTTTCTAGTTTTGCCGCAAACTCTGAAAGTCCTTTGATTTTTCTTTGATTTTTTAATACTTTTGCTAATAGTACTTAAACTAGCATATATATTGAAATATAATGTATCAATGAACTATTGACAATTTATTCAGCTTTCATTCGGTCCCCTCATGTTTATGTACATTGCATGGTTCGGGTGTAATTTAAACTTTTCTAAGTGCGGCCGCGACGTTTTTGATGACGTCATTATAGGGGAGACAAACTCCTTAGAGATTGTCTTGGGTCAGTTTTGGAATCCAGGGGACATGCCTAACAACATACTTAAATATGGAGCCGGTATCCGAAAGTAAAGTATTTGTTCGACGGAATCCCCTAACAACACGCGCTATACATTGCTCGACGATAAATTTTCAAAAAATAATTACTCTTAGGTAGTTAAGATTAACTTACAATTTTCTTACAATATCGGTTCATAGTATGGTTACAATTTGAGGTAATATTAAACATACAGGCTGTATAGATAAAACATGAAGACTAATTAAGAACCTCCTTCTATGGAACATAGGTTAAAAAAGTAGTACAATGAAAATATTTCCATTAGTAGTACAAATGCATTAGTAATAGAATTTCATATAAAAAGTCAAAAGTAACAAAAAACATTAGGTATACCGGTTGATCAAGACTGCCTCGTCGCGCTATAATTCCCGCTAGCCCAAGCGCCCGAAGCCACGTGACCAGAGGGGTAATCACGTAACGTTCCGAACGTGCGTCAGTACAATTTAACTGTCAATTTTCCATATAAAAAGTGACATTTAGACCTACCCGACGTTCGTACAATGCGTTACGTGATCGACTTGCTTGAAATCGACGAGCGACGTGACCGTTCCCTGGAACCGCTTGGCGGCGACTGCCGATTCGAGCGCCGTGCACGGTGTTTCATTACGAATTTTAGGGTGATTTGAAATATTTTTTATGCCAAAATTTACTTCTACTTATAAATATATTTTTACATTTACGAATAGCCCTTGAACTGGAGTTTCTTATTATGAATTCATATTTTTGAAATAATGTGCTAAATGGCCTAAAATAATGGCGATTCTTCGTGTGTTTTTACTAAAAAGTTGTTGGATAGAAATACGGTTTTACTCAACAATTTAATATGTAACTTATAAAATGTTTTCTACTTATTCCTAAGAAGACTATCAACCCGATATAGATTTATTTGTTTCATATCGATTTGAAATCAAATAGTTAATCAAATCTAAGTCCTTTCACACGTCTCCGAGCGAAAATTGAGAAAACAGCTTTTGGGCTGAGCCAAAATATGATAAATTGAGACCTAAATGTAAACAACTTTTTCACTGATTCAACTTGAATTGAAATGTTCTTTTATATTACGCAATAAAATCTGTAGGAAAATGAATATTTATTAAAATATGACCTCATAAAGTTTAGCGAATTCAGCAAACGGTTGTGTACGGACTCTTAACTTGAGACTCGAGCGCGTACTAACAATACGAACGAGGTTTCAAGTTTACTGTTGCGGGTTATTCGATTACAGACCGTTCAACTAAGAAAATGATAATTTAAAGTTTTATAAATGCCTCGTATAAATAAAATGTATTTGTCCTTACGGTAGCCTAGTGGTTCAGGCATGCGGCTGTCAAGCGGCGGTCGTGGTTCGAATGAGATTTTCGGAGCTTATGTACGAAAATAAGAACTAGATTAATTTGAGAAAAATAGTTTTCCCAAAATAAATAAATAAAATAAAATAAAAAAATAAAAAAGCCTGTTATTTCTTGCCAGTACTTGTACAATGTCAATAATAATATTTAATGTCAGATGTGTTTGTTAGTGTCATTATTATTCATTATTTCACTATTTATTATTATTATTTTATGTCGCAAGAACCCCTTCTCGGGTGAAGGCCTCCTCCAGAGTTAAACCAATTTCTCAAATCACTCTAGTTTATACAAGTTTATTCTAGGAAAGGGGGAATTTGGCGCAAATGGGAAGCCAATTTATGAAAGTTTGTTACATAAGTTTCTTAAAATATCACGCCGTTGGCCTGCGAATGTCAAATAACGTTTTGTATGGCAATCGAACCACCTTAACAACAGTTACAAAGAATATTGAATTAGAAATAATATTTTGTATTACAAGTATAGACTTAAACGCAAATGTTGTGGAGATCATTGCAAATATATGCTGTGACGTCATAGCATAAGCCCGTTTAATACAGAGCGTTTTCGGCGGGTACGCGCGCGTGCAGATTTCAAATGCATATAATATCAGAAAAATAAATCATAAGAAAGTTTTGGTGCTACAGTTGTTTTAATGCTGGATTATACTTTTGATTTTAGTAATTAAAATAAAAAGATGCAAGTTCCCAATAGCGATTACAATAGTATGCCTTTTCCACTAGAAGAGCAACAGTTCCTTTTTAAACAACATCAGTTTTTAAGCGTTTAAAATGTTTCTTGGCAACTTATTGAAAATTATTAAAGCCATCCCAAGAACAGTTTTTGAGAGCAAGGCCGTTTTATATAAGGGTGATTGTATATGTATTGTATTGTATTCGATGCCTTGGTTGCAGGTACCGAGACCTGGACGACGACGACGACCCCTCGATGGTGTCCAGCTTCGCGCAGCAGCAGCGCGAGGAGTACATCAGCAAGAAGATCGGTGAGTGTCCTCTCCACCAACCAGAACCAATATGGCGGCGGGATACGATGGTGTCCAGCTTCGCGCAGCAGCAGCGCGAGGAGTACATCAGCAAGAAGATCGGTGAGTGTCCTCTCCACCAACCAGAACCAATATGGCGGCGGGATACGATGGTGTCCAGCTTCGCGCAGCAGCAGCGCGAGGAGTACATCAGCAAGAAGATCGGTGAGTGTCCTCTCCACCAACCAGAACCAATATGGCGGCGGGATACGATGGTGTCCAGCTTCGCGCAGCAGCAGCGCGAGGAGTACATCAGCAAGAAGATCGGTGAGTGTCCTCTCCACCAACCAGAACCAATATGGCGGCGGGATACGATGGTGTCCAGCTTCGCGCAGCAGCAGCGCGAGGAGTACATCAGCAAGAAGATCGGTGAGTGTCCTCTCCACCAACCAGAACCAATATGGCGGCGGGATACGATGGTGTCCAGCTTCGCGCAGCAGCAGCGCGAGGAGTACATCAGCAAGAAGATCGGTGAGTGTCCTCTCCACCAACCAGAACCAATATGGCGGCGGGATACGATGGTGTCCAGCTTCGCGCAGCAGCAGCGCGAGGAGTACATCAGCAAGAAGATCGGTGAGTGTCCTCTCCACCAACCAGAACCAATATGGCGGCGGGATACGATGGTGTCCAGCTTCGCGCAGCAGCAGCGCGAGGAGTACATCAGCAAGAAGATCGGTGAGTGTCCTCTCCACCAACCAGAACCAATATGGCGGCGGGATACGATGGTGTCCAGCTTCGCGCAGCAGCAGCGCGAGGAGTACATCAGCAAGAAGATCGGTGAGTGTCCTCTCCACCAACCAGAACCAATATGGCGGCGGGATACGATGGTGTCCAGCTTCGCGCAGCAGCAGCGCGAGGAGTACATCAGCAAGAAGATCGGTGAGTGTCCTCTCCACCAACCAGAACCAATATGGCGGCGGGATACGATGGTGTCCAGCTTCGCGCAGCAGCAGCGCGAGGAGTACATCAGCAAGAAGATCGGTGAGTGTCCTCTCCACCAACCAGAACCAATATGGCGGCGGGATACGATGGTGTCCAGCTTCGCGCAGCAGCAGCGCGAGGAGTACATCAGCAAGAAGATCGGTGAGTGTCCTCTCCACCAACCAGAACCAATATGGCGGCGGGATACGATGGTGTCCAGCTTCGCGCAGCAGCAGCGCGAGGAGTACATCAGCAAGAAGATCGGTGAGTGTCCTCTCCACCAACCAGAACCAATATGGCGGCGGGATACGATGGTGTCCAGCTTCGCGCAGCAGCAGCGCGAGGAGTACATCAGCAAGAAGATCGGTGAGTGTCCTCTCCACCAACCAGAACCAATATGGCGGCGGGATACGATGGTGTCCAGCTTCGCGCAGCAGCAGCGCGAGGAGTACATCAGCAAGAAGATCGGTGAGTGTCCTCTCCACCAACCAGAACCAATATGGCGGCGGGATACGATGGTGTCCAGCTTCGCGCAGCAGCAGCGCGAGGAGTACATCAGCAAGAAGATCGGTGAGTGTCCTCTCCACCAACCAGAACCAATATGGCGGCGGGATACGATGGTGTCCAGCTTCGCGCAGCAGCAGCGCGAGGAGTACATCAGCAAGAAGATCGGTGAGTGTCCTCTCCACCAACCAGAACCAATATGGCGGCGGGATACGATGGTGTCCAGCTTCGCGCAGCAGCAGCGCGAGGAGTACATCAGCAAGAAGATCGGTGAGTGTCCTCTCCACCAACCAGAACCAATATGGCGGCGGGATACGATGGTGTCCAGCTTCGCGCAGCAGCAGCGCGAGGAGTACATCAGCAAGAAGATCGGTGAGTGTCCTCTCCACCAACCAGAACCAATATGGCGGCGGGATACGATGGTGTCCAGCTTCGCGCAGCAGCAGCGCGAGGAGTACATCAGCAAGAAGATCGGTGAGTGTCCTCTCCACCAACCAGAACCAATATGGCGGCGGGATACGATGGTGTCCAGCTTCGCGCAGCAGCAGCGCGAGGAGTACATCAGCAAGAAGATCGGTGAGTGTCCTCTCCACCAACCAGAACCAATATGGCGGCGGGATACGATGGTGTCCAGCTTCGCGCAGCAGCAGCGCGAGGAGTACATCAGCAAGAAGATCGGTGAGTGTCCTCTCCACCAACCAGAACCAATATGGCGGCGGGATACGATGGTGTCCAGCTTCGCGCAGCAGCAGCGCGAGGAGTACAGCAGCAAGAAGATCGGTGAGTGTCCTCTCCACCAACCAGAACCAATATGGCGGCGGGATACGATGGTGTCCAGCTTCGCGCAGCAGCAGCGCGAGGAGTACATCAGCAAGAAGATCGGTGAGTGTCCTCTCCACCAACCAGAACCAATATGGCGGCGGGATACGATGGTGTCCAGCTTCGCGCAGCAGCAGCGCGAGGAGTACATCAGCAAGAAGATCGGTGAGTGTCCTCTCCACCAACCAGAACCAATATGGCGGCGGGATACGATGGTGTCCAGCTTCGCGCAGCAGCAGCGCGAGGAGTACATCAGCAAGAAGATCGGTGAGTGTCCTCTCCACCAACCAGAACCAATATGGCGGCGGGATACGATGGTGTCCAGCTTCGCGCAGCAGCAGCGCGAGGAGTACATCAGCAAGAAGATCGGTGAGTGTCCTCTCCACCAACCAGAACCAATATGGCGGCGGGATACGATGGTGTCCAGCTTCGCGCAGCAGCAGCGCGAGGAGTACATCAGCAAGAAGATCGGTGAGTGTCCTCTCCACCAACCAGAACCAATATGGCGGCGGGATACGATGGTGTCCAGCTTCGCGCAGCAGCAGCGCGAGGAGTACATCAGCAAGAAGATCGGTGAGTGTCCTCTCCACCAACCAGAACCAATATGGCGGCGGGATACGATGGTGTCCAGCTTCGCGCAGCAGCAGCGCGAGGAGTACATCAGCAAGAAGATCGGTGAGTGTCCTCTCCACCAACCAGAACCAATATGGCGGCGGGATACGATGGTGTCCAGCTTCGCGCAGCAGCAGCGCGAGGAGTACATCAGCAAGAAGATCGGTGAGTGTCCTCTCCACCAACCAGAACCAATATGGCGGCGGGATACGATGGTGTCCAGCTTCGCGCAGCAGCAGCGCGAGGAGTACATCAGCAAGAAGATCGGTGAGTGTCCTCTCCACCAACCAGAACCAATATGGCGGCGGGATACGATGGTGTCCAGCTTCGCGCAGCAGCAGCGCGAGGAGTACATCAGCAAGAAGATCGGTGAGTGTCCTCTCCACCAACCAGAACCAATATGGCGGCGGGATACGATGGTGTCCAGCTTCGCGCAGCAGCAGCGCGAGGAGTACATCAGCAAGAAGATCGGTGAGTGTCCTCTCCACCAACCAGAACCAATATGGCGGCGGGATACGATGGTGTCCAGCTTCGCGCAGCAGCAGCGCGAGGAGTACATCAGCAAGAAGATCGGTGAGTGTCCTCTCCACCAACCAGAACCAATATGGCGGCGGGATACGATGGTGTCCAGCTTCGCGCAGCAGCAGCGCGAGGAGTACATCAGCAAGAAGATCGGTGAGTGTCCTCTCCACCAACCAGAACCAATATGGCGGCGGGATACGATGGTGTCCAGCTTCGCGCAGCAGCAGCGCGAGGAGTACATCAGCAAGAAGATCGGTGAGTGTCCTCTCCACCAACCAGAACCAATATGGCGGCGGGATTCGCGCCAACACCCATCTAAGGGTACAGCTGCCGTCAGATATATCGGAGCGGGCAAAGTGCTCACAAATATATAAATACAATACAAATGACTTTATTTACCAAAGGTACGATTACAAGCATGAGTTTTACAAATAAGTGTGACAAGTTATGATTGTTCGTTCAGGGCTGATCACACTATCAGCGGTTTATTGCCCGCCTAAACATAAAATAACAACAGATGTTTGAAAACTACTTTGCATCATTGGGTAGCAAATTTATAGCGGGAGGAGATTGGAATGCGAAGCACACGTTTTGGGGATCACGTATCACGCTGCCTAGAGGCTGTTCATTAAAAAACTGCCTTGATGCGAACCATCTATCACCTATATCTTCCGGTGAACCCACTAGTTGGCCTACTGACCCCAAAAAAATCCCGGATTTGTTAGACTTCTTTATTACTAAAGGCATCGGTTACATCTACTCCTCTGTAGAGTCAAATCTGGATGGATCATCAGACCACACACCGGTGATTCTTACATTAAATACTACCGCCCTCAACGAGGAGCCACCGGAAACTTTAACAAATCATAAAACTGACTGGGAAGGATTTCAGAGTTACCTAACGAAAAATATAAATTTAAAGTTGCCTTTGAAGACTTTAGAAGATGTGGATAATGCTTGTGAACATATAACCAACTTAATTCAGATATCAGCTTGGAAAAACACGCCATTCGTTTCTAAACCTCCTTCCAAGAAGCCACAATCGGGTGACATCAAATCCAAGCTGCAAGAAAAAAGACGCCTACGCAAAAGTTGGCATCAATCTCATCGTTCCAAGGATAAAACTGCATTCAATCGAGCTGCAAAACAACTGAAGGCACTATTAGAGGCAGCGGAAAATGAGAGAGTTCGTAACACCCTAGAAAAAATGACTCCTCAGGGAAAAGGTGAAATGTCACTGTGGAAGGCAACGAAAATTACCGGAAAACCACAACAGTCTTTCCCACCTCTTAGATCACCTACCTCTTGGGCAAGAACAGATGCTGAAAAAGCTGAGGTATTTGCAGATCATCTAGCAAAAGTTTTTAAGCCAAATAAGGGGGGCGCCGACGAATCAGATGTGGACGAAATTCTCTTGCAGGATTTCCAGATGTGCCCACCTATCACACCGGCGTCACCAAAAGAAATAGCAAGAGAAATACGGACCCTTGACCCTAATAAAGCCCCAGGCTTTGATCTGATCACTCCAAAAGTTTTGAAGAAGCTACCGAAGAAGTGCATTACTTTTCTCACTTCTCTTTTCAATGCTATCTTGAGGACATCGCACATCCCTAAGCTCTGGAAAATATCACAAATAATCATGATCCACAAAGCCGGGAAACCTCCTCACGAAGCACCTTCTTACCGTCCAATCAGTCTCACTCCAGTTCTTTCAAAATTATGGGAAAAAAAAATTGTGGCACGTGTAACAGCTCACCTGGACGACCATGAAGTCATACCTAAGCACCAATTTGGATTTCGGAAATCGCACTCAACAATTGAGCAGATGCACCGCGTATATAAAGAAATCAGACGCTGCTTTGAAAGGAAACTTTACTGTTCAGCGGCTTTCCTGGACGTACAACAAGCTTTTGACAGAGTATGGCACTAAGGCCTACTGTGTAAAGTGAAACTACATCTCCCACACACTATGTACGTCCTGATCAAATCCTACATATCTGACAGACTTTTCCAAGTAAAACATGCGAATGCAAGGTCCAACCTACACAAAATAGAAGCCAGGGTACCACAGGGCTCTGTGCTTGGCCCCGTCCTATATAATATTTTCACATCGGACCTGCCTACCACTGAAGATGTGACTGTCGCCACATACGCTGATGATGTAGCATATCTAGCCAGTGATGAAATTCCTGAAGAAGCCAGCAATAAACTTCAAAATGTATTGGATAAGACACACACCTGGTTGGAAAAGTGGCGCATACGGCCAAGTGCACAAAAATCTAATCACATCACATTTACTCTGAGAAAAAAGGATAGTCCACCCGTGAGACTCGGTTCTACTATTCTCCCAGACACCAACTGTGTAAAATACCTCGGGTTTCACCTGGATCGAAGGCTTACTTGGAAACTCCATATAAAAAAGTAAAGAGACGAGATAAACCTAAAGTGCAGGAGCCTATATTGGCTTCTGGGAAGAAACTCGGCTCTCTCCGTTGACAACAAATTGCTAATTTACAACTCTGTACTAAAACCTATTTGGACCTATGGTATCCCGCTCTGGAGCACAGCCAGCAAATCAAACATTATATGCTTACAACGCGTACAAAATGGTATTCTGCGCACTATAGCGAACGCTCCGTGGTTCTCCAGGAACGAAGATATACATAAACACCTCGAAGTACCGACAATCCAAGAAGAAATAGAAAGGCATAGAAAAAAATATGCAGAATGCCTGACTATGCACCCTAATCCCCTGGCAACGCAACTCCTACAGCCTGTTCTTACTCAGATGCGACTAAAGAGAAAGAATGTTTTGTGAAAGGACAGTAGAGGCACTGGCCACTACGCCTACAAGTCACTAAATCACTTGTTGTCAACAAATCAGCTTATAGTCTCGCGACTGATCGCCGATTAACAAATAAAAAAAAATAAAAAAAAATTATGATTGATTGGTGTTAGAGTATCAGTGGTCCTCACACTAGGGCGAGCCTGTGTCGTGAGAACCGACAGGGTCGTTGCAGGAGCATTTGCGTTAGACAGAAAATCGACTGTTGAGCAGGTTGTGGTTTGCTAGATTTTAAAGCAAATTTTAATATTTATCTTTGTTTTGTTGTGATGATTGACTTTTTGCCTTCTATCGTTAGTTGAATGACAAATACCAATTAAGTGCAAATAATTAATTGCATATGTTACAAATATAACCGGTCACTTTCCAGGCATTATGGAGGATTTGGAGGACATGCGGCAGGAGGCAATGGAAAAGAAAAATACATCGAAGAAGAAACGCCGCATCAGCGACGACTGACCCGCCCAACCAACAAAAATACTGATCACACGCAAACATATAGTACGTGGCTATCGGCATACTGATCACACGCAAAAATATAGTACCTGGCTATCGGCATACTGATCACACGCAAACATATAGTACCTGGCTATCGGCATACTGATCACACGCAAACATATAGTACCTGGCTATCGGCATACTGATCACACGCAAACATATAGTACCTGGCTATCGGCATCGTCGGAGACCACTACTGACCGAACACTTCACGGCTCCAGGATCTCACTGGGCATTCTTCACGCCCATATCCTTATTAGTATACTTGATATTATTTCAGTTGGCCGAATTGCTTCATGGGGTTTATACATGTCATGATTTGTCAGCCCCAATTTGTCAGAAGCTGACTAATTGCTATCGTCTGGAGGCATGTTGCGCTGCTGATCCAACTCTCAAACGAGTTGTACTGAGAAATTGAATGCACATGTGGTCGGATTGTTACATCTGTACGACACGCCCAATTCTGACTTCGACATGTTGTACTGACAAATTGCGGTGAAATCATATAATCTGTAGACCCCATTAAAGTAGTCCATTCAAAAAGCAACTCCACCGAGCAAGGTGGAGAATTCCAATTCCGATGACAGTTTTATAAGATATCGGTCACATTAAGAGCCCGTTCACGTGCACACTAGCGCCACTGGTAAATTATTGTGATTATTTCAATTTAACGATAGATATTTAAAAAAGCGGCCAAGTGCGAGTCGGACTCGCATATGAATATATAAATGACAGATAACGGTACAGGAGTAGAAAAAAACTATTATGTATTCAAAAGATACTTAAATACAAAATACAGTGTATAGCGTCCTTTTTTAAATATCTATTGTTAAATTTAAATAACCACAATTATTTACCGGTGGCGCTAGTGTGCACGTGAATGGGCCCTTAAATAATCTCAACTTTAGCTCATCTCGGGGTCGTAGTCGAGTGCGTGTCGCCGTCACGTTGAAGTTTTACGGCCAAGCCACGGAAATATATCTTCGTTATTAATGCGCTAAAAATATCTTAAACCTTACACACAGCTATCATATCCCTTTGCATCATGCATGACTGAAGTAGCTATACACCGTGGGCGTTAATAACCCGAAAGATTTTAACCATGCATTCTGGAGGTCATTAGGAGTAAAAAATGTTATATGAATCCAATCCAAATTCAGCAAAAAAAAAAAAAATGTATTTTTTTCGGTTTTTGTAAATAAAATTTGGATAAGTATCGCTTCCTGGATGGAAATCATCCCTTTTAATAAAATGGTAACAATTATTTCTCCAAAAAAGAATGAATTTAGTGAGTGGTAGCTGTCACTTTGATGTATGTCAATAACGACTCGAAACTTGGCAACATCGGTAGCAACGTCTCCATCAAAAGAGCTTTAATGCACTTTACTAATCACAATAAATAGTTTACATGAAAATGATATTATTTGTTCCGTTCGATATCCGGGATCCATAACTCGAGAGGGCGCCACTGCGCACGTTCGAACGTAGCCGTTTGCGTCAAACTGTCACTCCACGTCATCGCTGTGACGTCACATCCGCCTTCGCCAACCTGTCAACTCTAGAACCAGCGCCCGTGCGCCCGCCGCCATATTGGCTTTCTCATTGTTGCGTCGTCTGCCGTACAGATCGGACGTACCGTAGCTATTTTTGCAACAAGGAATCTTAAATCTCGATTCTTAATATCGGATAGTTTTATTTTGTCTAGAGGGAGTCCTAAATAGTATAAAAGTTATGGAAAGCGAATCGCGAGTGATATCTTTTCTATCGGACTACCCTCTTTTGTAAATTTTTTACTTCGTTGTTCGCGAGTGCTTTGGAATCGCATTTTGAGCAACGAGAGTCGCTCCACGTCGAAGGAGAATGAACGCGCTTCGCGATCATGCGGAGGATGGATGGCATCGGAGCCCGAAAGCGGCCGCGAGTCTCGCCTTCGTGGGCGCGTGCGCTCGTCGATCACATTGTCGGGCCCGGAATGGAGGTTTGAATATCTTTCGAATCGATCGGTGAGTCAGTTACATAACAATATCCTAGGTGCCCCGCGTGCCGCCGTCGGCGCGGCGGGGCAGGCCGCCGGCCCCCGCGCGCCACGTGCTGGCCCCCGCGCGCGCTATGGGGCTCCCGCGCGCCACGTGCCGGCCCCCACGTGCGCTATGGGGCTCCCGCGCGCCACGTGCTGCCCCCCGCGCGCCACGTGCAGGCCACCGCGCGCGCTATGGGGCTCCCGCGCGCCACGTGCCGGCCCCCACGTGCGCTATGGGGCTCCCGCGCGCCACGTGCTGCCCCCCGCGCGCCACGTGCAGGCCACCGCGCGCGCTATGGGCCTCCCGCGCGCCACGTGCCGGCCCCCACGTGCGCTATGGGGCTCCCGCGCGCCACGTGCTGCCCCCCGCGCGCCACGTGCAGGCCACCGCGCGCGCTATGGGGCTCCCGCGCGCCACGTGCCGGCCCCCACGTGCGCTATGGGGCTCCCGCGCGCCACGTGCTGCCCCCCGCGCGCCACGTGCAGGCCACCGCGCGCGCTATGGGGCTCCCGCGCGCCACGTGCCGGTCCCCACGTGCGCTATGGGGCTCCCGCGCGCCACGTGCTGCCCCCCGCGCGCCACGTGCAGGCCACCGCGCGCGCTATGGGCCTCCCGCGCGCCACGTGCCGGCCCCCACGTGCGCTATGGGGCTCCCGCGCGCCACGTGCTGCCCCCCGCGCGCCACGTGCAGGCCACCGCGCGCGCTATGGGGCTCCCGCGCGCCACGTGCCGGCCCCCACGTGCGCTATGGGGCTCCCGCGCGCCTCGTGCTGCCCCCGCGCGCCACGTGCAGGCCACCGCGCGCGCTATGGGGCTCCCGCGCGCCACGTGCCGGCCCCCACGTGCGCTATGGGGCTTCCGCGCGCCACGTGCTGCCCCCCGCGTGCCACGTGGCGGCACCCCCGCCGCGACGGCGCTTGCTTCTGTGGTGGAGCCAATCGTTATGCTGAAATAGTGGTATCCGGCACGATGCCGCCACCGGCAACGACCTTCTTACCCTGGTGCCGTCCGCCTCAATGGCGCCACCCCTTATCTGGTGCCGTCCGCCTCAATGGCGCCACCTCCTACCATAGGCCGTCCGCCACGATGGCGACGCCGATCGCGATGGCGCTGCCCGCCGCTGGCTCTGTCGCCACGGTGGTGCGGTCCGCCACGGAGGCGTTGCCCGCCATGCTGGTTCTGCCTGCCACGGCGGTGTTGTCTGCCACGGTGGTGCAGCCCGCCACAGCAATGCTGTCCACTACGCCGGACGCTCGCCACAACGATGCAGTGCGCCACGCTGGCGCAGCCCGCCACGGCGGTGCTGTCCACTACGCCGGACGCTCGCCACAACGATGCAGTACGCCACGCTGGCGCTATCTACCACGGCGGTGCTGTCCGCCACGCTGGCGCTGCCCCCACGGCGATGCTGTACACCACGCTGGCGCTACCCGCCACCTCGGTGCTGTAGGCCACGCTAGCGCTGCCGGCCACAAAGATGCCGTACGCCACGCTGAAGCTGTCCGCCACGGTGGCGTTGCCCGTTATATGGGCGTTGTCCGCCTCGCTGGTGCTCTCTACCACGGCGGTGCTGTACGCCACGCTGAAGCTGTCCCCCACGCTTGCGCTGTCCGCCACTGCTGGCGCTGCCCGCCACTGCTGGCGCTGCCCGCCAATGCTGGCGCTGCCCGCCACTGCTGGCGCTGCCCGCCACTGCTGGCGCTGTCCGGCATGCTGGCGCTGCCCGCCACTGCTGGCGCTGCCCGCCACTGCTGGCGCTGTCCGGCATGCTGGCGCTGCCCGCCACTGCTGGCGCTGCCCGCCACTGCCGGCGCTGCCCGCCACTGCCGGCGCTGCCCGCCACTGATGGCGCTGCCCGCCACTGCTGGCGCTGCCCGCCACTGCTGGCGCTGCCCGCCACTGCTGGCGCTGTCCGGCATGCTGGCGCTGCCCGCCACTGCTGGCGCTGCCCGCCACTGCTGGCGCTGCCCGCCACTGCCGGCGCTGCCCGCCACTGCCGGCGCTGCCCGCCACTGATGGCGCTGCCCGCCACTGCCGGCGCTGCCCGCCACTGCCGGCGCTGCCCGCCACTGCCGGCGCTGCCCGCCACTGATGGCGCTGCCCGCCACTGCTGGCGCTGCCCGATATGCTGGCGCTGTCCGCCATGGCGGTGCTATCCGCCACGGTAACACTGTCGGCCACGCTGGCGCTGTTCGCCAATGCCGCGCTGTCTGCCACGCTACTCTGGCGCTGCCCGCCACGATGTTAACGCCCGCCGTCCGGAGTCCGCTACATCGATACAGGAGAACTACTTACGTCTCTGGGCTTCACAGAGGTAATCAACGAGGAGCTGCGTGACTTCCCCGGCGTTCTTGCGCGAGCGAGCGACCCAGTAGCTGCAGAGTGTCGGGGTACAACCTAACACTCAGAATGAAGCCCTAAAATCTCAATTATATCCAATTGGTCCAGTACGCCGCAGGCTCTAATCTACTTGGTAATCAATCAAATTACAAGGTCCCGCAGTTTGTCTCGGAAAAACGTACCGTGCGGTCGGAGGACTCGATATGAGATTCGTTAAAAAGTAAGATGGGGTCTCCGACCTCTGAATATATATTTCTCAACCCCGTCAAACAATCCTGGAACAGGTGGAGAATGGACGGCATCGGCAAGGTAGACAAACAGATTTCACATCGTCTCTTAGCTCGCTCTCGCTGTCCCGCTCAGGTTCTGCTATATAAAGACAAACCTTTCGCAGAGGCCTAATAAACAAAAATTGGGACAAAACCACTTGCCGCTCTGAAGCGAGCCCGAGATTCCGCGCTCAAGGAGAAGGGATCGGAAATAAATACCTCAATTCGGATAAGCCACTATAGATAATAACTTCCGTGAATGTCTTACCGAAACAGTTTAGCATAGACTTGAAGGCACCGAAAATCGTCTTAGATTCCAGATCAGTAAAGATTTTATTTTGTTCAAAAACCCTATTGATCGTGTTATGCTATCTATCTTGCACAAGTTTGTACACTGCCATATCCCTATACAGCCGTGACACATAAAATCTCTTCAAATAAGCTTTTTGTGCATGTACTTATAAATTATTCGTGACTATTTCAAAGAAATTACAGCCATTTGCTTTTCTTGTTGTCCCAGAGCCTTCTGGTGACTGTCTATATGAATGACGTCCTTGATATGATACAAACTTATCGAACTGATTACTAATAAAACAGGGGAATCATGGTCCATGTCTTTGAGTAGACATTGCCTAAATTAAGGGCCATAAAGTTCAAGTGCTTGGTAGGATTCCTACTCCGCCGTATAAACGCCTCCTGTTTTTATAATAGTATGCCATAAAAACTTTGTATACTAGCTAGCAAGCCCTTAACTAGTAGCCACGGGAAAAACGACTCCTTTGTTTTTTGGCCCCAAGCAAACCGACCTGTCGTACCCGTCGGAAAAGGTAAACACCATACGGCGCGATATATGCCTGTCTCGTGTTAGACGGTCTCATACTGGAAGGGATCGTCTCAATTTTACAATCTTTACGACCCACGGAGGAAGGTTGCATTGCCACACTCTCTGACTATACCTGCAAGACTCCGAGGAGCGCAATGCACCCTCCCAACCAACCTCGTCTCCCTTCTACTGTACAAGATACCGTAGTTGACCAGCATAACAGACCCGCATTTAACCGTAAGTGAGAAAGACTAACTATATATTGTTGTGTTACAAACTGACAACCGGTGGGTGGTGGCATGGATGCCTTTCCCTGATGCAGACTGCTGGCAGGAAAGAACCATCTACGGGAAACACTGGTCCCATACTACTTGCCAGGTCAGTAGCGCCCAGAAACCACCGGCAAGAAATGTTAGTCCGCTGGGGTGTCTCGCCCATCGACCCACACACACACTTTGTGGCGATACTTCTCGATCGACTCGCAAGTCTCGAGCGCCTACTGTCACGAAGTCACCAACAGATATCGGTGTTACGGAATGACCTACACCCACCTTCCAGACTCCTGCTCCGCGCTCCACATCACGCTCCACGCTGGGCCTCTTCAGCATGATGACGCGCAAGTGGGGCAGTCTCTTCTGTTGGGCAGACCTGAAGAGGCAAGCCGTAGCGGAGCCGATGAAGGTTCACAATGTGCAGGCGTTCCTGAGTGACACGGCCACTATCCGCCCGCCGGGTGGGACGTGACGACACCAGGCTGGTCGGAACAGAGAAGACTCCTCCGAGCGTCACACGCCAGCTCACTTATTACCGCACGCATACACGCCTGTATGCCTAAATGGCCGTCATGGCGTGCCAGGTACAAGATCGACAGCCAGGTACCTCGTCCCATGCGCACTTTTTCTGTCGAATGTGTTCGCGTACTGCATTCAGTACAAATTATTATTTCTGTTCAGTCAAATTGACAAATCTTGCTCTATACCCGAAGTCTGGTCCTAAATAAGATAATTTTATCAACAGACTTATTGAAAGCTCTGGACAAAAATTATTAACCCAGTGTTCTGGATATATACTTATAACGATTTCGGAAGGTGTAAAACTTCAATAATCTGCACTAATTTAGTCGAATCAACTATTGTACCGTCCAAGCCAAGCTTATCGGAGACGGGATTTAAAGTACATATACATATACTTTCTCTTCTCTTGGTCTTCAGACAGAATCGGGCCTTCAAGTAACGTCTGACTAACTTTTCGACCCGTGGTATCGTCGTTAAAACTGGATGGAAAACTATCCAATTAACGATATTTATTACAAAAGCTATTTGGCACCTAAAATCTACTCTTAGACGTTTATCTCCAATCTATTTAATGTCTAATGTTTAGTGCCCGTTAGAAATCTAACGCTAATCCAATAGTTCTCTTTTGTAGGAAAATTGTTTTTCTACCTACGCGTTGGCGCCCGCTGACCCGCCACCAGGAGATAATAAACAGATCTCAAGTTATGGATCCCGGATATCGAACGGAACAAATAATATGAAATTTTACCTTCCAATAAAATTATTATTATTTTTCCTGAGATATCCGGGATCCAATTAATGGCTTCCTGGGGGCTTCGGCACGGCATTTCCTCCGCAACAATGAGAAAGCCAATATGGCGGCGGGCGCACGGGCGCTGGTTCTAGAGTTGACAGGTTGGCGAAGGCGGATGTGACGTCACAGCGATGACGTGGAGTGACAGTTTGACGCAAACGGCTACGTTCGAACGTGCGCAGTGGCGCCCTCTCGAGTTATGGATCCCGGATATCTCAGGAAAAATAATAATAATTTTATTGGAAGGTAAAATTTCATAATATCTTCAAAACTAAGCAGGATTTGACTGGGGTTCAAATAACATTTTTTGCGCCTAATGACCTAAGGAATGCGTGGTTAAAATATTTCGGGTTATTAACGCCCACGGTGTAGAGCTAGTTCGAGACTGTAAAAAAAATATATAGAATAGAAGTTTAGTATGAAAATTTATTCTCTATTTTTTTCTATTCTAATTTCTAGCAAAAGAAACTAGTTTCTGAGCTAGATGTGGCGGATTTTAAATGAGAACCAAACTGCGTTTGTATGGATAGTCGAGCTTCCTGGGGACTAAGTAGATATCAAATCCACGTCATATTTGAGACTCGGTGTCGAATTTGACAATTTATATTCACTAGATTACTAATCTAGTCATTTTTGATAATGTATGCATCTAATCTAAGGGCTAACACCCTTTCCATTATATAATTGAAATTTAATTTGTGTGAAGTCATATTTTTAAGCGCATTAATTGTAATGGAAGCGCCGAAATGGTCCTGCTCACCTCGTCAAGTGCCCTACTTCTGAGAATGAAATGGAAAATACATGAATCGCTGAAACTTTATTAAAAAGGTCAGTATAACTAAGGTACATTTGGCCATTGTTGACGTTGGATAATTGTTGATTGTGTTTTTGCTAAACCTGAGGGCCTACCGCGAACGGCATTCGAAGATTTCCCTCTCTGTTGCACTTACGTACGAACTCGTAAGTATGACAGAGAGGGAAAACTTCGAATGCCTTTCGCGGTAGGCCCTCTGTGCCCAGCGTTGAGACTACTATTCATGTCCGAATTTCCGGTTATTTTGCTCGAGCGAGCTATGTAGTGGCGTTGACTTTTCCATCTCTTTCTCGACATTTAAAGCTCAATGTTGTCTAATATTATGTAATTTGTGGTTGTTTTATAGTGTTTTATCAGCTTCCATCCCGCTCACGTGGCATTTACTATAGTTTATTTATTTTTTCGTTCGTTAATCAGTCAGATAACTCAAATCCCGTATACAATATTATTTGTATCACAGTCGTATTATTATGTCGTTAAAATAAATAGACTATACCACGTAGACCATTAATATAATGGGGTTGGGCTCATTCCATCTAAATTTCATTTTACCTCTTTTTCAATAGTCCGAGATCTCAAAAGGCCTTAGTGTCAAAATACCTAAATTACAGAACACCTAACTTTGTTTTTCATAACACCTTGTTCGCAATATGGCTAGATTTTACAATATCTAAGTTTCATAATGGGCAAACTTCACAATACCATAGTCGCAAAACATACTATGTTCAAAACAACCAAGTACCAGAATACCTACATTTCAAAAATAATTTTAAACAACTTGTTACTGTAGCTAGCTCCATAGACTGCAAAAATTTAGGCATTTTGAAACTATGACATTTTGATGTTCTGGTGTTTTCAGCTTAGGTTCTTTTAAAAATATGTCGTATCTGTGATTCGGTATTTGAAATAAATGTACATTTCAATATTTAGGTATTATGGTCATGAGACGTTTTAGTTCAAAGTTATTATGAAATTTGTTCATTGTAGCAATTAAGACAATTGGATATTTAGGTATTAAGAACCTACGGAAATTTGAACTTTAGTGTAATTAGTGTATTAGGCGTTATGGAAATTAGGTGGAATGAGCCCAACCCATATAAGGGGTCGGGATGTATAGGCGCATATGTGTTGTGTTAATTTGTAATATGTTTTATTTCGTAATTAATCACAATTCTATTAACAGACTTCGAATTTTCGATCCCTAGGCATAACCGAGTAATGTTTGCCTCACGCCTGTGTTAATCAAATGAAAATAAACCTCACTATTGAATCCTGTTGTTCTTAGTAGGTAATGCTGAACAAACCATTCTGAAATCCAAGGAATCTTAATCATATAATAATCATAAAACATTTTTATAACATGTTGGTTTTCAAAATCAACTCTTAGTTATAATAGTACATTACTTACCTAGGGCGGTTAAACAAAGAATGTCTCAGATCGCAGGTATTTGAAGCCCGAGGCGAATGCAAGGGCGATAAACATGCGCTCTGAGGCTTTCTTTATTACCGCCCGTGGTGAGTACAAAATTTTACGACTCTATCTGGCCAGGAAGTGGGGTTTTCCGCACACATAGCGTGCGGTAATTCCTACTTTATGGCCAGGTATGACGTTTTTATTATCACATTGTCAACTTATCACACTTGAAATGTCAAGAAGTCAGCAGTCCTGTTTATATACGAAGCTAGCTTATAATTAATTTATATGTAACACGCTGCCGTGATTATTGATTAAGTTATAATATATGTAATATTTTCTATCAAATTGTCAACTTATCACAATTGTTAAAACACTTGAAATGTCAAGAAGTCTCTAGAGCAGTCCTGTTTATATACGGAGCTAGCTTATAATTAATTTATATGTATCACGCTGCCGTGATTATTGATTAAGTTAAAATACATGTATTTATCGACGCAAAATTATTTCTTACATATAATTTTGGGTGTAAATGATTTCCCATGATACCTAATTGCTTCTTAATGAAATATATGTTTTCTTTATAAAAGAATTTATTATCATAATATCTTTTTTATGTGTTTGTTGTAATTCCATTCAACTTATGCTTATGACAATGAAATATTATTCATTTGCCCTATTTTCCTTTACAATTATATTATGCAATGAATAAATAAAAATAATTAGTTTTAGTTATTTAGCACATTTGTACATTTGGACGAAGAAATCAAGAATAATTGTTTACTAAGTTTAGTTCCTTATGTCAAAGTTGATTGAAACTGAGCCATGCACGCAGTTTTTTGTAAACAAAGTGACGCTTATTTTATAAACCTGTAAGTATTTTATAAGTCTGAAGTGGCAACACTGACTGGCTGTGACCATTGACGAACGTTGCTGGTTTAAACTTATGAACCTTGTAGTTTTATAAAATGGGCTCCTGTGTTGTGCGAGTTGCTTGAACGGGACCAGACGCGCGGCTCACGGTGAACGGTAAATACCGTTTTAACTAAGAGTAGCGCACCCTTTATTTTAATTTACACAGTCTGCAATGTTGTTATCTCCGTCAAGCGATAGTTTTGTAGGTTTTTGTAAAATGACTACCACTAATGTTAATACATATTGTACATACTTAATATTTACAGCTCCACAGATTTCTTTTAAACCTCGCACTGCCCTGCCTCAGTGGCTAATGCATAATAATGCGCTTAGAGATAAGGGTTAGTCTTCAATGCTCATAAACTTGTTTCAGAGGCATTGAAATTTGAACCTTATTTCTATTGTGATAATAATAATAAATAAACGGAACCCTTCGCTGTGCGTGGTCCGACACGTACTTGGCCGTTTTTTTTTTGTTTAGCTTTCAATTGACAGGTCATCGATCGGCAGTAACCCTAAGATCTCACAGCAACAATAAAGAATATTTTTTTCCAACTGTAAGTATTTAACTTTTGTCTACATAAGTATAGTAAATTGTAAAACTTGTACAGATGTATAGCTTCATGCATGACAGAAAAAAGAAAAAAAAATGTATTATTAAATAACTATATATATTCAGCAAGTTAACCTGTACTGTTTTACTGTCCTTAATTTCCCAAAGATAATATATGTATAGCCCGACCAGGAAAATAAAAAACTTCGCCATATTGCGGAAAACTATTGGAACTATCATAACTTCAACAAGTAACCTTGAAGACGTCATTAACTCGTCCTATACCGCGGCCGTATATATACGGCCAAAATTATAAAGGAATTTAAACCATTTTGGGTGGAATAGTACAACAATGGCTTCAGGATGTTGCTGGGACTGCCGCGTTTCTGCAGTGCATCAGGAATGTTTGCGCTCGCGGGAGCGGACGACTTCTACGCCATTATGCGCAAAAAAACTGCCTCCTTGGTCTGCAGACTTTGCGCTAGTTCCAACT
Organism: Epinotia brunnichana; assembly: GCA_963854355.1. Lineage (NCBI taxonomy): Eukaryota > Metazoa > Arthropoda > Insecta > Lepidoptera > Tortricidae > Epinotia > Epinotia brunnichana. The sequence goes on from OY977940.1 coordinate 26,830,380, forward strand.
CCATCCTGAAGACCATAGCCGGGCGGTTTGACTCGCGTATAATGTGCCACCTTATACAGATGCACGTCAGCAAAAGGTGACGCCATTTTGTATGGTAACTGAATTTGTATTTTAATAATTTATTTCCATTTAAATTATTTTCAATTTGATTATTTTTTTTATTTCAATTCTAATTATTCTAATTAAATCAATGGAACGTAATGTAATTTAATAAAATCTTGTATGTACCGTCAAATCCTCCAACTTTACTCCACCGTCCAATCTTTGCCCAGGAAGGAAATATACCTAACTAAGGGTACATTTATCTGAGAAATTTTTTGAAGCAAGTTTTTTTTTGGTAATAAATTAAGTTAAAATTTGGTATTCTTAGTTATATTTCCTTCCTGGGCAAAGATTGGACGGATGGGTAAAGTTGGAGGATTTGACGGTACCTACTTAATAGGGAACATTATTTATTACATTACGCAAAACTCTTCGTAGGTGGCGACACTAGCAGCGTTGACATTGTATCTCGTTCCCACTTGGGGTATCGTCTATGCAAGCATCCTTGTCACTCATTTGACAACCAATTGTGCATGTGTGTGTGAATCCCTATATTTCTATACTGGATTACTATTAGTGGTAGTGCTGCCTCTGGCGGCAGAACATTGCAGTAATGTTCCCTATTCAATTCCACACTAACATAGCTTAAGCTGATTATTGTTACTAACAAATTACCTATGGACCAACAGTAGTCTGAAAGGCCCAATAATACGCGTCCAATGTACGCGTATTATCAGGCCGTACATTATTGGATCGTGCCTTATCACCCTGAGCCGTAGATAGAGGATATATAGATGGCGTCCTAGCATATACCCAAAAGGGATGCTGGTAAATTAACCGTACTAAATTAAGAAGTATCAGAAGCTAATACACTCTTGACGCCTAATGTCATTTATTATTTAGTCGTATTATATCGGTGACGTCATGGTGGTGTCAGTTTCAGTACAAATTTTGACAGGTGTGGTGGCAAACAAAAAATCCGTATACGCGATGAGGGACAGAAAATGACACTGTATCTCGTTCCCACTTGCGGTATTGTCTATGCATACATCTTTTTCCGTCATGTGTGTATGTGTGGGTGACTCCCTCTATCTATTCTACCTCTATCTCTCTTAAGTGTTTGGAACATGCCAAGTGACCTGTAACTTATGTTATCAATAAATAATTGTATTGTATTGTATGCCCTGAGCAAATTCGGTACGGGGCAAAAATTCGAAGCCAATTTTGTACGACCCAATAATTGGCGTCGACGCCATCTCACTTCGCAGGGTGTCAATTTCCGGTCTGAGGGAGGCCATTGAACCCTAACCTAACCGACCTAAGGCAGAGTTCGCTTTTGACAGGCAGCAAACTTGGTCCGGGGCAATAATTGAAAGCCATTTTTACCCCCGTGCATTATCACCCTGAGCAAATTCGGTACGGGGCAATAATTGGAAGCCACATTTGTCCGGGCTGATAATGTATGACCAGATAATTCGAGTCGACAAAAAGTTGACGCGTATTATCGGGCCGTACATTATTGGCTCCCTATGGATGTAATGTTCAGTGCATAGACTATATTGAATAACCTGTAATAGACTTGTCAGTCAAGGATTGCAACTGCAGCGCGCCTAGCGACGTCGTTTGTAACTAAAAATGTATGTAACAAACTATACGTAGAGCACAGTAAGTAGGTACATATAGGCGCACGGGTTCTGTTCTCACTTATATTTTTTTTTTTTTTTTTTTGCATTCTGAATGAAAAGAAACACAGAGAAAGAAAGTAACACTTTTATTAAAGTAACAAATCAGAATAACACAAAATATACAAGAATTTTGCGTAAGTACGAAAGTTTTTTGGCATAATCCCGTTCCCGTATCTACTGTTCTCAAGACATGGTTACATAATTGTATAAAATGGGAATTAACACTGAGCTAGGTGTCTTTAGGTCAATTGCTTACATACCATTGATTAGATGCGCAGTCCAGGGTTCAGGAGTCACAGCCAGTCACAGGCACACACACGAATTCACACGCGGGCTAGGTTAGGTATGCAAGCAATGGGTCATCTGTCGGTCATCGTCATTAGGTAAGCGCCGTGCGCCCGGGAGTTGGCGGGGATGGAAGATTGTTTATTGAACATACCCCCGCCCTAAACATGACCATGTTTACGAAAACAAAAAAAAAAAAAGGAAGGTTACTTTGAGGGGTTCTCAAAGGGTAATCTAATAATCCGATTGGTAGGTCTTGTCAGAACACCCGTAGTCGTCCTAACTTGTACTACACGCACGACGCCGTCTTTTCCGGGATGTATTGATATGATGCGACCACGTCGCCATTCCAAGGGAGGGACGTTATCCTCTCTAAGAAGAACCAAATCACCCACTGTGAGAGGCTCAGTATAGGCTGCCCATTTAGGCCTTGTTTGCAACGTCGATAAATATTGGGTTTGCCATCGTGACCAAAAGTGTTGAAGCATCTGTTGTACGAGTTGAAATCGTGTGAGTTTATTAGTTTTAATGTCCTGCAACGGGTATTCGGGAATCGCAGTTAAAGGCTCTCCAATAATGAGATGTCCTGGTGTCAGGACTTCTAGGTCGTTAGGATCCGGCGATAAAGGGCACAACGGACGCGAATTAAGGACTGCCTCAATTTTAGTGAAGACTGTCGTTAGTTCTTCATAGGTGAGGGGGGTGTCTCCGACGACACGTTTTATGTGGGTCTTGGCTGACTTTACAGCCGCCTCGAAAAGACCACCCCAGTGTGGGGTAGTAGGGGGATCGAAAATCCAAGTGATATTTCGCTTTGCCATTTCCGAGCCTAGGGTATGCTTATTTAAGTTAAGGAAATTATGGACCTCTAAAAGATGGTTATCCGCACCCACATAGTTACGTCCACAGTCCGACCGAATAAGCGAAGGGGTGCCGCGACGAGAGGCAAAACGAGTAAGGGCGGCGAGGAACGCTTCTGTTGTGAGGTCTGACACTACCTCCAGGTGGACTGCCTTGGTCGCAAGGCACACAAAGACGCAGAGGTAAGTTTTAATTAGTTTCCTGTTTCGAACGGCTTGAATTTTTGTGTAAAATGGCCCAGCAAAATCTGTACCTACTCCTTTAAATGCACGTGTAGCCGTGATTCGGTCTTTTGGGAGATCTCCCATAAAAGGTTGCCGTGCAACGGCATTCAAGCGATAGCAGGGTAGGCATTTAAACAAAACATTGTTAATTAATCTACGCACGGATAGGATCCAAAATTCACGGGATAATATGGCGTGTAAGGCACCAGGTGAAGCATGGGAGTTGACCTCATGGTAGTGGGTTATTAATAATTTCACGAAATTGCCGTTTTTCGGTAAGAGTATAGGGTGGCGGGCATCAAAGGGTAACTCGGAATATCTTATACGACCTCCTACCCGCATTAAACCAGTAGTGTCAAGGAATGGGTTTAAGTTTCGAATGGAAGAACGTACAGCTTGTCCACGTTTAAGGATACCAATCTCCTCAGAGAACGAAAGTTTCTGAACCAGTCTGATAAGGAAGTTAAGGGCGACTTTCCGTTCAGTCACAGAAAGAAAGGGAGATATCTCACGTTGATTGCGCAAACGGGCATTATTAACGAATCGTAAAATGAAGCCGGTGACGCCAATAAGTTTTTGGAAGGAACTAAAACGGTTTAAAAGGAACTCAGGACTTGGGACGCAACTTGCACTGGTGACTAAGAGGCAGCGTAGTCCAGGAAGTTGTGCAGTCTGAGATGATTTGTCGGATGGCCAACTAGATGAAGGCTGCAACAGCCACTTTGGGCACCACCAGAGCTGGTGGTTGAGAAGCGCCCGTGGGGATAAACCGCGGGAGGCACAGTCGGCAGGATTCAGATTGCCAGGAACATGTCGCCAAATAGAGATGATCTCAGCATTTTTAATTAGGGAGACCCTATTGGCTTCAAAAGTTTGAAGTTCGTGGGGTGAAGTATTGAGCCAGGCGAGAACAATTTGGCTATCCGTCCAAGTATAGATGGCGTCCAACACTATTGACTTCTGCAGACAGGAGGCAACGTGTTGGACTAATTTTGAAAGGAGCGCAGCTCCCTGTAATTCCAACTTTGGAATTGACAAACGGGTCCGAATTGGGGCAACCTTAGTTTTGGACATTAACAAATGGACGGAGCAATTATTCAACTGATCTACAGCTCGGAGATAGATTACTGCAGCGAATCCAGCTTCTGAGGCGTCACTAAAACCATGTAAAGTATAAGACTGGGGTGTGGGGGGAAAAATACGTCTGGGTATATGAATCTTATGAATAGAGCCTGCCAGTTCACTGGTAAAGGTCAACCACTCGGCAGCTAGTTCTGGGGTAAGTGGTTCATCCCACTGAAGGCCCGAAAGCCACAGGCGCTGTATAAAAACCTTAGCCTGGAATACAAGAGGTGAGATCCAACCACTGGGGTCAAAAGTACGGGCTATCACGGACAGAACTTTTCGTTTGGTTGGGGACTTGTCAGAGTCTACACAGGTCGTATAGGTAAAGGTATCCGTCACAGGATTAAACTGAACTCCGAGGACCGCTACTGTTTGGAGGTTTTCGTTGTCTTGTATGGTGTGAAGGGGTTGAAGGTGGTTAGGAGGAAGATCTTCTAATAGCGCTGGCTCATTCGAGATCCACTTTCGTAATTCGTAGCCACCTGCTCGCATTAGGGATTCTAGGTCTGATTTAAGAAGGCGTGCTTCTTCGAGGCTGGAAGCACCGGTCAGGCAATCGTCGACATATACATCGGACTCAATGACTGCTGCCGCCTTAGGGTATCTAGAGCGTTCCTGTTGAGCTAATTCAAGGAGCACGCGGATTGCAATATATGGGCTAGACCGTAGACCGTAAGTATTCGTATTAAGCTCATACGTAATGAGGGGTTCTGAAGGAGACTCGCGCCACAAAATCAACTGATACCGCCTGTCCTCGGGATGTACCCACGACATCCGGAACATCATACGGATGTCAGCTACAAACACAATTGCATGTCTACGAAAGTTGAGAAGGATGTGCGTGATGTCACGCTGGAGCTTAGGGCCCGTGTGTAGACACTGATTAAGGGATATTCTGTTCGAGGTAGTACTACTACCGTCAAAAACGACACGAATCTTTTCATTATCACCGGTTTTAAAAACGCAGTGGTGGGGGATAAAATAATGTTCCATGGAATGTAAGTCCAAAGAAGACACCGACATGTGATTTAAGTTGTAGTATTCACGCATAAACTCGATATATTGCGATTTTAATCGGGGATACCTTTGTAGTCGCCGTTCTAAGTTAATGAATCTCTTTTCCGCTATAGATCGGGACTCACCTAGGGAGGGACGATCACATAAAAAGGGTAATTTTGTCACAAAAGTACCATCAAGGTTTCTCCTAATAGACGATTTAAAGAATGTCTCACACTCAACATCTAACGGGTTTGTTTGGGGTGTCTCTGGAAATTCTTCTATTTTCCAAAATCGCTCTACTATTTGGGATAAGGAAATACCAGTCATAGGGAGCTCGGGACTGGGCAGGTCCTTGACTGGCCCGGACAAGACATAGCCAAAGACGGTTGATATAGCAGTCAATCCGCAGGGTTTTAGATTAATTAAATCTGGGCGTAGGAGTGAGCCTAGGACGTCGGCTCCCAAAAGCACTTGAACCAAATCAGGTTTGTAAAACAAGGCGTCAGCCAGAGGTAAGGATTCCGCAATAGATCGAACAGACATGGGTAATTCTACGTCGGGATGAACACCGGCGATGTTATCCACTACTACAGCTGAGGTTGTAATAACCGGGTAAGGACAATGCACAGGCTTGAATGTAAGAGGGATACAACCGCGAGCTGGCAGGGTAGGAATGTTTCCAATGCCTCGAAGTAACATTGGGGACAAAGGGGGTGACAAAGGCATATTTAATTTTGTTACCGCAAGATCACAAGTAACTAGGCAACCTTGAGCACCAGTATCACACAAGGCCCGAGCTTCAACATAATATCCGCTAGATGTTTTCACCTGAATCACGGCGGTGGGGAGTAAAACCAAGTCCGAATTTATAACGGTTGAAGCACGGGTAGGGTCAGAAAGAGGGGAGCAGTCTAGTTATTGTGAGCTCTCATGATGAGAGCAATGCGAGGAATACGGTGACACGTCACGTTTATCTCTTGTGGTGGTGGGAGTAGGGGGGCGGTCGTGGCGCTCACTGCGCCGAGGAGGTGGGGAAGTGTACCGATTGGGTGAGCGATTCGAGGCACGGTGCCATGTCCGAGATGAAGACGGCGGGGGGGATCCTCGTGGCGAGGCTGGCGGACTCGATCGAGGTGAGGACCGGTTCACGTTATAATAGCGGGAGCGGAAACCCCCGCCCGTGCGAGCATGCGGGGAGGCCGGCCGCGCTGGTTCCGGAGAGTTTCGGAAAGACACTGATCGAGTCTCTGGTTTAACACGGGAGGGGTAAACCGGGTTCCGCGGGTCATTGAAACAAAGGAGGGTATGATGCGTCGGGCGCCTACAGGTTCCACAGCGATAATCGCGCATGCACGATGAAATGGTGTGTTTATCTAAACATCTATAACACAGGCCATTCATTTTCACAAAGATTGAACGATCGCGCGGGGTCATATCTAGGAAATCTTTGCACTTGCGTAGATAATGGGACCGGCTAGAACACATAGAACATTTTTGTTCGCGCATGTCAGTCTCGGCAACTAAGAAATTACGTGTGGGTCTCATTACTGGTGGGGGTTTTGAATGAGAAGACGGTGCGTCTACTAAAGAGGTATTTCCAACATTGTCGTGGTGACGACATTCCTCTTCCAGGAAATCAATCAGCTTATCAAAAGTAGGGAGGTCCCTAAGGCCATCGCCGTAACGACGCTCAAATCGCGATCGTAAATCCGTGGGAAGTTTCGCGAAACAAATGTGTACAAGGATATATGACCAATGTTTGACCGGTAATTCAAGTCGTTCTAAACAACGATATGCAGTAAGGAGGGGGTTAAGGAAAGAAACTCGTAGACCAGTCAACCGGGAACTGATATCAGGCAGGGACATAATCTGTGCGATGTAGGTATCGGCAAGTACTCGCGTATTATGGTATCTCCGTTTGAGAAGGTCACGGGCTACACTATAATTGCCGGCTTCAACTTTTAAATGTTGTACTAAACGTTTCGGTTCATCAGACAACGCACTCATTAAATAGTGCATTTTATGGGTGGAAAGCAAGTCACTTCGGGCATCGACAACACTGTCAAATTGGTCTATAAAACTAATCCAAGCGTCCGGACGTCCGTTAAAGCGCGGTATCGGAAGATATGGCAACCGTTGGGAACGAGGGAGGTCAAGGTCACCCACAGCTGTAGCTCGGTCGGGTACTGAACGCATTGGGGTACTGGCAGAGATAGGTGCTATCTCATTACGCCTAACTTTAATATCTAAGATCTGATCGCGGACCGACTTAATAATGTCTTGTACATAGGTATATTCCTCCACATCTATAGCCCGATCCAAGCCACCCAATAGCAGGGCACTAGCGTCACGAAATTCCTTATACTGCTCCTCGACTTCACTAAATAAAACTATCAGTCGGGCACGGTCGGTCGAGTTAAGCCGTTGATAGGCGTTAGAAATCCAATCACTGGTCAGTCTAAAAGTACCGATTGATTTTCTATACTCCGCCGTTTCCGTAAATAAGGTTGCCCGCATAGTATCATTATCTCCGTGGTCACTCATTTCAACTCGTATAGGCAACAGTTAGCAACAAGAAAAATGCACATATAAAAGTTATACACTTAATTTGAATCTTATATACTTACAAACAAGGCCCAATTTGGAAGCGCGTTCCTTAAGTACACCACGAGGTGCAAAGGTATGCAGCACTGTGCAAAAGGGTTTAGGAAACACGATTACAACGAATAAATCCCTTTCGAGAACTATTAATTAACTACAAAATAATGATTATGTGATATTTAATACTTAATGCATTATTCGGCCCTTCAAGCAAATTTAGACCGTCGACGTATAAAGATAAAGCACAAATTACGATAAAACGGCTCGGGTGTCTGTGAACGGGTAAACAACTTTAATTTTTAATGGTTAAAACTTTAGGTAAGAAAGCTATGGGGGTTCAAACTACGGCGCAAATACAATTGGGGGATGCTTGAGTCTTGTTTACAAGAAGGAAGATATTAATTTCACCAGGGGCTATGAAACCACGCTATGCTACCAATGTATAAAATGGGAATTAACACTGAGCTAGGTGTCTTTAGGTCAATTGCTTACATACCATTGATTAGATGCGCAGTCCAGGGTTCAGGAGTCACAGCCAGTCACAGGCACACACACGAATTCACACGCGGGCTAGGTTAGGTATGTGACATCACAGGTGGAGCGACATACGCCCTATTCTAATGCAAGCAATGGGTCATCTGTCGGTCATCGTCATTAGGTAAGCGCCGTGCGCCCGGGAGTTGGTGGGGATGGAAGATTGTTTATTGAACAATAATTATATAATCTGCAACAAAAGACAGAATAAGATGTAGTAAGATGGATAAAGTAATGTTATTGTTAACAATAATCAGGGTTTAGATAGAATGGCCATGATCACGTTATGGAGAAATTGGGACCTAATTGAGCTGAGCACTCTTTTTCATTGAACAGATGATAAAATAAATAAGTAGTTTATGGCAATTTGGTATGTAACACTTTCTTTTAACCATTGTCGCCGGTATCCAAATCGTAACGAAGACTAAGTCCAGTGGGCTATAGCAACAGTCAATCCGGAGTCCAAGGATAGCAGTCGTAATGTAAAATGTGAGAATATAAGAGTCCAAAAGTAGCCAAGTCGTAACAAATAATCAAAACATATTTATCATACTTTATGAATGAAAACACAGAAAAGCACCGTAACAACCACGCGGGAGAGAGAATACAATGAATGACAGTGCGAGCAATTGACAGTTAAGGCCTCTCACAGACTGGCGCGGCCTGGCCGCGGCGGACAATAGAAAACTTATCATTAGCTGTCAAATTTACTATGGTCCGCCACCGCAGGCCGTGCCAGTGTGATGCAGGCTTAAAACATAAACAAGTATTACGTTCCGTTTTATATAATTTGCATGAGTAAAGTGTTTTGATAAGACCTTTAATATTCATTATCATAGAATAATCCAATTCTCATGTACGCCACAGGACCGCAAAAAACATCAGGGGCCCATCAGCTGAAGTTTTATACAGTTAGGCCAAAGTCCTGTACGTACATTCGATTGCGATTCGCAATGCTAACCTTAAAAAATACCTACTCACCAGAATCTCCCGTGCGCGGCGCCTATCGCCAGCGTGTGTGTATGTGATCGTGTAAGTTGTATTTGTGTGTATGTATGTATGTATGATGACACGCAGCAACTCCTCGGTGAGATCTGGTGTGGCAGCCTGGCTGGAACCCTCCGTTCCGCCTAGCCCGTGGTAATCCGTTGTTGTCCACCGAATTCTTCTTCGACTGTCGCGACCGTTAACGACAGGACCGTAATCCTAAATCTCGGCACCCGACCTGATGCAAACCGTACGAGATGAATCCCAATGGATCTCTACGCGACCGTTCCGTATGCTTGCTCAAGGGCAACTGAAAGTCGCCCGGCGCGGGCGCGTTCTCCCGAACCTTCCGAAGCCACCCGCCCGTGGCAACTCTCTCGCTCGCACATCCGACGAGCCAAACTACCCGTCAGTTTGGTTTTAAACACTCATGTTATTTTATTTTATTTGTATTTCATAAGCGCATAAAATGTTACATGTTGGGAATAAAGTTTATGCATAGAATGAAATGTAAATATCAGTGTTGCCAGCTAGCAGCATCAATTAATAATACCAGCTGGGAAAAAATACAGTAAAGTGGGCTCCACACTTTCCATTCGATAGAATCGGGAGGTATGAACACACTTAAATGAATGAATTAGTGCCATCTAGCGGTATCGCGTCTAAGTACTACTTTCTTAATACAATCGGTATTTTGTTCGGAGTGAAAACACTCTGGTTCAGTGCAAGTTCAGTGTTTTTGGAATACGGTGACAGCTGTACGCCTAGCAACCTGGCAAAGCAATTTTTCCAATTATACTCGTGATTTTTTTTCTAATAAAACTGCAAAAAATTCCTTCAAAAATTAAACGAAATATATTATTAAAAGTTTTAAGTGCTTTCAATAGCATTTTTAAGGTAACATTGAATACAAAAGACCTTGAATTCGGAATATAAATTTGTTACAAGATTGAAATTGTATTTGTGAGTAAAACTAAAAACATTTGTTAGATAATCAAAGCGGAGCTTGCGTTAGATGAGTAGTCAAGTAACTATTCCCTTTGGAATTTTCATTAGAGTATTCAAATTGCTCAAGAACATTAGTAATGTATAACTCACCTCACAAATTGATGGTCACTAATCATTTCATTGCTATTTATTCATTTATCAAACTTATATTTAGGTCTCGTTTCGAAATAATGTAAGGCAATTTAGACTCATTAATTTATAATCATCATTACTATCATTAAATAAAGTAATCTGTCCTAAAAATATCAATATATTCAATGTGATTTTTTAAATGTTGTTTACAGTTTTCAAACATGAAGTTATTGGATATAGCTGACATACCGCAGCTGACTCAGGTGAATGTGCACATCAGTGATAAAACCCAGTTGCTGGAGAAGATCAACAAGCTGATTAGCGGGGGCCACAAGAGGCTGCAAATTGTGACTGACTTTGACCACACACTCACCCGGCACAAACTGGACAATGGGACTGTTGTCCTCACTAGCTTCGGTAATGTTCTATTTAACTTTGTGAGGCTCAATGACCAATATATATATATATATATTTTTAATTTATTATAGCTTTTGTTCATGACATCCAAACACACACACACATTTAATTAGTTAATAGGTTTATTCGTCGTCATAACCAAACTCAAATGGAGTTGGGCAGGACATATTGCCAGGCAGCGTGACGGTAGGTGGACCAAAACGTTAAAAAAGACAGCGGGTCATTTCTGGATAAGACTAGCAAGGGACCGGGATTAGTGGCGTACGCAAAGAGAGGCTTTATGCTCAGCAGTGGGCGATTACAGGCTGAAAATGATGATGAATAGGTTTATTTATTTATTTTGGATGTCTGCTTGTCAGTCGGCGTAAGCCTCCTCCAGCCTTCTCCACTCGTGTCTGTCTCTGGCAACCCTGCTCTAGGTGACACCAGCAACAGGCCTGATGTTGTCGTCCCATCTTTTCATCTGCCTGCCTCTCTTTCTTTTGCAGCCTCTTTTGTCATTGCAAAAGGGGCTGCAATGACCAATTTAAGTTTTTATGAAAACATTTCCAAAGGGCTTCATTTTAACTAATGTTGTAATGTTTATTTAAAAAAAAAGAAAATGGAAATGATTATCATAGCGCTGGTACTGGTGGCCCAAACGCGTGGACGTTAATCGAAAGTGTCGGATAAATTACGAAAGTCCGACGATTTGTTACATAAAAATTCTTGTATTTTCCGATAGTCCATGAAAATAGAAGTAGGCAGTAGCATAATGCCATACTTCCCCGGTGTGACTTAGAGCCCGCCATACCAATGAAAACACATTAATAAAAAAAAAAAACAATTAAACCATTTGTGCAGTCAAGCTCAGAAACATCTTTACAAGCCAACCTCCCAAAAATATGTTTACTCGACCTTATTGTCAGACAGATAAGGTCGAGTAAACATATTTTTGGGAGGTTGGCTTTTAAAGATGTTTGTGAACTTGACTGTACCAGGCTAATATTTGTATAAGGCTGCGCCACCCGCATCCAGCGGACTCTCGCGACCTTTACCAGGCCATCATTCCACCTTGTGGGGGGTCTACCCACGCTGCGCCTTCCGGTACGTGGTCGCGACTAGCGGCCATCGGTTCTAAGTGCAATGTGCCCCGTCCACTGCCACTTAAATTTAGCGATTCTGAGGGCTATATCGGTTACCTTGGTGCTTATTACTGAACTTTAATTTGCCCCTCTTTTGATTACTCACCACCTCACTTGTATAATTGCAGGTATGTTCCGGGAGTGCCCCTCCATTCCGCAGCACTATAAGGACGAGGACACACGGTTGTCAGGCATCTATAAGCCCATAGAGGCCGACCCAAACATGACTGTTGAGGAAAAGACAAAACACATGATTGACTGGTACCATGCGGCCCATGCCTTACTCAAGTAAGTTGAGAACAATTCATATTAGGTTTTGGATCAGAAAACCATTTACAGTACGCGGCACAAAAATTTGCGTGTCTGAATTTAACCTCGAGTCGCCTACCATACCTGTCCGACCCCTCTGACTCCTTTGCGGCGCTACTAGAAGCTAACATCAGAATCATTAACTGATTTTAATCGTATTGTATTATTATTATAGCTTTATTTCACCATTAGTGGTCCCCAAGGGTAAACTCCTCTTCCATCTTTTTCCACTTTTCCCTGTCTGTTGCTGTTTCAGTCCAGTTTTTTCCTGCCGTTTTTATGATGTCGTCAACCCATCTTTTTCTTTGTCTTCCCACATTTCTTTTTCCAGCTGGGCCCCGCCATTTCGTTGTTTGGAGGTTCCATCTTTTATCTTTATATGTAAGCTATATAGCCCGCCCATCTCCATTTCTGTATTAAATTATATTGAACTGACCATAACTTAGTTTTATGAATTGAATATCAGTGATTCAATGGAAATCATACCTTATATTCTTTCTACAAGCTTTAAACTAACTTGCACTGCTCATCTATATCTATACTAATATTATAAAGGATAAAGGAAAAGTCTGTGAGATTGCAGCTTTGTAAGTTAATCTCTGGAGGGTTTAGGCGCATACGGTCCCACTCGCAAAACGTCCCTCTAGCAAAATTACGTCCCATTCGCAAAACGTCTCCTGTGCAACTATTCCCTTGCGCAAAATACCCCTTTCTCAAAAAGTCCCATCCCTTTCCCAAAATGTCTCTTCTGTTCAAGCCCCTTTCGCTGAAGCTTTGACCAACTTGCCAAAGTCCTATCGAGTTCAAATTTTGTATACTAATGTAACATATCACATAATGGTACAATCAAGCTGGTCCGATGGTGGAGACAGAAGATGGTCATAGCAACTCCTAAACTACACAAGATAAACCCGTGTATGGGCTCTCTGGAGCCCACTCGATAATATGTTATTGATAAAATACGACCATGCGTACTCATGGCAGCATCTTCAACTCTGATCGCCACGAGGAAATGTTGCGGAAACGTACGTACAAAGTATCAGTCACATCGTACAGGTCCGCACTAGGTAGGAGATCACCGTCATACTCACGCACGCACGCACGCACGCACGCACGCACGCACGCACACACACATTCACATACTGTAATTAGTTCTCTTCATTTGTCTAATGCGTAGATACGCTAGATGTAATACTATATAAGCATATTTTAATTCAAGGACGATGTGTTAACCGCACTCGCAGTAGGCCAAGATACAGGCTCAGCCTAGTTTGGTCACTGATGGACAGCCTCGATTTAATTTAATATTTGTTTTTGTGAAATAAACTATTTTGTATTTTTTTGTATTTGTAAAATTAAAGTTGGTGCCTGCGTGCCTTGATGTTGATGTTGTGAAGGTACGCCTGGCCGGAAACAGGCGGGCAGTCGACCACTCGTCGCGGTCATTCAGCCCAATTCCCTGAGGTTTGGGGTCAAGGTTACTGTCCCGGCAGCGTTCCCACATCAAATTCTTCCATTATTCTTGTTTTCCTGCAGAACAGAAGGACATCTTTAAGGTTGATATCCCTCAATTCCCGCTCCTCTAACGTATCTTTACCAAATGTGTAAAACCGCGGTGCCGCGTACATAACACATTCCGCTAGTACATGCTTACTTGTTTCTTCCTCCCCACAGTGTGGGCAAGAAGCGTCGTAACTTATACCTATTATCTTTAAGTGTCTATTTAGAGTATTGTGACCGGTAGTGAAACTGGGTAAGAGCAATCTGAGACTGCTGACTGGTAAGTCAGCAGTCTCAGATTGCTCTTACCCAGTTTCAGTAGATACCTGGTCCTTTTGTGATCCATACCTTCTATCATCATCATTGTCTGTCTACATCCAGATGCTTCCCTCCATTTTCTCTCCCCATCTTGTTCTTTTACCCTTTCTATGACCCCCTTTGTGACTTGAGCCGAGAAAGGAAGGACCGGTTCTGGGCCTATAAACTCCCTTCCCGCGCCCTCCCTAGCCAGCTCATCCGCCCTCTCATTGCCCACTATCCCCTGATGTCCTGGCACCCACGCCACCGTCACACCTGGTTCTTCTCCTATCTTGTTAAGCTCTTCCTTGCATTCTTTCACTAAGGCGGATGTTACCGTTGCCCTTCGTATTGCCTTCAATGCCGCCTGACTGTCCGTATATATCACTACACTTCCAGTCTTTTGCATTGTCTCTCCTATAATCTGTGCGCACCTCGTTATCGCGCACACTTCTGCTTGGAAAACGCTAGCATACCTCCCTAGTGGGATGGATACTTTTTCACGCAGTTTAGGTATAACTATACCTGCCCCCGCTAGTCCTGTTGATTTTCTTCTTGATCCATCTGTGAAGCAGATCGTCATTGGGTGTTCGACGTCTACCTTCCAGTTGTCTCTTTCTCCTATGTGTATTCTATACTTCTTGTCAAATATCTCCTGCCTCTTTATAAGGTCGTTATTGGCTATCATCATTTGTAACTTCGATAGCACCTCCTCCTGTATCAGCGCGTGTCCTTTGTCCACACAGCCTCCTCTCCATTCTTTACATGCTTTCATTCTGTACCACTGTTACATGGCCCTTTTCTCCACTTCAATCCGCATTGTCTTCATGCCTAGCAGTATTTCCATGGCTTGTGTCGGGGTCGTTCTCATAGCCCCCGTCACCATCAGACATGCTAGTCTCTGCACCTTGTTCAGTTCCTTTTGATATTCTTTTATACGAGCCCTATGCCACCATACTACGGCCCCGTATAGCACCCTGGGTAATATGATTGCCCTATAGATCCAGTTGATCATTTCGGGCCTCAGTCCCCATCTTCTTCCCACTGCCCTTTTACATTGGTATAGTGTTCTAATAGCTTTAGCTGATTGCTCCTTAATGTGGGTTTTATATCTGAGTGTACTATCCAGTGTCACTCCAAGATATTTCACCTCCTTCACCATCTCCAGTTCTTTGCTCTGTATTTGTATGTTGACCTTCTTCCTTTTGTTGGTGAATAACACCAGTTTCGTCTTCGTTGGATTTAAATCCAGCCCTCTCTCTCTGCACCATCCTAACACCTCTTTGAGGCCTCTGTCCATTATGTCTCTTATGACGTTTAGGACCGTTCCTCTCACCAATAATACTCCGTCGTCAGAGTAAGCCTGCATGTACACATCTCCCCTGTTGACTTTCTTCACCAGTGAGTCCAGTAATAGGCACCACATCAGGGGGGACAACAGCCGCCCTGCGGGAAACCCCTTCTCGGACTTGTTCTTTTAGAGACCCCTCCCAGCTCCGCTGTTATGTCCCTGTCTTTAAGCATTCTGCCTATCCATCTAGCTACCGCTCGATCGATTCCTTCTCTGTCCAGACTTTTCTCCACCGCCGCAAAGGTTGCCTTGTCGAAGGCTCCCTCCACGTCGAAGAAGCACCCTAGTGCATACTGCTTTGTGTCTAGAGCTCTCTCCACCCTAATTGTGAGGTTGTGCAGAGCAGTCTCCGTCGACTTTCCTGCCATGTATGCATGTTGGTTCCCATGTAATGGGTTCCTTCCGCATTCCACTTTCTCTCTTATTGATTTATCTATCATTTTCTCCAAGGTCTTTAGTGTAAATGACGATAAACTTATGCTCCTGAAAGATTTCACTTCTTGGTATGATTTCTTCCCTGGTTTCGGTAGAAATACCACTCTCACTTGCCTCCATGCTTTCGGGATATAGCCAAAGGCTATGCTCGCTCTGTATAGTCGTGCTAGATTCTCCTCTATGTGTTCATATCCTTTCTGCATTAGCACCGGAAGTATCCCGTCCGGTCCCGCTGCCTTGAAGGGAGCGAAGGATTTGACCGCCCACCCCACTATCTCATCCTTCACCACCGCCTCTGCTGCTCCCCAGTCCGGTATACCCAGCTCTGTCTCTTCTTCTGTATCTACTGTTTCTTCGCAATCCGGGAAGTGAGATCTCAGCATGGTTCCAAGAATCTCACCCGGTTCCGTGATCAGGTCTCCCTCTACTCTGAGGCTGCCTAGTTGACAAGTTCGCTCTCCCGCAAGCAGTTTCACTACCCTTGCCCCCTCGGCATAGCCTCGTATGTCTTCCGTATACCTCCTCCAGCCATCACGGCTAGCCTTCTCTCTTTGTCGGGTTTACTTATTTATTACTTCTCTGTATGCGTCCCAACTATCAGAGTCGTCTTTCTTCAAAGCGACCCTCATTGCTCGGCGCGTCCTCTTTCTTAGCTTACTCAGTTCCTTGTTCCACCATGGCTGTCCCTTCCCTGTTTGTACCAGCCTTTCGGGACATGCCTTATGATAGGCTTCCATGATGCTTTCTTTGAGTTTCCTTGCCCCGTTTCCAGGTCCTCCATCCTTTCATATCTCTCTTCTGAGTCAACCAGCATAACTAGTTCCTCCTCATACTTTGTCCAGTCCGTTTTACGTGGATTTCTTATCTTTATCTTTTCTGTGCCACATCCGATTCTGAAGAGTATTCTGCGGTGGTCAGACATGCTGTCCTCCTCATCCACCCTCTATCCCGTTAGTATGTCACAAATATATCTTGCCTGCGTGCCTTTAAGTGCATGTAATATTAAGGTGGGTACGAATTTGAGCGGCTCAGCCTGAGGCATGCTCGCCCCGCGCGGCGAGCTGCTCGCGAGCAATTTGTTGCACATAAACATGCGCGGGTGAGGCAGCGTGGTCGCGGTGAGCCGACATTGTGCGTCATTCAAAATGGCGTCGGACACGGTGACAGCCGCGGCTGCGTTTATCATAATTCACCGAATTATTAACAATTTTGAATTGACACAGTTTTATTTTAATAAATTTACTGATAAAAACACGCACGGCTCAGCAACTTGAACAAATTTGTACGCGTCTCGCCGACAGACAAGTATAAACATGTCATTCTGCCCGCGGCACGCTCGGATACACGTCCAAATTACGCGAGACACGCACACCGAGGCGCCTTTGTATTCACCTGTCTGCCAGTGCCACCTGTCACTTCTGTCACTGTCAGTGTCAATGACGCTAGTGTGCTGTTACGGATCGCGCAGGAGTGAAATGGCTGCGTTCATAGACCACTGGACAATATTATTATATTTTATGTTCTATTTTTAATTTCGTTAATTGTCCCTTCTCGTGTTTAATTAAGTTTATATCATTATTTTGTTTGTTATCCACCGTGAACTCACTCGACGGTTCTATCGGAAGACCAGCGCTGGCAGCAATGCCAGCATTATGCTGAGATAGAACCGTTTCGTGACAAACGCTGTGTGTTGTTTGTCTCGAATAAATGTTTCTTTCTTTCTTTCTTTTCTTTCCTTTGAGCACAATCAAAAGCGTACGAATTTCAGCAAAATAGGTGAGCCGTGCTTGCCTCAACCCGAGGCTACTCTAATTCGTACGCACCTTAAAGTTTGCACAACTGAAGGTCGTTGGGGCGGAAAGGTCTCGAGTGGCGACCACGTACCGGAAGGCGCGGCGTGGGTAGACCCACCACAATGTGGACTGATGCCCTGGTAAAGTTCGCGTGAGTCCGCTGGATGCGGGTGGCGCAGGACCGGTCACTTTGCCACTCTTTGGGGGAGGCCTATGGCCAGCAGTGGACGTCTTGCTGCGGGTGATATGATGATGATGATGACATTCTATTTTGTCTTTTATATTGAATGTCCGTGATCCGTGATGGACAAACGGTTGAGTCTGAATATGTCTAACATCCTTGTACACAGTTCAACAATGAATATTATTCTATTATATTCTATTGTCTTACTCTTACTCGTAGCTCGGGACCTAATGATGTATCCTGTGTACCATTTTTTTGCCGAATAAAATAGTATTTTATGCAACTGTTGTATAAGAAGGGTCTTAAAAGGCGAGTGGCGTGGGTTGCGATGCGAGCCTTGGCGAGCATCGCAATTAAAGACGCCTCGAGCGTTTTTAGACCAGTTATACACCGTTGCATGCAATACTTTTTCTACGACAAATTTTAAATAAATAGCAGACTACAGAATAGTTAAACTTTTCAGGCAGCAAGTTTTGTATTCGTACTTTTGCTACTCACGCAATTTCTTCAGGAGTGCAGTTATTAATTTCTTCGGCCATTTTAAAAGGAACGTACACTTTTGTCTTCACAAACACGAATAAAATCTTAATAGTTTAGGACTAATAGTTTATCATCTTTCGTCTTTTCATTTTGAACTGTATTTTGGTGGGAAATCGGAAATGTGACAGCTCTTGCTTATGGTTTGTTTTGTTTTGATTTTTTTTGCACTTGCCATCCGAACCAAACCAAATCCAGACCCGGACCGAATTCGAACTGTTTATTTTTATAAATAATACCAAGAATTTATAAAACATGTAATTTAACACACAAAAGACATTATTGTTGTAGTAAATAATTTATAATATACAAATGTTAAATCGTAAATAAATACTTTTATTTCGAAATATTTGTTTATGAAGTTGGCACCACTGCAATATAGCGGCCGATTTAAAAAAAAGTTAAACAGTGCTTTTATGAAAAATGTATGAACCAAAAAAGTACGCTGAACAGTGCGTTTTTGGGCCATAGAGCATAGAGTTTTTCGACGACTTATTAGTGGTGTCATTGTATTTGAGCTACAGCCTATATAAATGACAGATAACGGTACAGGAGTAGAAAAATATTTATATTTCTATTTTTATTTCTTGTTTCAGAGGCGTCAAGTTGCCGCGTGACGAACTGGCCGAGAGCGGGAACAAAATGAAGGAATGCTTCAGGTTAGTGACCTTATCTTATCTTTAAAATTAGGAAAGTTTTATCCATCCGGATATAAATGTTTAACATCCGGTATCCCTGCATTTTTAGGTATATTTGCAACTTTTGTAGACTTAATTACTACTAGGTTTTGTCCGACCTCTAATGAACTCCCGAGTCCGATGCCAACTTCTGCCCCCAATTCCAACTCCTTGGGGATGATTTCCGGGATAAAAGTAAAAGTATTAATCCCGCCCAGCTAGCACGGTTCTATGGTCATGTTTTACGTTTTGGGCCTCATGGGCCGTAAAACGTAACCATACAACCTAAAAATTATATGTCCGAGTGCCTAATTTCATCCAAATCTGTTTATTCGTTTTTAAGTGGTTGAGTAACAAACATCCACAATTTCACATTTTTAATATTAGGGGGGTTTTATCGATTTTTCTTTACTTAATAATTTGACATTATGTAACGTCTGAAATCCTTTAAAGGCAATAAAAGAGTACGGAAAGAACACTATGCAGATACTAGTTTTTGCTCGCGCCTTGCTCAATCAAGAAAAAGTCCGAAATTACAAGACCATAGATTAACGGCGGTTAATTTTTATTTATTTATTAACAACAAAAAAATACATGAATAGCTCCACAAAACTAAATTTTTCAGTTTGACTGTTGAGTCAAAATTGCAGTCATATTTATCTTTAGCATAACATTGAAGTGTCTTAAATATCTACAATTTAAAGGTATTCTATATAATTTTAACAACATATAACGGATGTGCCGTGCCACACAGGACAACCAGTGTTGCAATAATTAAAAATTACTCACGAACCATAAAGACATGTCTTTTAACCTTTCACTATGGACGTTCTTTTTTTGTCACACTACCATGGACGCGAGGTCTCACAGACCGCTATATTTCATGGTAAAATTAATGATGAGATGCTTTTATTTTTATTAGTTTTTATTATTATTATCAACTAGAGGTCTCAATCTTACAGACTTTACATGTATTTAACCAAAACTTATTTTATCTATATATATAAAAGAAGACTTCCTGACAGATCATCAACGCACAGCTGAAACTACTGGAACTAGAAACTTGAAATTTACACCCATACTACCTTTTATAACGTAGGCGACGGATAAGAAGGGATTTTTGGAAATTCCACCCCTAAAGGGGTTAAATAGGGGTGCAAAGTTTGTATGGAGGAAACTTTATTTTTTGAGCTGGAGTCTTCAAACTTTGTGGAAAGATTACTTTATAGAATACAAATAAAGTACTTTCAGCGTTTTGGAAAATTCTACCCCTAAGGGGGCTAAAAAGGGTTGCAAAATTTGTATGGGGGAAACTCTTATTTGAGATAGAAGCTTAAAAGTTTGTAGAAATATTACTTATTGAAATACAAAAAAACCACTTTTAGCGTTTTAGAAAATTCCACCCCTAAGGGGGTTAAAAGGGGGTGCAACATTTGTATGGAGGAAAAAATTTTTTTTTAGCTAGAGAATTTAAACATTGTAGAAAGCTTACTTATTGGAATAAAAATAAAGTGCTTTCGGCGTTTTGGAAAATTCCACCCCTAAGGGGTTAAATAAGGGTGCAAAGTTTGTATGGAGGAAACTTTATTTTTTGAGCTAGAGTCTTCAAACTTTGTGGAAAGATTACTTATTAGAATACAAATAAAATACTTTCAGCGTTTTGGAAAATTCCACCCCTTAGGGGGCTAAAAAGGGTTGCAAGGTTTGTATGAGGGAAACTCTTTTTTGAGATAGAAGCTTAAAAGTTTGTAGAAAGATTACTTATTGAAATACAAAAAAAACACTTTAAGCGTTTTAGAAAATTCCACCCCTAAGAGGGTTAAAAGGGGGTGCAACATTTGTATGGAGGAAAAAATTTTTTTTTAGCTAGAGAATTCAAACATTGTAGAAAGCTTACTTATTGGAATAAAAATAAAGTGCTTTCGGCGTTTTGGAAAATTCCACCCCTAAGGGGTTAAATAAGGGTGCAAAGTTTGTATGGAGGAAACTTTATTTTTTGAGCTAGCGTCTTCAAACTTTGTGGAAAGATTACTTATTAGAATACAAATAAAATACTTTCAGCGTTTTGGAAAATTCCACCCCTTAGGGGGCTAAAAAGGGTTGCAAGGTTTGTATGAGGGAAACTCTTTTTTGAGATAGAAGCTTAAAAGTTTGTAGAAAGATTACTTATTGAAATAAAAAAAACAACTTTCAGCGTTTTATAAAATTCCACCCCTAACGTAGTGCAACATTTGTATGGAGGAAATATGTTTTTTTAGCTAGAGACTTAAACCTTATTGGAATAAAAACAAAGTACTTCCAGCGTTTTGGAAAATTCCACCCCTAAGGGGTTAAATAGGGTTGCAAAGTTTGTATGAGGGAAACCCTTTTTTGAGATAGAAGCTTAAAAGTTTGTAGAAAGATTACTTATTAAAAAACAAAAAAACTACTTTCAGCGTTATAGAAAACTCCACCCCTAAGGGGGTTATAAGGGGGTGCAACGTTTGTATGGAGGAAACATGTTTTTTTAGCTAGAGACTTAAACCTTTGTAGAAAGCTTACTTATTAGAATAAAAATAAAGTACTTCCAGCGTTTTGGAAAATTCCACCCCTAAGGGGGTTCAAAATCATTTCAAAGTTTGTATGAGGGAAGTTATTTTTTGATATACAAGGTTAAACGTTTGTAGAAAGATTACTTATTAAAATACAAAAAAAGAACTTTCAGTGTTTTAGAAAATTCCACCCCTAAGGGGGTTAAAAGGGAGTGCAACATTTGTATGGAGGCAACGTTTTGTTTTAGCAAGAGACTCAAAACTTTGTAAATAGCTTACTTATTAGAATATTATTAAAGTACTTTCAGCGTTTTGAAAAATTCAATTGAAGAAAACTCCACCCCTAAGGGGGTTAAAAGGGTGTGCAACATTTGTATGGAGGAAACATGTTTTTTTAGCTAGGGACTTAAACCTTTGTGAAAAGCTTACTAACTAGAATAAAAATAAAGTACTTTCAGCGTTTTGGAAAATTCCACCCCTAAGGGGTTAAAAATGGTTGCAAAGTTTGTATGAGGGAAACTCTTTTTTGAGATAGAAGCTTAAAAGTTGTAGTAATATTACTTATCGAAAGAAAAAAAGACTTTTCAGCGTTTTGAAAAAAATCAACTCCTAAGGAGGTTAAAAAAGGTTTTCAAGTTTGTACCAGGGAAACTTTTTTTTTGAGATAGAAGCTTAAAAGTTTGTAGAAAGATGACTTATTGAAATAAAAAAAATACTTTCAGCGGTTTAGAAAATTCCGCCCCTAAGGGGGTTAAAAGGGGGTGCAACATTTGTATGGAGGTAACATTTTTTTTAGCGAGAGAGCTTACTTATAAGAATAAAAATAAAGCACTTTCCGTGTTTTGGAAAATTCCACCCCTAAGGGTTGTTAAAATCGTTGCAATGTTTGTATGAGGGAAATTATTTTTTGAAATACAAAGTTAAACGTTTGTAAAAAGATTACCTACTTATTGAAATACAAAAAAGAACTGTCAGCGTTTTAGAAAATTCCAACCCTAAGGGAGTTAAAAGGGAGTGCAACATTTGTATGGAGGCAACGTTCTTTTTATAGCTAGAGACTTAAAACTTTGTAGAAAGCTTACTTATTAGAATAAAAATAAAGCACTTTCAGCGTTTTGGAAAATTCCACCCCAAAGGGTTGTTAAAATCGTTGCAATGTTTGTATGAGGGAAATTATTTTTTGAGATACAAGGTTAAACGTTTGTAGAAAGATTACCTACTTATTGAAATACAAATAAAGTACTTTCAGCGTTTTGGAAAATTCCACCCCTTAAGGGGTTAAAAAGGGCAAGATTCGTGTGATTTGGCTATAAACTGTAAACTTGTGTGTGATTAATAAATAAATAAATAATAAAAAAAATGGAAAACACTTTTATTGAGCTTAGATACTTGATAGTTTGTAGAAAAAATGCTTATTTCAACAAAAAAAAACTCTTCTTCTTCATTTTTCCTTGAAAAGCGTTAATAGGGGGTTCAGAGATGGTATGGAGAGTCAGAAAATTTTAAAGTATGAGATTTGTAACTTCGATCCTAGCCTGTTTTTTAAAAGACTACAAAACTTATTTCAGCGTTTTTTTTTAAATGTAACCTCTAAAGGGGATTGTAAGGGTGTTCCAAGTTTGTATGGAGAGCAAGTAATTTTTTATGTAACTAGACTGTTTGCTGAAAGACTACAAAACTTATTTCAGCGTTTTTTTTTTAATTTATCGCCTAAGAAGGTTAAAAGGGGGTTCGAAGTTTATATAGAGAGCAAGACATTTTAAAGTAAGAAATTTGTAACTACGGTTTCAGACTTATACTACTATGAGAGTTCAAAGAGGGTTCTAAGTTTGTATAGAGAGCAAGACATTTTGAAGGTAAGAGATTTGTAACTTCGGTTTTAGACTGTTTAAGTAAGTTGTAAGACTACAAAACTAATTTCAATGTTTTTTTTTTAATTCAATCCTTAAACAAACATTTATTATGTTCTACGCGGACGAAGTCGCGGGCAACAGCTAGTTTTTTATAAATTTTAACAAATTATCAATTTAAGGCACTTTCAGTCTAAATTTTACCTGAGATCACTTAAAGCAAGAAAAAAAATTAAACCTTAAAGTATTTTGAACAATCATCTAAAATATCTTTAAATCTAAGGTTTAACGAATATAAAAAACAAAAAATATACTTCTCAAAAAAAAACAAAAAAAAACTGACAATGGTCCAATATTGGTAACATTATTGGCAGTCTTTGCACAAGGGCTTGGAACACTGCAGGCAAATCGCTTGTTTACAACTTACACAAGCGTAGTTAGTCTTTCGTTTTAATTTTGACGGACACAGCCTGCACGTCTTTCGCTTAGAATCATTCATTTCCGGCGTAGAGGACTCTCCAACAGGCATATCTGCACCTAAAATTCGTGTCAATGCCAATTTCAACTACTTTTGCAAATTTGAATTTAGAGCACGTCTTTGCATACAAGGAACTACCAGAGACCGTGCTAATGCCTTGAGAAAATCTCCTCTCTCGATTTCTTTGGCCTGATGCTGGTTGTGTAGAACGTAAGCGTTTACACCACACAGATGGAAATGGAAATAAAATGTATCGCAAATATGGACCCGAGGTCTCACAGACCGCGATCAAAGTTTAAAGTCAAATTACTCAGCCGATTCGCAGCCAACGACGCAACCTCCCGCTTCAACAGTCGTTTCGTTACTAATACCGAAGCTACTGAGCTGAGCGCGTCAGTAGTGAGGGGGGCGGGGAAGTGCGTGAACACGAAAATTAAAAACTGCGAGCGGTCTATCAGACCGCGCGTCCATACTTAACTAAAATGAAGGTCATTCATGCAATGTGTAGTAGGTATTGTACGAGTACATGTATAACTGTACCGATAAAGATAACTGTACCGACAAGTTGCCTTCATAATGAAAACTAGGTGCCTAGGCATACATATAGTTGGTGCACGACTGCTTAGTTACGCAATCTGAGAGCGCCTTGGCGACTCACCTTGATGCAACTGTTTAGACAAAGTAGAATTGGCACGTTTCTTCTACATTTTTAGGGTTCCGTACTCAAAGAGTAAAACGGGACCCTATTACTAAGACTCCGCTAACCGTCCGTCCGTCCGTCCGTCTGTCTGTCACCAGGCTGTGTCTCACTGATACCGTGATAGTTTCAGCTGAAATTTTCACAGATGATGTATTTCTGTTGCCGCTATAACAACAAATACTAAAAACACAGACTAAAATCGTTTTTTTTATAGATAATGGTACGGAACCTTCGTGCGCGAGTTCGACTCACACTTGTCCGGTTTTTATAAATTGCAGATTTAAGTTACCCAAGACAAAAATCTTGCATCTAGTTTTTTTTTTTGAGGATCAATATCTATAACCAAACATTCTGTATAACAGGAAGCACACTGCATGGTCACTTTAAAAATAATCACATAAAAGGGGGAAAATAAAAGGAAGACAAAAGCTAATAGGGAACTTGCATCTTAATATTTTATTACGAAAAAAATAAAAGTATAATCCAGCATTAAAACAACTGTAGCATTAAAACTTTGTTATGATTTATTTTTCTGATGTTATATGCATTTGTAATCTGCGCGCGCCGGCACCCCCCGAAAACGCTCTATACTAAACGGGCTTATGCTATGACGTCACAGCATAGCCTTTACTATGGAGTAAGTCATTAATTTGCGATTATCTCCACAAAATTTACGTTTAAGTCTATACTTGTCATACAAAATATCATTTACGTCATACCTGGCCATAAAGTAGGAATTACCGCACGCTATGCGTGCGTAAAACCCCACTTCCTGGCCAGATAGAGACGTAAAATTTTGTACTCACCACGGGCGGGTAATAAAGAAAGCCTCAGAGCGCATATTTATCGCCCTTGCCTTCGGCTCGGGCGTCAAATACCTGCGATCTGAGACATTCTTTGTTTAACCGCCCTAGGTAAGTAATGTACTATTCTAATTTAATATTCTATGTAACTGTTACGTTATTTTATCGAAAAAATAAAAAATAAGTTTTCGTCATTTTAACGTTAGGTAAAACTAATAAAATCGTTTTTTTTTTTTTTTTTTTTTTGTATGATATCTCTACGTATATCCGCATCGATTGAGTGCAATTTATTCGAAATTGAAGTCCCATGCAAGTTCCCCATTATACTAAAAGTTAAAAAAGCGGCCAAGTGCGAGTCGGACTCGCCCATGAAGGGTTCCGTAAAATAAATTGCGGTTTACGAAATGACGTATTAAAAAAAAACTACTTACTAGATCTCGTTCAAATTAATTTTCAGTGGAAGTTTGCATGGTAATGTACATCATATATTATTTTTAGTTTTATCATTCTCTTATTTTAGAAGTTACAGGGAGGGGGGGGGGGGGGGGTACACACATTTTACCACTTTGGAAGTGTCTCTCGCGGAAACTATTCAGTTTAGAAAGAAATGATGTTAGAAACCTCAATATCATTTTTGAAGACCTATCCATAGATACCCCACACGTATGGGTTTGATGAAAAAAAAATTGAGTTTCAGTTCTAAGTATGAGGAACCCCCAAAATGTATTGTTTTTAGGGTTCCGTAGCCAAATGGCAAAAAACGGAACCCTTATAGATTCGTCATGTCCGTCCGTCTGTCTGTCTGTCCGTCCGTATTTCACAGCCACTTTTTTCCGAAACTATAAGAGCTATACTGTTGAAACTTGGGAAGTAGATGTATTCTGTGAACCGCAATAAGATTTTTACACAAAAATCGAAAAAAAAACATTAAGTTTTAGGGGGGGTCGCCATACTCAGAACTGAAACTCAAAATTTTTTTTTTCATCAAACCCATACGTGTGGGGTATCTATGGATAGGTCTTCAAAAATGATATTGAGGTTTCTAACATAATTTTTTTCTAAACTGAATAGTTTGCGCGAGAGACACTTCCAAAGTGGTAAAATGTGTGTCCCCCCCCCCCCCCCTGTAACTTCTAAAATAAGAGAATGATAAAACTAAAAAAAATATATGATGTACATTACCATGTAAACTTCCACCGAAAATTGGTTTGAACGAGATCTAATAAGTAGTTTTTTTTTAATACGTCATAAATCGTAAACCGCAATTTATTTCACGGAACCCTTCATGTGCGAGTCCGACTCGCACTTGGCCGCTTTTTTTTTCTATTTTTGTGTGAAAATCTTAATGCGGTTCACAGAATACTTACCAAGTTTCAACAGTTTTTATAGTTTCGGAATAAAGTGGCTGTGACATACGTACGGACAGACATACATGACGAATCCACAAGGGTTCCGTTTTTTGCCATTTGGCTACGGAACCCTAAAAAGGGACAATATTAAATTCACCTGACATGACAAGAGGGGTTTGCACTATTTTCATAAAAAAACTCTTGTTCTGTTAAGTTAGTTATGCATTAGGTATTTATGCATGTTCATAAATAATTTCACACACACACACACACACTCAGATAATTATTTAGTATGTACATGTAAATTATACATTTTTATTACAAGATCGTAAATATAATTTACGTCGACTAACTGTACAAAATGTGTAGGTATTTCGATTAAGGAAGTTTATCAAATACTTACAACGAGACAATGAAAGATCAGTAGGTACGTTTCTTATCGCGTTTGCGCTAATTTGTATCGTTCGTCGCGATAAAATAGTATTTTTCACAATCGTGTTGTAATAGAGAGCGACTAATTTATTGAGTGTCGTAAAAAAGGTACGAGATTAAAAAGCTTGATTATAACACTATTGTGAACAATACTTTTTGTAAGAGTTGATTAAAATTAATAATTTAAGTGGGTCATTGTCAGTCACAAAAACAAAAATCATCTTTCCGGTGGTCAATAGTTAAGGTCTTACGTTTATATATAATATGTTTTTATCACATATAATTATAGAAGGGGCAACGCCGTTTATGCGGACTCAGAGTACAACCAAAAATTAGGCTTTATAGCCCTTAACTTTGGCAATGTCCACCGAAGAGACGCGAACCTAAATCTGACAATGACCCAAGTCATTAATACGAGTATACAGGGTGTCCGGTAATTAAGGGCACCTAAGACTGGTCCAGAAAACGACTTTAAGGTTGAGTAAAAGGTTTTCGAGATATTCTCATTTTTCGAAGAGCGAATTGTACCAAAACAAGGTGTTGAAAAGTGAATCTACGAAATGCCAACTCTATTCGGCACCATCAAACTAAAACTCTCGAAGGAGGTAAAATACCTAGGCATAACTCTAGATGATAAACTAAACTGGAGCAAACACCTAGACAGCAGACTAAACGAAGCAACAGTAGCCTTCTCAGGGAAAAGATGGGGCCTGGCCCCCCACATCATACTTAATGGTGATAGTACCAATGATAAGCTACGGTGCCATTGTATGGTGGCCCCGCACCCAAACCACGAGTGCAATTACCAAAATTTATAAAACACAAAGACTAGCCTGTGTCGTTGCTACAGGTTGTATGAGAACAACCCTAACAGCAGCACTAGAAGTCATGCTAGGACTACTACTACTACCTTTACATATGCACATACAAAAGGAGGCGGCTGCGACGGCAATACGCCTAAAAAGCCTCAACCTATGGACGAAAATAGACATACCCCACACGAAGATCCATAACAAACTGATCACAAGCCGGATGGAGGCTTTAATCGACAAAATAGCGAAAAAAACCTAGTGGTTGACATATTTGTTCTTTTGATTTTGTTTTATTTTTATATGTACTCGTTATTGAGTAAATTTGTTGACATTGTATTAATTTAATATTATATCTTTATTTTTTCTTTGTTTTTGACGATCATGATAAATAATCTTATTTTTTTGGACATGACAGCAAATTTGTAATGTATTTTTTTATCATGAAATAAATAATCTAATCTAATCTAATCTAATACCAAAAACTGCAGTCTGTGGGAAAGACTATGGCATATTACTGACGAAAGACACAAAAGACCAAACAGACCTTAGAATCTTTACAGATGGTTCAAAAACAAATACGGGAACGGGATGTGGTGTGTTCTCAGAGGATTTAATTTAGGGATAATTGAAGCCTGCAATGCCATAAAAAGACGACAAGTCGAAAACACGAACATACGGATACTCTCAGACAGTAAATCGGTACTACAAGCACTGAGCAGTGATAACATCACATCTAGCTTGATATCCGAATGCCACCAAAACCTCACAGAGGTGTGCGCAGATAAAAACAAAGTTACTATACAATGGACCAAGGGGCACAGTGGCTCAAGAGGAAACGATGCAGCGGATGAACTGGCCAGGAAAGGCTCAGAAACAACGGCATGCGGACCGGAGCCAATCTTGCCCCTGCCACAAAGTTACATATACAATCAACTGGACCAACACAATAAAGACCTACACCAAAGATACTGGGAGGAGATAGACACATGCAGACATACCAAAGAGATTCTGTCGAAACGCGACTACAAACTCACAACCACACTACTAAGGACACATAGAAACCAACTGCGTAAGATAGTGGGAATAATAACAGGACATAACACCTTGAACAGCCACCTCTATAATTTAGGTATCACAGACAGCCCCATGTGCAGAGGGAGCATGGAGGCAGAAGAAACGACTAAACATATACTACTGGACTGCAAGCAGGTAGAAGTATACAGAATAAAGCACCTAGGTTCTCCAGACACACTACGGGACGCAGTCAGCAACACCAAGGCACTCACCAACTTTCTAGACGAGCTGGGGTGGTTAGAGTAGCGCCACACCGCCGTTTCACGCAAAATAGGCATAATGGATGTCGACTTGCGGAAAACGCCCAGTATAACTAACTAACATCACCGAAGTTATTCCAACTTCCAGTCCAGTTTTTACCTATAACTAAAGATTAAGTCCTTATTCCTGTTTGTTCGAATACACGTACGTTTTTTGTTTCAAAAAGTGTGCAAACGTAATCTGGTTGTTGTACAGGCTGGGAGTGGGAGAGATGCTGGCGTGGAGTGGGAAGCGCGCGGTGCCCGTGCTAGTGTTCTCCGCGGGGCTCGGCGAGAGCGTGGTGGCCGCGCTGCGTGCTGCCCGCATGCTGCTGCCCAACGTGAAGGTAGCTGCAGGCTGACAGGACAGATGCCGCGTGGAGTGGGAAGCGCGCGGTGCCCGTGCTAGTGTTCTCCGCGGGGCTCGGCGAGAGCGTGGTGGCCGCGCTGCGTGCTGCCCGCATGCTGCTGCCCAACGTGAAGGTAGCTGCAGGCTGACAGGACAGATGCCGCGTGGAGTGGGAAGCGCGCGGTGCCCGTGCTAGTGTTCTCCGCGGGGCTCGGCGAGAGCGTGGTGGCCGCGCTGCGTGCTGCCCGCATGCTGCTGCCCAACGTGAAGGTAGCTGCAGGCTGACAGGACAGATGCCGCGTGGAGTGGGAAGCGCGCGGTGCCCGTGCTAGTGTTCTCCGCGGGGCTCGGCGAGAGCGTGGTGGCCGCGCTGCGTGCTGCCCGCATGCTGCTGCCCAACGTGAAGGTAGCTGCAGGCTGACAGGACAGATGCCGCGTGGAGTGGGAAGCGCGCGGTGCCCGTGCTAGTGTTCTCCGCGGGGCTCGGCGAGAGCGTGGTGGCCGCGCTGCGTGCTGCCCGCATGCTGCTGCCCAACGTGAAGGTAGCTGCAGGCTGACAGGACAGATGCCGCGTGGAGTGGGAAGCGCGCGGTGCCCGTGCTAGTGTTCTCCGCGGGGCTCGGCGAGAGCGTGGTGGCCGCGCTGCGTGCTGCCCGCATGCTGCTGCCCAACGTGAAGGTAGCTGCAGGCTGACAGGACAGATGCCGCGTGGAGTGGGAAGCGCGCGGTGCCCGTGCTAGTGTTCTCCGCGGGGCTCGGCGAGAGCGTGGTGGCCGCGCTGCGTGCTGCCCGCATGCTGCTGCCCAACGTGAAGGTAGCTGCAGGCTGACAGGACAGATGCCGCGTGGAGTGGGAAGCGCGCGGTGCCCGTGCTAGTGTTCTCCGCGGGGCTCGGCGAGAGCGTGGTGGCCGCGCTGCGTGCTGCCCGCATGCTGCTGCCCAACGTGAAGGTAGCTGCAGGCTGACAGGACAGATGCCGCGTGGAGTGGGAAGCGCGCGGTGCCCGTGCTAGTGTTCTCCGCGGGGCTCGGCGAGAGCGTGGTGGCCGCGCTGCGTGCTGCCCGCATGCTGCTGCCCAACGTGAAGGTAGCTGCAGGCTGACAGGACAGATGCCGCGTGGAGTGGGAAGCGCGCGGTGCCCGTGCTAGTGTTCTCCGCGGGGCTCGGCGAGAGCGTGGTGGCCGCGCTGCGTGCTGCCCGCATGCTGCTGCCCAACGTGAAGGTAGCTGCAGGCTGACAGGACAGATGCCGCGTGGAGTGGGAAGCGCGCGGTGCCCGTGCTAGTGTTCTCCGCGGGGCTCGGCGAGAGCGTGGTGGCCGCGCTGCGTGCTGCCCGCATGCTGCTGCCCAACGTGAAGGTAGCTGCAGGCTGACAGGACAGATGCCGCGTGGAGTGGGAAGCGCGCGGTGCCCGTGCTAGTGTTCTCCGCGGGGCTCGGCGAGAGCGTGGTGGCCGCGCTGCGTGCTGCCCGCATGCTGCTGCCCAACGTGAAGGTAGCTGCAGGCTGACAGGACAGATGCCGCGTGGAGTGGGGAGCGCGTGGTGCCCGTGCTAGTGTTCTCCGCGGGGCTCGGCGAGAGCGTGGTGGCCGCGCTGCGTGCTGCCCGCATGCTGCTGCCCAACGTGAAGGTAGCTGCAGGCTGACAGGACAGATGCCGCGTGGAGTGGGAAGCGCGCGGTGCCCGTGCTAGTGTTCTCCGCGGGGCTCGGCGAGAGCGTGGTGGCCGCGCTGCGTGCTGCCCGCATGCTGCTGCCCAACGTGAAGGTAGCTGCAGGCTGACAGGACAGATGCCGCGTGGAGTGGGAAGCGCGCGGTGCCCGTGCTAGTGTTCTCCGCGGGGCTCGGCGAGAGCGTGGTGGCCGCGCTGCGTGCTGCCCGCATGCTGCTGCCCAACGTGAAGGTAGCTGCAGGCTGACAGGACAGATGCCGCGTGGAGTGGGGAGCGCGTGGTGCCCGTGCTAGTGTTCTCCGCGGGGCTCGGCGAGAGCGTGGTGGCCGCGCTGCGTGCTGCCCGCATGCTGCTGCCCAACGTGAAGGTAGCTGCAGGCTGACAGGACAGATGCCGCGTGGAGTGGGGAGCGCGCGGTGCCCGTGCTAGTGTTCTCCGCGGGGCTCGGCGAGAGCGTGGTGGCCGCGCTGCGTGCTGCCCGCATGCTGCTGCCCAACGTGAAGGTAGCTGCAGGCTGACAGGACAGATGCCGCGTGGAGTGGGAAGCGCGCGGTGCCCGTGCTAGTGTTCTCCGCGGGGCTCGGCGAGAGCGTGGTGGCCGCGCTGCGTGCTGCCCGCATGCTGCTGCCCAACGTGAAGGTAGCTGCAGGCTGACAGGACAGATGCCGCGTGGAGTGGGGAGCGCGTGGTGCCCGTGCTAGTGTTCTCCGCGGGGCTCGGCGAGAGCGTGGTGGCCGCGCTGCGTGCTGCCCGCATGCTGCTGCCCAACGTGAAGGTAGCTGCAGGCTGACAGGACAGATGCCGCGTGGAGTGGGGAGCGCGCGGTGCCCGTGCTAGTGTTCTCCGCGGGGCTCGGCGAGAGCGTGGTGGCCGCGCTGCGTGCTGCCCGCATGCTGCTGCCCAACGTGAAGGTAGCTGCAGGCTGACAGGACAGATGCCGCGTGGAGTGGGAAGCGCGCGGTGCCCGTGCTAGTGTTCTCCGCGGGGCTCGGCGAGAGCGTGGTGGCCGCGCTGCGTGCTGCCCGCATGCTGCTGCCCAACGTGAAGGTAGCTGCAGGCTGACAGGACAGATGCCGCGTGGAGTGGGGAGCGCGTGGTGCCCGTGCTAGTGTTCTCCGCGGGGTTCGGCGAGAGCGTAGTGGCCGCGCTGCGAAATGTGCCTCCTTTTAATGCGCGATGTACTGCCTAACTACAATAATTTTCGTGCATAGCCGCATGAGGATGTACATTGTTTTTTTCCCTGTCTCTATCCTCTGTAAAATTTGAACTGAAACGCTCATAGCCTCGTAGCAACAGCACAATCATATCGATATCGCACCCTAATCTTCAAGTTGAATGTGTTCGACGGCACTCGAGCGTGGATATCAGTATAAGGTGCTACTTTCAGCGGCAGCGGCAGCGGCGGCGGTGCTTCACACGTGGGAGAGAGAGATCACGCATTGCGCACCGGTGCCGCTCCAAGACTTGGCTGAAATAGGGGGAGGTGGTTTAAGTCGTTACACCCGTCGTCGTCTGAAAACTTTATACCCCAACTCGACCGACCCCGACCGGGCCGGTGTACAAAATTGCAATTCCCCAACGTAAAACTAAAGTTAAAAAAAAACATTCCAGGTGGTGTCAAACTTCCTCGCACTCGACTCAAACGACTGCATAACCGGCATACAGGGTGAAGTGATCCACACGTACAACAAGAACGAGGCCGCCATCAAGAACACCGAGTACTACGAGCTGGTGCGGGAGCGCGACAACGTCGTCCTGATGGGCGACAACATCGGCGACGCCGGCATGGCGCAGGGCATGGACCACTGCGACACCGTCATCAAGGTATGTACAGTACTACGAGCGCGACAACGTCGTCCTGATGGGCGACAACATCGGCGACGCCGGCATGGCGCAGGGCATGGACCACTGCGACACCGTCATCAAGGTATGTACAGTACTACGAGCGCGACAACGTCGTCCTGATGGGCGACAACATCGGCGACGCCGGCATGGCGCAGGGCATGGACCACTGCGACACCGTCATCAAGGTATGTACAGTACTACGAGCGCGACAACGTCGTCCTGATGGGCGACAACATCGGCGACGCCGGCATGGCGCAGGGCATGGACCACTGCGACACCGTCATCAAGGTATGTACAGTACTACGAGCGCGACAACGTCGTCCTGATGGGCGACAACATCGGCGACGCCGGCATGGCGCAGGGCATGGACCACTGCGACACCGTCATCAAGGTATGTACAGTACTACGAGCGCGACAACGTCGTCCTGATGGGCGACAACATCGGCGACGCCGGCATGGCGCAGGGCATGGACCACTGCGACACCGTCATCAAGGTATGTACAGTACTACGAGCGCGACAACGTCGTCCTGATGGGCGACAACATCGGCGACGCCGGCATGGCGCAGGGCATGGACCACTGCGACACCGTCATCAAGGTATGTACAGTACTACGAGCGCGACAACGTCGTCCTGATGGGCGACAACATCGGCGACGCCGGCATGGCGCAGGGCATGGACCACTGCGACACCGTCATCAAGGTATGTACAGTACTACGAGCGCGACAACGTCGTCCTGATGGGCGACAACATCGGCGACGCCGGCATGGCGCAGGGCATGGACCACTGCGACACCGTCATCAAGGTATGTACAGTACTACGAGCGCGACAACGTCGTCCTGATGGGCGACAACATCGGCGACGCCGGCATGGCGCAGGGCATGGACCACTGCGACACCGTCATCAAGGTATGTACAGTACTACGAGCGCGACAACGTCGTCCTGATGGGCGACAACATCGGCGACGCCGGCATGGCGCAGGGCATGGACCACTGCGACACCGTCATCAAGGTATGTACAGTACTACGAGCGCGACAACGTCGTCCTGATGGGCGACAACATCGGCGACGCCGGCATGGCGCAGGGCATGGACCACTGCGACACCGTCATCAAGGTATGTACAGTACTACGAGCGCGACAACGTCGTCCTGATGGGCGACAACATCGGCGACGCCGGCATGGCGCAGGGCATGGACCACTGCGACACCGTCATCAAGGTATGTACAGTACTACGAGCGCGACAACGTCGTCCTGATGGGCGACAACATCGGCGACGCCGGCATGGCGCAGGGCATGGACCACTGCGACACCGTCATCAAGGTATGTACAGTACTACGAGCGCGACAACGTCGTCCTGATGGGCGACAACATCGGCGACGCCGGCATGGCGCAGGGCATGGACCACTGCGACACCGTCATCAAGGTATGTACAGTACTACGAGCGCGACAACGTCGTCCTGATGGGCGACAACATCGGCGACGCCGGCATGGCGCAGGGCATGGACCACTGCGACACCGTCATCAAGGTATGTACAGTACTACGAGCGCGACAACGTCGTCCTGATGGGCGACAACATCGGCGACGCCGGCATGGCGCAGGGCATGGACCACTGCGACACCGTCATCAAGGTATGTACAGTACTACGAGCGCGACAACGTCGTCCTGATGGGCGACAACATCGGCGACGCCGGCATGGCGCAGGGCATGGACCACTGCGACACCGTCATCAAGGTATGTACAGTACTACGAGCGCGACAACGTCGTCCTGATGGGCGACAACATCGGCGACGCCGGCATGGCGCAGGGCATGGACCACTGCGACACCGTCATCAAGGTATGTACAGTACTACGAGCGCGACAACGTCGTCCTGATGGGCGACAACATCGGCGACGCCGGCATGGCGCAGGGCATGGACCACTGCGACACCGTCATCAAGGTATGTACAGTACTACGAGCGCGACAACGTCGTCCTGATGGGCGACAACATCGGCGACGCCGGCATGGCGCAGGGCATGGACCACTGCGACACCGTCATCAAGGTATGTACAGTACTACGAGCGCGACAACGTCGTCCTGATGGGCGACAACATCGGCGACGCCGGCATGGCGCAGGGCATGGACCACTGCGACACCGTCATCAAGGTATGTACAGTACTACGAGCGCGACAACGTCGTCCTGATGGGCGACAACATCGGCGACGCCGGCATGGCGCAGGGCATGGACCACTGCGACACCGTCATCAAGGTATGTACAGTACTACGAGCGCGACAACGTCGTCCTGATGGGCGACAACATCGGCGACGCCGGCATGGCGCAGGACATGGACCACTGCGACACCGTCATCAAGGTATGTACAGTACTACGAGCGCGACAACGTCGTCCTGATGGGCGACAACATCGGCGACGCCGGCATGGCGCAGGGCATGGACCACTGCGACACCGTCATCAAGGTATGTACAGTACTACGAGCGCGACAACGTCGTCCTGATGGGCGACAACATCGGCGACGCCGGCATGGCGCAGGGCATGGACCACTGCGATACCGTCATCAAGGTATGTACAGTACTACGAGCGCGACAACGTCGTCCTGATGGGCGACAACATCGGCGACGCCGGCATGGCGCAGGGCATGGACCACTGCGACACCGTCATCAAGGTATGTACAGTACTACGAGCGCGACAACGTCGTCCTGATGGGCGACAACATCGGCGACGCCGGCATGGCGCAGGGCATGGACCACTGCGACACCGTCATCAAGGTATGTACAGTACTACGAGCGCGACAACGTCGTCCTGATGGGCGACAACATCGGCGACGCCGGCATGGCGCAGGGCATGGACCACTGCGACACCGTCATCAAGGTATGTACAGTACTACGAGCGCGACAACGTCGTCCTGATGGGCGACAACATCGGCGACGCCGGCATGGCGCAGGGCATGGACCACTGCGACACCGTCATCAAGGTATGTACAGTACTACGAGCGCGACAACGTCGTCCTGATGGGCGACAACATCGGCGACGCCGGCATGGCGCAGGGCATGGACCACTGCGACACCGTCATCAAGGTATGTACAGTACTACGAGCGCGACAACGTCGTCCTGATGGGCGACAACATCGGCGACGCCGGCATGGCGCAGGGCATGGACCACTGCGACACCGTCATCAAGGTATGTACAGTACTACGAGCGCGACAACGTCGTCCTGATGGGCGACAACATCGGCGACGCCGGCATGGCGCAGGGCATGGACCACTGCGACACCGTCATCAAGGTATGTACAGTACTACGAGCGCGACAACGTCGTCCTGATGGGCGACAACATCGGCGACGCCGGCATGGCGCAGGGCATGGACCACTGCGACACCGTCATCAAGGTATGTACAGTACTACGAGCGCGACAACGTCGTCCTGATGGGCGACAACATCGGCGACGCCGGCATGGCGCAGGGCATGGACCACTGCGACACCGTCATCAAGGTATGTACAGTACTACGAGCGCGACAACGTCGTCCTGATGGGCGACAACATCGGCGACGCCGGCATGGCGCAGGGCATGGACCACTGCGACACCGTCATCAAGGTATGTACAGTACTACGAGCGCGACAACGTCGTCCTGATGGGCGACAACATCGGCGACGCCGGCATGGCGCAGGGCATGGACCACTGCGACACCGTCATCAAGGTATGTACAGTACTACGAGCGCGACAACGTCGTCCTGATGGGCGACAACATCGGCGACGCCGGCATGGCGCAGGGCATGGACCACTGCGACACCGTCATCAAGGTATGTACAGTACTACGAGCGCGACAACGTCGTCCTGATGGGCGACAACATCGGCGACGCCGGCATGGCGCAGGGCATGGACCACTGCGACACCGTCATCAAGGTATGTACAGTACTACGAGCGCGACAACGTCGTCCTGATGGGCGACAACATCGGCGACGCCGGCATGGCGCAGGGCATGGACCACTGCGACACCGTCATCAAGGTATGTACAGTACTACGAGCGCGACAACGTCGTCCTGATGGGCGACAACATCGGCGACGCCGGCATGGCGCAGGGCATGGACCACTGCGACACCGTCATCAAGGTATGTACAGTACTACGAGCGCGACAACGTCGTCCTGATGGGCGACAACATCGGCGACGCCGGCATGGCGCAGGGCATGGACCACTGCGACACCGTCATCAAGGTATGTACAGTACTACGAGCGCGACAACGTCGTCCTGATGGGCGACAACATCGGCGACGCCGGCATGGCGCAGGGCATGGACCACTGCGACACCGTCATCAAGGTATGTACAGTACTACGAGCGCGACAACGTCGTCCTGATGGGCGACAACATCGGCGACGCCGGCATGGCGCAGGGCATGGACCACTGCGACACCGTCATCAAGGTATGTACAGTACTACGAGCGCGACAACGTCGTCCTGATGGGCGACAACATCGGCGACGCCGGCATGGCGCAGGGCATGGACCACTGCGACACCGTCATCAAGGTATGTACAGTACTACGAGCGCGACAACGTCGTCCTGATGGGCGACAACATCGGCGACGCCGGCATGGCGCAGGGCATGGACCACTGCGACACCGTCATCAAGGTATGTACAGTACTACGAGCGCGACAACGTCGTCCTGATGGGCGACAACATCGGCGACGCCGGCATGGCGCAGGGCATGGACCACTGCGACACCGTCATCAAGGTATGTACAGTACTACGAGCGCGACAACGTCGTCCTGATGGGCGACAACATCGGCGACGCCGGCATGGCGCAGGGCATGGACCACTGCGACACCGTCATCAAGGTATGTACAGTACTACGAGCGCGACAACGTCGTCCTGATGGGCGACAACATCGGCGACGCCGGCATGGCGCAGGGCATGGACCACTGCGACACCGTCATCAAGGTATGTACAGTACTACGAGCGCGACAACGTCGTCCTGATGGGCGACAACATCGGCGACGCCGGCATGGCGCAGGACATGGACCACTGCGACACCGTCATCAAGGTATGTACAGTACTACGAGCGCGACAACGTCGTCCTGATGGGCGACAACATCGGCGACGCCGGCATGGCGCAGGGCATGGACCACTGCGATACCGTCATCAAGGTATGTACAGTACTACGAGCGCGACAACGTCGTCCTGATGGGCGACAACATCGGCGACGCCGGCATGGCGCAGGGCATGGACCACTGCGACATCGTCATCAAGGTATGTACAGGATGGAAGTAAAAATAGGCTAGTGTCATAATTTTTTTACGATGCCATTCGAACCAGTTTTTAAAGAGGAACAAATGTTTGTATCGGAGCAACAGAAATTTGATTTAAAGACGGACCTCGCTGGCGGCAGCCGAAACGCTGCATACTAATGAATATTAAATTTTAAGGTCACATTTAATATTTTGTACTAGCCGTTTTATGGAAAATCAAGTAAATTGCTGTTTCGGTTGCGAAATACTGCGTTTAGTTTAATTTTGTTTCTATAAAATAAAAGCGTAAGGATTATATTGGTAGCTTTAAATTTTAGGACAATACATTTTTTTTGTTTTTCTAAACTTTCAAGGTCCATAACTTTTTATGATTTTAATTATATTTTATACATACTTTATAACAATTATTTGATGGTTTTGATGACACGTACTAGTATATACCAACTATCCATTCACCAACACTACGTTATCAATTTGAACATGAGGAAAGTACCCTATTGGTCACTAGCAGTGCTCATAGCATAGACACGGTACACTGTTGTTGTTGTTACCGCGAGTATCTGGATCTGGTTGGCCGCGAGCTTACCGTGCAATATCATCATAAGAATTCTTATAATTTTCAAGATTAGTCGTAGTAGTAAATATTGTATCATTGTTCCGGGTTAGCGGTCGGGCATAAGCTTGGAATAAACTATTTGTATATTCTTGTTTGGTCGAACTTACACTTAGAGCTCTATTAACTGTCTATTCTCTGTTTGTTTTTTTAAGGTCGGCTTCCTCGGCCACGGCATAGACAACCTGCCCAACTACCTCAAACACTTCGACATTGTACTCGTCGACGAACACTCCGTCGATCTAGTCAACGCCATATTGAAACTCGTGCTGTGATTTATTTTAGTTTCAAAGACTGGGGAAATCTATCCGGTTTTTCTCCAAAAACTGATTTTGAACGAAGCAAATATATGAGAACACCGGATCGCAGTCCCTAGTCAGGATAGATTATCTATTGTTCTATAAGTTGTTTCAGATTAATCCCGACTTGTTCTACAAAATATGATCATTATGTGGTTGCAATAGGTATTACGGTGGGTCACCACTAGACTCCAGACTCCTGTCGCGATGACGACAATAGGGTAGTTGGGGAGTAAACGGAATGGTGTTTATTAATACGGAAACCTAGTCAGTTGATGTTCAACGGAATAAAATAGATTAATTAAGCATTCCCGATATAAATTACGTTGTGGTTCAGGCATGCGGCTGTCAAGCGGCGGTCGTCGGATCGAATCCCGGCTCGTACCAATGAGTTTTTCGGAACCTTATGTACGGAATATTTACCGTTAGCTTTTCGGTGAAGGAAAACATCGTGAGGAAACCATCGTGAGGAAACCGGTCTAATCCCAATAAGGTCTAGTTTTCCCTCTGGGTTGGAAGGTCAGATGGCAGTCGCTTTCGTAAAACTAGTGTGTGCCAAATCTTAGGATTAGGTGTCAAAGCGGACCCCGGGCTCATTTAGGGCACAACCGAGAATAACGCTAGAACCACAGATGTATGAATATAAGGAGATCGGACATGCCGGCCGATTTGTATTGAGTACGCCTGTCGCAAGTACATTAACCCACACAAAGCCCAAGTAATTGACAAGACAAAGCACGCACACATCTAAAACACACACGACAATACACGCGCATTATATCAGGTATTTTGGGGAAGAAACGTAATATTCTCTGCGATCAGCACGCGTGCACAGTATGGCAGAGTATGCCCATTGAGCTAACAGCTGCGACACGGCCGCCGGCGGCTTGTCCTCTCTCTAGTATTCTATGCTCTGTGGCTAGAACGATGAGGATATAAATTAACTATAAACCAATTGATCAATTGTTCTAAATGACTTGCGGTAGCTACGTATTTATTTAGTGACCTTATTTTATTTGAATTTAACATAATTGAACAAATTATTAAAATACTAGCGACCCGCCCCGGCTTCGCACGGGTTTATGTGTATAATGTATGTGTGGTTTGTATTATACTTATAAACCTTCCTCTTGAATCACTCTATCTATTAAAAAAAACCGCATCAAAATCCGTTGCGTAGTTTTAAAGATACCCATACATAGGGACAGACAGACAGACAGACAGCGGGATGCGACTTTGTTTTATACTATGTATAGATAGCCTTTCTGTGACACTGTTGTCTTGACACATTGACACAATCACTGTGACGTGCAGTTACAAATGAAGGAAACATTCTATATCGTAGGTCAAAACTTAATATTTCTAATATGTTTCCACTGTTTCATTTACTTCCCAAACTAACCTATCGTGACGTCATCGCGACAAGAGTGCGGAGTCTAGTTACCACGAAACGAACCATTACAGTTCTATAAAACAAACGGGATTTATGTATTTTGTTACAGTTTAAATATGTAAGAGATATTTTTATATCGATTGTTTGTGTACAAATATTGTTCCTGTTTTTTTTTTTGCAATAAATGTTTTCTGTTATGATTGGTTGTGCAGTAAAACATCGGATATGTATTTTGACCTCAATAATTAGTTGTATTTTCTTACTGCAGTTAACTTAAAAGTCCAATCTAGGTACTTGCGTTCCTTCTTAAAACTTTGGACAGTTTGGACGCTTATAACTTTGTGATTATTTAACCAAGAGCTTAAATAATCACGCAAGAGCGTTGCTTTTTTCTCCATTTGAGTACATTTTTAATCCTTTTTCGAGAAAATGCAACATTATTGATTATTTTATTTAGTGTCTACACTCCTATTGCCCATATTCATAACGTCCCTCAAACCATTCTGTTACTGTCGTGTATTGTGAGATTGTGACTATATATAATGTGTCACTCGACATGTTTGTTTGCAATCAAACTTATTTTGTATAGAGGTTTGATGATTTTTATGAATAAAGGGTTTTGTCACTAAACGTTAAGATGATTTTACATTTTTGATTTCCTTCGGTACTCAGAAGGTACAGTCCCGGACTTTAATTGTTGAGCCATTTAGGTGTCAACAAATTTTGGTTTTCATAGTAAGCTTTGAAGTGTCCAGTATAAAGTGAGCTCTAAATGGCTCAATTTTTTTTATTAAAGTCCGTGACTGTACCAAGCACAAGACGACCGCTTTAGCCTGGTTGGTAGTGACCCTGCCTACGAAGCAAGAGGTCCTGGGTTCGAATCCCGGTAAGGGCATTTATTTGTGTGATGAGCACGAATATTTGTTCCTGAGTCACGGATGTTTTCTATCTATTTAAGTATGTATTTCTCTATATAAGTATGTATATCGTCGTCTAGTACCCATAGTACAAGCTTTGCTTAGATTGGGACTAGGTTGATTTGTGTAAGATTGTCCGCAAATATTTATTATTTATTATCATTTTCGTCAAAATCTTGCCAAGTTGTAGTCCTATCATCAGCTAACCAAATGGTATTTGGTTGTAAAACGTTGCTGATGTTTTGTATGGACAGTATGCCGTCAGTGCTCAGCGACCCTGCAGGCGGTGCCGCGGGTAGGTATTATTCAACTGCGATGGGTTTCAATTCGTATAAACTCTAACGAAAGTAAGGTAACAGCAAAACTGACTAGATAAATACGATTCTGAAAGACCCAAGTCTGAACATAGTTCCACTTGACCCGGTCTCGGAAGACCCGATTCTTAATTGCTGTCTATATATACGTAGTTAATCCCGGGTTATTCATAAAACTTAACAAACCTCTTTTGACGTTTTGACTAAAATATGTTTGTCCCTTTCTCACAAACGGCGAAGTGACAGATAAATTCAATTAGCTAAAATAGGTTTGATGAACGTTTATGAATAAGGCCAAATGAGTTTAGGATGTTTAGTGTTAATGATAAGCGCATAAAATGCGTTCATACAGAGTGAACTTTATATCGTAAATATAAATTGATATTTTTTCTGATAGTGGGGCAGATTACCAGAACAAATTGGCGTAAATATGGACACGCTGGACTTTTATCCCAATATACACCAACTAGATATGTTTAGGGTTGAGTTCCCAAAGTCTAGCTATTACTGACATGCAGACAGACGGACGGACAGCGGAGGCTTTAGTAACAGGATTCCGTTTGGTATCCTTTGGGGACTCGACTCTAACAGATATCTAGTTAGATTCCCTGACCCCAAGTGTGTATATTTAGACACCAAGTGTGTGATTCTAAGTAATTTAAAACTAAATATATTAATAATATACCTATAATTCAAATGGTCGCCATAAAATTAAAGATGGCCGACGGAGGACGGTTCCTATCAAAAAGTTATAGCTATGTACCTAACTAGGACCTGAAAAAAAATTGGTGCTTTTGTCCAGCGTGTCCACATTATCACTTGAAACGTCACTACAACATGAAATAGCCCATATACTCCAGGCAAAATACGGTTTTGAAAAACATTAATTTATAATAGCGGTTTTTTTCTTTATTTCATTTTAAAACATTATTCTAAAATGCTTCTTTCAAGAATCCAACAAACTTTCCATCTGGAAGTATTTATATAGATTTAAATAAAGGATGAATTGTTTTTTTTTAATTGTTTATCTTGAATATTATAGAGCAAATGTAAATGAACCAAAATAAAGATAAAACCATTTATTAATATTTTTACTGAGTTTTCTGAAGCTAGTTAAATTATCATTTTTTTGATGTCTGAAATTTTGTTGGATTTTGTTGCTAGGTAACTATTTAATTGATAATATATCCAATACAAAGAAATAATCTGCTATTATAAATTATTTCCAAATTTGACATTTTTTCCATACAAGTTGTCAGTTCATTGCCTGGACTAATAAGCAACTGTTAGCAACAGTAGTTGAGTTAATGACAATAGCTATTGGTCTCATTTACCTTTTCAACGCTGTCAAAGAGAACAGTTGTCAAACACACGCCAAATCAACAAGACATTTAGTGCGGAGTTTAAACCTTATGTCAATGCAAGAAGGTCGCTATCGCGCTGGGCTCCTTGACCCATATATTAGTCCTTGCACCTGCGGTGCGGATATATGCGTCGTTGGCGTCGAAAAGGCAAGGGTGAATGTGACCAGAACTTTAACACTAACTCAACTCTTTAATTTACAAGTTTCTTCTTCTGGGGTCAATTTCATAACATTTTGTAACTTGTATTCCAAGTGGAAGTCTTATTTTCAATACAAGCTGTTATGAAATGAAAAAGACAAGATAAATCAGCCTCTTCGTATCTGTGTTATTTTTCTAAGCAGCAAAAAAGTTGTTGCTTGTTTATTGAGATGAAAATGCTATTGTATTTATCGGTGCGTGTTATTCTCAATTATTTACGGAGTTCATCAAACATTTTTAGATTCACTACACGAATTTCACCCTGTGCAATATTATTGATTGATATTGACTTATTGGAAGATACATTCAATGTATTTATACATATAATATTCGGCAGCTGGGTTTGCGGCGCTGGTAGTCGGGCACTTATTTGTGTCGCTTTATGACAACTAGCAAGTAGTAGATTCACAGTATTTTGTAATTAGCTAATGTTCGCACACGTAGATTTATTACATTGCAATGAAGCATTTTTTTTTTATATTCTGCGCCTCTCGAAATTGGTGACATTAAATAAAACAACATGTTTATCATATGTTTTGTTATTTTTATTAAAAAAACAACACATGAATATGTATTTCCAAGTCATAGTGGCTCGCGCCGGCAAGTGTGGCGCCATCTAGTTAGATCGTTATCACAAAACATAAATGCAACTTAAATACGAATAGGTAAATAGTACAGTCGAGAATAAAAACATAGTTAAGTTAACCTTCTGGTTGCTTCTGCATCTTAAATATGTTATTTTCATTGTCTCAAAAACTACGATTCAACTATGTTTTATCCTTGATTGTGTATATTATTATTATATCCAAAGACGATTTTGATGAACTTTGGATTTAAACCAGAAATGGTTTTAAAAAAATGCTTGTAAATACTAC
This sequence comes from Epinotia brunnichana, assembly GCA_963854355.1. Taxonomy (NCBI): domain Eukaryota; kingdom Metazoa; phylum Arthropoda; class Insecta; order Lepidoptera; family Tortricidae; genus Epinotia; species Epinotia brunnichana. The sequence goes on from OY977940.1 coordinate 26,874,764, forward strand.
ATTTCGTTGACAATGGACTAGTTAAACATAATATAAATTAAAATAATATCGAATCTTAGGAATACTTTGCCTGGTGAGTTTCACATGCTCATAAGTGCTGGGTTTCATTTGGGAGTGCTTTATTCCAGAGTCGAGTCAGGGGACATATTAACAGTATCCCCGTAATCGTGGTTTTTATCACTTTTTCTATCGTCTTTCCTTCGCTACAAATTGACATTTATATTTTTCAGCTATCTGTAGTTTGCCTTATTTGTACCAAATATCTTATTACAAACATACTCCGATTCATATGGCAAGAAACTCAAAAGTAATCGAGAAATACTGCATAATCTCAAATATCTCAATACTCACAAAATGACTGGAAAATACATGATTTATTAACTAATTTATAATACCTATTAGTAATTTAACTGAACAAATTAAAAGCTCTAGATAAACAACAGTCTTAGTACATACAAGTTATTTACACAAAGTTTTTTTTATATAAAAATATCCTACTGTACATATATAACAATAACTATCAATGTAGAAATATAATTTGTCTCTGTACACAACTAGAAACAGTATTAAAAATAGTCAAATCTTGTAGGAATCATTAGGTTTAGAATACGCAAACGGCTGGCTGGGAAATGCGAGCCCGGATCTGCGGCGCGCCTGGGAACTTACTCACCACTACTGGTATCGACTGATAGAGACACCGATATTCCAATTTCCATTTTTAAACCTGACATAGCAACGAAGGGTATTCGTCAAATAAGATTAGAGGTAGCCCTTTCATTTGATTAAAAGAGAAACGGTTGATTAGTTAAAATATAATAATACAACTATAGGTACTGTTCAAGTCAAAAACGAATACCGCGTTCACACGAATGCTCTTTCAAATGGCAGTAAAACGAGGTGTAGAGTGGGAGTGCAGTTTAAATGAGATACTCCCGGCCCATTTTACCGCACGTTGAAAAAGCGTTCATACGAGTAAGTACAGATGCAGTGCATAATGGTTTCCCATCGTTTTTCACGGAAACGTACGAACGTGTCTTGCTATTTCAGTCGGTCACGGTACAAAAAGTACTGAGGTTGACTGATCTAGCATGACAAATACGAACATTTCCGAGAAAATACGGTGGGAAATGATTATTCACTACAACTGTACCTACTCGGTTAGACCACTTCAGAATTCTAAGAGGAATTAGAATCCCATTTATTTGCTGCTGCTGCGGGTACAACAGTAGATGTCTCGCCACATATCCGAAGCGTATTTCCCAGCACATCAGCACCGATACCACGATTGCATATCTGTCCTACATAAAGCATTCTCTCTCGTTCATTAACTAATTGCTAGAAAGGGTCGAATGCTCTATGATGGTCATATGGTGATCGGGCTAGCTAATCGGGTTTATAAAGACCGATTGAAGAGCCGTCACACGACGCTAGAAGATTTCTACTTGAACTGGATTGCGTAGTGCCGATTTGGTGCGCAACTTATTGATGAGGATTTCATATTGATTTATAAGAATATAGCATGGCGTCCTAGCATATTAGCTAAAGGATTTCGTGAGATGCCCCTAAGGGCGCCGTTGGCTATGAGTTAGTTAAGGAAATTGTTCATGTCATAGTCAATTCTAATTTGCGTATACAGTCGTGGCGTACCGAAGTACCGCGAATTGTATCCTGGGCAGCCACACAAGGTTGAATTGTATCTATGAAATATAAGGTATAATCACAAAGCTGTGCTCCGAATCGGCGCTTTATATGTATAGTACATAAGACCCAATACTTGGACAGTCTGGGGCAAGGCAGCATATCCGACTGAAGTGACAGGAAGCTAAACATTACACAATAGTAGAAATTATGTAAGGTGCACTTGTGGTCACCTCTCATAATTCCTACTTTACCACGAAACACGGCACGTCCGGCGCCGGGAAATAAATAACTACTCGTACCTACAATGAACACAACTTATCTCTACGGGTATATTCTACAAGCGGTTAGCCTCTGGGGTATGATAATGAATCTTGTGAATGAAAGCAAATGGTCAATATTTGTATGTGTCGTGGATAATGATTATGCGTTTAACTTATAATAGCTTGCGGATATTACCCGTCGATATCACCAACCAAGTCAGCTGACGTACCGGCTCTCTCTTACCAACAGTTGCAGAGAGTAATGGCGCCGTATTTACACTTGGTTAAATGGAAGCACAATTGGGTACTTCCCTGGGTAAAAATAGTTATTTGTTCAACAAGAGAGCAAAGTAGATTTTTGCTGCGAGTGTTGATGTTGAGTCCCGAGCAAGCGAAAGATTCTATATTTGAATTAGAATTTTGAGCGTAGTGAGGGACTCAAAGGCACGAGATGCAAATATCTTTGCTCTCGTGTGATACATACAACTTTTCACCTCAGCAGTGAGAACATCGTCACGTTAAAAAATATATCGCTAGGCTTTTACGCACCTATAAAATTCTGAATTTGTAATAGAGCACTGGTGAGACATCAAAATTAAAGACTCACGGAGTGAGCAAAATCGCATTTTGCTCACTGTTTTCACGCAGCAAAATATGCTTGTTCGAGCTGCTGAGGTGAAAATATAATTATATTTAGTCCGTCAGTATGATTATCAAAAAATATTGGACACGTATTTTTTATTTTGTCAATCAAACAAAAATGATGAAGATAAAGCCCGATAAAGTTCCGCGTAACCTCACATTATGCTAAAAAGTGTACCATAATGTGACGTCACGCGGATCTTTAACGGGCTATATCTTCATCATTTTTTTTTTGATTGACAAAATAAAAAAAAACGTGTCCAATATTTTTTTATAATCTAACTGACGGACTAAATACCTAATTGTTTTTAGGAAAGTAGCCAATTGAACACTAACTACCTAATATATTCGCGGATGTCACCAATTATTCTACTAAGCGCAGACACAAGACATTGGAGTCGTATTAAGGAACTAAAGGAAGATTTTCTAACGCGAATAGAATATCATAAATCATGATATAATATATATACGTAATTCTGGAACGATAACATCATCATCATATCAGCCGAAAGACGTCCACTGCTGGACATAGGCCTCCCCCAAAGAGTGCCAAAATGACCGGTCCTGCGCCACCCGCATCCAGCGGACTCCCGCGACCTTTACCAGGTAACATAAATAACGATAACATACATATAATAATTGAAACAAGAAACAATCATCTAATATGCGGTGATGTTACTTTTTAAATTCACCCATAAGTACATTTTTAAGGTAGAAGTGGCATACAATACACGGGGCCAATGTATTGAAACGAGATATCCCAAGTAGTCGCCGGAGATCGCAAACCTCCAAGTTTGAATTTGTTATATGGTATATACTGCCTGCATATGGCTGTGTTATTATGGCTTAGGCGGACGTTGTCAAAGTCATCATGTTTCCTAATAAGGCTTATATCGGCTGTCTTGTAGAGTTGTAGCAATGACGTTGGCGCGTGGCTGACATTTTTGTATTTCACGAATGGCTCTCAAAAGGTTAAGGTTATGAATAGGTAACTCTACATAGCATGACTACTGTGATGAAAGCAGAGTATTTGGCCTGTCCTTAAGACGTGACGAGACGAGTCAGAGTACCTAATTTATACCAATGCCTGGCTAAATTAAACGCGGTACAGTCGAGTTCTAAAATAAATATTAAGGGACAATCTTACACAAATCGACCTAGTCCCCATAGTAAGCCCAATAAGGCTTTTGTTATGGGTACTAGACGACAGTATATGTTAATAGATATGAATACTTAAGTACTGGCAGAAGGCCAAGATACAGGCTCAGCCTAGTTTGGTCTCTGATGGTAAGAAGTCGAATGGATGTTTTGTTTTTGATAATAAACCTTTTTGTATTTGTACATAGAAAACATCCAAGACTCAGAAACAAATATTCATGCTCATCACACAAATATTTGCCCTTACCGGGATTCGAACCCAGGACCTTCAGCTTCGTAGGTAGCGTCACTGCCCACTAGGCTAACCTGTCGTCAAATATGTGTAGTCATTGCAGATATTTTTGAACCCTTGCGATCGTACATATATTTATGAACTCGACTGTGCCTCATATACATTTAATTTAAACCACGACTGTGAGAAACAAGCACACGGCCTACCTTATGGTAAGCAGACTGTCACAAGCGCGTTGCCGACCCTTTATTGATTTGAGTTTACCACCAGGCTCCCATGTCACCAAATCGACAATTGTCGCCTGATAATGAAAAATCGACTTACATGGCTGCGTCGACAGGTGAAGGTGGTTGCTGGACATCTTATTGACCCAGCAATGTACGTGGAATTGTCATTGTCAGGTGACAATTGTCAAGATTGAAATAGGGTCCAGGAGCACACAGCAAGTCGTGCCTCCACGCAATGGTGCTTTAATGACTTCTAATAAAATAACAAAATTTGATGGATCGTCACAGTCCCGAGCGGTCAATGTCCTGCTTGAGTAGGATTCCGAGGAAAAACACTCGCGTCTACTGTCATAATGATAATACCAATGATCATATCATGACAACAATAAATAGGTTTCAATTGCGATGTATATTCAGAAAAATATCGACTCTATCACAACTTGAAATTTACACTTACTTCGGAATTGGGAACTTTTTTATTCCGAGACCACGATTATGTAACAATAAGAATATTTTGAATGAGTATTATATACCTCTTTGTTACACAAACAATAAGAAAAACGATTCCAGAAAAAGTCAAATTTAAATGTTGGATACCTTCCAAGATTTTACCAATATCATGATTGTACACGAATGGCCCCGAAATTATTCGCGGGAGCAAATTACATCAGAAATAATTAAGTATATCCTGTAGCGGCCCAAAAGCCTGTTAAAATAAGTCATTCCATCCTAAATTGGAAACAGAGTTACATTGTTTTGTTTCGTTCGATTTCAAAACAAAACAAACCCTACTGAAATTTGAATCAACTATTATAGACCCTATAATAGTTGGTTCAAATTGCATTGGCAATATTTCTTATAAGGGTGCTACAGAATAATAGATTGATGCCTTCCGGCGTAGCAAGGCAACATTGGTCAGTTTGACTATTGTAGGAATTATCTCAATTCACATTATAACCTAGATCAAGAGAACTTAAAATTAAGATAGTAGTATCAAAACTATTTGGAATTTGTAAGGCTCGCCTAACACATCGACCTTCGCGGCCCGACTCACGCTACACGCCACACACGCGACTCCACGCAATATCATCCGACTAGAGACATAAAAACACTATTCAGCGTTAGTCTTTCACATATATGTTTACATTTTAATTTGAAGAAGTATTGTAATGTTCTCAACAGGCTTACTAAGGGCACGCTAACTTACATTTACTATGTACAAATTTGTAATTTTAACGAATATTGTTGAGTTGTACAGTCGTCATGCCATATAACGGAGCAAACAGTGTAAAAAAATCTGAACACGGTTTTATTGTCAAGGCCTTAGAGTGCATGTACATACTGAAGAGATATTTGATGCCGAATGTAGTTTTCTGGGACAGAGCCCACGAGTTTTTTTTATTTACATAACTAGTCTATCACTAATATGTAACTTTTTTATTTATTAATAGTTTTCTTCAATTCATATCAGACCATGATATGAATTTGGACCGAATCAGATCGATATAGGTATTTTATATATATTTGATATATAAGTAGGTATAGGTTATAGTCAGCGTTCAAAGAGTATTTTGGATTTGTATAGAAGGCGTCGGGTGTCTTTCGTGTAGCGTGAGTAATTCGTTAGAATGTGACGCATTGGTCCCGATAGCGTACAAAAGCACTACATGTTAGTCTATAAACATCGAGCTCAGATCCAACAAGGCATCGCGGTGAACACAACGTTTCATGAACTACACACTTATTTCGTTTCAATCATAATTTATTTACACTGCCAAAGCAAATATCGGAAATTGAATCAGTGACAGTCTAGTATGGCGCGATTTGTATTTCAATATGCGCATCAAACCGCCAATAGAGAAATACTTATTGTGTCTATTCAAAAAGAGTATTATGATCGCGTTTATTATTGTGGCATAACACCTCCTTACACACACACATATATTCGAAATCGACATAACATCCCGTTTGACAAAAAGATCTCCTCTTTCCCATAAAATATCATATCTGTACTTGAGATTTTATATGCAGCCTTGCTCCTCAAAAAAAAGGTTTTAATCTACGTGCCTCTGGTATGGTCTAGAATAGTTTAATAATATTTCAATGTCATCCATCGGTCACAGGCAGGCTGAGGCGCTTGCCTATGGCAGGAGGAGTAACATCGTCCGCCGCGGTGCCTTGCGGAAGTGCCGATGGCGTACAACTACAATACAGTTATAAGACAGATCACAGCCTAGGGGAAGCGGCGCGCGCGAGGTCACGTGATGGCGGCCACGTCCGCGGCCGTCTTCTGTAGCCCGTCCTCGTCCGTCGACCTGCGGGCAACGATGTGGGCAGGTTATGTCGTGGCCAGTCAAATGTAACGGCCCGGCCACGATATTGCGCGGCGATGGCAGCGGCAGCGGTTTCTCTAATTCATTGCGTGTAATCCGAACTAACCACAGTGCGTTGCGGCCCGCGCAATGAACAGGTAAAATGCTTACCGCGCCGCAATTTGCGCAATGTAATGGCCGGGGCGTAAATACTAAGGACGCTATCTGGGGGTTTTTTTTTATGCTACGACGGTGGCGAACAAGCTTACGGCCTGCCTGATGTTAAGCTGGTACCTTCGCCTATGGACACTTGTGAATTGTAGTGAGAGCGTGAACAACAGACATTTTAGTATGGTGGCTTGAAAGACTTTCGGTGAAGGAAAACATCGTGAGGAAAAAGGTCTAGTTCCAATAAGGACTAGTTTTCCCTTGGGTTGTAAGGTCAGATAGCAGCGCCCCAGCACGTTGGGCCGCCACGAGTTGCGCACCGCGTGGTACGTGTAGTGGTGGTGTTACCTGTAGACGTGCGCCTCGGCGCGCGCCACGTCGCAGTGGTACTGCGCGGCGTAGGGCAGGCGCGCGCGGCCGCGGCGCCGCGCCAGCACCGCGCGCCCCAGCACGTTGGGCCGCCACGAGTTGCGCACCGCGTGGTACGTGTAGTGGTGGTGTTACCTGTAGACGTGCGCCTCGGCGCGCGCCACGTCGCAGTGGTACTGCGCGGCGTAGGGCAGGCGCGCGCGGCCGCGGCGCCGCGCCAGCACCGCGCGCCCCAGCACGTTGGGCCGCCACGAGTTGCGCACCGCGTGGTACGTGTAGTGGTGGTGTTACCTGTAGACGTGCGCCTCGGCGCGCGCCACGTCGCAGTGGTACTGCGCGGCGTAGGGCAGGCGCGCGCGGCCGCGGCGCCGCGCCAGCACCGCGCGCCCCAGCACGTTGGGCCGCCACGAGTTGCGCACCGCGTGGTACGTGTAGTGGTGGTGTTACCTGTAGACGTGCGCCTCGGCGCGCGCCACGTCGCAGTGGTACTGCGCGGCGTAGGGCAGGCGCGCGCGGCCGCGGCGCCGCGCCAGCACCGCGCGCCCCAGCACGTTGGGCCGCCACGAGTTGCGCACCGCGTGGTACGTGTAGTGGTGGTGTTACCTGTAGACGTGCGCCTCGGCGCGCGCCACGTCGCAGTGGTACTGCGCGGCGTAGGGCAGGCGCGCGCGGCCGCGGCGCCGCGCCAGCACCGCGCGCCCCAGCACGTTGGGCCGCCACGAGTTGCGCACCGCGTGGTACGTGTAGTGGTGGTGTTACCTGTAGACGTGCGCCTCGGCGCGCGCCACGTCGCAGTGGTACTGCGCGGCGTAGGGCAGGCGCGCGCGGCCGCGGCGCCGCGCCAGCACCGCGCGCCCCAGCACGTTGGGCCGCCACGAGTTGCGCACCGCGTGGTACGTGTAGTGGTGGTGTTACCTGTAGACGTGCGCCTCGGCGCGCGCCACGTCGCAGTGGTACTGCGCGGCGTAGGGCAGGCGCGCGCGGCCGCGGCGCCGCGCCAGCACCGCGCGCCCCAGCACGTTGGGCCGCCACGAGTTGCGCACCGCGTGGTACGTGTAGTGGTGGTGTTACCTGTAGACGTGCGCCTCGGCGCGCGCCACGTCGCAGTGGTACTGCGCGGCGTAGGGCAGGCGCGCGCGGCCGCGGCGCCGCGCCAGCACCGCGCGCCCCAGCACGTTGGGCCGCCACGAGTTGCGCACCGCGTGGTACGTGTAGTGGTGGTGTTACCTGTAGACGTGCGCCTCGGCGCGCGCCACGTCGCAGTGGTACTGCGCGGCGTAGGGCAGGCGCGCGCGGCCGCGGCGCCGCGCCAGCACCGCGCGCCCCAGCACGTTGGGCCGCCACGAGTTGCGCACCGCGTGGTACGTGTAGTGGTGGTGTTACCTGTAGACGTGCGCCTCGGCGCGCGCCACGTCGCAGTGGTACTGCGCGGCGTAGGGCAGGCGCGCGCGGCCGCGGCGCCGCGCCAGCACCGCGCGCCCCAGCACGTTGGGCCGCCACGAGTTGCGCACCGCGTGGTACGTGTAGTGGTGGTGTTACCTGTAGACGTGCGCCTCGGCGCGCGCCACGTCGCAGTGGTACTGCGCGGCGTAGGGCAGGCGCGCGCGGCCGCGGCGCCGCGCCAGCACCGCGCGCCCCAGCACGTTGGGCCGCCACGAGTTGCGCACCGCGTGGTACGTGTAGTGGTGGTGTTACCTGTAGACGTGCGCCTCGGCGCGCGCCACGTCGCAGTGGTACTGCGCGGCGTAGGGCAGGCGCGCGCGGCCGCGGCGCCGCGCCAGCACCGCGCGCCCCAGCACGTTGGGCCGCCACGAGTTGCGCACCGCGTGGTACGTGTAGTGGTGGTGTTACCTGTAGACGTGCGCCTCGGCGCGCGCCACGTCGCAGTGGTACTGCGCGGCGTAGGGCAGGCGCGCGCGGCCGCGGCGCCGCGCCAGCACCGCGCGCCCCAGCACGTTGGGCCGCCACGAGTTGCGCACCGCGTGGTACGTGTAGTGGTGGTGTTACCTGTAGACGTGCGCCTCGGCGCGCGCCACGTCGCAGTGGTACTGCGCGGCGTAGGGCAGGCGCGCGCGGCCGCGGCGCCGCGCCAGCACCGCGCGCCCCAGCACGTTGGGCCGCCACGAGTTGCGCACCGCGTGGTACGTGTAGTGGTGGTGTTACCTGTAGACGTGCGCCTCGGCGCGCGCCACGTCGCAGTGGTACTGCGCGGCGTAGGGCAGGCGCGCGCGGCCGCGGCGCCGCGCCAGCACCGCGCGCCCCAGCACGTTGGGCCGCCACGAGTTGCGCACCGCGTGGTACGTGTAGTGGTGGTGTTACCTGTAGACGTGCGCCTCGGCGCGCGCCACGTCGCAGTGGTACTGCGCGGCGTAGGGCAGGCGCGCGCGGCCGCGGCGCCGCGCCAGCACCGCGCGCCCCAGCACGTTGGGCCGCCACGAGTTGCGCACCGCGTGGTACGTGTAGTGGTGGTGTTACCTGTAGACGTGCGCCTCGGCGCGCGCCACGTCGCAGTGGTACTGCGCGGCGTAGGGCAGGCGCGCGCGGCCGCGGCGCCGCGCCAGCACCGCGCGCCCCAGCACGTTGGGCCGCCACGAGTTGCGCACCGCGTGGTACGTGTAGTGGTGGTGTTACCTGTAGACGTGCGCCTCGGCGCGCGCCACGTCGCAGTGGTACTGCGCGGCGTAGGGCAGGCGCGCGCGGCCGCGGCGCCGCGCCAGCACCGCGCGCCCCAGCACGTTGGGCCGCCACGAGTTGCGCACCGCGTGGTACGTGTAGTGGTGGTGTTACCTGTAGACGTGCGCCTCGGCGCGCGCCACGTCGCAGTGGTACTGCGCGGCGTAGGGCAGGCGCGCGCGGCCGCGGCGCCGCGCCAGCACCGCGCGCCCCAGCACGTTGGGCCGCCACGAGTTGCGCACCGCGTGGTACGTGTAGTGGTGGTGTTACCTGTAGACGTGCGCCTCGGCGCGCGCCACGTCGCAGTGGTACTGCGCGGCGTAGGGCAGGCGCGCGCGGCCGCGGCGCCGCGCCAGCACCGCGCGCCCCAGCACGTTGGGCCGCCACGAGTTGCGCACCGCGTGGTACGTGTAGTGGTGGTGTTACCTGTAGACGTGCGCCTCGGCGCGCGCCACGTCGCAGTGGTACTGCGCGGCGTAGGGCAGGCGCGCGCGGCCGCGGCGCCGCGCCAGCACCGCGCGCCCCAGCACGTTGGGCCGCCACGAGTTGCGCACCGCGTGGTACGTGTAGTGGTGGTGTTACCTGTAGACGTGCGCCTCGGCGCGCGCCACGTCGCAGTGGTACTGCGCGGCGTAGGGCAGGCGCGCGCGGCCGCGGCGCCGCGCCAGCACCGCGCGCCCCAGCACGTTGGGCCGCCACGAGTTGCGCACCGCGTGGTACGTGTAGTGGTGGTGTTACCTGTAGACGTGCGCCTCGGCGCGCGCCACGTCGCAGTGGTACTGCGCGGCGTAGGGCAGGCGCGCGCGGCCGCGGCGCCGCGCCAGCACCGCGCGCCCCAGCACGTTGGGCCGCCACGAGTTGCGCACCGCGTGGTACGTGTAGTGGTGGTGTTACCTGTAGACGTGCGCCTCGGCGCGCGCCACGTCGCAGTGGTACTGCGCGGCGTAGGGCAGGCGCGCGCGGCCGCGGCGCCGCGCCAGCACCGCGCGCCCCAGCACGTTGGGCCGCCACGAGTTGCGCACCGCGTGGTACGTGTAGTGGTGGTGTTACCTGTAGACGTGCGCCTCGGCGCGCGCCACGTCGCAGTGGTACTGCGCGGCGTAGGGCAGGCGCGCGCGGCCGCGGCGCCGCGCCAGCACCGCGCGCCCCAGCACGTTGGGCCGCCACGAGTTGCGCACCGCGTGGTACGTGTAGTGGTGGTGTTACCTGTAGACGTGCGCCTCGGCGCGCGCCACGTCGCAGTGGTACTGCGCGGCGTAGGGCAGGCGCGCGCGGCCGCGGCGCCGCGCCAGCACCGCGCGCCCCAGCACGTTGGGCCGCCACGAGTTGCGCACCGCGTGGTACGTGTAGTGGTGGTGTTACCTGTAGACGTGCGCCTCGGCGCGCGCCACGTCGCAGTGGTACTGCGCGGCGTAGGGCAGGCGCGCGCGGCCGCGGCGCCGCGCCAGCACCGCGCGCCCCAGCACGTTGGGCCGCCACGAGTTGCGCACCGCGTGGTACGTGTAGTGGTGGTGTTACCTGTAGACGTGCGCCTCGGCGCGCGCCACGTCGCAGTGGTACTGCGCGGCGTAGGGCAGGCGCGCGCGGCCGCGGCGCCGCGCCAGCACCGCGCGCCCCAGCACGTTGGGCCGCCACGAGTTGCGCACCGCGTGGTACGTGTAGTGGTGGTGTTACCTGTAGACGTGCGCCTCGGCGCGCGCCACGTCGCAGTGGTACTGCGCGGCGTAGGGCAGGCGCGCGCGGCCGCGGCGCCGCGCCAGCACCGCGCGCCCCAGCACGTTGGGCCGCCACGAGTTGCGCACCGCGTGGTACGTGTAGTGGTGGTGTTACCTGTAGACGTGCGCCTCGGCGCGCGCCACGTCGCAGTGGTACTGCGCGGCGTAGGGCAGGCGCGCGCGGCCGCGGCGCCGCGCCAGCACCGCGCGCCCCAGCACGTTGGGCCGCCACGAGTTGCGCACCGCGTGGTACGTGTAGTGGTGGTGTTACCTGTAGACGTGCGCCTCGGCGCGCGCCACGTCGCAGTGGTACTGCGCGGCGTAGGGCAGGCGCGCGCGGCCGCGGCGCCGCGCCAGCACCGCGCGCCCCAGCACGTTGGGCCGCCACGAGTTGCGCACCGCGTGGTACGTGTAGTGGTGGTGTTACCTGTAGACGTGCGCCTCGGCGCGCGCCACGTCGCAGTGGTACTGCGCGGCGTAGGGCAGGCGCGCGCGGCCGCGGCGCCGCGCCAGCACCGCGCGCCCCAGCACGTTGGGCCGCCACGAGTTGCGCACCGCGTGGTACGTGTAGTGGTGGTGTTACCTGTAGACGTGCGCCTCGGCGCGCGCCACGTCGCAGTGGTACTGCGCGGCGTAGGGCAGGCGCGCGCGGCCGCGGCGCCGCGCCAGCACCGCGCGCCCCAGCACGTTGGGCCGCCACGAGTTGCGCACCGCGTGGTACGCCATCCTGCATACGAGAGGATTGGGTGAGACATGTGCCGAGGCCGATCACCAATGAAGATCATTTTCGTCATATTTTTTTATATAAAGGTAATTTTAATGCTTTCGTTTATAAATACAATAAAAAAAATAACGGGAAATCCGCGAGTCCGCCCGAGCCGCACCGACCACGTAGGTAAAGGCCGCGCGACCGGCTGGCTGCGAAATTTACACGCTTTAAGGTCACAGCTACTACAGCCACCCGGCACCCGGCCCGCACCGCCTCGTCGTTCGGCGTCCACTCGTTGTCGACAGCTGGTCCACGGGTGGACGCCGCGTTGTCACCAGTGTACACGAGCGTGGTCATCGAGTGAACACGAGCGTCGTCAACGAGATTAGTCGAGTAGTGACTTGGGGTTGGAGACTGACCTCGGCACCAGCGAGGCGACGGTGGACAAGACGAGCACGAGCCAGTAGATGGGGTCGGCCATCGCGTGGTGGATCACGTGGTAGGTGGACGGCATCTTCAGGAACGGCACCGGGATGGACTGGTACACCAGCGTGGACACGAAGAACGCGCCCAGGGAGCCCAGCAGCGCTATGCCGTGTATCACCGTCTTCAACACAAATTAACGGTTATACTGCGAACCTTTAGCAGGGAACAGACAAGCATAGTGGGTACCTATAACAGCCGTTCATTATATTCAATCTATCTTTAGTTTTGTCATACTGACGACAGATAATCTATCTATCATTACAGTATTTTTCAACCTTTTTTAGGTAGTTCCCTTATTATAGAAAAATAATACACGACCCCCTATCCTCCGCCCTTTTGTCGCATATGGTCCCGTTCGCAACCCGTCCCGTTCTCGACTGGTCCCGTTTGCAAGTCGTCCCATTTGCAACTCGTCCCATTTGTGATTCGTCCCGAAAAGGCAACTCGTCCCGTTCGCGGTTAGTCCCGTTCGCAACTCGTCCCGTTCGCAATTCGTCCCGCAAACGCACCTCGCGACACTCCGTTCGCGAGTCGTATGCAATATCCCATTTATTCCCGTTAAAGGTTGTAAATGAATCAACAAACGCAACAAAAAATTTATTGACAAAATTAATAGCCTGATTTCGATGTAGTTCTTACTGCTAGACATCGGTATGGGGATGACTCGCGAACGGGATTCCGTTGACTTAGAACTATGAAATTTGGCAAATAATATCGTCGTATACTACAAGTACAGTCGCCATCACATACATAGGTACACTATAGGTGTTCAAAGATATCGGCACATGCACCCTAATGCCTTGAAAATAGAGGTGTTCCGATGTTTGTTTGACTTCGGGGCAAACAAGCACGTCACAAACATCGGAACACACCTCTATTTTCAAGGCATTAGGGTGCATGTGCCGATATCTTTGAACACCTATAGTGTACCTATGTATGTGATGGCGACTGTACAATCTAAAAACTATACATTTGTAATTTTGTACGGAACCCTCGGTGGGCGAGTGCGACACGCACTTGTCCGGTTTTTTGAGGTAGCATCTGTCTCTAAATTCTCTAATCTTAGATTGAATATAGGGAACGACTGTAAGCATGGTGGCTGCCACAAGGTGAACGGTCAAATCTCACAAAAACGGTGTTGTGACTGACAGACACACCTAAACATTAACATCTAAGTCCACACGTTGTTAACTTACGAGTTTATAAAAGAAAAGCTGCATGTAAAACGTAGTTATCGGTTGAGACAACACTTAGAAACACTTAATTAATAACGAAATAATTACATACTGGGTGAAATTAACTTCATACATTTACGTCAGTCTAAAATTTTTTTTTATTTTTTTTATTGAGAAATAAAATGAGCGCAGTGTATTAAATTGTTGGATTTTTTTGCACAACACAAAGTTTCTCAGAACCAAGGATATATTCACATTTTGAATCGCGAATTTAATTTCACCCTATATCGTACATACAATAATTTTTTTAACACCCTCCGAAACAAACACAGCTAAGAACCATATACACAGACAAGACAATCTATTGAAAAAAAAATTGCTCTTAAATCGGTTCATCTTTTTAGGAGCTTCGGTGCAATAGACAGACACAAAGATACACATTTTAAACTTACAACACCCCCCGTTTTCGGCGGGGATACAATAGTTATTTGTTATACAAGGGGGGAAAGTTGTATTTTACCTGCGAGTGTTCATTTGAAACACGAGCTAGCGAAAGGATTCTATGATTGACCACGAGCGAAGCGAGTGGTTTAAAAATAGAATCCTGAGCGTAGCAAGTGTTTCAACACACGAGACGTAAAATAACTTTTCACCCGTGTATAACACAAATCTTTTCACCTCACTACAGCGAGGAAAATAAGAAAAAGGGTAAAAAAAAGTTTAAAAAAAAGTTCAAAAAGTTAAAAAAGTTTAAAAAAAAAAAAAAATTAAAAAAAAAAAGTTAAAATAAAAATATGACATAATATATACAAAAAACAAAAATAAACATTTAACGTTCTACGTCTACTTTCTTCACATGTGGATAAAAAGCGATTTTCTCAATAGATATCAAACATACAAAATGGCCTTTCCGAGCTAGTGAGGTGAAAAAAAAGCGCTTTCCGTGTCGGCCTCTCATTGAATTGTTTAGAAGGTGTTTATGTGTTTCTTAGTCTAACTTTTGAAGATTAGTTGAACAATAAACAATATTTGAATCCGAATTAAGCTCGAAAACAGTCGAGTTCGAAAATATGTGAACGAACAAAGTGATCAAAAATATGTGAACTGAACTTTATTGATAAGGGTATATCTATGTAAGGTCGATCAGATATGTTTGAACCTTTGGGAACTTATATATATTTATGAACTCGACTGTACCCCTCCATTTCGTCTAGATGCGTGTGTCAAAATTTTAAGATTTTTTTTTAAATTTTAAATATTTTACAAATGGAATTGAACGTGCCCTAGTTGAAACGTTTATTCATTAAGTATACCTGCATGACTTGATTTCACAACCACACACAAATTGAACACATCGAAATATCGAAAGCCATACGACCGCTCGCAAAATCGGCAAGCCAAACGCAGATCGGACTCACCCAGCTCCTCGTCTCGATGGCGACGTACGCGAGCATGATGACGAGACAGCAGGTCATGTTGCAGATGCCGAACGCCCAGAAGTCGACAATGGTGTCCCAGTAGGCGCTGGTCACGGTGAAGAAGATCACCACGCTGATGTACAGCGACTCGGCCAGCACGGCCCAGTACGAGTGCGCCTGGTAGGCCAGGCCGCGTCGCGCCGCGCTGTACAGCCCGGGCCGCTCCGACAGCAGCGCCGCCGGCGCCACGCGGTCGTACGCGCCTGCCGGCAAACAACAACGTCAACAAACCCACAACACAACCCGATCATCCGTACTGTACTAATATTCTGTCTGTCCGTCTGTGTCTCAGTCTGTTACCTTTTCACGCTTAAACCGCTGAACCGATTTAGATGAAATTCGGTATGGAGATAGTTTGGGACCTTAAAAGACATTGTAAGTTGTAACCTCAGAGCATAGAATACTAGAGAGAGGACAAGCCGCCGGCGGCCGTGTCGCAGCTGTATGCTCAATGGGCATACACTGCCATACTATGCACGCGTGCTGATCGCAGAGAATATTACGTTTTTTCCCAAAATGCCTGATATGATGCGCGTTTATTGTCAAATAAGCGTGTAGGTATACAAGTGTGTGTGTTTTAGATGTGTGCGTGCTTTGTCTTGTCAATTACTTGGGCGTTGTGTGGGTTAATGTACTTGCGACAGGCTCACTCTATACAAATCGGCCGCCATGTCCGATCTCCTTATATTCATACATCTGTCGTTGTAACATTAGTAATATGCTTTTTTAAATAAAATATTTTTATTTCCTTTTTTGAAAAATAACACATTAGGTAGGTACTTATTTGACTAATATTCAAATCACCAACTTTTTATCGACCGTCAGAAACGCTCTGTTATTAATAAAGGCTATTACTAGCTTTGTATGGTCAATTTAATAAAGGATATTACTAGCTTTGTATGGTCAAACTGCGTCCATTTTCAAAGTTTTATATATTGAAATCCTTTAAAACAGCAAAAATTTATGAAAGCTTTAAGTTTTCCGTGAAATTGGTAATAGGGGTACTCAAATAGTAGTTTATGCAACAATGCTATAATAAGGGTTCTTACAATTCAACGGTCTAAGTTATAAAACGAGACGTAGTCGAGTTTTGTAATAAAAGACCCGAGAATTTTAAGAACCAATTATGAGCTGCCATACATTACTTTTTCTATGACTGCAGCAGTATATTTCTTGGTATATTCACAAAATAAAACCAATTAAAACCCACATTTACAGTTTTGCTTAAGTTTTTCCATTTCGAAGACGGAACATCAACTTGATAGCATAGACAAGAAACAATAAGATAGTTCTTAATCACGAAAAATGTGGTTGCGTTCAATTAAATCTAAATGTCAAAAAATAAAATTAAGTTGATAGAATATTGGTGTTTATTTTTCAATCTTGATTCAAAATATGTACCTAAGTAAAGTATTATTGAAATCGAAAACAAACCTTTTTCAAACATGTTGCACGTATGTTGAATCTTAGAAAAAATGCAGTTGTCTTATATTCATAATATGACTCCTAGCAGTTGTCTTATATTCATAAGATACCCCATAGACAAATAGACTTCATTGCCATTACTCAAATGAAGTTGATTTAGATATCGCTGTCAGTCATTTAATTCACAGATAGAAGTGCTGGAGTAGACAAATGGGATTTACGTCACTAGACATATTTTTTGCCTTCTTTCTTTTGGAGTAATAATACATTCATTCATTATCACGGCCAACTCACGGTCATTCATTATCACGGGAATAGAACCCGCAGTACATCTGGTACCAGAACACCAGGAACACAAACGTCTGCAACTCACCGATGACTAGCGGCGGGAAGGCGGTGAACACGAGGTTGTAGGTCATCATGTGCAGCTGGTCCACCATCACAGCTGACGAGAACCCGCAGTACATCTGGTACCAGAACACCAGGAACACAAACGTCTGCAACTCACCGATGACTAGCGGCGGGAAGGCGGTGAACACGAGGTTGTAGGTCATCATGTGCAGCTGGTCCACCATCACAGCTGACGAGAACCCGCAGTACATCTGGTACCAGAACACCAGGAACACAAACGTCTGCAACTCACCGATGACTAGCGGCGGGAAGGCGGTGAACACGAGGTTGTAGGTCATCATGTGCAGCTGGTCCACCATCACAGCTGACGAGAACCCGCAGTACATCTGGTACCAGAACACCAGGAACACAAACGTCTGCAACTCACCGATGACTAGCGGCGGGAAGGCGGTGAACACGAGGTTGTAGGTCATCATGTGCAGCTGGTCCACCATCACAGCTGACGAGAACCCGCAGTACATCTGGTACCAGAACACCAGGAACACAAACGTCTGCAACTCACCGATGACTAGCGGCGGGAAGGCGGTGAACACGAGGTTGTAGGTCATCATGTGCAGCTGGTCCACCATCACAGCTGACGAGAACCCGCAGTACATCTGGTACCAGAACACCAGGAACACAAACGTCTGCAACTCACCGATGACTAGCGGCGGGAAGGCGGTGAACACGAGGTTGTAGGTCATCATGTGCAGCTGGTCCACCATCACAGCTGACGAGAACCCGCAGTACATCTGGTACCAGAACACCAGGAACACAAACGTCTGCAACTCACCGATGACTAGCGGCGGGAAGGCGGTGAACACGAGGTTGTAGGTCATCATGTGCAGCTGGTCCACCATCACAGCTGACGAGAACCCGCAGTACATCTGGTACCAGAACACCAGGAACACAAACGTCTGCAACTCACCGATGACTAGCGGCGGGAAGGCGGTGAACACGAGGTTGTAGGTCATCATGTGCAGCTGGTCCACCATCACAGCTGACGAGAACCCGCAGTACATCTGGTACCAGAACACCAGGAACACAAACGTCTGCAACACATGTACATTTTACTTGCAACCATAACTCTAGAGCGAATAAATGCTGCTATAAATTCGTTTTGAGCATTCATGTACCTATTTAATAAATTTTTTGTACTCGACGATTAAAATATGTGTATTAAGATTTCATAGAATAAATGAACATGGACGCAATAAAGAATATGAATATGAATATATAGAGAATACTGCAACGTCACTCTTTTCATAGTTGTAGTCCATGTTACTGTCGAAACAATCGAAATAACTACTTTTCGATACGCTCCAGACAACTAAAATAAATTCGACCAATCGAATCACATTTTGATAATTCTAGTGCAACAACATTCAACGAAAAATGACGTCACATGGCTCTATTCACAAGGACGCACCCAAACAATAAGACGTTTTGAATACCTATTAATTTACGGATGGTGATGACTTTTACCAATGATATAATGATAAAACCAGGGACTGCATAACCGAAAAATACCGGTATTCTATTTTAACGGTATGACGTCATATCGGTTGTCAAATAGCGGTTTCGGTAGCGGAACCTTTATATTTCGCTACCGAAATATAACGGTACCTATATTTTTTCCGGTACCGTAAACGCTATTTAAAGGTACCGATATATCGACTTTGGCCTGGTGTTATTGCCAAACCGCCGGCAAAGGCTCTGCAGCTTTGTCTTTTTGTCTTTAAATGTTTAGTAGCCAATGCTTCCTCTGTAGAGTGCCAGCTTGCTTACTTTTCTCGATAACCTTTATAATACCGGTATTATAAAGGTTACGGTATCGTTTAAAACTGATACCGCTAACCGTTATTTCAAAACGGTTACGGTACCGTTATGTTCGCGCGGCGTGCATAACCTTTATGACATAACGGTACCGTAATGGAATACCGGTTTCATACCGGTATAACCGTAACCGAAATCAGTCCCTGGATAAAACACACATTTGGAGGTTAAACTTAAACTACCCTGGCGGACATGTTGCTCTACTTATTTATATACTCACGGCATTCTTGAGGAAGAAGTAGAGTATCATTCTGGCGAGGCGGTCGTAGCACCAATGGCCGTGGACCAGCAACAGCCGCTCGATATACTTGAACCGCGAGAGCGCGAAGTCGGACGCCATTACCGCTTGCATGCCTTCTTGACCGGACAGACCTTGGGGAAATGGAAATATGGGAGAAACCGCTTAAAGATGTAATTCCGTGCAACACGGAATTGCACCTTATCCATTTTAGACCCTGCCAACGTAAAATGAAGTAAGTAAGTATATTGACATATGTTTTTGATTTGACAATTAAATGTAATCAACCCGCACGATTGTATTGGCCGGGTCCGAAAGGGTTGAAGGCACGCTTATTACCTCAGCACCGGATCGTCTCATATAGCTTTACCGTTTCGGCTGGAATAGGTAAACAATGGCATTATACAAATAATACACATTGAATACAAAGCCTTTATTTGACTATAAGCGGGAAGGCTCACATCAGAATCCAAAAACTGTACCTATATATTTTTTTCTTTATAAAAAGGCCCAGTTTTATAAAGATGCGTTGGACTGTCACATAAAATTTCAGTAACTCAGTTCATTTTTGATATTACTGACCGAAATAAGGTCTAGCGGATATACAACCTAGCCGAGCTGCGCGGGCGCACCAACCTGCTTGGTAGGGCACCGATGACGCGAGCAGTGCGTACCCTCAATCTCATAGCGGAAAATATTGATTTGTTTTCGTGTTCTCTGAATGAATTCACGTAATATGTTATAAGAGTACTACGTACAAAAAGAAAATGTTATATTATAAAATAGTTACACTGTTGTCTTAGGTTCGATGCCTGTAAAAATAGTTGAAAGTGTGGATAATAAATAAATAAAAACCGGGGGTTAATCGACCCGTTTAACGACTAAATAGGATGCATAGCGTCTGCGTCCGCATGTCCCCCAACGCGTTGAAGTTGATA
Source organism: Epinotia brunnichana (assembly GCA_963854355.1). NCBI lineage: Eukaryota > Metazoa > Arthropoda > Insecta > Lepidoptera > Tortricidae > Epinotia > Epinotia brunnichana. The sequence continues at coordinate 26,894,836 of OY977940.1, forward strand.
GGATGATTCTAGAGGCGCGGTTCGGTAGTAAAGGAGTTAAAGTACTGTAAGGAAACGTACCAACGCCCACATCTGCAGTCTGTATCATCGACACGTCGTTGGCTCCGTCGCCGATCGCAAGCGTCGTCACTCCCAGCTCTTCCTTCACCGCCTGCAGACCAATTGTTTTTTTTTATACAACGACGGTGGCAAACAAGCTTACGGCCTGCCTGATGTTAAGCAGTTACCGTAGCCTATGGACACTTGTGACTCCAGAAGAATCACAAGCGCGTTGCCGACCCTTTATTCACTTGAGGATTCGCTGTGTTGGCAGATAGAGACATGCAGACACATTCAACTAAAAACTTCAAAGCCTTTTAACCACGCCTAGTTTGAGTAAATGTGTATTTACTGCACTGAATTACTTGTTTTACTGTTTGCCTAAGCGTTGTATGGTAATTAATGTATGGTTACAATTTTAGAATAGGGTATGTGGATACTAAATAAAATAATCAATAATGTTGAATATTCTCAAAAAAGGCTTAAAAATACAGTTTTTTCTCGAATGGAGAAAAAAGTAACACAAAGTTACAAGTGTCCAAAGTTTTAAGAGGGGGAATATTATGTCCCTTTGCAGCAAAACGCGCCTGCATTTGAAACGATTGTCTTTTACAATGACGCTCGAGACCCGTGACGTCACGGCCCTAGCGCGTTTTCTCTCTCTAGCAAGCAACATGCGTACGGGACCTTGACGATGTAGGCCTTCTGCAGCGGCGTGGCGCGGCAGCACAGCACGGCGGAGCAGCGGCGCGCGAGCGACAGGAAGGGCGTCACCAGCCCGGAGCGCCGGTCCAGGATGTACGTGAGCGTGCGCCCGTCCACCACCAGCGCGCGCGTGCCGGGCCCGAGCGGCGCGCTCAGGTAGCTCTTTATAGTCGACTCCGCCTGCTCCTGTACATACGCTATATTTTACTTGACGATTTTTAAGTAACGCTCATCCTACCAACTGCTATATCGGGACCATTTTATGGCAAGTTGTACCCTGAGTTTTTTCTCTGAATTTTGCAATGTTAGGTTATTCCTACGCAGTATCGAAATCCTTATAGGACAGATATTTTAATTCCGTACAATAGAAAATTGAATTTGTATGATAAATATGGATGATTTTATTTAGGCCCGCGGAACCGTGTATATAAAGCTGCAATACCACTCATTTCCGGTGACACAATTGATCTCCGGGAAGGAGTCATGGTGGAGGTAAGGTTTTGATATGGGTGTATAGAGGTCGGCGAGGTCACCACCAGAAAAATCTGACTTCTTCGGATTTGGCTTTCAGTAAAAAAATGCTCTACTGCCCGGCTAAACGGTAACAGCTAGGTTAGGGGTGCTCGACCAAATGTCATAGAGAACCGCGTGCAGTTTTTGTTGGCGGAAAAAAAATTAAAAAAAAACGAAGTTTGTTTTTAATTTTTTTTCAAAATGGTTCTAGAGCTTTGAAATTTGGCTAGCGGGATCCTATATGGCTCCAGATTCTGAAAACCAAAAAAAAAAAGTTTCTAGCTTTAAAAAAAAATTTGTATGGGGAATTTTTTCGAATTTTTTTTCCGGCCAAACCGCTCGACTTTTGAATAGGGGTCTCGACCAAATGTCATAAAGGTTCCCAAGGGGAGTACAATCGCATTTTTTTTTGGCCGAAAAAAAAAACTTTTTTTTTTTTGAAATTTCAAATTGGTCGCAGCGCGCCGAGATTTGGCATGCGGGGATTTGAAGGGCCCAAGAGTTGTAAAAAGAAAAAAAATTTTGGAAAAAATCCAAAATGGCGGACGGTATGGGCAAAACAAATTTGCGAGGCCGTAGGCCGAGCTGCGGGAGCTTAAGGCTTGGCTACTATTCCTTGCCCCGAGTGTCTTACAAGCGAACCTGAGGGCCGAAGGCCCGAAGGTGAGCTTCGAGGCACGCGAAGGCCGAAGGCCGAGCTCCGCGTAGGGCCGAAGGCCCGAAGCGTCCAGCGAGGCCGTAGGCCGAGCTGCGGGAGCATAGGACTGTGCGTCTATGCCCCCGAGTGTCTTTCGTCGTAGGCGAAGGCCGAAGGCCGAGCTCCGCGTAGGGCCGAAGGCACGAAGCGTCCTGCGAGGCCGTAGGCCGAGCTGCGGGAGTTTAAGGTTGTGCTACCACTCACTAACCCCCGAGTGTGTTAAAAGCGAACCTGAGGGCCAAAGGCCCGAAGGTGAGCTTCGTGGTAGGCGAAGGCCGAAGGCCGAGCTCCGCGTAGGGCCGAAGGCCCGAAGCGTCCCTTCAGAGCGCCCTAGCGGAAACCCTACGCCCCCCAAGTGTCTTTAAGCGAACCTGAGGGCCGAAGGCCCGAAGGTGAGCTTCCAGGTACGCGAAGGCCGAAGGCCGAGCTCCGCGTAGGGCCGAAGGCCCGAAGCGTCCCTTCAGAGCTCGCTCTCTACGCGAGCCCGAGGGCCGAAGGCCCGAAGGGCGAGCCCACGCGGACACACACCCCCCGCACCTTCCCGTCACAAGCAAGAATAGAGTGCAAACTCTGCCTTACAAAAATACCCTCCGCTTTTCCCTTGCCATAGCGGAATTTCACTTTCCTTTTCCTTGGATATACTAAAACCAAATAATTACAGGCAGATTTTGAATAATAAGTCGAAACCCCACCACGGTTCCGCGGCTATATAAAGCTGCAATACCACTCATTTCCGGTGACACAATTGATCTCCGGGAAGGAGTCATGGTGGAGGTAAGGTTTTGATATGGGTGTATAGAGGTCGGCGAGGTCACCACCAGAAAAATCTGACTTCTTCGGATTTGGCTTTCAGTAAAAAAATGCTCTACTGCCCGGCTAAAATTATATAAAGCTGCAATACCACTCATTTCCGGTGACACAATTGATCTCCGGGAAGGAGTCATGGTGGAGGTAAGGTTTTGATATGGGTGTATAGAGGTCGGCGAGGTCACCACCAGAAAAATCTGACTTCTTCGGATTTGGCTTTCAGTAAAAAAATGCTCTACTGCCCGGCTAAACGGTAACAGCTAGGTTAGGGGTGCTCGACCAAATGTCATAGAGAACCGCGTGCAGTTTTTGTTGGCGGAAAAAAAATTAAAAAAAAACGAAGTTTTTTTTAATTTTTTTTCAAAATGGTTCTAGAGCTTTGAAATTTGGCTAGCGGGATCCTATATGGCTCCAGATTCTGAAAACCAAAAAAAAAAGTTTCTAGCTTTAAAAAAAAATTTGTATGGGGAATTTTTTCGATTTTTTTTTCCGGCCAAACCGCTCGACTTTTGAATAGGGGTCTCGACCAAATGTCATAAAGGTTCCCAAGGGGAGTACAATCGCATTTTTTTTTGGCCGAAAAAAAAAACTTTTTTTTTTTGAAATTTCAAATTGGTCGCAGCGCGCCGAGATTTGGCATGCGGGGATTTGAAGGGCCCAAGAGTTGTAAAAAGAAAAAAAATTTGGAAAAAATCCAAAATGGCGGACGGTATGGGCAAAACAAATTTGCGAGGCCGTAGGCCGAGCTGCGGGAGCTTAAGGCTTGGCTACTATTCCTTGCCCCGAGTGTCTTACAAGCGAACCTGAGGGCCGAAGGCCCGAAGGTGAGCTTCGAGGCACGCGAAGGCCGAAGGCCGAGCTCCGCGTAGGGCCGAAGGCCCGAAGCGTCCAGCGAGGCCGTAGGCCGAGCTGCGGGAGCATAGGACTGTGCGTCTATGCCCCCGAGTGTCTTTCGTCGTAGGCGAAGGCCGAAGGCCGAGCTCCGCGTAGGGCCGAAGGCACGAAGCGTCCTGCGAGGCCGTAGGCCGAGCTGCGGGAGTTTAAGGTTGTGCTACCACTCACTAACCCCCGAGTGTGTTAAAAGCGAACCTGAGGGCCAAAGGCCCGAAGGTGAGCTTCGTGATAGGCGAAGGCCGAAGGCCCTTCAGAGCGCCCTAGCGGAAACCCTACGCCCCCCAAGTGTCTTTAAGCGAACCTGAGGGCCGAAGGCCCGAAGGTGAGCTTCCAGGTACGCGAAGGCCGAAGGCCGAGCTCCGCGTAGGGCCGAAGGCCCGAAGCGTCCCTTCAGAGCTCGCTCTCTACGCGAGCCCGAGGGCCGAAGGCCCGAAGGGCGAGCCCACGCGGACACACACCCCCCGCACCTTCCCGTCACAAGCAAGAATAGAGTGCAAACTCTGCCTTACAAAAATACCCTCCGCTTTTCCCTTGCCATAGCGGAATTTCACTTTCCTTTTCCTTGGATATACAAAAACCAAAAAAATACAGCAGTCGGTCCCGTTGCGAGAACAGCGCCGCCGAGTAGGCGATGTTGATGGCGGTCTCGGGCTTGTCCCCGGTCAGCACCCACACGACGATGCCGGCGTCGAGCAGGGCCCGCACGGTGCCTCAGTTTCCCACTAACCTTGTCCCTGGACATGAGATGCAGCAGCCGGTCCCGTTGCGAGAACAGCGCCGCCGAGTAGGCGATGTTGATGGCGGTCTCGGGCTTGTCCCCGGTCAGCACCCACACGACGATGCCGGCGTCGAGCAGGGCCCGCACGGTGCCTCAGTTTCCCACTAACCTTGTCCCTGGACATGAGATGCAGCAGCCGGTCCCGTTGCGAGAACAGCGCCGCCGAGTAGGCGATGTTGATGGCGGTCTCGGGCTTGTCCCCGGTCAGCACCCACACGACGATGCCGGCGTCGAGCAGGGCCCGCACGGTGCCTCAGTTTCCCACTAACCTTGTCCCTGGACATGAGATGCAGCAGCCGGTCCCGTTGCGAGAACAGCGCCGCCGAGTAGGCGATGTTGATGGCGGTCTCGGGCTTGTCCCTGGTCAGCACCCACACGACGATGCCGGCGTCGAGCAGGGCCCGCACGGTGCCTCAGTTTCCCACTAACCTTGTCCCTGGACATGAGATGCAGCAGCCGGTCCCGTTGCGAGAACAGCGCCGCCGAGTAGGCGATGTTGATGGCGGTCTCGGGCTTGTCCCCGGTCAGCACCCACACGACGATGCCGGCGTCGAGCAGGGCCCGCACGGTGCCTCAGTTTCCCACTAACCTTGTCCCTGGACATGAGATGCAGCAGCCGGTCCCGTTGCGAGAACAGCGCCGCCGAGTAGGCGATGTTGATGGCGGTCTCGGGCTTGTCCCCGGTCAGCACCCACACGACGATGCCGGCGTCGAGCAGGGCCCGCACGGTGCCTCAGTTTCCCACTAACCTTGTCCCTGGACATGAGATGCAGCAGCCGGTCCCGTTGCGAGAACAGCGCCGCCGAGTAGGCGATGTTGATGGCGGTCTCGGGCTTGTCCCCGGTCAGCACCCACACGACGATGCCGGCGTCGAGCAGGGCCCGCACGGTGCCTCAGTTTCCCACTAACCTTGTCCCTGGACATGAGATGCAGCAGCCGGTCCCGTTGCGAGAACAGCGCCGCCGAGTAGGCGATGTTGATGGCGGTCTCGGGCTTGTCCCCGGTCAGCACCCACACGACGATGCCGGCGTCGAGCAGGGCCCGCACGGTGCCTCAGTTTCCCACTAACCTTGTCCCTGGACATGAGATGCAGCAGCCGGTCCCGTTGCGAGAACAGCGCCGCCGAGTAGGCGATGTTGATGGCGGTCTCGGGCTTGTCCCCGGTCAGCACCCACACGACGATGCCGGCGTCGAGCAGGGCCCGCACGGTGCCTCAGTTTCCCACTAACCTTGTCCCTGGACATGAGATGCAGCAGCCGGTCCCGTTGCGAGAACAGCGCCGCCGAGTAGGCGATGTTGATGGCGGTCTCGGGCTTGTCCCCGGTCAGCACCCACACGACGATGCCGGCGTCGAGCAGGGCCCGCACGGTGCCTCAGTTTCCCACTAACCTTGTCCCTGGACATGAGATGCAGCAGCCGGTCCCGTTGCGAGAACAGCGCCGCCGAGTAGGCGATGTTGATGGCGGTCTCGGGCTTGTCCCCGGTCAGCACCCACACGACGATGCCGGCGTCGAGCAGGGCCCGCACGGTGCCTCAGTTTCCCACTAACCTTGTCCCTGGACATGAGATGCAGCAGCCGGTCCCGTTGCGAGAACAGCGCCGCCGAGTAGGCGATGTTGATGGCGGTCTCGGGCTTGTCCCCGGTCAGCACCCACACGACGATGCCGGCGTCGAGCAGGGCCCGCACGGTGCCTCAGTTTCCCACTAACCTTGTCCCTGGACATGAGATGCAGCAGCCGGTCCCGTTGCGAGAACAGCGCCGCCGAGTAGGCGATGTTGATGGCGGTCTCGGGCTTGTCCCCGGTCAGCACCCACACGACGATGCCGGCGTCGAGCAGGGCCCGCACGGTGCCTCAGTTTCCCACTAACCTTGTCCCTGGACATGAGATGCAGCAGCCGGTCCCGTTGCGAGAACAGCGCCGCCGAGTAGGCGATGTTGATGGCGGTCTCGGGCTTGTCCCCGGTCAGCACCCACACGACGATGCCGGCGTCGAGCAGGGCCCGCACGGTGCCTCAGTTTCCCACTAACCTTGTCCCTGGACATGAGATGCAGCAGCCGGTCCCGTTGCGAGAACAGCGCCGCCGAGTAGGCGATGTTGATGGCGGTCTCGGGCTTGTCCCCGGTCAGCACCCACACGACGATGCCGGCGTCGAGCAGGGCCCGCACGGTGCCTCAGTTTCCCACTAACCTTGTCCCTGGACATGAGATGCAGCAGCCGGTCCCGTTGCGAGAACAGCGCCGCCGAGTAGGCGATGTTGATGGCGGTCTCGGGCTTGTCCCCGGTCAGCACCCACACGACGATGCCGGCGTCGAGCAGGGCCCGCACGGTGCCTCAGTTTCCCACTAACCTTGTCCCTGGACATGAGATGCAGCAGCCGGTCCCGTTGCGAGAACAGCGCCGCCGAGTAGGCGATGTTGATGGCGGTCTCGGGCTTGTCCCCGGTCAGCACCCACACGACGATGCCGGCGTCGAGCAGGGCCCGCACGGTGCCTCAGTTTCCCACTAACCTTGTCCCTGGACATGAGATGCAGCAGCCGGTCCCGTTGCGAGAACAGCGCCGCCGAGTAGGCGATGTTGATGGCGGTCTCGGGCTTGTCCCCGGTCAGCACCCACACGACGATGCCGGCGTCGAGCAGGGCCCGCACGGTGCCTCAGTTTCCCACTAACCTTGTCCCTGGACATGAGATGCAGCAGCCGGTCCCGTTGCGAGAACAGCGCCGCCGAGTAGGCGATGTTGATGGCGGTCTCGGGCTTGTCCCCGGTCAGCACCCACACGACGATGCCGGCGTCGAGCAGGGCCCGCACGGTGCCTCAGTTTCCCACTAACCTTGTCCCTGGACATGAGATGCAGCAGCCGGTCCCGTTGCGAGAACAGCGCCGCCGAGTAGGCGATGTTGATGGCGGTCTCGGGCTTGTCCCCGGTCAGCACCCACACGACGATGCCGGCGTCGAGCAGGGCCCGCACGGTGCCTCAGTTTCCCACTAACCTTGTCCCTGGACATGAGATGCAGCAGCCGGTCCCGTTGCGAGAACAGCGCCGCCGAGTAGGCGATGTTGATGGCGGTCTCGGGCTTGTCCCCGGTCAGCACCCACACGACGATGCCGGCGTCGAGCAGGGCCCGCACGGTGCCTCAGTTTCCCACTAACCTTGTCCCTGGACATGAGATGCAGCAGCCGGTCCCGTTGCGAGAACAGCGCCGCCGAGTAGGCGATGTTGATGGCGGTCTCGGGCTTGTCCCCGGTCAGCACCCACACGACGATGCCGGCGTCGAGCAGGGCCCGCACGGTGCCTCAGTTTCCCACTAACCTTGTCCCTGGACATGAGATGCAGCAGCCGGTCCCGTTGCGAGAACAGCGCCGCCGAGTAGGCGATGTTGATGGCGGTCTCGGGCTTGTCCCCGGTCAGCACCCACACGACGATGCCGGCGTCGAGCAGGGCCCGCACGGTGCCTCAGTTTCCCACTAACCTTGTCCCTGGACATGAGATGCAGCAGCCGGTCCCGTTGCGAGAACAGCGCCGCCGAGTAGGCGATGTTGATGGCGGTCTCGGGCTTGTCCCCGGTCAGCACCCACACGACGATGCCGGCGTCGAGCAGGGCCCGCACGGTGCCTCAGTTTCCCACTAACCTTGTCCCTGGACATGAGATGCAGCAGCCGGTCCCGTTGCGAGAACAGCGCCGCCGAGTAGGCGATGTTGATGGCGGTCTCGGGCTTGTCCCCGGTCAGCACCCACACGACGATGCCGGCGTCGAGCAGGGCCCGCACGGTGCCTCAGTTTCCCACTAACCTTGTCCCTGGACATGAGATGCAGCAGCCGGTCCCGTTGCGAGAACAGCGCCGCCGAGTAGGCGATGTTGATGGCGGTCTCGGGCTTGTCCCCGGTCAGCACCCACACGACGATGCCGGCGTCGAGCAGGGCCCGCACGGTGCCTCAGTTTCCCACTAACCTTGTCCCTGGACATGAGATGCAGCAGCCGGTCCCGTTGCGAGAACAGCGCCGCCGAGTAGGCGATGTTGATGGCGGTCTCGGGCTTGTCCCCGGTCAGCACCCACACGACGATGCCGGCGTCGAGCAGGGCCCGCACGGTGCCTCAGTTTCCCACTAACCTTGTCCCTGGACATGAGATGCAGCAGCCGGTCCCGTTGCGAGAACAGCGCCGCCGAGTAGGCGATGTTGATGGCGGTCTCGGGCTTGTCCCCGGTCAGCACCCACACGACGATGCCGGCGTCGAGCAGGGCCCGCACGGTGCGCGGCACGTCCTCCTGCAGTCGGTCCTCCACCCCGGTCGCTCCGACCAGCGTTAGCGCGCTTTCGAGTCGAGTGAGCGAATCTCGGATGCGCTTGTCGCGTCCTGACAACAATATTGTACATTACATCAGAGGCCGGGAAAACATGGATTTCCGGCCAAGTAGGTATAGACGGCCGAGCGTAGTGACGCCGGATAGAGATACGAAGCCGGCAAGCCCTTTTCACGGCCAGGCATGTATAGTGCTTTTCTCAAACATGCAATGAAATAAATAAAAGAAACTTCAAGAAATCAAACTAATTTTCATGGCTGAACACCGTGATGCAGTGCCACAAATTGTAGAATGAAAATTTAAAAAAATTACTTCCCGGCCTAGGCCTTCAATTTCGTATGAAATTCCTTTACGGTTCTCTCAAATTGTTCCGCCCGAAACGTGATACTTTGAAGCCTGTTATAACGCACGGAATGACGACGTTTCATTGCATGTTTGAGAAATAGTACATTACTGCAGACGCTGGGAAAGATGGGCTTGCCGGGTTAGTAGGTATATATAGAGGCCGGATAGTGATACGAAGCCGGCAAGCCCTTTTCACGGCCAGGCATGTATAGTGCCTTTCTCAAACATGCAATGAAATAAATAAAACTCCAATAAATCAAACGAATTTTCATGGCTAAACGCCATGATGGTGAGCCACAAATACTGGATTAAAAAATAAAAACTTCCCGGCCTAGGCCTTCAATTTTGTATGAAATTCCTTTACAATTCTCTCGAGTTGTTCCGCCTCAAACGTGATACTTTCGAGCCTGTTATAACGCACGAAATATATTTACATATTACATTCCTATTTCTCTGTGTGCACGTCATATTATTGGGTTCACGTTAAGGGGATGCCTCGATTCGAGTCGATTCGTGAAAACCGTGTCCTTGTGAGAGAACGCGCACGAGAAAACGAGATGCAATACTCTTCGGGAATGGGTTTTTTTGATACAATTCGATAAATAGGTCTAACTTGGGGAAGTGTTATTAGTATTTTCTTAAATGAGGTAAAATACCATAATTTTAACTAGATTGTGCCGTACATTAATGTAATGTTTGAGTAGACTGAGTTGAAAAGGAAAAAAGACGATGCAATTTTTAATAGACAAAATTTTAAGCAATCATGTATCCGTTAAATCAGATAATAGTACATTGTGAAACAACTGAGCTATGTTGATCATTACATCAGAGGTGGAATTGTCACGCGACCCGCAGGTGAGCGTGATAAGAGAGCCGAGGATGTAATTATCAAAGCTCACGCGTGTCATACGACGTTTTTCAACACATTTGCGAGGAAAAAATCCTTTTCATAACATTAAAATGTTACAGGCTCCCAAGTTGTTTCCTTTAGTTATTGATGACAACAGGTTTTTACTCACATACATTTGTACCTCTCCAAGTGGCGTCAATTCTATTTATCATTTTTCTATTCACCACGAGTCAACATTTTTAATAATAACCAAACACGCATCATCAATGTTTACAAATATTTGTGAAATTACTTATAATGGCGCGCAACAATTTTTTTTCGTGAAGTTCGCGCAGTGCGCCCGCAGCGAGGCTTAGATGAAATCTCTAAACAGCCAATACATAATAAAATACATATTTTCTTATTCAATATAAATTCATGTAAAATGTTATCAAAAGTAAATAGTTTTACTAAATGAAACGTTTCTATACCATATCCAAGAAGAAATAATCTATTAATTCACAAGAAGGATTTAATTTGTTTAATCGAGTAAGCATTCCATTTGCCGAGAATTAAAAACAAACCTGTATAACCCGGTCAATTTAAGAATGCGCCGAGTCCATACATACACCTTGCTGCAAGGTGCCAACGTGTCTTAATCGGGATATAAACATAACTACACGAGTGTCGTAATGTTATTAAACACGCGTGTTTAATACCCAGGATTATGAGCCCAAAAGCGGCACAATAAGAGGCACGTTACGAGCAAATGTGTTGAAAAATATCATATAGTCAAGGATAATATATCTGAAAATCAGTCCTTATTGTTGTTCCCTCTGGTCAGAACAGCGTTTTAATGAACGCGTTGTTTTTCAATTCATTCCTTTAACAATCTACAGCTCAACATACTGCTGAACATATCATGTGTGCTAGTAAAACACTCACCCTCTCCCATCTCTGAAGCTCGTACATGGGAAGCGAGCCACTCCTCCCACTGCGCGGAGTTCATGACCCGCTTGGCCATGACCAGCGTGCGCAGACCCGCCTGGGAGTACTCGGTGAGCAACGCGCGGGTTCTGTCTAGAGCGGCCGCATCCGTGGAGCCGGCGCGCGCAGGTGTCAGCGCGCTCAGCACTGTGCTATCCGCGCCTTTCACGTACAACACCACCTGAAAGACATGATATAGTACATTACATCAGAGGCCGGGAAAACACGGATTTTCGGCCAAGTAGGTATAGAGATACGAGGCCGGGAATCCGTTTTCACGCCGAGGCATGTATAGTGCTTTTCTCAAACATGCAATGAAATAAATAAATAAAAATCCTCAAATCAAACTAATTTTCATGGCTGAATGCCGTGATGCTGTGCCACAAATAGTTGCAGGCCTAGGCCTGAAAAGATACTGCGCCCGAAAAAGGATACTTCCGAGTCTATTACAAGGAACGTAAAGAGAATATTTCATTGCATGTTTGAGAAATAGCACATTACTATATAGGTCGGGAAACAAGGGATTCTGGCCGGTACAATTTTGGAAATTTGTCGGCTCTCGTATAATCATATCTAGAGTTAGGATGTTTGGTGGCAAAGGTGAACAAAGAACAAAGGAGACGTTGTTATCTATTTTTTTGATTGAATGAATGAATGAATAAATGGTTGTTAAACCAATAATGTACAATTAAATTTATTGGTTTGATACAAGTAAATTGATTCATAAAAAATCAATAAAAACATAATATATTGTTGAAATGTATAATGCTATACCTACTATTCAAGGTTTTGAATAATTTTTCATTGGAGTAAGTTTCAGTATACTACTGATACTTCAGTATCAGTAGTAGCATATAATATGCATTCGAAATACCCTCTCTTACTACGTCAATATTAATTCTTGTTTGATTTCACTTGTACTGTACAATGATATAATGATTAGGGTCACGATTCTCGTGTCACTTTAGCACAAGAAATGTAGTAAATCCGCCGCTATACACTTTTACTCGTATAATTGAACGAATGACTGAATGGTAAAAACATTGTATGTAGAATTTCTAATATAACTTATATTACATACCTATTTGACCTGGATGGTTGACCAAAAAGTCCCGGCAACGAACTCTTATATAATGGACGTTATTATTCTATCGTTCTCGACACATAAATGGATTTTTCACAAGTCGAGAAACCGTATAACGCCAGCTAATATGGAACAAATTGCCAAAGTATATGATTTTCATAATCTTGACAACCGTTTAACATCAGAAGAAGATAATGTGCAAGATTTTGAAACTTTAATTCCAGTTGCAAGTTGTTCAAGCTCTTGAATACAATAAACAGTTTAGCAAAGAAGTAAAATGTATTTAAATGTTATAGTATAAAATCATCATTGTAAACCATATTGCATTGCAGTTGTCGTCAAAAATTATGTTAATTTGTGTAACTAGTAAAATATGCGAAGTTTCAACAAACCTAAATTGTTTACTCTATACACGTTCATACAATAAAACGCAAAGGTGATATATTATTGGCCGGCACAGCAATATAGATTTATCGTTCAGTTATTCATTTATTCAAATAAAAAAATATACAATGACGACTCCACTGCATTACTTGTGCTAAACTGCCACCAGAATCCTAACCCTACATATAACAACAGGTCTTGCGCTACTTACAACTAAATTGAACTAAAGGGGGCTTCTTTGAGCTTGTAATAGAAGTCTTATTCAAATAAAAGGAGTTGAAAATTGGTCGTTTATAAAATTTCAGGTCAATCAGTCAACAGGAAAGGTGTAAAATTTCAATTCCTAAATTTGACCCACCAAAGTCGAACTAAATAAAACCGTTTAAAAACAGTGAAGGTTATTATAATACTGAGTTTTTAATTGTCAATGAAAAGGTCAGACCAATTCTGGGGTTCGCCTCATTAGTGAAATTAAAACTGTTGAATAATTTTAATATTGATGCATTTAAAACTGAACTTGTAACAGATAAAAGTAAGACGATACGAGGATATACTCGTAGTAGTCTTAGCTGAGACTATGGAGGACTTAAGGGGATCCCATACGCCAATGACCTTCGAGCTGAATCCCTTAGTTTTCTAATGTTTTTTTAAGCTTATCATATTAACAAAAACACCTTTAAGCAATATAGTATCCCATATTTAGTTCAAACATCACTGTCTTCGAGATATTTGGCATCAAAGTTGAATAATTTTAGACCAAAAAACAGGTTTTCTGGCCATAACTTTTGTGTTCATTAGTTTAAAATCAAAACCCTACACACGTTTATAGATACATCAGAGACGAACCCAAATATGTAGATTTCGTATATGTTAGATCTTTCACAGCAATCTTATAACAAAAAAGGTGTTTTTTTAGACAATAACTATTCATTTCCTTCAAAATATGACCAAAATGGAGATTAAAGATTGAAGAAGCGATAGCCGTTTGCCTTATAATTCTATTTGTAGTGCAAAAGTATTTGTAACGATTCAAAACTAGTCAAAAATCGATGAAAACCTCGGGTGGCCCCTTAAGTACGATGCTCGATGACCTCAGTAAAACTTTCGAGCGAGTTGGTCTAAGGATGAACATGGATAATACGAAGATCATGTCATATGCCCATGTAATACCAACTCTCAATACAATCGGACACTTAAGAACCAAACTAATTGTGAATACTCAGTACCAAAGATAAATAATAATGTTAATGAGCAATTCGATAAAATAAGAAGTAGTAATAACTACAATAAAACAAGAAGAGTCAAATAACCATTTCTTTGGGTTCAAAAAGATCCAAATAAAAATATGTGTATAGAAGGCAAGATTACCAGCTGTAATGAAATCGTAAAAGAGTTTATGGGGTAGCGGATAAGAATAACGTTATATATACCTTTTTTCATATAACTACATACCAATATTTAAACAGTTTTTTTTTATATTATTTTGTATGAAGAGCAATGTCTGAATGTAATGTAACTGCAATATTAGAGTGTTTCAAATCTGCATACGTAAACATAGTTATAGATAAGTTTGTATAAAGAACCGATTTTCTTTTAAAAAGGGGATGATGTAGTAGTATGTCTACCTTCATGTGCGAACGCACCTTTAAACATTGCGGTTTGCCCTTGATCGCACAACCCCTCTACGTTAGCCGTAGGTACCTCTGTATTTAAAATAAGATAATATATAAAAATTCTAAAGTAAACCCGCTAGAAGACCACGGTACATATTTTATTTAATAACAAACGTAGTGATTATATTATCTTTGTTAATAACATAATAACAATACTGAGCCTGTGTTCGACTGCGAGTTCAAGTCCAACTTGCAGATGCTGAGTCAGTGAGTCTTACATTACGCATAGTGTCCACCATGTAAGGGGGCCTTCCGGCGCTGGGTCTGTTATCTAATCCCATGTTAGCGTAGGCACAGTAAACCTACACTCCAATTACGATTAGTTCTACCCACACGTGCGAGGACTTATGTACCGCCGACTACCCCTTGCACTTGAGTTTATTGCAGCGACGTGTGTCTGTGTGAGTGCGTCACATCGGCTGTTTCTACGGATTAGTTTTAGAATACCTAGCATAGAACAACATTGTTTTGGAACAACAACAGGAATATACAAAACATAATGTTTAAATGTAGAAAAGGAATCTAGTTTTACTACTTTAATACGTCAGCTACACTCCTCGCGCTGCCGCGATGTTGCCCTCTCTGGCCACACACTGCTCTACTCACGCGACTAAAGCGACGTAGGCTCAGAAAACGGATTTTTAAAAAGTCGTTGCGCTTGTTTGGATCATAATACGGCTGCCCTAAATTTAATTAGCAATCTTGAGGCTTTTCTCGAGGGACTATAACTATTCAAATCATGAGTTTTTGACTTTCGCTCTATAGACAAAAATCACGAACATAATACACTCAAAAAATTCGTAACAAACGCACAAAAGCTTTAGCTTATTAAAATTGTTTCTAAAAATCGGCAATATCATGTTTGAGGGAACTTAGCTATTACCTACTTTTTTATTTATTTAAACGCACAAAAAAATTCAATTAAAAAAACATGATATCCGCGCTTCCGAACACGCACTTCCAACTCGCTCACGCTTATGCTCAGTGAGAGGGAGAGAAGACCGTGAGCCTACGTCGCTTTAATCGCGAGTATCACGACGCTCCGCACTAGGTTAACTTACCTCTATTGCCGTTCCTTTGACTCGCGCCCAACAAACCGACGGCACAGGGAGCGGCGGGCATGACGAGGAGCAAGATGACGAGCAACGTTGCCACACTGTCTCTGCCTCCTTTCCTGGCAATGTCCCACTACACTCGACGAGTGTGTGGCAGGAGTATAAGTTATATATGTACTGTGGCTTGGTGTGCACTGACCTGGCCCTGCGGGTCGCGCAGCGCCACGCTCATGCACTTGCGCGTGGCGTCGAACTGCTGCACGCGCAGCACGCGCAGACGCGCCAGCTCGCCGCGCACGCCCAGCTCCACCTCGTGCGGGGCGCGCGCGCGCAGCTCGTAGCCGTACGCCAGCGCCGCCTCCGCCAGCGCCAGCTCGTCAGGGCTCTCCGCTTCGAAACGCGCCATCTGAAACATTCACATTAACGATGGTAAACTTTGTTGTCTCCACCAAGACAAGCCAAAGGGCAGCGATTCGTCGTATTATAATGTCCACAGATGTATGAATATAAGGAGATCGGACATGCCGGCCGATTTGTATCGAGTGCGCCTGTCGCAAGTTCATTAACGTGGGTGGGACAAAGCACAAGTAATTGACAAGACAAAGCACGCACACATCTAAAGCACACATACTTGTATATCTTTTTTTTTTCGTGGAGGAAACCTGCGTACCAGGTACCCAATCATCGGGGGATGACTGGGTTATGTGGTATTTCTATCCACTGCACGGCGGCCGGCATCTGGGCTCTCATGCGGAGGACTCCAGGACTCCAGGATCTCATACTGAACGCACTGGAGCCCTCCTCGCGCCTCGCCACATTTGGCTCGTCCTAGGATGATGATGGTCGCCTTCCCTGGGGTTATTAGGTGAGTGCCCCGGCCCCCGCCAGAAACACTGCGACCCTGATGACCCCCTTTAGTCGCCTTCTACGACAGGCGGGGGAGACCGTATACCTATTCTTGTCCGAGCCTAAACTTGTATACCTACGCTCTTTTTGAACAATACGAGACGTAGTACACGCACATCATATCAGGCATTTTGGGAAGAAACGCAATATTCTCTGCGATCAGCACGCGTGCACACTCGGTAGTAACGGACGGTGAACTGGCGGCAGAGTATGCCCATTGAGCTAATAACTGCAACGCGGCCGCCGGCGGTTTGTCCTCTCTCTAGTATTTTATGCTCTGAGATAATGTCCCTTAAGCGAGAAGACCTTAGTGACCTAACTTTTAATGTACGACCCAATAATCTGCGTCCACTATAGCTCTGTCTCTGAGTCTAAATTAACCCATGCATAAAGAGAACAGAAAGATAAGTGGACGCGAATTATCGGGCCGTAGGTACAGTCACCGGCATTAATATATGATGGAACAAAGGCCGCAAAAATATCTGATGACAACGCTATTCCTAGAGCCGTTAGAGCGTGTCAGATATTTTTGCGGCCTTAGTTCCGTCATATATTGATCGGACCGGATTCTTAGCGAGATAACTTACTTAGATATTCGGAAGAAATATAATGAATACGATAAATCTTCGAAGATTAGTAGTCTAGTGTACGCAGCACCTGCATATGTCATGTCGCGTCGTGTAGTTAATACTAATAATAAACGAGGATAAAACTAAGGTAAAATAATTGTTATTTGACGTATATCGATAAGGGAAGTTTAAAACATAAAACTGTGTAATTGGTAATGTAAAAAAAGGGAAAGGAAAACCGCTGTGGCAATATACCAAAACAAGTAATAACTTAGTATACCTAAATTATAAACCAAGCGATCATTTTAAAAAATGTCAAAGCTACGTATTCATAAAAGGTAGACATATATCTCTATCGATTTTAACTTGGTGTTATCAAAGCACAGGTTGATTATTGGATCCAGTATTAAGCGAGGGATCCAAAAAGTAAAGTATTAGTGAACGCGAGGATAGCTAGGGAATAAAGTCGCAAGGGCTAATTACTGGATTCAGAGCTAAGCGGGGATTCCAAAACGTAAAGTATGTATGTATATTAGTTAACACGAGGATAGCTATTAGCTAGGGAACAAGGTAGCAAAAGGGATGTATGTGTAGTACTACCCAACATCACCAACTTACGTTTACAGACCCGTCAACGTTAAATATGGCAAATTTTCCATACGGAGACATGATATTTACAAAAAAAAACTCAATTCAACTAGCATAGATACAGCATGTTACAGTGTGGATGAGTTTTTCCATGTAGATAATTGACTGATTGACCATCATCTTAAATGTAATGCTCCTGCATATTTTACGTATTGTTCTGTCCAATTTATAAATGTACACTTTAGTATAGATATATTATTAATAAGACATTCTGTAATGCGAAATGCGAATCTATTATGACCAGTGATCGGTTATTTGGATTCTCCCTCGCGGGATAGCAAGTAGAAAAGTTAATACAGATACGACAGTTTCCCGCGATACCGAACAAACCGTCCAAAAATAAAACAATTTAAATTATCTCTAAGGATTTTTTTACTCTTACATGGCAACCAGTTGAGACAAAAACTTCTATTCTTTTCCTAATCTCTACACTTTATTTTAAGCAAACTATATTAAAACCTTTTTTTATTTTTTTAGGTAAACAAACAGCCACTACAAGGGAGTCTTAAATTATTAGCCTTATAAGTTCACCACTTATTACTTATTTTATTTTACATCGTCATGCGGAGTAAGTCAGGGGTGCAGCCCCTGAAGTATTGTGAATCCGGAATTAAATACTAACAAAATATAAAAAGAGAAAGAAAAATAAACAAAAAACATGCCCGGTCACATTAAAAGAGATAATTGAGTATGTAAGTTAATATGGTTAAACTAAGTACTTAAACAACATCAAAGTGTTTCAGTTAGTTTGTATTGTTTTTGAGTACATCTGTTATTTGTTTTTTGTATGAACTAATACTAAAGCCAAATATATTTTATCTATGTGATTAAAATGTACATTGTAATTGTGAACGAGCCTGCGTAGAGGAGCGCGCTCACCGGCGTTGGTGCGGCAGCGGCCTGTCACAAACAGCCGGTGAGGACGCGCCTCTCGCTGAATACAACGATTCGGTACCTTATATGCGAGTTTGTTATTAAGGGCAATGCAATCAAATTGATTGTTACAGAGGCCGTACAATACGATTGTTTCTAGTAACATGCGCCTGGAACATAATTATATCAATTTATACTTATGCAACAATTGCTGGTATAGTAGTCTGTTACGATAGCATCTAAATAAAGTTCATGGTATTTAAAAACTTTTTTTGTACAGTTTCAAGGATGTCAGAGTATTTATTGTAATAGGGATTCCAAACAGCAACTGCGTGTTCGAGTTGGGGTCTAATTAAAGACTTGTATAATTGTAAGTAAGTACTTGGTCGTCGGAATTCCGTGCTGGAACGCATCACGAAACCATACATCTTATACGCCTTACTTACTATGGAATTTACATGAAGGTCAAGGTGCAATTTTGAGTCGAGTATGATTCCCAGGTCTCTGATAAATTGAACTTCAGCAAGACTTGCGTTACATAAATGATAGGAGCTATTTATTGGTAATAATCGTTTCTTTGTAAATCTCCACAAAGTATTAGCTTATATATCTGTCATGATGGAAAAAATACTTCAAAATCTTGACATTGACATTTCATTATTTTCTCTGGATTTCAGTTCTAATTATTTGCATCTAAGGATTGCATAAATAAATAGGTATTAGCTGTATAATTTATACTATAATATTAGGTCACAGGTTATCGTATAAGTGCAAATACATAGATTTTATAGCTTAAACGCGATCCAATAAATAAGTATCCACGTTAAGTTCGCACACTATGATTTATAGTTCAATTTTCATTTCATCGACTTGTTTCTGAGATTATCTTTTATGACAACTGTGGCTTACTCTAATTGAATAAAATAAACACAATGTATTTTTTGTCTTTTCTAACAACATAAAGCCCGGATTCCCGGGACATATCCATACTAACATAATGATTGAGGTTGTTCACCCCATGTCGAATCCAAAAAACCGATCACTGTTTAGTGATTATGACCTGTAAATTGATAAAAGAAACTGAAACGAAAATATTTCATTGCATGGGGGTGGCAATTTCCGGTACGAAAACCCACGCTACGCCACTGAATCCCACCCGTAATGCCCGGGGCACACTAACGGGAAACAACGGCATAGCTCAAGTAGCGGTACATCAAAGAGAATTAACGCGAAGTCGTGGCTACACTAACGTTAAACGCCATTATTGACGGCATAGTGTGGGCCGGACTATAAGCAATATGTGTATGATCAAGTAACCTGTTGATCGACGCTGGTGCTGGGCTCGCTGGCGCTGTCGTCGTTGCGCACGAAGGGCAGCCGCGTCAGCTTCAGCCGCAGCGGCGACGTCGTCGACGGCGGCGGCGACGGCGTCGTCGACCGCGACTCCGTGAGCCGCGCGTACCTGCGACACAACATGTTGCTCGTACAGAGATTTAGGTTCGCTTTTGTCTGTGGACATTGCTAAAGCTATAAGAGCTAATTTTTGGCTGGGCTCTTAAGGCGACGTGAGCTCAGCACCAGCACGTAACGCATTGTACGCGCGTCAGGTAGATCTATACGTCACTTTTTATATGGCAAAATGACAGTTGGATCTCCGTAACGCGCGTTCTAAACGTTACGTAATTACCCCTCAGAAAACGGATTTTTAAAAAGTCATAGCTCTTGTTTCGATTATAATACGGCTGCCCTAAATTTAATTAGCAATTTTGAGGCCTTTCTCGAGGGACAACAGCTATTCGAAGCCTGAGTTTTTGACTTTCGCTCGATAGAAAAAAATCACGAACATAGAGGTCTAAAATACACTTAAAAAATTCGTAACAAATTATGCACAACAGCTAAACATATTAAAATTGGTTCTAAAAATCGGCAATATCTTGTTTGAGGGAACTTTTTTTTTAGATTTTAACATCAAATAGTAAAAAACAGAATGAAATAAACATTTAAGGGGGCTCCCATACAACAAACTTGATTTTTTGCTCGTTTTTGCTCGATATTGACTACGGCAACAGGTAGACGCTTGAAATATTCACAGATGATGTGTTTCGGATGCCGCTATAACAACAAATACAAAAAAACAGAATAAAATAAATATTTCAGGGGGCTACTGAAATATTTATTTTACTAATGTTACGGTTGTTGTAATGGTACGGAACCCTTCGTGCGCGAGTCCGACTCGCACTTGGCCGGTTTTTAGGGTTCCGCACCTCAAAAGGAAAAAGCGGAACCCTTATAGGATCACTTTGTTGTCCGTCCGTCCGTCCGTCCGTCCGTCCGTCCGTCCGTCCGTCCGTCCGTCCGTCCGTCCGTCTGTCAAGACCCTTTTTCTCAGGAACGCGTGAATGTATCAAGCTGAAATTTATATCAAATACTCAGGTCTACTGTCCCTTGAAGCTGTGAAAAAATCAACCGTAAATTTTTAATTACATCACTGAAAATTAAAAGTCCAGTATAAACTGACACGCACTAAGTATGTGAATACATACTTTGTGAGTGTCAGTTTATAGTGGACTTGTTTCTATTGTCCGGAACCCTCGGTGCGCGAGTCTGACTCGCACTTGACCGGTTTTTTATATATCACGTCGGTGACACACAAGGGTACGGCCCCCCGCTATCCTAGGGACGCTCACAAGTCCAGGTGACTTGCCGACCCTAAAATGAATGTCATAAAGACTGGCTTGGACTGTGTTTGACTTGAGATGTGTTCCTCTGTTCCTTGCTTGTAAATTACGTAGTTTTTAGGGTTCCGTACTCAAAGAGTAAAACGGGACCCTATTACTAAGACTCCGTCCGTCCGTCTATCTGTCACCAGGCTGTATCTCAAGAACCGTGATAGCTAGAGAGTTGAAATTATCACAGATTATGTAATTATATTGCCGCTATAACAACAAATACTAAAAACAAAATAAAATATTTTTTAAGGGGGGCTCCCATACAACAAAGGTGATTTTTTAGCCGTTTTTAAAGATAATGGTACGGAACCCTTCGTGCGCGAGTACAACTCACACTTGGCCGGTTTTTATTTTTATTGATTCGAATTCTTACCATAACACTAATTAAATAACGTGTATATTACAAGCGTTATATTTTTGGGCGGCGTAGTAAGAATTTTATTTTATTGTTGTCAAAGTAGAAAATAATAGTATTTTATGCAACTGTTTTATAAGAAGGGTCTTAAAACGCGAGTGGCGTGAGTTGCGATGCGAGCCTTGGCGAGCATCGCAATTAAAGACGCCACGAGCGTTTTTAGACCAGTTATACACCGTTGCATACAATACTTTTTCTACGACAAATTTTAAATAAATAGCAGACTACAAAATAGTTAGCTTTTTTGGGCAGCAAGTTTTCTATTCGTACTTTTGCTACTCACGCAATTTCTTCAGGAGTGCAGTTATTAATTTCTTCGACCATTTTAAAAGAAACGTACACTTTTATCTTCACAAACACAAATAAAATCTTAATATTCTAGGACTAACAGTTTAAGTTTATCATCTTTCATCTTTTCATTTTGAACTGTATATATTAAGGTGGGAAATCGGAAATGTGACACTTTTTGTTTATGGTTTGTTTTGTTTTTAATTTGTTTGCATTTGCCATCCGAACCAAACTGAATCCCGACCCGGACCGAATTCGAACTGTTTATTTTCATAAATAATACCAAGTATTTATAAAACATGTAATTTAACACAAAATAGATGATGATTTATTATTATTGTAGTAAATAATTTATGATATATAAAATGTTAAACCGTAAATAAATACTTTTATTTCGAAATATTTGTTTATGAAGTTGGCACCACTGCAATATAGCGGCCGATTTCAAAAAGTTAAACAGTGCTTTTATGAAAAATGTATGAACCAAAAAAGTACGCTAAACAGTGCGTTTTTGGGCCATAGAGCATAGAGTTTTTCGACGACTATTAGTGGTGTCATTGTATTTGAGCTACAGCCTATATAAATGACAGATAACGATACAGGAGTAGAAAAAATCTGTTAAAACGAACTTTCAAGAATCTTTTATAATCTCTTTAAATTTCAGTATTTGCTTTTACCTTACGTATAGTAGAAATATCACCCAAGCAAAATTAAGTAAGATGAGTCAAGCGAAACATTAAGTGGATTGTGAACCTGTAATTTTTCATACAAAAAGCGATAACGTTTTTCACCCTGTAAACATTGTTCGATTTTTATAATTTTTGGACATGTTGTAGATATGTGTTGTGCGATGTGAATAAATATGATGGCGTTACAATATTGAAACGACATTCCGTCTAAAAATACGTATCATTTAGAGTGGACCAAAAAGTAGGTACTTATAATGAAATTTGGATGTCTATAACAGACGAAGTGACCACACGGAAAAAAAACAGCCACCGGATAATGAGTTAACTACTCATAACAAAAAATAATAACTGATATTGTTGGATTGTTCGCTTTTTTTAAATGCCAACAATCCAATCTAGCGTAGGTATGTTCTTTCCAATGACGCATATAAAAATTTTGCGTCCAGGAATCGAGCTTTTATTTCCGCTTAGCGGTTACGTAATAGCCGATTCGGGAAACGAGGCGACGTAAACGGGTCTCGACTCGAGCTATTTGTAAAAAGTGTGGCTATTAGCCAGGAGTGTCACTTCGAGGAGCTTAAGGTATAAGCTGCGATGTAAAGCCAACGAACAGATGGGGATATCAATTCTCAGTAAGTAGTCGGGTGCGGACTACTGGGGAAAAAAAATCTCAGTAGTTCGCAGTCTGGAGAGTATGAGAAGTTTGTGATAATGACGTCGTCGTTGAGTTGAGACTCACGACACTTACTTACTTCGTTATTTTCTTGTATTTCGACATGGATTTTATGGTAGGATTTTAACCTGACAACAAACTTGGACACGAGGTCCATGAGCTACTTTACTTAATGTAAAAAACAAAATAACGACTTTATGTCATATCATGTACAGTCGCCATCACATACATCGGAGCAAACAAGCACGTCACAAACATCGGAACACACCTCTATTTTCAAGGCATTAGGGTGCATGTGCCGATATTTTTGAACACCTATAGTGTACCTATGTATGTGATGGCGACTGTTCTACAGTTGAATTTTAGCCTTGACATGTTAATTATATATATTTTATGAGATCCGAGCATTTGTTTGATAATGAAAAGCGAATATTTTCACTATACTTGCTTGTTCCGATTTTTTTGATGTAAGTAGGTATGTGTATTTGGTGTTATACGAAACATCGCAGTAGCCATGTAGAATCCAACAGGCTTAAGTGCGATAAGTCGCTAATTATTTAACTGGAATAACTATTGCTTTAGCGTAATTAACAAAATTGATAATTTAGTAAATTAAGTAGGTACCTTATATATGTAATATGAAATTAAGGAAAACGAAAAGCATATTCTATTTTGTGTAGGTACAATTTCAAACAAATTGCGAAATATGAATTATTATTGAGTTGCACTTTTACAAAAATAAAATTATAGATTGCAAAAGATCTTGCAAAAAACGTAGGTAGTTGAAAGGAGCCAGCTTACCTGGCCCTCAACATTGCCACCCATCGGGGCAATGCTGCCAGCTTTTTGGACACCTGGCGCCCGCGGTCCGATCTGAGACAAGTCAATCAAGATTTTTTTAGTGTTATGTTCTAAAGTTATGAGTGCCTAAGTGCGTAGGTGCAAAATAATAAAATTGATTAGTATTACCGCTTAAATTTGGTATTTGTGGACGAAATGATCAAAAACATCTTTGACAACCTTTTATTCTCTTGACAAAGGATGTCGTGTTCAGATCATTTTGAGCACTTGGTATGTGTAGTTGTTTCCACTGCTTGTTGAATGTACATGATAATTAATAAGTTAACGATTAGTTATTATGTATTAGATTAAAACGTGTATGAACGCGGGGGAATAGTGCTTCAAGTGGCAGTGCTTTGCCATTGCTGTGGCACCAAGCGAAGCTCGTGAAGACAAGGTATAATTTTAGTGATTATTTTATGCCACTGTGCATTTGAGAACAGCGTGAAATGAGCAACAACCAGGCAGTTTTATTTATTAGTTTTAAATAGCAGTAAGCTAGATATCAAAGGACAGGAAAGAGTTTATTTCAGTTTGTGTTTGGTAAGGCTATTTATTTATTCTTTCTAACAAGCGTTTAGGGGAAAAATCTTCGGTTAGGTACGATATATCAGTCTTATTTATGTTAAAACACAACGTGCAATCAAAAATCAAATAAGCGAAAAACTATTCTAGTAGTAAAATATTTTCAAAATAATGTTCAGTCAACGGAATTGAAACCCATACCTTTTTCGCCTTTTTTACTATGGCAATGAGAGATAAAAAGATACGTGTTTCACTTTGCTTTACCGTACCCCGTATATTTCTTCCGTTCTCTGTTTTTACACTAAAAGTATTCCATGAATACGCAACGGTTAGTTTTCTTATGTCGCACGATCGCGGGCGTTGGATCTGAATTCACTCACGCGAGCCACATCGATACATAATCCACCACCACTAGTAAACCCACATTTCTCGTTCATACAACTCGCGAGTCGCGACAGACATTAGAGCTAGTAGGTAACTTTCAATAATGTATTCCGGCAGCGATTGATTCCATCATACGAATAGTGAAATACTAATCTATATTTTTTTACAGCAAAAATAAACAGGGTTAAGTTTTGATACGTTTCTGTAATTTTATATTTTAATAATTTAAATTTTTTAAGTAGTTTTGAATGACATGCTTGTATATAATTTTTGGTTGTTAAATAAATAACATATTAGTTAAAAAAAACAGGGTTCGTAATTTAAAATGTATCTGGTTTGTGTACCTCAGCTACCTTTTCCTAATAAAACGAATATCTGACCAGACAACAGTTTTACTGACTATCGAATCATCTGTAATCATACTAATAAACCAGGATTTTTGCAGGTATTATCCAAATGTCGTTTATTTTCCTGACATCTGACGAGTGACCCTTAAAATACCACCGCTATTTGTTCAGGCATAAATCTCGGTAAAAGGAAAACTAGGAAGAATAATAATAATAATAAAAGAAGGTGGAAGAATAAATTGTGGGATAATGAATTTACTACTTAAGCTCCCTGATAGATAATTATTCCTATTGAGGGCTTATCCAATTGATACACATTGCAAAGATGCAGCGATACTGCAGGCGTTATGCAGTGCACTTTTGTGGCTGGCACGAGCCACTGGTAGACCCAGGCCACGCTGAGGCGATGCGACCAGCGACCAGCGTTCGCGTTGCGCGGCCGACCGCCTTCATATGTTTGGTGGTCACATATTGGATGCGTTAATCGCGAACGCCGGTCGCGCCATGCCAGCGTGGCGTTGTAAAGTGTTGAGGGTGTAGTTGAGTAGACTGACTTGTCGGTGGAGCGCAGCGTGCCGTTGCGGCGCGCGGGCTCGTCGTCGCCGGGGCTCGAGCCGGTCATGTGCATGGCGTCCACGTGCGGCTGGCTCACCACCACCGTGTTGCACACTGCCAGTATTACCATGAACTCGCGCACCTACACACAACAATACTACATTACATCAGAGGCCGGGAAAACACGGATTTCCGGCCAAGTAGGTATAGAGATACGAGGCCGGGAATCCGTGTTCACGCCGAGGCATGTACTTATATTGCTTTTCTCAAACATGCAATGAAATAAATAAATAAAAATCCTCAAATCAAACTAATTTTCACGCCTGAATGCCGTAATGCTGTGACACAAATAGTGGAATGAAAATTAAAAAGTTACTTTGCAGGCCTAGGCCTGAAAAGTTGTATGAAATCCCATTTCAGGCCGCCTCGAGATGCTGCGCCCGAAAAAGGATACTTCCGAGTCTATTATAAGGAACGTGAAGATAATATTTCATTGCATGTTTGAGAAATAGTACATTACTGCAGACGCCGGGAAAGAAGGGCTAGCCGGGTGAGTAGGTATAGCTAGGCATGTATAGTGCTTTTCTCAAACATGCAATGAAATAAATAAATAAAAACTCCTCAAATCAAACTAATGTTCCGTTAATGCCGTGATGCTGTGCCACAAATAGTGGAATGAAGATTTAAAAAAAAATACTTCACGGCCTAGGCCTTCAATTTAGTATGAAATTCCTTTACAGTTTTCTCGAGTTGATCCGCCCGAAACGTAATACTTTGAAGCCTGATATAACCCACGTATGACGACATTTCATTGCATGTCTGAGAAATAGTAGATTGTTAACCAAGGGTTGAAAGTGACCCATTCAACCCGAGATATTTCTGGCGCTCGAACGAAGTGAGAGCGCCAATTGTTCGAGGGTTAAATGGGTAATTTCACCCGAGTTAAACACTCTACTTTTCATTTCGACTGTGAGGAAAAATAATTTAATATCAACCTATAATCGTAATAAACAACTCGTTAATGCAGGTACCTATAGCTGAGTGTCGATTTGTGAAAAGTTTTTATTTTAATGATTTGACATAACTCTATTATCTTCGACTCCGTGGCTGACCGTAACAATAAAAAAAAAATACTTTCAACCCTAGGGGAGAAAAAGCTATTTTCCACCCGGCTATATGCCCATGAAAAATCAACTTTCAGAGCAGGAGAGATGAAAAATATTTTACTCACACAACGACCAAAGATACTCCAAATGACAATAGTATAAAACGACCAACGGATCAACTTTTGAGAAAAAACATGTTGGTTTTATGAAGTTACAACATAGTTACTTCAACAATTTAGGAAATTAAGAAGACGATTAAAACCAAACGAGTGTACGCACGGCGAACGAGGTAGATATAAGTTATGTTGGACTTTCATCGGCCTCTAGGACCGACGGGCATCATATCGCCGTCACTTGCATATTGTGTTAAATGTCAACATGCATGTTTAGATACTATGTTTTACAAGTAACGCAGTGAACTATAAATGAACCGTACCTTATGAGTGTGTTCGTTTCCATTGGTATCGAGCAGATGTTGTAACAGCCTGGTGTTAGGCGAGACCTGGGTGATGGGGGTGACGATTGGCGGCAGGTCCTCGGAGGGCTCCGCCGGCGGCCCCGGCGGGTGGTCGTAGTCCACGCCGGCCACCGCGCACCGCCGGAACAGCATCTTGTTCTCGGTCAGCGTCCCCGTCTTATCACTGAACAGATAGTTGATCTGGCCTAGCTCCTCGGTGATGTTCAACGCTCGGCACTGCACGCGCGTGTTCGTGGTCGGGTCGTACATCTCCACGTCCTGGTGTATGTGGTACACCTGCAGCAGTTTCGTCATCTCTATCGTCACGTACAGCGACACCGGGATCATCACTTGCAGGACGATGATGTACGTCCAGAAGATGATCAGTCCCTCGTAAGCTGATGAGGAGGCGTACGGGATGAACTGGGGGAGGTCGTGGAGGCTGTAATGGTCGAGGAAGATCTTGCAGCCGACGGCGCCGGTGCAGCAGAGAAAGAGGAGCACGAGGATGCACCAGATGACGTCGGTGTTCATTTTCTTTTCTAGTTTGGAGCACTTGTAGCGCGGGCCGCCGTTGTTGAGCATGGCTTTGGTCTCGTGGCCGGCGTACACGACGATGCCCTCGACGAAGTCGGTGTTCTTGAGCGTGCACTCGCGGAGCAGCAGGTGGTCGGAGTTGAGCGGCACCCGCTCCTTGTCCGGGTGCGAGATGGTGCCCGTGAACCGGTTGATCTTGGTTGAAGGCCGCTCCACCTCCACAGAACTTTTAAATTTCGCTGGGCGAAAGGTTAAATGCTGAAGCAAACAAAAAGTCAGTATTATAGCAGCTATTTTGATAAGTATATATATACACAAGTCTCGAGCCGGACTCATACTTGTCTGACGTGCGTGAGGTCAATATCGTTCTGTCGCAACACGTCGACGCCGACGATATATTTGAATTCTTTGCACATATGCATATTAGGCCAGTCATATCGAACATTAAAATCGCAAGCTAACGGCTAGTTAAGATTTTTTTATATGTTATTAGGACCACTACTGGTACTATACATCCAAGCTTGCAGGTGGGTGATAACGAATAACTCATAGGTAATTTAAATATCTGGCACCAAACTATTTTGTCAAGGAGGTTTAATGTCTTATAGATTATAATTATTATAAACCGCGGGCAGGATGACAATGATAGAAATCATTGTCATCCTGCCCGCGGTTTACAATAATTATAATCTATATAATCTATATTATAATTAAAAGCAAATTCTCAATTAATTTTATTCTGAAAAAAAATACGTCTGTTTTGGGTAACTGCGATTTAAACGCGATCGCCATCGATTACTAAATAAGAAATATTGGCTTCTTTTTACCGATAAAAAAACACCGCGTATAAGTAACTTGCTATTCATACTCGTAGTGCGTGACATTCATAAATCTCATTTTAATCGCTTAGTTTTAATAGTTCGTAATTCACGTAGATGCAACTCGCTCGCGTCGATCTTTCCGATTTTGCTTTGTGTTTTTAATATCGGAGAAAGTGTTCCCACGCCTCGTTTTTGCCTTTCTGGAATACGCAGAATGAAAGTCAATAGTATTATAAAACAGTCTGCATGTATGAATGGTATTGATTCTTACGACGTTTTACCTTTGAAGTGTAGAATGAGTGAGTTAAAAATCGTGAAAAACCGCCATTATCGTGTTATGAAAGCGACATTAATGTCAGCTAGAAATGGGGTTACATGTGGAAGCCCGGTGAGTTGGAACGGAGGCGACACCGTTTGGAAGGTAATAGAGGTACCCCCGTTAGACAGACACTGACCGATTAAAGGAAATGATTAATGATCTAAGTATTCTAAGTAATCACGCCTCGAAGTTCTGGTCATCAAATATGCATGAAAAGCACATGAGGCCTTGACCTCTTATGCCGCTAGGTGACGAAATTTGTCCTCCCATTTTCATAATTAAACTTCTAACTAGTATTTAGGTCAGGATGAGAAAATTCGGCCAAACCTTAAGAGGGCGCTCGTTTTTTGGTTAGGAATAAGCGAGAATGACGGATTTTTGACGTTGTAATTCTAAGAAACGGAGAGCTTTTTCTAGATCCTGATTACTTATTTGCATAGGTAAACTTCTCATATTGGTCCTAGCCGCCTCCAATTTACGAATTACTGAATACTTTAACCGAAAATACCCGATTACCGACAGTAGTTTTCTGAAGAGAGCGCAGAGTCATAAGTTTGAGCCCCTAATACTCCATGATGTTTTATGAGAACCTACTTGTTTTATTCTATTTTCACTAGCGTAATATGTTGCCATTGCGCCTAGCCGCCTCGAATTTTCCTTATTCTGCACGTATATATATGTAACCTGTTATCAATTACACCATATTTGTCAACAAAATCTTACTGAAAACTCAAGGATTTTCTCATTATTGTTGAATTATTTGTGTATTGAATCTTACACAACATTAAAGTTCATGCTTGTACCAACAAGATCCAGTCCAAAAAATATAACTTTAGTCAAAATTTATAATTATAAATAATTATTCAAAACTAGTATAAATTTACCGTCGCGCGGGAATATATCTCAGTACCGGCTGAATAGCCCTCCGAGACAGACGTGTAGTGTGTTTATTTGTGGCTATTCACGAAGCTAACCGGCCACTCTTCAGATAAAATAATATTATTTTGATCTCCGACTAGGCATAGTTGTTACCAACCTCGGGGTCAAACTATACTGGGGATACATTCGTGAGGCTAATCGAGACAAGTTATGAATTGCATAGCTGCCAGATAAGACGTAGTGTAGCGAAAAGGCTCAAACCCACAGTATACGTAACATTTAAAATTGAACCTTCTACCTAAAACAAAAGTCATACATTTCAATGGTGATGTCTTGTGGGTTGGATCCTTTTGTCTAAACTACGCGTTCTATAGTCAATTATTATTGTACGAGTGATCGTGATACTTGATAGATTTAATTTATTTACTTGTTACTATCAGTCCACCTTGTGGAGGGTCCGCTGCAGTTTCCGGTACGTAGTCGCCTCTCGAGAACCTCCCCGCCCCAACGGCCATTATGATTAGTTAGTATGTATGTATGTATGTTAGTTTGGGCGAAATCTTCAAATTAGGTACAATTATCTTCTTATATTAAGTATCTTCGGTGACAATGCCATAATATCATAGAGCTGGTCTGATGATGGAGTCGGAAGGTGGCCATAGCAACTCCTAAACTCAACAAGATAAAGCCATCGAATTTTGGCTCATTTATTTGGTCATGGCACGGCAAGACTTGGATGCTGGATGATTTCCAGAGTCTGATGATGGAGCTGGAAGGTGGTCATGGAACTCCTAAACTAAACTAGATAAACCCATCTAGTTTGGGCTCATCTGTTTTGTCTTGGTAAACACTTTGGTGATGGATGATTTCCAGGATCTGATGATGGAAGGTGGTCATGGGAACTCCTAAACTAAAATAGATAGACCTATCTTGTTTGGGTTTGTGTGATTTGTCTGTACAAGTACCCACGAACCAGCGACATAATATGCAGGGTTATTGAAAATAACAAGATGAATAAAAAACTTTTTAAAAAACAAGCTTATATGGCGTTTGTTAAGTACAGCACGATCCTACCTTGCATTTAGTTATTATTTTCGTTTATATATAATAATAACACACACCGGGGGTTTACACTGGAAAGGGAGATTTTTACGTGGTTTTATTACATTTCCGAGTCATCATCATCATCATCATCATCATATCAGAAGAAAGACGTCCACTGCTGGACATAGGCCTCCCCCAAAGAGTGCCACAATGGCCGTTCCTGCGCCACCCGCATCCAGCGGACTCCCGCGACCTTTACCAGGTCATCAGTCCACCTTGCGGGGGGCCTACCCACGCTGCGCCTTCCGGTACGTGGTTGCCCTCAAGAACCTTTCTACCCCAACGGCCATCGGTTCTACGTGCAATGTGCCCCGCCCACTGCCACTTAAGTTTAGCAATTCGGAGGGATATATCGGTTACCTTGGTTCTGCTGCGGATAGCCTCATTTCTGATGCGATCGCGCAGAGAAACTCCCAGCATAGCCCTCTCCATTGCCCTTTGAGTGACTTTGAGCCTTCTTATGAGGCCTATAGTAAGCGACCACGTTTCCGTGCCATATGTCATCACTGGCAACACACACTGGTCAAAGACTCTCGTCTTGAGACACTGCGGAATATTGGACGAAAAGATGTGCCGTAGCTTCCCGAATGCTGCCCAGCCGAGTCGGATTCGACGATTGACCTTCCCTTCGACATTTCCGAGTATCACTCTTTATTTCGAAATAAATGTTAAAAAAACCGGCCAAGTGCGAGTCGGACTCGCGCACGAAGGGTTCCGTACCATTATCTATATCTAAAAACGGCAAAATATCTATATCTAAAATCACGTTTGTTGTATAGGAGCCCCCTGTAGCCTAGTTAGTAACTTGGAAGTGACTCTGCCTACGAAGCTGGAGGTCCCGGGTTCGAATCCCGGTAAAGGCATTTATTTGTGTGATGACCACAAATATTTGTTCCTGAGTCATGGATGTTTTCTATGTATTTAAGTATTTATTTATCTATATAAGTATGTTTATCGTCGTCTAGTACCCATAGTACAAGCTTTGCTTAGTTTGGGGCAAGGTCGATTTGTGTAAGATTGTAAAAGAAAAAGAAACAAATAAATATAAAAATAAAAAGATGTATTCTGTTTTTTAGTATTTTTTGTTATAAATAGCGACAACAGAAATACATCATCTATGAAAATCTCTATCTATCACGGTTCATGAGATACAGCCTGGTGACAGAAGGACAGACAGACATTCAGACAGACAGACGGACAGCGGAGTCTTAGTAATAGGGTCCCGTTTTACTCTTTGAGTACGGAATCCTAATAAGTGACATATGTTTTAGGCTCAGAACATAAAAAAAGGGAGAAGTGCCGTACTGCTTAATTTCAACCAAAACCGATGTCCCCAGTTTTCTCCCACCGCAGCGCCCACAGGCACACACATTGAACCGTGTAAAAACAAAGACTCGGGCGTTGCCAGTGAGTCTACGGCAACATGCAAACAAGGGCTTTGATTGGCTTAAACGCACTACACTAGGGGGGCGACAAACGTTAAAATTATGTTTTATCGACATTGATATTAAAATTAATATTATGTTATGATATTGATGGGTAACAACTTCAACAACATGGTAAGTTTATGTGGTGGTATTTAAACTTCTAGCTACAAGTTTCAATAACACGTGTTGTTAACTTACCATAAATCGCAAAAGTAAAAAATATTGACGAATACCTACAGAGTAACATAAACGGCTTTTTATAAGTTCGTGTTCACATACATTTAAAACTCTGGTCACATCGATATTTTTGACCTGTAGGTACCAGGCCGATCCGACTCGCATTTTGGCGCGAAATAATATGTCCATTACTCATATTACGAGATTTAAGGCTAAGGGCGAGTATCCACCAAAGATGTGCGAAGATGTGTTACCATACATTTTACACCTAGGTTTCAAGCAAGCGAGGTGTCAAATATTCGAAAAGTGTACGGCTCTTATTAAGTGGTTGGAAACATTTTTCTTGAAAATGTTACGAACACATTAACTCTTCTCTGTACAGGAAACCAGTTAGGACCTCTGCCAGTAGCATCTATCCATTTTTTTAGAACCTAATCGGATTCTTTGGAAAACTGTAATAAGAAACCGAGATTTCTTCTTCAATTATCACATTTGAAATGAAAGTAAAAAATACTCATTTAAAAAAAAATAATGGTAATAATATCACATTTTAAGTTGTTCTGAAGCCATTTGCAACTAAATTATATACTTGTATATACAATTTTAATATGTCTATTTACCGTTCATACTGCAACTTAGTGAAAATCTTATTAGTAGGTACCGTAAACATTTTGTGCCTTTTAATCTTATTAGTTACCTTTAAGATAGGCACCCAACCAAAACAAGTAATTAAATAAAATAAAACAGCGAAAGTAGTCGAAATAAAATAACTAGTATGATATCGTACTTCTATTTTATCGATTACGCGTAAATTGTAACTGCACTTTGGCACCGCTCTAGTTTGCGACGCCAAGCAGCGGCCGTACCACTAAAAAATTCAAGCATCGTCCATATCCATAGTGGTTTAATACATTGCGCCGTGGTTTACTGTATTGAACGATCAATGTACAACGCAAAGAACAAAAATATGCTTTTTCGTTCGATATGTTAGTTCGATCCCGAGAAATGATGCGGCGTTGCGTTTATTTATTAAAATATTAGTTTTTACTGACTTAAGTGAAAATACTAATACTCACATGTGGTGCGTGACTCCACCACCATTCATGTAGGTTTTAGTTTCATTCCTATTTTTGCATGTAACCACGCTACAATTCGGCATTTTGAGTAAACGTGGAATAACATTTCAGATTCACGGCAAATTGCGACTAACATGCGGTGGGCAGTGACATGCCCATTTGACCATGTCGCACCGACACGCGCCAAGCCCCCGTTTCATATCTATTCCTTTTTATCATCTGAGGTTTTAGGCTTTTGAATAAAATCACGCATTAATTAATTGCATTCTAGATAAAAAGCTGTGTTTGTATAATTTATAATTTTCAGTTCCTTTGGTAAGAAACGGACATAGCTATTTCTATGAAGGGCAGTTTTTTTTTACTGTCCATAACAAAAAAAAAAAATCTTCAAGAAATGAATACGTAAGTACCCAGTAATTTCCTAGTAGTCTACTGGTATAATTTCATTATATTACTATATATAAATAAGACTCAGATAACATGCAAACTATTAATATCCGTAAAACAAATTATTATTCTTATTACTGACAACTTTAAAACTCGTTTTTATACTAAAAAAACGAAACTAAATATACTTTGTCATATCATAGTATTTTAATATAAATAGAAAACTTGTGCTCAAAAATCAAATACTTACTTTATTCAAGTTATCTAACTTCGCTAACATGATGTTCTAGAACATCATGTTAGCGAAGTAATACTTACCACTTTTTAGTGCAAGTATCAATATCGGTCACGGAGTGAATTCCAACGGTGCGCTATACAGCTATTTGCATCGGCAAGCTCCGCGGTTAGTTCTATCCCGATCGCACTTACATATAGCTAGAAAGGGACGGCACCCGCGGCTGGTGCGATCTCGCTGTGCATGTGGGGGTTAGGTACGTTTGTGTGGGTGGTAGTAGTATTTACACACACAAACGCACTACGCGTGTCAAAATACCGAATTCTGAGCGAGCGCTTTTTTGAAGAGCACTCTTAACCTAGAATGGATGGGGATGGCATTCCGCGTGTGGTGTTGACCAACGTTGATACAGTTCGTGTAGTGTATGCGAGTAGCTCAAACAGCATACATACGCTGTCTCGTGTGTCCCTGTATTGGCGGGAAAGGTAACTGTCACTGTCATTGTCACGAGAGCCGAGGCGAGAGTGCAACAATTGAGCAGGAAGTTATTTCTGATACGTGGGCATTGCCGAGCCAGTGTTTAGTGATAATAAGTAGAGGGAAGGATTTAACAAACCCTACAAGTGGCGACGAGCAAAAGGTAACATAAATATTCTACTAAATTCGTAAGTTTCGGAAACTTCGGTACAATTTGAGGTTATAATTCCAACAACCAAATATTTTGGACAATTTTGCTTCAAAATCATTAACCAGCACAGGGAAACACTGTTATTTACAACAATTACATTAGTCCTTACTTCAAATATATATATTACATGATACATTTGTCGAAGTAAAGTCGGTGCTAGTTTGTTTATATACTTACCCGGCGTAAACAAATTATGGAACTAGAATTGCGTAAATAGTTTATACAGATGATATTATACAACACAAATTATATTTTATTTAAATTAACATCCTATAAAAGTAGTTTTCTTGGAAAAAATATGGATATCTACAGTAGGAGTGAGAAAGGTTTTACCTGTCAAGTTGTTATGATATTGAGATAAGATTGAGTATCGCCTGGCCTGTGGGAGGGATTATTTACTATACGAGTATCTGTACCTGGTTCAGATTTATCTATAATAAGATTGTATTAATACACATTTGTACTACATAAAATAATGAATAATAAGTCCGAGGGCTATCTCTATCAGATAGTTCATCACTTAACACTGAGTTCAGTAATGACTTTATTAAATTATGGAAATAAAGCAGGCAATTAACTTAGTCAATAGTAATCTATAACTGTCACTTCAGTAACCCACAAATTAGTAGTTATTTTCCATCTATGTGCCTACATCAAAAGCTGGGTTAAACAGACTCATACTTCACGTCAATTTTACTGTTATATTAAACATGGCTGTGTAAATGGCTTCCATTAAATTGGAAATTGTCTGGTAGTTCAAATGTATGCCTCCATTAAATTGTAAATGGTCGACATAACCTCCATTAAATTGGGAATTGTCTGGTAGTTCAAATGAATGCCTCCATTAAATTGGAAATGGTCGACATAGCCTCCATTAAATTGGGAATTGTCTGGTAGTTCAAATGAATGCCTCCATTAAATTGGAAATGGTCGACATAACCTCCATTAAATTGGGAATTGTCTGGTAGTTCAAATGAATGCCTCCATTAAATTGGAAATGGTCGACATAGCCTCCATTAAATTGGGAATTGTCTGGTAGTTCAAATGAATGCCTCCATTAAATTGGAAATGGTCGACATAACCTCCATTAAATTGGGAATTGTCTGGTAGTTCAAATGAATGCCTCCATTAAATTGGAAATGGTCGACATAACCTCCATTAAATTGGGAATTGTCTCGTAGTTCAAATGAATGCCTCCATTGAATTGGAAATGGTCGACATAACCTCCATTTAATTGGGAATTGTCGGGTATTTCAGATGAATGATTTTATTTACCTATCGGTCACCAATGCAATCAATATTTCAGGTCGAGATTGGGAAATATGACTCAACAACCATTGTTCATGCTGGAAAGGTTAGATTTAGATGGTGATCGAAGCTCCATCGGTGACAAATGGGAGAGATGGAAAAGGTCACTTCTTATATATCTCGATGCATCTGAAATCACATCAGGACCAAAGAAACGGGCTATATTATTGCACTTTGGAGGAGCAAGCTTGCAGGATATATTCTACAATATACCGGATGCTAATGTTGATGCGGTAGATGGAGTGGATGTTTTTGACATAGCCATCATAAAGTTGGATGAATATTTTCTGCCAAAAACAAACCGAGTTTTCGAGCGTCATTTGTTCAGGCTTTTAAAGCAAGAAGATAATGAGAAGTTTGAAAGTTTCTTAGTAAGACTACGGAAGCAAGCGGAAAAATGTAACTTTGACATAAGAGATGATCACTTGATTGATCAAATTACTGAGAAGTGTAATTCAGCTGAGCTACGTAAGAAAATCCTTACTATTGGTGATAGCATAACCCTGGAAACGATTGTCACTGAAGCCAATACCTTAGAAGTCGTGAATAACCAATTAGAAGTATACGAAGACAGGAGGAAAGTAAACCAGGACAACAAACAGGGAAACCAAGAAGTAAATGCTATATATAACAGGAATAGAGATGAAAGTCACAAAACGAAAGAAAAAGTAATATACAACAAAAATATGAAACCCTGTGGACGCTGTGGAAATAAAAGCCATCAAACAGACCACAAAGAATGTCCTGCATTAGGAAAAGCATGTTTTACATGTGGTAAGTTGGGACATTTCCGTCAATATTGCAGTACAAGGGGTGCCAAGAGGAAATTTGGAATGCCTCAGGGCACAAAAGGAAACAAAAAGGCTAGAGTGGAAGTTGATTATGTTTTCAACATTGATAATGACGAAATTGATAATGACGCAACGGTTGAGTGCACACTGGGTGGAGTAAAGACCAAAATGCTGGTCGACTCAGGGTCTATGGTGAACTTGATAGCACTCGAAACATGGGAAACCCTAATATGTCTGGGAGCCATAGCTATCAACCAAACACCCAAACCAAACAAGACACTTCTGGCATATGGCAGCAGCGCTCCACTCAATATCAAAGGATCATTTGAAACCACAATTGGAATTAATGGCCGGGAACATCAAACAACTGTTTATGTGATTGCGGGAGGCTCAAGAGACCTGTTGGGAAAAGAAACAGCGACAGTCCTTGGCGTTTTGAAAATAGGAGTCGACATCAACATAATTGAGGATAAACCGATGTTGTAATCGTTTCCTAAGATCAAAGAATGTACAACCAGTATCACAACCTTACCAGATAATACCGCTGCCTATTGAACAAAACCGGGATATAATTGCAGAAGTGAATGGATTCAAGGTGGGTTTCTCCAATGGTACCAATTCTGAGAGAAAATAGAGACCTACGGTTGTGCATGGATATGCGTGGTGCTCTAACACTGCTATTTTAAGTTAAAATCACCCACTACCCTGTATGAATAAATAAAATAAAATAAATAAATAAATAAGATTGGATATCATTGTTAATTAAGTTTCATTAAGTGTTAGTACAGACTGATTCAAAGGACTGATGATGGTGATGATGATGATGAATACGCCGCTTCGACCAGCAAGTGATCTATTATATTTGGTCAGTTGAGCATTTTAATATTTTCCTTCTTGGCAAGGATTTCGATCTCATGACTGTATTGAGCGGTGGGTGCTCCCCGGCTTCAATCATATACTCACCAGTTTATCTACAAACCAGGGAAAGTGAACATCACTGATTCGCTATCTCGTTTAGGTATGCAAGCTGATAAATTCACATTCTAAGGGTGGAGATGAACACATACACCAAATCATAGAGCAAGCAAGGCCATGCGCAATTTCAATGACTGCGAGTGTTGAAGCCTTAGAAACGGATGAAGAAATAAACAATGTTAAAAAGATGTTTATGAAAATGAATGGCATGATATGGTAAAACATATAAGATATTCAAAAATGAGATATGTCTTGTGGCAATATTTTGCTCCTGGGAAACCAAATTGTGATACCCCAGAAATTACACAAAGGAGTAGGTACTTGATGCTGAACATGAGGGCCACCCAGGAATTGTAGCGATGAAAGGCAGGCTAAGGGTCAAATATGTGGTGGCCAAGAATTGACAAAGATGCAGAAAATCTTGTCAAGTCTTGAAAGAGTTGCACTCTAGTGTGATAGCCAAATCCTCCAACACCTATGAAGAAGCGCGAACTCCTTATAGCTCCGTGGGTTGATGTCGCGATGGATCTGCAGGGGCCATTGCCTAACAATCAGCCATCTTGAGACAAGAGACTTGAAAGATAGTTTGATGGAGAACCTGTTAGTGTAAAACAGTACCCCTCACAACTACAGGCAAGTCGCCATCAGAGATGTTCTTTAGACAACAGGACAGAACAGTATCAATGGATAGACTGGAAATGCAGTGGTTGACCTTGATGTAACTGTTCGAGACAAGATTCAGAAGGAAAAGGGGAAAGAGTATGGAGATAAAAGGAGAGGAGCTATTGAATCGAATTTAACTGAAGGAGATGTGTATGTCAAGAATATGGATAAAGTCAATAAGCTCAGTTCAAACTACAATCCAGCACCACACACTGTACAGAGTGCCAATAAGGATGACGTCACAGTAAAAAATTATTTAACAGGGCATGTGCTGAGAAGGAATGTGGTTCACTTGAAGAGCGTAGAAGGGGGTCGGCAGACCGTCCAAGGATTGGAACAGGAAGAGAATAATGATAGCGAGTAAATGAAGCTGTAATTTAATGTGCCATCTAAGCCATCTTCTTAAAATAATATTTAGTATTTTCTTATTGTTCATTCATTCATTATCTTTAAATTGCTAGTAGGTACCTAATGAGAGATCTCAATTAATAATACCTAGAAAACTGATTGCACTATTGTAGAAATATACGTTGATTTCCTATAAACATTGCTTGTTGTTATTTATCTAATTTAACATCAAGGGAGGGATGTAGTGTATGCGAGTAGCTCAAACAGCATACATACGCTGTCTCGTGTGTCCCTGTATTGGCGGGAAAGGTAACTGTCACTGTCATTGTCACGAGAGCCGAGGCGAGAGTGCAACAATTGAGCAGGAAGTTATTTCTGATACGTGGGCATTGCCGAGCCAGTGTTTAGTGATAATAAGTAGAGGGAAGGATTTAACAAACCCTACAGTTCGGTTTCCCATGAACATTTTACGTGGCGCTAACATTTTTTTTACAAAGTTTGGCTCGTGCTCTCAAACAATGACTATTAATAAGCTCAGAACAAAGGCCATTCATGAGCTCAGTTGAAATAGGCGTAGCTATACCTACTTAATCAGTTAAGTAATTATTACAAGTACTAATAGTAACGAGGGTCCACTATATTCGTAGCTGTCAAATTTACACCATAAATAATAAGTTAGTGAGATGACGAAAGAGAGGGTTGTCGACAGATGACATTAAACATACAATTAATTAATTTTAGCTCTTACGTAATAATAAAAATACTCTGGACCAATCTGAATCTCCAAAAGTGATATTTAAAGTATTAAAGGTCTTATTTTTCAATCATTACACGAATGCCCAACGAAATATTATATATATTATTATATTATTTTTTTACTTCTTTTGCCATTTCAGTAAAATTTCAGTGAAACACAATGAGATATTCGGTGCGGTAATAACCCTGCCAGCTAAGACCTGCTGTAGCGGGGTTACCGAAGACAAATGTAAGCTTATTTACTTATTGTAAGGCTTGGTGTTGTTATGTTTGAATTACCAGTTGACTAAATAAAGTTACCATTTCTAAAAAACCAGGCGGCAGCATCCTCTGCTTGAGATTGGTCTCGCCGTCGAGGTTGCAGGTGTCGAGGTAGCAGATCCCGAGCGGGTTGGAGGTGTGCAGCAGCACCATGTCAGCTGGTACCGCCTCGTTGTTGGACAGGTGCACCAGGTCGCCCACGCGCAAGTCGGACCATTTCACTCGCATGTACCGATCCACGTTCCTGCATCAAAGAGATAGATTGTTTTATTTTTAAGACACTGTTGAAAAACGTGTAAAAAGACTATTAAATGATTGAAATGAAGCAAGTATGAGGGCCGTTGTGGCACTTTGTTTACAAGACTACGCAGCGCGTTTGGTCAGCGCATCGCTTCCATAGAGAAGACCACTGAAATGAAATGAAATGTCGTTTATTCACATTAAACATATGGTAATATAAGGACAGGTGTTACAGTCATTTTCTGGTTCCTTAATATGTTTAGCCCAAACAGGCATGTGAAATTAGCATTACGTTTGATTCATGCTTATCAAATGCAAACAAAATGTCTAAAAATACAATTAGTAATAATATGTCGTAGGATAATAAAAAGCATGCCATACAATGTCACATTCATAAAAAATTAAAATACAAATAGAAGAGCTAGAATTAACAATTATGATATTAAAAGATTTGTTTAAAACTTAATAAAATTAACATACATAGAATAAACAATTAAAATTAGAAACAGGCAGCTATTCTTGTAATTATGTCATATTTATAGTTATTGTTATTGTATAGTTTTAGAATTTTTATGTCAAAAAGTCATTTATATACTATAAAAACAATTGTCAACTAATATTATTCTTAACTTTCTTTTAAATACATCATGTGGCAATGTTTTAAGATCAGCTGGTATTTTGTTGAAAATTTTAACACACATGTTGTAAGCACTTTTCTCTCTGAGTACCAGTTTGTTGCTACTTGGTATTGCTAACCTATATCGTCTATGTTGCCTAGTTGTTTCCTTATCAGTGATAAACGTGAATAATTCCGTATGGAGTTTTACAAATACCGCTATTTCGTATATGTAAAGGCAAGGAAGGGTCAACAAATGAAGTTTAATAAATAAAGGCTTGCAAGATTCCCTTTTGTTTACCTCTCAAAGGGTTCTGATGCACTTTTTTTGAGCGACAAAAGCACGGTGGGCGTCGACAGAGTTTCCCCACTGTTGAGAAGTAACGCGAGTTGAGTTAACCCTTTTTCAGTCCGGCGGTTGTAACATGACAAGTATCTTACTCATACATACATTGACAGTAATATAATGCCTCAGCCGGCAAAAGGGTTAAAATGAGTAATTTTGTCTAGCTAGAATATTAATATTTGATGAAACAATATTCTAAACAAAACGACATCATAATAACTTATAAATCTTATAATTTAAAATTGCATATCATTCGTCTTCTATATGGCAGCTATTCTATTGTAAAACAATATGAAGATTGTAAAGATTACACGAGACAGCGATTACTCTTAATTCTACACAGAACGTGCAATAACAGCTAAATTGAAATATGCAAGTTGCACAACTTATTAAGCGAAACACACTGATAGTAGCTATTATAAATTTCAAGTTAAAGGAAAAATTGAAAAATTTAGGCTCCGAGCCGGATTCGAACTGGCGACCACAGGCATACATGGCCCGCGCCCGTCGCTACTAACCAACTGTGCTATCGGAACAATCTGTCTCGGCCACTAAATCTTTCAATCTGTTCCTTCTTACAACGCCTTAGGGAGGCGTGTGTGGCGACATCTACCTAGAAGACTAAGCTTCTTAACGGCACCAACGTCTCAAGTTATATTATGTTGTGCTATTATGTTTTATATAATACGAAAAAGTAGCATATAAAATAGCAACAAAGCTGGCCATTGTCAATTGCAACAAGTGTTGTTATTATATTTTAGTTCCCTAATTGTGCACAGAACAGAGATTCATAAAACAACTTAGGAACAAACGAATAGCTGTGATGCGGAAAAATTGTAAAGGACAGGCGATACATTATTACACGCAAGATTTACGACTGTCGTACTATTATTATTGTTCTCTTCTATGACTATGACACTATGTTATGGATAGCATTTAGTATTCTTGTGCTATGTCATAATATAATGCTAATAATATACATTGCAATCACGGTCACTCGTGAGGATTGCATTGCGTGTTGTAATAATAGTTTTTCTCAAGGGACATATCCATAATCGTGATTGTGGTTATTTATTAGTACCTATCGACAACCTAGCAACAGATTCAAATTATGTACATGATTCGAATATTAAATACTGTTATTATAATTTAGTACCTTGACTCGGGTTTATCGTGTTTATCAGAAAGAAAATGATTTTTCCCTGATATATGCGACCTAGTTACATCGATCTTTCGCCCCCGTAAATCCCCATGTCGCAAATTTCGTCGAAATTTTTACAGCCGTTTTCGAGAACGTGATTACAAATATATACATTACATATGTAATAATAATATATATATATATATATATTATTGCTCGTTTAAAACTACAAGATATGTCATTATTATAGGTATGTTGTATGATAAGGAGTTTCAGGAAATGGAAGATACGAAAACGTATAGTACCTATAACCTTCATATTGGTCTAGTTATATAAAAACTCTTTTATTTCGTCAGATATTGTACTAGATTGAAGGATTCATAGTATTCATACACCATTGGATCATCGAGATCTGCCCAAAACCTAAGGTCTTTAAGAGTTCACCTGACCATACGCACCTAGCCATATTTATACAATTCGGGACATTTCATAAAGTACCTATAATATTGTGTTGCAACGCATCTGTTATCGTATTGCGACTCGCACATGTGTTCGACCCGATCGGGCTAATATCACTATACGACTTACATTTTGTAACAGTATTGCAAACAACACCCTGTATGGCAAAGTTATTTGTTGCAACTTCTCACGGAACAGGCAATTTTAACCCCAAATTGAATATTTTCTCCTATTGGCTAGGCCAACAAACACAAAAAAGGAAATTGTAGCCAGCACACGTTTCGTTTAGCTAAAGCAGAATAATAAAATAGTATTGCTAAAGACTAATAAAACTCGCCCGTGAATGTAGGCACTAAGTTTAAAGATAATGAATGACACAGAGTGGAGATGACATGACTCAAATGACTGTACCAAAACTTAGCAAATAAGGTGCAACAAGACATCTGACTGAACTCAACCTTATTAGCAAAGCGTTTTTAGTATATTCCGATTTTCAAATATTTTGTATGTGATAGAGTCACATATTTTCCAGAAATGTTAGTTTGAAGATTCAATTGACTTCAGGGCTGTTTTTCAGAACGCGCTCATTCGCGTCACCCCACCCGTCACGCCTAACGAAACTAGACCTCTGATTACTCTTAGTTACTACAAATGGCGGCGTCAAGATATATCAGTGGGTGACGGGTAAGGTGAGGTTAAAAAAAAGTTACAGAATAGAGGGGCTGGGCTGATTATTAAGCGTGAGCGCTCACATCGACATAAAGTAGCTCTTATCAGTGCCTATCACGATAAATGTCGCTCATATATTAACGATGTACGTTTAACAGCATAGCAAACATTGAAAGAGCTCTCATCCATTTAAAAATTGAAATTATGCTTCCCAACCAACTGCCGTGTACTGTACTTATAAACAGGTAAGTTTAGCGTTATATAGCGCATATGAAATAGAGAAAAGACCTATTTTGGCATAATTTTTCTATAGTCACTGCACTTGCTTTGTGGTTTTAATTACATTACGAATGGGACACGTTATAATTTATAATACTATATTATGTATTTTTATCATCATTTTGTTGCAGTGAATAAGTTCAAGTGTTTGAAACTGCTGTTCGACCGACTCGATTCTTTATATCAGGGTCAGCGTTAGTGTTTAGGCTTTCGTTCCACCGTAAACAAACGGCTCGCCAAAAGCAACAGGTGACGCAACGACCATTAACATCGACCGAGTTCAAGCCTTTTATTGGGATATGGATTCCGTAGATTTCATTAATATCCCATTAGAGGCTTTAAAAATATATTATTTTTCCTATG
Source organism: Epinotia brunnichana (assembly GCA_963854355.1). Lineage (NCBI taxonomy): Eukaryota > Metazoa > Arthropoda > Insecta > Lepidoptera > Tortricidae > Epinotia > Epinotia brunnichana. The sequence continues at coordinate 26,938,796 of OY977940.1, forward strand.
GTAAATTTCTTATCTGTGTGTGTTTACATAAGAAAATTTTGCACAGAATAATTATCGTGCTGAGCGGTCAATACCATTAAGATGATAACGCAATCGGCGGAGTTTCCTGAGGTTCAAGAAGTCAAAGGCACATAAAGTGAACCTGATAGGACAGGCGCTTCCACCATATTGACATAGAAACAAACCAAATAAAATACGACACATCACTATCGTAAATTGTATGAAATTTCATCGAATTGCCTAGCTTTAGTCAAATTTAAAGAGAAATAATTTTGTCATTTTAAATTAAAAAGATATTTTTTTTATTTGCGGATCCAAACCGCCGAAATAAAACAGCATTATCAAACGCTAAGCACAGGTAAACGTTTAAACTCTTTAAACAGAACACCACAATTTAAGAACTGTATTCGTAATATTAACAAAGCGTATACTAAAGAAAACAAACCACAGCACAAGTAATGAATGGCTGCACAACACAACGGTGGGAACAACATTGACCCAGTCTGCGTTCCAAAACAAAACGGCTCTAACGGAGTAAGAGGTACTCGAGTCCTTAAGCCTTTCTCTCTGAACAGCGGAGGCAGGGCTCGCGATAAGCTTGCTACGGAACCTTATAATAAACATCGCCGCAGACAATGGCCCGGGACCCGTTCAGCACAACGAAAGTGATTTGAGAGCTGATAACCCACTCTTTCTTAACGTACCGGCTTTCTATTTCCTTCATATCTCGTGATGACGTCATCAGTTTAATCACGTTTGTTGATCCTGTTGTGGACTTGTGGCAGCATATAGGGAATCGGTAAAGTGGAAACCCCTTTAGGCATGGGAATATCATACAAATGGGCCTATTACGACATTCAGTATAGCGAAAGTGATTTGTCTGGCATGTACATTGTGCGTATAATATGTGTATGTGACGTTGTTCTTTCCCTGTAATGTATGTTTCAACAAAACGTACTATACGAACCATACTTTATTAAAGATATTTTGGAAAAGCTCCTTTAGGAGTCCGCCGAATGATTACGCGTTAATACAAAAGTAAAAATTAAAACGACATCAATAGTGGTGCTAATCTATGTAGCACAGATACAGACGTGGTTACATTTAAAGCAAATAAGCATGAAGGTTTCGTGTCGCTTTCCAAACAAACGTTTATTGTACAAATATTTTTTTTTTTGGGCATGTACTTTGCAGCCACCTTTTGGCGTTAGCTGCTGATCGTGGCTGGCCTGTGGGCAGACACCTCGTTGGGGCTGCCTGACTGCCGAATTAGAATCTAACTAACCTACATGTATCATTTAGCTTCGCGGGCACTCAAGACGCGCGGGCGTCTTGATTGCTCACTTTGTATTTATATGAAAACTGCATGGTCATAAGTCATAACCATACCATAACTGCACGGTAATTTGTATTAATATGAAAACTAAATGTCACGGTGTATCCTAAAGAGTTCATAGTCATATCGAACTTTGGTGAGATTAGTGGGGTCGATCTAATCTAGATCACGGTGCACGTAACCGGGGTTCCCGAGCGAGCTTCAATTTGTTTTTGCGTAGCGTTTGTGAATTGATAATGGAAAGCAGGATGCATAAATTTAGCGTCAAATTAATGAATTGAGCAGTGGAACATTGGATCTCGCACACCTTGCTGAGGGAAGGTTTTATGATACAGTAGTATTTGCATATCAAGGCCAACGGCGGCAAATATAGTTATCTTCGTGTGTCTGTGGACTTGGAGTTAAAACTCTCCTATATTGCTATGAAAAGCCGCTCCGTTATTAGTGGATAAAGTAATTCTAAAGACTTAGGTGATATGACACATATTCTTTGACCACATTTCAAATCTGCTTTGCTGGTTGCTATGAATAAGAATTAACCGCTATCGCTTCGTATAGTGAACAATTACGTAAAGTGAATGTTAGTCATCATATTTACACGTCATTAGTCATTACACTAGTGACCGAGGCGTGTGAAGAAATATTGGAAAGCGTGACAAGAGACGAACGTGACCAATGGCCGAGTAAAGAGACAAAAGCCTAGAATTCTCGGCGAACAAATCCAAGCTGATGCAATAAACAATTATCGACACACCGCGATTAACCACGACTTAATTACAATTAAACCCGCGTTTAAATCCTCAGCCATCAGACCAAGTCTTAACCTTTGAACGAAAAATTTCACTCATCATCCTTCTAGCGTTATTCTCGGTGGTGCCCGGGATCCGCTTTGGCACCTAATCTCAAGATTTGGCACAGGCACTAGTTTTACAAAAGCGACTGCTGCAATCTGAGCTTCCAACCCAGAGGGAAATATTTGTATATTGTATAAATTGATAAATTAAAATGATTGTAATATAGTATAGTTGTAACTGAACGTTTATTGTTTCAGAAGATTAATTGTATTAAGTGTAAAACTATTCTAAGTGACTGAGAATTATACTCTATAAATATAAATAACTCTTAAACTAATACAACTAAACATAGCCCTCCGTAGACCAGTGGGTAGTGACTCTTGCCTACGAAGCTGGAGGTCCCGGGTTCGAATCCCGGTCAGGGCATTTATTTGTGTATTTATCACGAATATTTGTTCCTGAGTTATGGATGTTAACATATGTATATAAGTATCTATATGTATGTATCTATTATATATATCATCGCCTAGTACCCACAACACAAGCCTTACTGAGCTTACCGTGGACCTAGGTTGATTTGTGTAAGATTGTCCCGTAATATTTATTTATTATTTATTTATTTATATAGCACGAAAATATATAAAAATGATACCACATGCCAGCGTTTTTCGGTTATGTATGACATTACAGAATACGCGCATCGCGACGTCGACAGTGTCGAAACAATATGACGGCGCACTGTGGGCTGAGAATTGACTCTCCATAGAAATAGACAATTAAAAATTTTAGATTACTTTTTTTTCGGGAAATGGCTTCCTCTAGTCATTATCATACCACAAAATGATTTTGAGATAATTTGGCCCGCTAAATAAAGCCTTATAATTTTTTCAAAAAAAAATTGTATGGAGCGTATGTGAAAAATCGGATTTTCTCTGAAAGTAAAACGAAAACCGTAATATCCTCGCGGATGGTTACAATACTTATTGTTTCTGATTTTTTGACGTACTTAGTTATTAAAGAATAGGTGCCGTTTTTTTTTGTAAAATCAAAGTTTATTTTAGGATTTTTTTTTGTACTTTTTTTGTTTGATTTACGTTTTACTCATGTTTTTGACGATAGAAAATGAGTTTGAGTCTGTTCGGGCTAAAGACTAACGAGTAATGATCTTTTTTCGAAAAAAATGTATAGCGCCGTTATTTAAACATCTTTTTCTCCTAAATTACCAAGAACACCGTTAAATCCTCCTAGACACTTATACAATTAATTATTTATGTTTTTTTTAATTATAATTATATTAAAAAAAGTAAAAAAAAATGGTTTTTTTTTAAGAAAAGGGCACACTGTTTAAATAAATTGAGTACGTCAAATTTAGTATTGTAACCATCCGCGAGGATATTACGGTTTTCGTTTTACTTTCAGAGAAAATCCGATTTTTCACATACGCTCCATACAATTTTTTTTGAAAAAATTATAAGGATTTAATTAGCGGGCCAAATTATCTCAAAATCATTTTGTGGTATGATAATGACTAGAGGAAGCCATTTCCCGAAAAAAAAGTAATCTAAAATTTTTAATTGTCTATTTCTATGGAGAGCCAATTCTCAGCCCACAGTGCGGCGCGTGTGCCATTTATTTGCATTTTTAAATACAAAATACGCGACAATCCAAATTTTGCGGATATATGTTGTCAATTCAAAACCCTTATTTTTATATGTTCTTTAATTTGAGATAAATGTCGATCGGATCTACGGTAACCCTTGACGGAATAATACGATATCACGCGCCATTTTGCAAGTGAAATAGTAGACTACAGTCGCTACGGTATTCTTCGATTCGAAATGACAAATTTGTGTCTCACACTACCGATTGGTAGTACGAATGGAACATTAAATTACGCATCGAAAACTAAACGCTAGCGTCTAACGTTTTGCAGTTGGTTTCGGAGTACAACGGCAGTACGAGTTAAAATTTTTATTTTTACAGGTCGAATCGAAGAATACCGTAGCGAGGTCGAAATCTGTTCGAAGCGCGTTTATTCAATCCCGAAAATAGTAATCGAATGTGACTTTTCTATTGTATGTAACTCAGACTTAAACTGTCGGTGTGCAGGCATTTTTGCCAATTCATGCGCAGGGTCCTCTCCTCTCCTTTTCGCAATTGGACTGTTTGATATTATAGAGTAATTGCAAAGTTTCCACTATTGAAAGTAAGTGAGGAGTAATCTCCTAATGGAGTACATTGTTATTTACTTACTTAGTAACAGATGAAGTTAATATAAGGATTATAATAAAAATTAACTTGCTTTATATTTATAACTAGGGCTCCATTTATTGATTGAGACGTTGATTGTTTCTCATTTCAAGTATATACAATCACTACAAATTAGAATCTGAATACTCAATGCTATACGGCTTGGAACTTGGTTCCATTGTTCGAGTTGAATCTGTCGCGCCTACGAAATGTTTTGTTGGTTGAACAACGATCAGCGGTTAAATCAATGACCACAACTAAACAATGATGTAATATAAAATATACGTAGATATGTTACAAGCGGTCCAAAAATGGCACACTAAAACTTAGTCAAGTCGCAAAGCTTGCTATAGTTTTGCGTCGTCAATGGAAACGAATGCTGTCAGAATTTGGTGGCCATTTTTAAACACGGAATTTCGTGTAGACAACATATCTACCTATTTTTCATATTACATCATTGCCACTAAAGATCTATGTAGATGTAGCAGAACATTTATATATTTAAGTATCGTCTCCAACGACGCTGTAAAAGGTGCGAAGGGTAAATAACTTGAGATTTTAACACATAGGTATATTTAAAGCACAAACAATTGCATCTTCTATTAAGCACGAAAAACTAAAATAATAACGAAATTGCAGGCTGCGATATGAAACCCAATTGTGACAGCCGAATCAATTTCTTTTGTTTTTATCTGTTACCATCCAGTGGCCGCATACAGCCAGCACTAAAAAGGTTACATTATAATATAACAAGGAGACGTCGCTCACAGGCGCTAATGATTCTCATGATGGTTTAATCTGTCGATGGCTTTTAGCAGGAAACTTTAGTAACAAGTTTCAGCAAGATTAATTGGATTGAGCCTGGTCTACTTCAAAGCCCGACAAACAACGTTTACGCCGAGTACGTCAGTGTACGAGTATAGGTCTCCCATAGGAAAACACCGCAGCCTGATGGCGCCTGTTTTCCTGCAGTAATCGTAGGTAGGTATGTCACCTCAGGAACGGAAATTGTAAACCATAACATAATTACTTAAAAGAGCCATCGAAGCTTGCAAAATAAATAGGTACCTAATACAATTTTGAATAGATGCGAAAAGAAATATGTTCCGTACCGAAGAAGCCGAAACCAAAACTTCGACTGGACACTAAACATTACTAACGCTTTATTTATTACTCGCCCTATATGTTTATGCTATTACAGCATGTTCCTTAGAAGTCAATACTTTTAAGTAATTTTGTGTTCTAATAAGAATGTTACGGATTATTGTATATATATACCTACCTACTTCCAGAATGATTCTTATAAAGGTCACGTTACTGCACAATATTACGCAATTAGGAAATCGTAGACATTTAAAGTGACTTAAGGATATTAACTTACCTACTTCTGTTTCGGTAAATATCGTCAAGCCTACGTGGATCTTAAGCTACTGTTTCATCACCACCATAAATACGCACCGTACCGTTTGTAAAACGCACGTACTTGTACATAGACTTAGTGACGTCACTCATCCTAAAATATGGATTATTAATATGGCTTTGTAACATCAACAGGAACGTATTCAATGACATTTTAGTAACACAAGTCGTACTCTATGATCCATTAATAGTAATTATAGTTTAGTAGGTATGGTCTCGGTGATCGATGTTGTAAACTGGTCATCAAATAGCTGGGTTAACTGGGAGGTAAATATGTGAGTCACAGCTCAAACGGAGCAGGCGGTGGACAAGCACTAAAGCCGGATATTGAAGGGCGAGATGTACTTCGCTTATGGAGGGAAAGTTACGCACCACAATGTAACATAAAAAAAATACAATTTGGCTTGTCCATCCATACATAGTAATAAGATTTATGTTTAGGATGGTTTAGAAATATGTAGAACCAATACATTTATGATAGGTAATAAACCTTTTGCTAGCTACGTACAGGAAATCTGGGCCTGTTGCAGCATTAAGCGTGTATGGTACTAAATATAAACTGTATATGATTTATGTGTAAGTTAAGTATGTTAGTATGTATTGGGTATGGTTACGAGCACCTATCTGATCTGAATCACTAAATTTAATTTCCCAACTGTATCGTTTGTCCTAATTTTAATTTGTCCTAAAAGCCGTTTTTCTCTGAAGCCATGACATTTTCAGGATGATTATAAGACAAACCTAACCTAACATAACGGGTTCTACGCGATAAGTATAAAAAAAAATTAAAAGCTTTTGGGTTTTCGAGATACTTAATTGGCTTTTTGCCGATATGAAAATTCGGACAAACGATGCAGTTGGGAAATGAAATTTAGTGATTGCGATAGGTAACCGTTGGGGGTTTATTTAAAAAAGAAGGTGTTAGTATGTATTGGGTATATTCTATACGATCCATGGCCCAAAAATGTACTGTTTTGCGTGCTGTTATGGTTCATACATTTTTCATAACAGCACTATCAGTGGTACCAACTTCACAATCCCACTTCCTGGCCAGGGAGAGACGTAAAATTTATTGAGTCACGTGTAAAATATTAAGAACACATTCGCGATCATCATCATCCTACTAGCGTTATTCCCGGTTGTGCCCCTAAAGGAGCCCGGGGTCCGCTTTATAGCCACTTATTTGCTTCGAGGACAACGAGAGGAGGTCTAGTACTACGTATAGTCTGGCCACCTAGAAGATTGTTCTTGTAGTCTTCCATCATGTCATGCCGTCGTGTCGTCTTGCAATAGGGAACATTACTGCAATGTTCTGCCGCCAGAGTGCAGCACTTTCACAGTTAGTAAACAGTTTTTTTGACAACTTTGACAAGTCCTTCAAAGCTCTGGATCAAATCGGGAAGAAAATATTTCAATAAGTAAATAAAATACATCAGTGCTGCGTAATTGGATGCAAGAATGAAGGGCATCATTCATTTCCTAAGGAAACGATGATACAAAAACTATGGGAAGCGGCCATGCGTCGTAAAGCAAAAAAAAGCCCTCATCCACCTTTAAATAGCTATAGGATGCCATTTTAATATCACAGTACAGGTATTTTACACACGAATGATAATAAAACGATTGTACAGTCGCCATCACATACATCGGAGCAAACAAGCACGTCACAAACATCGGAACACACCTCTATTTTCAAGACATTAGGGTGCATGTGCCGATATTTTTGAACACCTATAGTGCACCTATGTATGTGATGGCGACTGTAGTTTAACGCGTTTTCATCAATTATTTGTTAGGTATATAAATATGACATTGTACGTCATGGCGGTTTGTTTACGGGTTGTGTTAGGGTATAGCTTTGCGAAATGTTCCCTATTTAGTACTATTTGATTCCTATTCCCCCCTGGCGCCCGGCCCGCCTCGGAGATCCATGAGTATTTCTGGTCCATACTATGATTACTATGTAACTCAATGGTATTGTATAAAAATGATGTTGGTACTGTTGGTAGATATAGTAGCTAGCTGAGGACAAATCATTGACTATACGTGTGACGAAAATTCATACTATAAATTACAACTTACTGGCTACTAGTAGGTAGTAAGTAGGTACTTGACTTTAGTTGACAGAATACTGTGTGAAATCATTGAAGACTACAAATCGGTCAAAAGGAAAAAGCAAAAGTGGTGCGGTCAGGTAGAAAGCATATCGATAATCGGATTTGATTATAGATATAACGTTCAGTAAGATTTGACGAGCTATTCGAAACGAGACCTTATAGCTATGAAATAGCTCTCCAATTGAATAAATTAATACAAACGTTTTAAATTTTCTAGAGTTTTTACATTGATCGAAGTGATTGGATGAAAACATTTACGTCTCGTTTGATTCAAATGTCAATACACCATGGCATTGTCAATAACAACTGACGATTTGTTGCGTAGGCAAATAATTATCACTAGCATCACCTTAGCACAAGTACTCTAATGAGAAGACAAAGAAGACATTTAAAAACCGGCCAAGTGCGAGTCGGACTCGCGCACGAAGGGTTACGTACCATTATCTAAGAAAACGGCAATAAAATCACGTTTGTTGTATGGGAGCCCCCTTAAATATTTATTTTATTCTGTTTTTAGGGTTCCGTACTCAAAGAGTAAAACGGGACCCTATTACTAAGACTCCGCTGTCGTCTGTCTGTCTGTCTGTCTGTAAGGGTAAAGGTCGCGGGAGTCCGCTGGATGCGGGTGGCGCAGGACCGGTCATTGTGGCACTCTATGGGGGAGGCCTATGTCCAGCAGTGGACGTCTTTCGGCTGATATGATGATAATGATGATGAATTGTCATGCTATTAGAAAACAGTTTTGAAACGTGAAGAAAAATGTATTGTTATATTTGGAAAGCACTTAACGATCGGAATAAGTAAAACTAGTACAATATTTTCCTCTGATATCCTAGATTGTAGACAATGATAACGTCTTTTGAATAACGTAACCTTTACGTTCGCGTATCGCGTAAACAAAGAGCGCGGCTGAATGGACGTATTCTAGCGCGTCACACGTTCGCACAAGTATTGCTATCTGGCGCTTCACTTTCTCTGATCCGGTATGTAGGTGAGTCGAAGCTAAAACTGTGGAAGTGTACCTATGTCATCGTTATGTGGCGGATCTCGGAGTCGGCGGCGCAAGCGCAGGCAATGTGAAGGTCGCGGGACATTCACTGGCCTCACTGCCGCTCGACCCGTTGACAATGCGACCAGTAGGTACTCATTAATGTGATTTATCACGCGTTATCGTCAAATACTGCTAAGTATACAGAGAGCCGGATATACCGTTTTATTAGGCAACCGTTCAACCGGAAAATTCGCCATGTATTCGACAATTTCCTTGAAAAATAAAGCGTTTGCACACACAACTCGTCAGCACAATGAATCGATTAAAACTGCAAACGTCTGTTGTAATCAAAAAGTAAAGTAGGTTGTAGACGACCATAAAAAACGTAATAAATGACGTTGCTAATTGAGATCTTTCGCAAGTCGTCCTGAGCATCCAATCGTAACGCATCTTTGCCGTCCATTGACAACATGGTACTGCAAAAATGTATACGGAGCTCGTCCACATTTACAAGAAAGAGATCTTGTCTTGAATGGCCTGCTGCATTGCATGCAGTGGCTCCAGGAGGGCTATCAAATAGAGCATTAAATCCCACTCGTGTAGACCGTTATTTATATCTCTGGGTTAATGGGAGATATATAATTTATGGCGCACCAATAATCCGGAATCAGACTGGCGCGTACCGCCTTATAGCCGCCTGTTTACCGGACAATTAAGAACGCTGATCCTTATTCATTTCATGCACTACAAACGGCAACAGAATCCCTTTTGGATTCCTTAACGGACTCCTGAGTGCTACATGTAGTCTCATTTTTGCCTATGTGAAAAAAAATAACCCGCCAAATTTTTAGTTAGTTAAACTGTTTCTTCGATTTTTATTACTTATAGTATGCACTGTATATGCAGCGCAGTGACTGGACAGCCAGTTTTCTCGGAATCCGACAGCACAGCGCCGAGCGCCGGCAGTTCGATCGGGGTATATCAATAATTACTAAACGACAACTCACTGATACACTTCAAGCAATGCCATTCTTCGATTATGTACTTTATGACGATACGTACTTGACGTATGCTCATGTGCTGTGATGTGGCTTATTTATCAGGAACAGTGCATTTTCCGAGGTAAATAATAATGAGAAACTAGCATTAATACATACAGGATGTCCCAAAAGTCAACGTCAAGCCGCAAACAAGTGATAGCTCAATCAGTTATCGGAAAAAAATCTTAGCCATGTTTAAAAAAATACAGGCTTTCAAGGACTTAAGATCCGTTTTGGCTTGACGTTGACTTTTGAGACACGTTATACACGAGTTTAAGAAAATATCATGAGAGCATTCTTCTTGTTCGTCGTTTCACTCTTGACAGAGTGGTCGTGGTCACCATTTCAGGTGTTGGTAGCAAGCTTCACAACACGCCACCATTCCTATCTTGACAGAGTGGTCGTGGTCATCATTTCAGGTGTTGGTAGCAAGCTTCACAACACGCCACCATTCCTATCTTGACAGAGTGGTCGTGGTCATCATTTCAGGTGTTGGTAGCAAGCTTCACAACACGCCACCATTCCTATCTTGACAGAGTGGTCGTGGTCATCATTTCAGGTGTTGGTAGCAAGCTTCACAACACGCCACCATTCCTATCTTGACAGAGTGGTCGTGGTCATCATTTCAGGTGTTGGTAGCAAGCTTCACAACACGCCACCATTCCTATCTTGACAGAGTGGTCGTGGTCATCATTTCAGGTGTTGGTAGCGAGCTTCACAACACGCCACCATTCCTCTCTTGACAGAGTGGTCGTGGTCATCATTTCAGGTATTGGTAGCAAGCTTCACAACACGCCACCATTCCTCTCTTGACAGAGTGGTCGTGGTCATCATTTCAGGTGTTGGTAGCAAGCTTCACAACACGCCACCATTCCTATCTTGACAGAGTGGTCGTGGTCACCATTTCAGGTGTTGGTAGCAAGCTTCACAACACGCCACCATTCCTATCTTGACAGAGTGGTCGTGGTCATCATTTCAGGTGTTGGTAGCAAGCTTCACAACACGCCACCATTCCTCTCTTGACAGAGTGGTCGTGGTCATAATTTCAGGTGTTGGTAGCAAGCTTCACAACACGCCACCATTCCTCTCTTGACAGAGTGGTCGTGGTCATCATTTCAGGTGTTCGTAGCAAGCTTCACAACACGCCACCATTCCTCTCTTGACAGAGTGGTCGTGGTCATCATTTCAGGTGTTGGTAGCAAGCTTCACAACACGCCACCATTCCTCTCTTGACAGAGTGGTCGTGGTCATCATTTCAGGTGTTGGTAGCAAGCTTCACAACACGCCACCATTCCTCTCTTGACAGAGTGGTCGTGGTCATCATTTCAGGTGTTGGTAGCAAGCTTCACAACACGCCATCATTCCTATCTTGACAGAGTGGTCGTGGTCACCATTTCAGGTGTTGGTAGCAAGCTTCACAACACGCCACCATTCCTATCTTGACAGAGTGGTCGTGGTCATCATTTCAGGTGTTGGTAGCAAGCTTCACAACACGCCACCATTCCTCTCTTGACAGAGTGGTCGTGGTCATCATTTCAGGTGTTGGTAGCAAGCTTCACAACGCGCCACCATTCCTCTCTTGACAGAGTGGTCGTGGTCATCATTTCAGGTGTTCGTAGCAAGCTTCACAACGCGCCACCATTCCTCTCTTGACAGAGTGGTCGTGGTCATCATTTCAGGTGTTCGTAGCAAGCTTCACAACACGCCACCATTCCTCTCTTGACAGAGTGGTCGTGGTCATCATTTCAGGTGTTGGTAGCAATCTTCACAACACGCCACCATTCCTCTCTTGACAGAGTGGTCGTGGTCACCATTTCAGGTGTTGGTAGCAAGCTTCACAACACGCCACCATTCCTCTCTTGACAGAGTGGTCGTGGTCATCATTTCAGGTGTTGGTAGCAAGCTTCACAACACGCCATCATTCCTATCTTGACAGAGTGGTCGTGGTCACCATTTCAGGTGTTGGTAGCAAGCTTCACAACACGCCACCATTCCTATCTTGACAGAGTGGTCGTGGTCATCATTTCAGGTGTTGGTAGCAAGCTTCACAACACGCCACCATTCCTCTCTTGACAGAGTGGTCGTGGTCATCATTTCAGGTGTTGGTAGCAAGCTTCACAACGCGCCACCATTCCTCTCTTGACAGAGTGGTCGTGGTCATCATTTCAGGTGTTGGTAGCAAGCTTCACAACGCGCCACCATTCCTCTCTTGACAGAGTGGTCGTGGTCATCATTTCAGGTGTTCGTAGCAAGCTTCACAACACGCCACCATTCCTCTCTTGACAGAGTGGTCGTGGTCATCATTTCAGGTGTTGGTAGCAAGCTTCACAACACGCCACCATTCCTCTCTTGACAGAGTGGTCGTGGTCACCATTTCAGGTGTTGGTAGCAAGCTTCACAACACGCCACCATTCCTCTCTTGACAGAGTGGTCGTGGTCATCATTTCAGGTGTTGGTAGCAAGCTTCACAACACGCCACCATTCCTATCTTGACAGTCGCCTTAAATAAAAAAAGGTTGGTTAAATCTTCATTGGTAATGCTCTCAGCATTACCAATGAAGATATAACCAACATTTTTTTATAAAGGCCAAAAGGATGGAATGGTATTATTATGTAGATATTCGCAAACATAACCGTGGATATATTCTAACTAACCCATCGTCAAACTCCAGGGCTCAACTTTCAGGAACCAAATCAAAACAGAAATAATAATTTTTCAGTGTCTGTGTGACCCAGAAAACACGCATAGCGTCCATCTTGTTTACTAGTGGGAAGTAGGTATATAAATATATGTAGTTACAAAACAAACCAAACCTAGTTTATTTTGATATTAAATGTGATTTATGGGTATGGGTGGGCTCGAAGTTTTACTCCAAGTACTCCAACCAACCCTGCATCGAAGCTTCAGCGTGTCAACACCAAATTCGAAAGTATCCCTGGTGGACGACTTTTCTAGGTACACACACACAAACACAAGGACACGCTGAAATAAAGTGGATGAATACCAACAATGGAAATCAATATCAGATTTGAGCGTGGGTTGTTCATCGCTAAAGACGACGAGCGATATGCCTACGTCATATTATCTGTCTCAATGTCACCACTATATTACCCGTTATGAAAGAAAATAGATCATCTATACGCCATTTAACGACGGATAATATGACTTAAATTTCACTTCCACATTGATTAAGGTATTAAATATGGAGACAATGCAAGGACGCCATTGGCTGAACAATGGATTCTTCAATGTCTTGGCATACAATGTGGCACACGCGATCTGAATTACTTTTGTGATATTTTGCATGTTACATGTGAGTATTGAACAATTGCCGACTTTCCTATTTTGTTTTCATGCCATTCCAACCAGTTTTTAGAGAGGATCAAATGTCTGTATGGAACCAACTACATTTAACGCACAACAAAATGTAAAAATAAGAATCAAAATCTAACATCGCTAATGACTCAAAACGGTTCATCTATAACAACACGAAACGCGGCGGTTTTGTTCGGTAATTAAAACAAAATGATTACATCAACCGCGACCGCTTTAGCCTAGTTGGTAGTGACCCTGCCTACGAAGCAAGAGGTCCTGGGTTCGAATCCCGGTATGGGCATTTATTTGTGTGATGAGCACGAATATTTGTTCCTGAGTCATGGATGTTTGCTATGTATTTAAGTATTTATTTCTTTATATAAGTATCTACATCGTCGTCTAGTACCCATAGTACAAGCTTTGCTTAGTTTGGGACTAGGTTGATTTGTGTAAGATTGTCCGCAAATATTTATTTATTTTATTTATCAAAAGTTTCTATCCATACTAACCGGTACATGGAAGAATAAGCAAATTGCTGTTTTGGTATCGTGAAATACAGCGTTTAGATACAATAGTTGCGATACAATTCCTTTTTTATTGTAACATAAAAATCCTATCGGTAACTTTTTATTTGCTCTTGCACGATAAAAAATACAATAAGTATTTCGTATCGCATGTATTTTTTAATGATTTTCAATATTTTTGTAATTAAACAGAAGGGAACTACCCAATTAGCTTAAAAATAAATTATTATATTAACTGGCTGGATTAGGCATAGAATATTTTTTTCAAGACCGTCATCTGGAAAACGGGCTTCGCTGTACCAATCCGTACCTTTACAGTACCATCTCATCTTGAGGGTTCAGAATTTCAGATGATTTGACCATAATATAACATAATTATGTATCAGGTGCATCCGCAAGTAGATCCTGATATTTCTTAACTAAGAATGGTGTGTGACACGACACGTATATTGGTAAGTGGGTAATTAATGTGGGAAGTTGTTTATAGTAATTATAATATTATCGCTACTGAGAACTCCGACCACGCAGACGGTTGCACTAGGGGAAACCCCGAAATGAAAAGAAGCATCATCAATCGAAGTGAGAAAGTATTCGATACCTTATATTTATTCTCATTTGGATTTGAACCCTTTTTGTTACAGAATAGCATCTTTATTTGCTTGTCGCTGTCATCTTTGATTCTCCTTTGACGAATTACACACTTAAAGAAGTATGCAATTCATCCTTATAGTACACTATACTCCTATAGGTATATAAGTGGTAGAGAGAAGAGAAGATAACCTTTATTGTGTACCATGTACAATTTGGTCTTAATAATGTTGCATATTAATTACAGATATTTAGAATATATCGATGGTGAAGTACCAAGAACTCCTAACTATGAAAACCTTATTTAACAATTTACTACCCTATGTTATAGTCCATGGATGCGCGAACAATGGAATAGTCCATCAACCGCCGATACTGATTTAACGAGGATTTAACGACTACGGCGTTAATTTACGAGCCACACACCTTTGGTCGGCTTGTAGCCTTGTACAGTGGTCATTGTCGTATATTGTCCAGATATCGGTTCCATAATTATATAGTATCAATTAATCGGTAACAAACGATGAAAAATTAGAAATTATACAAAAATACCTCTAAAAGTATTTTGTTAATTTGTATTTTGTTAAACTTTTCTGAACAAACCGAACGTGAACTTTGAATTTTGCTTTCAGTGTCTTTAAAGGCTTAAATCTCATTACATATAGTGCTTACTAGTTTCTGCCCGCGACTCTTTTTATCTCGTAGCTCCATACAATCTTTCACCCCCATAGGTGATGTGATGACTTCCGGGATAAAACTATCCTATGTAACCCTGAACCCTGGGACCTAACTACTTCTATACCAAATTTCATCTAAAATAAATGGAACCAATTGAGTCATTTAAATAAATAAAAAAATTGAATAGTATAAAATTTTACCTTAATTAATTTGTAATAAATTGTTTGCATAATTTGTTAAATCACTATAAAGTCTTAAATGCAATTCATGCCCATATTGTGTCATAACTTATTTAGGTTAAGTATACTTATTGCAATACCCAAAATGGGTGCATGTTGATACTGTTCATTCTATTTAACACCCTTGTTCAGAAAACAGAATCACGCTCCTCCCAAGGCGTATAAGTTAATCTTAAGATTCCGCACAATCACACAAACAAGTCTAACTAAACAGTAAACACCACATAAATTTAACTCTGCACTTTTTTCCTCATCTTGCACTTTACAAGTTTACACCTACAATATCCTAAGAAGAATATGTAATAGTGTGATGTAGGCAAACATTGTATATAAAGAATAGAAAGTAATGAATACAAGTTAATTACCAATTGTCCGTTGGTGTTTTATTACCTAAAACCTTACGCTCTCTCCGGGAGTGTAGGGTCTCACTTTACAGCACCCTCTCACAGCACTAAATCGATCAAATGAGCCTGGTTTGCTCCGCCAAACCCTATTTCCTCCCCGTAGGAATCCATATGTTGTCTTAGGTCACGTGGTAACAGTTATCCCTGTCTACATCAAGGTCGTAAGTCTAGGATAGGTTAGGGACTTAGGATGATAGGCTCCCTTGCATAAACCCACCCCCTTAATTGTACGCAGTCTGTGCAGCCGCACGCTGGATAACTAAAATCCCGATCCAAGGGAAATTACATTTACTACTACATCCCGATCCTAAGGGAAATTACGTTTACTTTCTATACTTTCGATTACTATCCACCCCAACCTGTGGGGTATATTATCCAGTTTGTGACTGTACAAGTTGTACAACCCTGTATAACACATGTAAGCAATTAAAAAAACCGGTTGTTGTTATAGCGGCAACAGAAATACATCATCTGTGAAAATTTCAGCTGGAACTATCACGGTATCTCTTTGAGTACGGAACCCTAAAAAGGAATCGTATTCGTGTTTATGTTTCCCCCGATTGAAATGATTGCCAGCCGGCTGCCAGTGTAAACGATTACCGTTGTTTGTCCACAGTCTAATAAAATCGATATTAATTTGAAGCTCAAGTGGCGGTATAGTGCTCCAATCATGTTCACCGGTAAACTGTATTCCATTAGTCCTGTTTGATTAGATTGAAGTGCTCCAACACGATATAGGAAAATGGTTAAAACTACGGTTCAACGACCAGTTTAAGGGTACCTATTTGGAAATAATTAAGAACTTGATATAAACACGAGCTATCCGCGCGGCTTTGCCCGCGTATTGCAAAGAACGCAGGCAAACATGCGGGATAAAATATAGCCTATAACCATCCAGAAAGTGCATACTACACGCAGATGAAAGAATTTCAGAAATCGTATAAGCGGTTCAGGAGATTGCCCATTATATTTAAACTTACAAAGCTTGACTTTTCCTGTTTATAATATTAGTATAAGTAGATAAGTATTAAGTATAGATGAGTGCAATAATTGATTTGAATTTGAAATTCTTCACCCGGTTCAGATCTTCGGATGCACGGATTCACGCTACGTATACTGGGTTAATATATATAATAACAAAGTAGAATCAGAACTATAGCAGTAAGGATGTGCACTACCGGAAATGCACATATTTTATGCGTTCACTTTCTTACAAATATGTTCCCAGGAACCAGGGAACGTAGCCCGACAATGGATTAGCCGCGACTACTATTATACTAGCATGGAAAGATAAACAAAAGACCACGGGAAGGTCCTGGGAAGTGAATAGGCATATTTGGAAGCAATACCTACCCATGTAAAACAGAATTTATAGAATAGAATATCGCATCAAGAACCTTTTATTAGCTAGCTATAGATGATTTAATCTCAAGCAAACTATTAAAAGAGTTTTAAAACTTTCAAGTGCTCATATTTACCACAGTTTAACCTAATTATTCAGACACGCCATACATAAAAGTCCGCATTACGTTCCACGAGTACCTATAAAACGTATTAACCTGATTCGCTGTGCGGAGAGCTCTGAACTGTTTACTAAGTTAGCTGAATTTTGAAAGAGTTTATCCTCCTGAGGCTACGCTTTTATGTTTTTGAATTAGGAACTTTTTGACATTAAGTAATTATTTCATTAGTTCATAATTAATTTTGGAATTTGTACAAAATTTTGTACGCGGGGTCTTAGGAGGTTAATTTCAAGATAGAAATTAATCCCGAACGAACAGAGAATTGGACCACCATCTTTGTTTTACACGGTTGGCAGAAAGAGACGACTTCGTCACATACATAGCAAACGAAGTCGCTTACGCCTTGGCCACGACTTTGGTCTTAAGCGACCTGCGACAAGCGTTTTATCTGTTCATTGCGCGTGATCCCAACTAACCACAGTGCGTTGCGCGTCTCGACCGCGCAATGAACAGATAAAGCGCTGGTCGCAGGTCGCTTAAGACCAAAGTCGTGGCCGAGGCGTTTATAGTATTTGATGTAAACGTAGAGTACCGTTAGCATGGCTTTCTTTTTTCTCGCGCATGCGCGGCGGCGGCGGGAGAAATTCGCTGCGTACGCGCAATCACACAGAATGAGTCGTGAATCGAGGATAAACACGCTGTAGCATGAGATGTAAGCTCGGCCTAAAAGTGCTATTGCGGCCTACTTGCAGAATAAAAAACATTGATTTATTTATTTACATATGCTCGAAAAACATATTCAGAAAGGGTCTGGGGCAGTATTTTAGATATCGCTTCTATTAGATATATAATTTGAAATATTTAATGATAGATTATAAACAAGTTAGCTGTACGCAAAAGTTTTGCGAATTTGCAGTCCTCGGCACAGAATACAGAAGGTTCTCTGTTAACAAATTCCCTGTTTCTGCGTCTGTTTATCTGTTTGTCTGTTTATGTGACCGCGCATCACGTGAAAACGGCTGAACCTATTCAGATGAAATTTGGTATAGAGATAGTTTGAGTCCTCGGGAAGGACATAGGGTAGTTTTTATCCCGGAAACAACCCCTAAGGAGATGAAATGGGGGGTGGAAGTTTGTAGTTGGGAGGCCTGGGGAATAACATAGGATAGTTTTATCCCTAAAATCCTCCCCTAAGGGGTGAAAATTTGAGTTCAGGGAATGGACATAGGATAGTTAGTATCCCGGAAATCATCTCCTAAGGGGGTGAAATGGGGGGTGAGTATTTGTATGGAGCTACTATACAACCCATTAAGATAAAATTTGGTATAGAGGTAGTTAGTAGGCGCGGCGTTGGTAGGCCCCCCACAAGGTGGACTGATGACCTGATGGTAAAGGTCGCGGGAGTCCGCTTTGGAAACCTTTGGGGGAGGCCTATGTCCAGTAGTGGACGTCTTTCGGCTGATATGATGATGATGATGATGTTAATGATAAAGATAGTTTGAGTCTCGGGGAAGGACATATGATGGTTTTTATATCGGAAATCTACCCCTAAAAGGGAAATGGAGGGTGAAAGTTAGTATCGAGCTACGATATAAACGAGTTCCACGCGGACGAAGTCGCGGGCAAAAGTTAGTTAAGGTGGTTCGATTGCCATACAAAACGTTATTTGACATTCGTAGGCTAACGGCGTGATATTTTAAGAAACTTATGTAACAAACTTTCATAAATTGGCTTCCCATTTGCGCCAAATTCCCCCTTTCCTAGAATAAACTTGTATAAACTAGATTAATTTGAGAAATTGGTTTGTCACGTGATATTTTGGGAAAACTATTTTTCTCAAATTAATCTAGTTTATACAAGATTATTCTAGGAAAGGGGGAATTTGGCGCAAATGGGAAGCCAATTGATGAAAGTTTGTTACATAAGTTTCTTAAAATATCACGCCGTTAGCCTGCGAATGTCAAATAACGCTTTGTATGGCAATCGAACCACCTTAACAATAATATAATACAGTTTTGTCGGAACAAACATCATAATATTCATGTTTACTTAATATCCTGTCCGGGATTATGGAAATGAGACGTCAGACAAATTACTTCTATCATACACGACTATGTATATTTAGAACTCGATTTCTTACTGTTTTTTCAATACCGTGCGGGGAACTCCTTAGTTAGGTATCAAACGACGAATAAACATAAATCAACAAAAATATTTACCGTCTTTAAACCGAAAGTAGTCATTATAAGATACTCGTAGTTACGTACTTTTTACTAACAATTAATCCAAATAATTACTAAATTGTCAAACTTTTAAAATACCAACTTTACGATTAGCTTATTTTTTGTACATCATTCTTAGTTTTTAAATGTTTTTGTCTTTAGCGCTGCCGTAAAATGGAAATCGAATCTTGTGTCAGCCTACGAGGCAGGTCACAGAAAAAATGTATTTAATTTACTATTGTGTCATTAATTGTCTGTAACATTTTTTTAGGTAATAATGTATCATGTAATAGCACTGTGTATAAATAAACTTTTTTGTATATTTTGTTATATAATGAATGAGTGATGTTGGACATCCATCAAGTGGGCGTAAGGACACCTAGCCGAAGCGCAGTAAACCTCGAAAAAGTTCCAATTATCTAGTTTATCTTTGGTAATGTTATGTGTATGTGTGGAACGAACTTGGCGGCGCGCGCGCGGAGGCCGAGCACTTCCGGAACAAGTTACACAGATTCCGGTTAGCAGAGATCAAGGCTGTGACGTCGCGCCGAGAGTAAAGTGAAGCAAGTTCAGAGCGTGACACTAAGGTCGCTGTCTGGACGCCAGCGGGCAACGGGGCGGCGAGCGGGTGCCCATACATTGAAGTCCTAAAAAGGTGTCTTTCTCATTAAAAATTATATTCAATTGCACTTCACGCTATATGGCTTGCTGCAAATCTACGCATCAAGAACAGTGCTATATATCATTTTATTAATTGATGGACTATTCATATAGTGCGTAAGCCCAGCACTCCCAATACGCCTACGACCTACGTCTTATGACAACACGATAAAATGCATGGCAGCAGGTCGAGAAAGTTGTGCTGAGAAAGAATCGGAAGATTATCGCACCTAAAATTGGCCGAAAGTTTTAAAAATCCTTCACTTCCGGTCAAAATTGTAAGGATTACCTACCCTATTTACGTCACGTGACAACAGTACGAGACATGTGGCATCATTTAGTCCTTTAATCGTAGAGAGAGTAAACCTAAGTCTGTCAGTACTGAAATGGCCGGAAGTACTTGGCAGGCGGTGTCAAAGGTGGCCAACTTTGGAACTGTATTTAGTAACGCATCTATGTGTGACTTACTGTACCACCTGAATGGAATTTTACGTCTATGATGTGAGCGTTTCTATTACGTCACGGATACTTAAGATTTGAGTTTAGTGATCTTGACTGTGGTTCAAATCAGTGAACCAGCGGTGTGTGATGACGCTGATGTAATAAGGACGCTTCCGACCGATATGCAAAGATAACGAACGGTGTCAACCAATGGTACCCCGTCCACTTATCTGACGGATTCCGCACGTGGTTTGCCAGATACAACCACTACGATGAAGAAGCCAGCTGCGTGTCCTTGGCGAATTTAAATAAAGACTGCTCGACAATTTTCGCTTACTGTTAATTTGCTTCTGGCGAACCAGGCTCCCCTTATTAAACCAGGTCCGCTGGATGCGGGTGGCGCAGGACCGGCCATTGTGGCACTCTTTGGGGGAGGCCTATGTCCAGCAGTTGACGTCTTTCGGCTGATATGATGATGATGATGATGATCCAGGCCCCTTAGCATGGATCTCTGTAGATTCCCCGTAGATTGGACAAGATAAGAGCGTCGTCTCGTTCTATCGAACGGTGTCAGCCAGAGACTGATGATTTATCTTGTCAATTATCGCGTAATAAGGCCATCCATGCTACGGGGCCTGAATCATTCTGACACCCGTTAGACATATATAGTCGTTAAGAATCTCGTGGTCGAGTTAGGTAGGGCGAGTGGTGAGGCGAGACGAGATAGGTTGTGATTGCATAGCTTCTGCTAAGACCAAAGATGTTCTTTTAATGTATGATTGATTAATTATGACGTTAAAATGGCATTTGTGATATCATTTGTATATTAACTGTAATGGATTTATAACCGAAACAAACGTTTTAGCGAGATATTAATTACCGGCTACCGCAAGTACTTATACGAAATTACAAAAACACCTTACGAGAGCATTTAGGTAAATTATAGTTTGTGTCTACAATAAACTGAATTAAAAACGTTCAAATTACACGGTTTCGTTAATTAGTGACCTAAATCAATTTTTACTTCTGTTCGATTTGTTCGGCAGTACTGTAGAAAAAAAAATGTTTTAATTATACACTGCATATACATTAATATAATATCCACCTTTGAGGTATTATCACAGATTATATAATAGTGGTATTATTTACTACGATAACATACAAATATCAATATGCCATAGTCGCAAATCCTAAGTGTAGAAATCATACTCGTATGAGACCGTGTAAGTAGTAACCATGGCGACCGAAAGATAACAATAATTATGTATTCATAATGGTTATGGTGGTGGTGTTGATAGCACATAACACATAACTTAATTGTATCGTTCCTCAAACGAAATCCAGGAAGTAACTTTTAGTATTTAATGTTGGAGAAGCCGGGGATATTCATTATAAACACCTTCTCTGTTCCATGAATTTATTGATAGTACGCCTGAACACAACAAAAACAAACGGACAAATGTAAGTGACATCTGTCTGACTATAAAAACAAACCTAAACAGATTAAAGAGGTTAGATTGGTCCATAATATGTTCCAACACTGGCCCTTGAACCAATATAAACTCAACACAAAAAGTTAACACAACACAATAAATAAATAAAGCACTAAGTAGTAACACATCTGCTGTCCTCACAACAAAACATCACAGTAGCAAAAAAATAAATTAGAAACAGTATAAATTAATAAATATATCCGTAACATATAAAACAGTAAAATAAACTACAAGCGATATATGAAACGGATCTAAAATAATTTATACTAGTTCTATACTAGTACACTACTTAGAAACCTACAACATCTCACTTATTAGGCATAACAAATAAATGAGATAAAAACTTATCGTGTTTTTCTTTTGCCAATGGTTTGGTCAACACGTCGGCCACCATTTGGTCAGTGGAGAGATACTTAAGGGTAACTGTACCCTCGTCAACAATTTCCCTAATGAAATGGTGTCTGACGTCAATGTGTTTGGTTCTGGCGTGGTACATGGAATTAGTGCATAACTTTAATGCCGACTGATTGTCATTGTACAAAGTTATGTTGAACTGTACCCCGTAAATTTCAAACAGGAACTTGCGCAGAAACAGAGCCTCTTTGCAAGCATCTGACAGAGACATATACTCCGCCTCCGTGCTCGAAAGAGCGACCGTTTTCTGCTTCCTACTCTCCCAAGAGATGGTAGAATTTCCAAGTTTGAAAACGAAACCGGTATAAGATCGACGATCGACCTCGTTCGACGCATAATCAGCGTCAGCATAAGCGACGATGTCTAGCCCTGACTTCTGAAAAGTTAAACAATAATTAATCGTACCTTTCAAGTAACGAAGGACGCGTTTTGCCGCCTTCCAGTGCGTCTCATCATATGCTTCGTTGAACTGGCTCAGCGAACTGACAGCATACGCGATGTCGGGTCGGGAACAAATCGCGATGTACATGAGACAGCCTATCAGGCCTCTGTAGTCGTGAGTACACTCCTTCGTTGTAGACTTCACGTGCTTCAGTCCTGTTTCCATAGGTGTTCGCGCAGGGTTGCAATCAGACATTTGAAAACGTTCTAGAACCTTCTTAATGTAACTTGACTGGTCTAGAGTAATCTCATTATTCTGTCTGCAAATCCTCATGCCGAGAATGTGGTGTGCTGGCCCTAAATCCTTTATTTCGAAGGCCTTTCTCAAGTCTTCTTTGATTTCTGCCGTTCCTTGGCATTCCGCTGAAGAAAACAGCATTATGTCATCGACATAGAGCGCAATTATAATCATAGATTTCCCGCTTGACTTGACATATACACAGGGTTCAGAAGATAAACGTTTAAATTTCATTTTATTCGTTAAAACGTCATTTATCTTTTCATACCATGACTTCGAAGCTTGCTTCAGTCCATATATGGCTTTGTTCAACTTATAAACCTTATCCTCTTGACCTTTTATTTTGTAACCCTCTGGTTGCTCCATATAAATGGTTTCTTTGAGATCTCCATTCAAAAATGCCGTTTTTACATCCAGATGTTCGATATTCATGTTATATTCTGCAGCTAAAGCCAATAACGTGCGTATAGTCGAATATCTTACTACAGGAGAAAATGTTTCTAGGTAGTCTATACCATACTTCTGTGTATAACCCTTTGCAACAAGGCGCGCTTTGTACCTTAGTATTTGCCCGTCGAGGCCAAGTTTTCTTTTAAAAATCCACTTGCATTTGACAGGCCGTTGCTTCATACTGCGATCAGTCAGAGTCCAACACTTGTTATCGATGAAGGATTTATACTCTTCCGCCATTGCGGCTTTCCACTTACCTGCTTCTGGGCCGTTCAATGCCTCGCGAACTGTCTGAGGGTCCCCCGCGTCACTGCACAGAGTGCGCGCTACACTCGCAGACTCAAACGTGCTGTCGCAGTCTTCCAGTGTCGAATCTCCTGGGGCGTACGTTTCATCCGCAGGGTCATCTGGGGTTTCACTACTGCTCTCAGAATCATCTTTCGTGATGACGCTATCGTCATGACTGATTTCACTACGAGTAGATGGTTCTGTGGGCTCAGGGGATAGATCGGGTTGCACTTGAACATCGTTAGTGACACTTACATTCTTGCTAGTTAGTTCGAACAAATTGTAGCGTGAATTGTCATTCTCACTTTCTGATACGTCATTCCAAAAAGCATGTTCCACAAAGGTGACATTTCTAGCTTTTATGACATTCTGTGGATGCGCCGGGTCTATTAATCTATAACCCTTTGTATCGTCACAATATCCAGCAAATATATATTTCTTGCTTTTGGGATCCAATTTGTCCCGTTTATGCTGTAGGGCGTAGGCTTGACAACCAAAAATGCGCAGGTGACTAAGATTTTCCCTTTTACCTGTCCATTTTTCTTCTGTAGTACACCCCATCACAGCCTTAGTTGGAGAGCGATTCTTTAAGTAAACAGCCGTGTTGACCGCTTCTGCCCAAAATTCCTTTTTCAAACCCGCATCCTGAAGCATGCACCTGGCCTTTTCCATGATAGACCTGTTCCCGCGTTCAGCAACTCCGTTCTGGGGCGCTGATCTCGGAACTGTGGTCTGGTGTCGGATCCCGTGCTTCTTCAGGAATCGCTGAAAATTTGAATTGACAAATTCACCACCTCCGTCACTGCGGAAAATCTTTATTTTCTTATTAGTTTGGTTTTCTACGAGAGTTTTGAATTCTGTAAAAATCTCGAAAACCTCACTCTTCGCTTTAAGAAAATAAACGAATGTTTTTCGTGAGCAATCGTCGATGAACGTCAAAAAATATCTTTTCCCACCAAGGGACGGGCATGGCAGTGGTCCGCACACGTCACTGTGGACCAAACCAAGAATTTCCTTAGCCCTGGTCTCTGATTTCTTGGGAAATGGCAATCTACTCTGTTTACCTACTATACAGGAAACACACGATTGAAAGTCATTGTTGTCATAAGAAATACCAGTGACCATACCTTTTCGCAATAACTCCATGCTTCTAGTATTCAGATGTGCTAGCCGGCGGTGCCAGACATGTTGTGTCGATTGGCTTCGTGGTGCTGCAGGAGACTTCGCTTGCATAACATTCTCAACAGGACGACCTTCATCCTTCAGTTGAGGCGCTGACGTCACGCTGTCACCTGTATCTACAGATAAAGACGAACACATCGCTTGCAAAGGTGGCTCGCTAACCAAAACAGACACTGTTTCTATGGCATCGAGTTGATAAATACCATCTCTTAGAGTAGCGGTGGCCAAAACCTCCCCGTTGTCAGTAACCGTACACACGCCAGAACGAAACATAACTTTGAAGCCTTTATTAACCATGGCACTGACAGATAACAAGTTAGCAGTTAATTTAGGAACTAAATATACATTACTTATTGGTCGTATACAATTGTCCTTCAAAACAACTTGCACTGTGCCTTTTCCAGCCGTCATCATAGCCTCACCGTTGGCTATGTACACTTTCTTCGGCTTGTCGCTTGTGAAATCCGACATCACACTGCGATCATTGCAAAGATGAAGCGAAGACCCGCTGTCTACGTACCAAACATCGCGCTGAACTCCTACAGCCAACGCCGTAAGAAGCGACGTATTTTTCCGGCTACTCTTGTTGCCATCAGACTTTTCAGGGCAGTCCTTCATGCAGTGCCCAATCTTCTTGCACTTGAAGCACTTAATGGGTTTACGTGCTTTATGAGCTTTAAATGCCGTTACGTTTTCATCTTTTTCATCTCGACGTAAATTTTCTTGAAGCAATTTCAATTTGACAACTTCACTTGACAATGACACGTTCGAAATTTCTAGAGCCATAATTAACGGATCGTAATCGCTTGTCAAACCGCTAAGCAATATTACGGCCAGGAAGTCGTCTTCTAGAGCCGATCCAATATCGCTCAAAAGTTGCGATGTATCCATGATCCTGTTCACGTATGCCTCCATACTCGCACATTCGCTCAATTTTGTTGCGAATAGCGTTCGAAGTAAGCCGAGTCGTCGACACAGACCTCGATCTTCGTATGCCTTCTGCAGGTTCTGCCATGCTTCACGCGCCGTCTTCGCATTTCGAATTTGTGGAAATACTGTAGACTGCACAGACAAGGCGATTCTCGCGAGCGCCTTTTCCTGCTTCTTGGCGTCTTCACATTTATTTTCCGTTTCTCCTATACAATCCCAGAGATCGTCGTGGATAAGCACCATCTTCATGATGAATTTCCAGGAATTATAGTTCTGAATTCCCGACAATTTTTCCACGGAAACATTCTGACTGGCAGATACCATCTTTTGTTTCTTACGAGAAAATTTGGAAAATAACTTGATCGAAAACTATACGAATTCACTTCAGGAACTAGGTGAATTTTGAATGGTCTGCTACCATGTTGGAGAAGCCGGGGATATTCATTATAAACACCTTCTCTGTTCCATGAATTTATTGATAGTACGCCTGAACACAACAAAAACAAACGGACAAATGTAAGTGACATCTGTCTGACTATAAAAACAAACCTAAACAGATTAAAGAGGTTAGATTGGTCCATAATATGTTCCAACATTTAAGACTAGTCTAATCACAGTATGAAAGCCGTGTTTTTCAGGCATTAGGAAGTGAGAGGAGCGTGTCGAGCGATATAGCGCGGCCTCCAAAAGACAACACGCCGCGCCGCGAGCAAAAACAACCTGCCCAGCGAGAGTCTTTGTGTCAGGCTAGCCTAGCCTAGACACCGGACGAGGCGCGGCCTTCGGTTGCCCCGGGGATTTCAACTAGTTCTCGCTCAAAGAACCTTACACAAAGACCAAAGGTCGGATCTGTCTATGGTACCTTTGAAGTTTGAAGGTCCGACAAAAGTTCTATACCATTGAAGTACCTATGTCGGTATTCTTCCAGAAATTATTCAGACATGTCTATTTCTTACAAGAAAGTATCTTTCTTTGTACACTTGACGTGAAAGATATGAAAAACTACTACATACGCCTCGATATTCCATTACAATAAGGCGTAAAATGTATTCACCACTGTTTCGAGGAGGGAAAACCCTATTAAGTATTAACAGTACAGATTTTCAAAAATAATTAGGCCATTTTTCAGAGGGTAATGAATATTATAAATTATAATATGTACTACAGAGGGGTAATCACTAATCACGTAACGTGTGGAAAGCGCGTTGGGAAAACATTTTCCATAAGATAAGATAATGTTTATGGCAGAAAATGTGTACATACAAGACGGTATATTGGTATTACTTATATATAATTTACAATGCGCTAGATTCGGCTTGGGTAAGCATGCAACAAATAAGTAACTAATTTTGTTTTATAGCAAAATAAAGTGAACACTTAGTCTAAAAACTAAACTATTTGCATAAAGTTAATCTATTATTGGTTTTCGTGTTTATGTAGAAACTCTTACGGAATATACACACAGAGCCAGGTATAAAGTTTCTTTTTAAACATTTTATTGGGAATTCCTTTATGTCTCTGGGTATACGTTATACTCCATGGCTGCATGAGACATGAAAGTCATCATTTATAAAACAATGCTGCGTAATTGGTCACAATTTAAATGTAGCGTAAATTGGGTTGCGAACTTTTATCAAGTTCAGGCCCCGTAGCATGGATGGCCTTATCACGCGATAAGTGATAGGATAGAGCTGTCGTCCCTGGCTGACACCGTTCGATAGAATGAGACGACGCGCTTATCCTATCACTTATCGCGTGATAACGCCATCCATGCTACGGGGCCAGAACTTATTAAGACAAGGCAACGCAACGCAACCCGCATTATGCCAAAAAGCCTTACCCATTCAGGGTGGCCCACGGCTTCGAGACACATAGGAAAAGTACTTTAAATATAATAAACAGGATATTTTGCTAACGGTTATTATTTAAAAAAAATTTAGGTGCCCAGTGGACCCCGGTTTCGTGTAAGGCACTATCGGGAAAAACGCTTAGGAGGATGATATTTTATTTTTTAAACATGGGGAACAAACTGATCGACTGTGATTAGACGAAATGCATAAGCGTTCATTTCTATTTAATGATACGTTACTTAATTAAAGAATCATCGTGTCTTATTTTTTTTTCATGGATACAAGAAAGAAACTGCCTTGAAACTTTTAATGTAGGAATAAACGACATTAGGATATACGAAAATCAATGAAAAGCGGTATTATTCATATTCCTACACTTGAATGCACTTAGGACAGTTAGTTGGTAGAAGCACGGATCTGTGGCTTGAAGGGAGTACCCTGGCCTGATTGATCGCTTGTGCAATCAAATACACATCGTGATAAGTTACGATCCCCGAAACAGAATGTAATGTCTCCAACGACGAGTGCCGCATGTCAAGCGGCATCGAACCGAGGATCGTGAAGTCCTCACGGGTTTATTGCACAAACGTGACAGTGAATAGCGACTGCACTTACGGTTTGACGTAATGTGAGTCATATTGCATATTTTTTTTCAAAATAAATATTGTTTATTACCCGACTGCATCAGGAGGTTTATGTTTTTCGAGTGTATGTATGTATATGTCACCTTTAGATTATGAATCCCGTCAGTTTATACTCTTACTCGCGAATCGCGATTTGACGATTCGACATTGATAGTGTATAAACTAACGAAAAATAATGCGTTGAATTGCATTGATTTAATATTTTTTTCTACTCCTGTACCGTTATCTGTCATTTATATAGGCTGTAGCTCAAATACAATGACACCACTAATAAGTCGTCGAAAAACTGAGAATGAGAATGAGAATGAGATATTTATTGATAAAATTATACATAATTTTACATGTCATACATTTTACATGAATTATATTAAACTATAGGTTAGTTTAGGTTATGTAAGGGTTAGTTCATTTTATTTTATATTAATTTTAGTATACGTTGGTCAGTTCTATAAATTAATTTAAGTTAGTATTTTAATTTTATAAAGTTACTACAAACTCTTATTTCATCATTTAACAATTTTAACATTCGAATTACATAATATATAGTCTTATTAGTCAGTCTTCCTCAACATAAATTCATTTTTCTACTCCTGTACCGTTATCTGTCATTTATATAGGCTGTAGCTCAAATACAATGACATCACTAATAAGTCGTCGCAAAACTCTATGCTCTATGGCCCAAAAACGCACTGCTTAGCGTACTTTTTTAGTTCATAAATTTTTCATAAAAGCACTGTTTAACTTTTTTTTAAATCGGCTGCTATATTGCAGTGGTGCTAACTTCGTAAACAAATATTTCAAAATAAAAGTATTTATTTACGATTTAACATATGTATATTATAAATTATTTACTACAATAATAATAAATCATCATCTTTTGTGTGTTAAATTACATGCTTTATAAATTCTTGGTATTATTTATAAAAATAAACAGTTCGAATTCGGTCCGGGTCCGGATTCAGTTTGGTTCGGATGGCAAGTGCAAACAAATTAAAAAAAACAAACCATAAGCAACAGCTGTCACATTTCCGATTTTCCACCAAAATACAGTTCAAAATGAAAAGACGAAAGGATTCTGCTTCGAGCCGTCTAGTGGAGCACGTGTGCGGAATACTTTTGCTAACTGTCTACGTTAAATCCATCTGTGTTATTCCTGAATTTGTCCTTGTGATCGTTTTTGTGTTGTCCAGTGTTTGTTTCTCCGATTATCTGGTAAGTGGTTGACTAGAAAGAGGAGAGGGCGGCATCTGCTCCTATGTGAGTTTGCTACCTCCTTCTCCTTGGGTCTTCAGCATGGAGTCCCACCAATTTGACCCAGGAGGTATTCCTGGGTCAATAGTGCGTCCGCCCTCACCGGGCTTACACATGGAAATAGAAAGTTCTCCGGTTTCATTGACGCAAATTTTCAGTGCATCTCCCCCGATAGACACCGATACATCGCATAGTATGCTAAAATCCAAGGCTCCGGCAAGTAAAAATCAGAAAAAAAGGGATATTTCGGCAGTTACGGAAGATTTTCATTGCCACATTGATATGAAGGACGCACCTAAAGTCCCCCGCTTCGACGAATCTCCGTCGCATTCCCAAGACTTACAAGGCGATAAAGCCCAACTTCCTCCCTCTCAGTTCCAATCCAAGGAGAAAAATGTAATCCTGAGCTCAGTTTCCCCTGTGGACCATGCTCCCCAAGCAAAGTCCCCTCTACCTACCAACACAACCCAAGAACTGACTCCCCTCACCCCGCCCACTCAATTTCAAACTCGGAATGAATATAACAGCTTAGACAAAGGCCCATTCATAGTGCACGTCTCTCGTGAGGCGACAGAAACTGACACAGGATCGTATCTACACCCGGTTAAATTTGGCCAGTTGTTGTTCACTAAAGGCATTAAAAATATCAAGGACGGAGGCATTAAAAAGATAGGTCGCAACAGGCTGAGCATAGAATTCTCCTCAGCAGCCGGGGCTAACCGCTTCCTGACTCTCTCCTTCATCATCATAAATTTAAGAGCCAGGCTCTTGTCGGTGGAGTAATCGCCATTCTGTTCTTCTTTCTGCCACTGTTTTGAGCTCCTGATACGACATTACATTAACTTTCTCTTTAGCTTGGTCCATAAACGCACGTCTTGGCCTTCCTCTGCCTCTCCTTCCTTCAATTTTTCCTTCAATTATAGTTTTTATGTAATTGTCATGTCGTATCAGGTGCCCCAACATATTTCCCCTTCTGTTTTCAATAGTTTTTAGTAGACATCTTTGTTCTCCTATCAAATTTAGAACCTCTTCGTTTGTTCTTCTTTCTGTCCAACAAATACCTTCCATCCTTCTCCATGCCCACATTTCAAATGCGTTCAGTCTCTCTCTGTCACGCTGGGTTAGAGTCCACGTCTCACTTCCGTACAACGCTATGCTCCAGATGTAGGTCTTAATAAAACGTTTTCTGATCTTTCGAGATATTTTCGCCTTTAATATTTGCTTTTTGGCATTGAAAGCTTTTTTGGCCATGGCTATGCGTGCGATGATATCCGAAGTGCATCTGGAGTCACAGGTTATAATGCTGCCTAAGTATTTAAAGCTTTTGACTTGTTCAATGGCTGAACCTCTAATTTTTATGGGATCTATGATTTGGTTTGTCTTAGATGCAATTAATGTTTTGGTCTTATTTATATTTATTTTTAGTCCAAATTCTGTGAAAATGAGGTCCATTTCTGTTACGAGCTGTTCAAGACTCTCTCCTTAGAACTGGATAAATATAAAAGCTTCATCCCATCTTATCATATAACAAAGACAGGTATTGCGAGGAATATTCCCACTGATTATTCCAACGATGAACTTCCTGAGTTAATAGTGCAACCTCACGGAGTAGGCAAGGTTGTAAAAGCCAGACGTCTCAATTTCAAAAAGAAAAATTTAACTGACAACACAACCCAGTGGGCTCCATCAGAAACAGTTGTCCTAACTTTCGATGGCCAAAGGTTACCCGACAAAGTTTTCCTTTTCAATTGCGCCTTGGAAGTTGTACCCTACTATTTTCCAACAGTCCAGTGTTACAAGTGCTGCCGGTTTGGACATGTAAAGGCCCAATGTCGCTCCCGCCCCCGCTGCTCTAAATGCGCTCAACCGCACGACGCAGAGGAATGCTCGGAAGAACCCTTATGTCTAAATTGCTCCGGTCAACACAAGTCCACTGATAAAAAGTGCTCTGAGTTCGGTAGACAACAAATGATAAAACGCATGATGGGTGATGAGAGTATATCATATCAGGAAGCAGAAAAAAAAATCCCGTCTGCTCGGAAACCCTATAACGAAGTTACTCAATCATCTTCATACAAAAAAACTGTTTTTATAACAAGAAAACCCCGCAGCCCTGCTAACCCACACGGGTACGATCAGAGGACCCATAATGCCCTGATTGCTGATTATAGCCCTCCCCAAACCTCTAACGGGGTGATGTTTAGAAATCCAATTTCGATAACACCCTCCCCCTCTTCAGTAGCTCCGGTGATCCCTGGACCGCCCTCCATGTCCAACCTTTGGTCCATGGTCAACTCGGTTATCCCCTCTCTGGTTACCTTTTTACAGCAGAATGCTGTCCCTCTACCGCCCAACGTTGCCAATAATTTAATGACTTTATCCTCTTTCTTCCATGGTGGCCCCCCGTCTGGGCCTTATGGCTCTGAAATTAATCCAGTGGAACATCAGGAGTATCAGCCGTAACAAGGCTGATCTCCTTCACATTGTTTATAAATATAACCCTGCTTGTATAGCTATCTCAGAAACCTGGCTTAAGCCTGGTTCTTATTTTAACTGTCCGAACTTTATAAGCTTACGACATGATAGCCCTGATGGCTATGATGGCTGTGCTCTCCTTATTAGAAAAGGCATAAACTATTCTTTAATTAACATCCCATCTCACCCCTCATTTTTTGTTGTTGCGTGTAAAGTTCTGGATTGTACCGTTGTATCAGTATA
Organism: Epinotia brunnichana; assembly: GCA_963854355.1. Taxonomy (NCBI): domain Eukaryota; kingdom Metazoa; phylum Arthropoda; class Insecta; order Lepidoptera; family Tortricidae; genus Epinotia; species Epinotia brunnichana. Next base: position 26,971,177 of record OY977940.1, read on the forward strand.
CATCCCTCACCCCTCTCCTAGGATTGTTGCGGATTTCTGGTCTCACCTCGAGAATGTCCCTGGTCCGCTCATAATATTAGGAGACTTCAACTGTCACCATTCTCTGTGGGGCTCTCATGACTGCAATCCCTCGGGCCGTAAGTTGCTTGAGATCCTGGATTCCTTGAATTTGTGTGTTTTAAATGATGGCCGCCCAACTCGACGCTCTTCCCCCTCTCAAAACCCCTCTGCAGTGGATATTTCCATCTGTTCTCCTTCCCTGGCTTCTCTAATTTCTTGGGATATACTACCTCAAAGTTTTGGTAGCGATCACCTCCCAATTATTATCACATATTCTTCTGACGTTAATATTCAATCTGCTCCCCCTCCCCTTCAAAAGTTTAGATTATCTAAAGCTGATTGGCCCCTATTCTCCCTCACTACAGAGACAAAAGTCAACTCTTTACCACGTGTTTCCCAGTCTAACTGTCTAGAATGTTATTCTTTATTCTCTCAGACTCTTCTGGATGCTGCTGCCCTATCCATACCTCTAAAAAACATCTCATCAAACCATCGACCTTCCCTTCCTTGGTGGGACTCTGAGTGCACTTCTCTTGTAAAACACAGAAAAGAGACAGAGAACACTTTTTGCCACGATATGACCATGGATAACTTTCTGACCTTCAAAAGGGTGCAGGCTAAGACGAAAAAAACCCTCTCGTTTAAAAAGCGGGAAGGGTGGACTAAATTCTGCGAATCAATATCTCCTTCTACCCATCCTTCGGTAGTCTGGCGTAATATTAAAACCTTTCGCAATGCCTGCTCATCTTCAACCCCGTCGTCATCTTTCTCGACTTCTCCCTTATGGCTGGATGAGTTCTCGGATAAATTAGCTCCTCCCTGTGCCTAGCCAAAATGAACTTCCGCGTCCCTTTGCGATCTCGGATAGCAGCGATACCTTAGCCTCTCCCTTTCAGCTATCTGAATTGCGCTGCATTTTGGATTCTCTTTCGGATTCGTCTCCTGGCCCCGATGGCATCGTCTATTCCTTCCTCTCAAAGGCTAGTTCAGTTGCTGTTTCTTATTACCTAGATCTGATTAATATTTTTTTTAGCTCCGGAATGATTCCTGATCCTTGGAAGGAACAATATGTAATCCCTATTCTCAAGCCGGGCAAGGACCCCGACTCTGGAACTTCGTACCGTCCGATTGCCTTGTCTTCCACCCTCTGCAAAGTCATGGAACACTTATTAAAAAACCGTTTGGATTGGTTCCTGGAAAGCCATGGCATTTTACCGCGGTTCCAGTTCGGGTTCAGAAAGGGCAGGAGTATCACGGATAGTCACAGCATCCTCTCTACCGACATTCGTCTAGCCTTTTCAAGAGAAGAATCCGTGGCCGCTGTATTTTTGGACATCTCAGCAGCTTACGATAATGTGCTCCTTGCAGTGCTCAGAGACAAAATGTCCCAGCTGAACATTTCCCCTAAGGTTGTCCATTTTATATCGAATTTGCTTATGTCCAGAACTATTAAGGTGAGATGGCAGGGTAAAGTATTAGCCAGCCGGAACGTGTGGAAGGGGCTTCCCCAGGGTTCTGTTTTGAGTCCCATCCTTTTTAATTTATATTCTTTTGATCTGTGCAATTCCGTTAATTGGTCGTGCAGAACGCTTCAGTACGCTGATGATGTGGTGGTATATTCTGCCGATAAAAACCCATCCGATGCTGCGGACAGGATTAATGACGTTTTGAGGTCTTTAAACTCATGGCTGGATCAGCACGGTCTCTCCCTATCATCATCTAAAAGTTCAGCCATTGTTTTTTCTAGAAGCCGCTTTCCCCCTGCATGTCAGATCATTTACAAAGAAGAACTTATCCCCATGCTAGACTCAGTTAAATTTCTCGGGGTTATCTTTGACCGCCGCTTCCAAGGAGTTCCCCACCTTGCTTACATAGCCAGTAAATGTGAAAAAAATTTAAATATGCTTAGAGCCCTTTCCGGTGTGTGGTGGGGTGCTCATCCATATTCTCAAAAACTTTTATATAACGCCTTCATTCGTAGCCACTTAGACTTTGGCACATTCGTATTAGAACCTTGTAACAAGGCCGCGCTCTCTACCCTGGAAACCATACAGGCGAAGGCTCTAAGGTTGGTAACAGGCGCAATGAAATCTTCTCCTAACAGAGCTATTCAAGTTGAGTGTACTGACCCGCCGCTAGACTTAAGAAGACAACTTTTATCTGACCGTTACCTTTTTGGAATCTCCACCCAGGAATCGCACCCCCTGTTACCAAAACTTCGTCTCCTACAGCTGTACGGCTCAACTAAAGCTTTTTGGCGCAATAAAGAAAAACCAAATCTGGTCCAAAGCCTGGAGAAAATAGCTTCTCTCAGGTGTTCTTTAATGAAATGCCGGTCCCTTCCGTTATATTCTGTTCCTTTTGAAGCCTTGATTCATTCTCCTACAGTAATCTCCAATACTGGAATCGATAAAAAGTCCCCTATGGCCAACTCCAAGTTTACTAAATATGTCAATAGCCACTTTGGTGGCTATAGACTTTTCTTTACAGACGCTTCGAAGCTAACAGACCAGGGCTGCGTGGGAGCGGCTTTCCTCCTGGCTAATACTCATATCCTTGCCAAATTTAAACTCCCCCCTCAGTCATCGGTTTTCTCAGGTGAATGTTTAGCTATATTGAAATCTTTAGAGTACATACTCGCTCACAGGCTCTCTAAGTCGGTAATCTTTTCTGATTGTCTCAGTGCTCTTCAGTCAATCTCTCTCCGCCCCTTAAATAATTGTGCTCGTAACTATCTGGTATGTAAGCTGAAGGATGCAATTTTTAAATGTCACTCGTCTGGATTGGAGGTTGTGTTTGTTTGGATACCAAGCCACTCTGGGATTTTGGAAAATGAGAGGGTGGACCTGGTGGCTAAGGAAGCGGTCTTGGACGGGGATGACTCTTTTTTCAAACTTTACTCGCCGGATGTCTCCAACATTCCCTTCAAAATAATTAGTAAAAAATGGACGCCTCGGTGGTCTCGGTCTAAGAAATGCTTTTTCTCTCAGATGCAGCCAACTATTCCATCTCGCCCATGGTTTTTTAAATATAGATCCCTTTCCAAACGACATACCAGTATAATAATTAGACTCCGTTTAGGTCGAGTCTGCTCGCCAGAGCAGCTCCATAAATTCAAAATTAAAGATTCTCCCATGTGCGAGTGCGGTGAGGAAGTAGGTACTGTTGACCACATCTTTTTTAACTGCCGCCTTAACAATAAGTCCCGTGACCTATATACCCTAATCACTAAGCTCGGTGTCCCATTACCTATGAATATGTCCTCTCTTTTATGCCGAATTGATAACAAAAAAATTATTTGTACGTTGGGTAAGTTCATAGGAAAAAATAACATAAAATTGTAGCTTGTAGCGAATATGTAACCTACTTAGTTCCCTTGCTTCAAGTCTCAAATCTACTTGTACTAATCTGGTTACGGTTAATGTTATATGTCTGTGTTTGTCATCTGTTTTCAGGAATCACCCCTGTTTGTGAATTTTAGTAGCCTATACTCTTTCATATGTACCGTGCAAAGCTGGACACTTGATGCTGGCAGAATTGTGCTTAAGTTGCACAGTAGCCATAAACAATAGATACGAATACGAATACGAAAAGACGAAAGATGATAAACTATTAGTCATAAACTATTAAGATTTTATTCGTGTTTGTGAAGACAAAAGTGTACGTTCCTTTTAAAATGATCGAAGAAATTAATAACTGCACTCCTGAAGAAATTGCGTGAGTAGCAAAAGTACGAATAGAAAACTTGCTGCCCGAAAAGGCTAACTATTTTGTAGTCTCCTATTTATTTAAAATTTGTCGTAGAAAAAGTATCGTATGCAACGGTGTATAACTGGTCTAAAAACGCTCGTGGCGTCTTTAATTGCGTTTATTAATTTAAGTCGTAACTCACGCCACTCGCGTTTTAAGACCCTTCTTATAAAACAATATGTGAAAAAAGCAGTAGGGTTTTTTGAAAAATCTTTTATTTCACTTGTTGTTAACCAAATAATACAATCTATACCTATGGTGTAAAAGGTAGAAATCTAGACAACATTCCTAAAATTTGGTAGGACTGGTTGTGCTCGTGTCAGTCCCTACCTTGTAGAATCGCCGCCATCTTGGAAAGTGCTCCGTTTGTCATACATAAATTCGGATAGGAAAGTGCGCTGGTATACTTGTAATGCCGTGCATATAAAATCTTTAATTTCGAGCTACAGTAGTTCTGTATCATAGATCGTATGCCAGCGGAGCTTTCATTTAAATTTCGGCATTTCATTTCGGTTGCAGCGCATATTTATTTGCATGTGCGTGTGTGCTATGTGGCTTGGTTCAAATGGTTGTGTTTATAGCATTTTTGCTCCCGTCGTCATTCTTAGCATTTGATAAATAGGGTTTGCTCTTTTGTGTCACCCGCATTGGAGTAACGCCAGCAGTTTTTACATTCGAGTCACGTAATGCACTTCAGGTTTTCTATTCTGAACATATCCGAAAAGACAAGTATTTCAAGGTTGGATGACATTGCGGATGTTTTATCTATACACTGAAAAAACGCATGGGTTAAAAATAAACAAATTACTGTTAGAAATAGCTAAGCATGTTTGCCAATATAGCACCTGCAAAGTTCGATGCTAAAAACAAATACGTCAACTTTGCTGACATTACTTGACAAATAGTAATCTATATAATTGGTTAAAAATACTTGTTTCTTAATAACATAGTAGTAACATTAGTCACAACAATGCAAAGTTGGCTGCATTGAGCCAATTTTACTTTGCAGCCTCAGCCGGAGAGTTCGGTTTAAGGAGCCAAGTTACTCAGTACCGTCAATTATGTCTATCGGGTAAATGCAACCGATCTACTTGGTAATTCCAGCTAAGTAACTAAAACGATTATAAGTAGCCAAGTTACTCAGTACCGTCAATTGTGTCTATTGGGTAAATGCAACCGATCTACTTGGTAATTCTAGCTAACTAAAACGAGTGTATGTACCCAGTTACTCAGTACTGTCAATTTTGTCGATTGGGTAGGGGCAACCAATCTACTTGGAAATTCCAGCTAACTACAAATCGGTATAAGATAAGTAGCCAAGTAACTCAGTACTATCAATTGTGTCTATTGGGTAGAGGCAAGTTGCTTCTACACAATAGAGACAATTGTCAGTACTGAGTAACTTGGCTACTTATACCAAATTGTAGTTTGCTGGAATTACCAAGTAGATCGGTTGCATTGTGTAGGTTTGTACAACCGATCTTAGGAGATACAAAAGAAAACTGAATTCAAAGAAATAAGCTTTATTTAAACATCACAATCACATACCTATACGGTAAATTAAAATAAACGAATAAAGTAAATTGAGAAAACAGGTAAGTATTACCATTGACGAATAAATCAAGAGGTCTATTGATGGCCGGCGCTTCACAATTCACAACAGAACTTATAATATTATAAGCTAAAAGAGTAAATGAAACATCTTCTTTGTAAAAACCATTGGTACATCTATTAAATATAACAAGTCTGATTAACAGGAATCTAACACTATCACTATTCTAAACTTTTGTAATGTCTCTTTAGCCTTCACAAAACTAACAAACACTAATTAGCACCACGATTGCCCAAATCACACCACAGCACACAACGCGGCCCAAGCAAGAGTGCCTTCGGAGAGGTTCCCGTGGTTTGTTTATACTTCCAGCGGCACGGGAGGGGTTCCAGGGTCGGACCTTGACAGTGTCTGCTTACAATAATATACGTACAATAAAATTTACAAGAGCAACAAGATAAGTCACCCGCACGGCTACAAGTCCCGTTACATAATGGCCGCCTCACTTTGCTGCAAAACGGCTGCGAAGGCAAATTAGTCAATTTCTGATTTAATTGTAAATAAGTAACTGTTGTAAAAATGTGATCGCTCACTCGGTGGCTAACTGCCGAGCTGTGCTTGTTTAACTAAAAATAAGCAACTTGTTTGTTTTTTAATATTGCACGCGGTTATTTGCAGGAAAACTACTTAGCAGATTTTAACGTAGTGTTGTATGACTGAGAATTAAATAACGCATTAGACAGCAAATAACAGTGTAAACTTGTCTATTAATAACCGATAAAAAAAGGTTTATATTTACTTAAGCCACTTGTTTGTTTCTTAGTCATTTACGCAGTTATTTGCAACAAAACAATTTATCTAATTTTAACCTAGTATGCAAGGTCTGAAATGAAATAACGCAGTTGACAGCAAATAACAGTGTCAACTTGTCTATTTTTAACCGATAAAGAAAGGCTTATATTTACTTAAGCCACTTGTCTGTTTCTTAACCATTCACACGGTTACTTGCAACAAAACAACTTATCAAATTTTAACCAAGTATTTCAAGGTCTATAATTAAACAAGGCTGTGGTCAGCATATAACAATGTAAACTTGTCCACGTTTAACCGAATCGGGTATGGATTGGATTTACCGAGACAATCATTTGGAAATAAATAAGTGTTGTGTTAAAATAACCGAGGAAGTTTAGCAGTATTTGCTCGTTTACCATTAGCAAACCTTTATTGCGCGTTTTAAATGAATCATGGTTATATGTAACCATTTTTTTCTTAACCGAGCTAAAAAGGTACTTTGCTAAAATTTATTTTTTTCAGTGTACAGATGCATGTTGTCTTCGAGCGTGGTGTATTTTAGACGAATGTACGACCTGTTAGCCTAGTGGGAAAGGACGCTGCCTATGAAGCTGAAGGATCTGGGTTCCAATCCCGGTAAGGGCAAATATGTGTGTGATTAGCATGAATATTTTTCCCTGAGTATTGGAAGTTTTCTATGTATTTAACATATTGTCGCCCTCAACCCAAAAGAAAACCCTTGAGCTCGCGTTATCAGTTTCCCACTGTATTGCACGGAGCACACATTTATGGCCTCAGTCGTCTTTTGGGTTGATGGCGAGTATAGTACTCATAACACAAGTCTTTATTGAGTTTACTATGGGACTATTTCGATTTGTGTAAGATTGTCCCTTAATAGTTATTTATTTATGTACACGACGTGTTATCGCAACACAAAATGTCAATTATTGGCAGTCTCTGGCGAGGCAGTTTCAGACGTCGTAAATGAAGTCCAATATATTTTTTATTAGCTTGGCGAACGTCATCGCAACTCACACGCCCGTAATGCCTTCAGCTGTAAATTGCTAAAATCGCCATCATATCAATTGACAATAATAGCACATTTACACTCGGACTATTAGTTAAGGGCGTTCATGGCTTTCATGGCATACTCGTCGCCTTCATGAGATGCGTGTAAAGAGATTTATGTTATATACAAACAAAGCAGTTATGTTATGAATACGGCACAACGGCCCCAAAGGTTTACAGGTGCCTGGAACGTGGGAGCTGGGAACATCCATTTTGTTATGAATGGGCGTTATTCGAAGAATTGAGCGAGCGCAATATGAAACAAAACTTAGGTCGGATCTTGATATATCATACGCTGTTTACCCAAGATCATTCCAAGGAGTTGACTCCGAGTGCTAAAAGGCCATTGCCAATGCCAGATATTACGAGTTTTTGGAGAGATTTATGTTACCAGTCTATTATTCAGACAGCCTTCTAGTTGTTATGCCGCATTTACTGACAGCATACCCTGTCTACGGTATACAAGTAACTATACCATTGAGCTCTGTCGCCAGGTCAATTAGGCTGTTAACCCGAATGTGCGAGGTGCGATTGATTGTGCTTATTACGAATAAATACGTCACTAGTATCAAGATCACGGCTACTGACAATTATCGGCAATTCAGTTCGTTAGTTGTGGATTTCACTCGATACATATTTCCACCCGCAATGGCGTTGCGGAGCGATGGCACCGGCCGTTGACGTGGCACGTACGCCAACTGCATCGAAACATCGATTGGCATTGACCGTGCAATGTCATGCTGTAAATTGTACCGTGAGGCCTGGATTTCCAGCAATTTACACTGAATTATATAGCGGCCGTTAGCTGATACTGTGTGATGGAACTAAGGGAACTGACAGGAACTAACGGCTCCATCTCGCTATGTGTTTGCCGTTAAACCAATATTCTGTACTTACCTACACCGATAGACAATTACACTATTCAAGTGGAAGAAGTAATTTCATGGTGACTTTAAGTTGGACACCACGTATAGTTTATTCAAGCTACGAGCGTAAACCAAAATCTAAGCAAAAGCTTTTTCTAACAAAAAAAGCGGCGGCGGCGGTCTGATTCGATGTTATAAATGAATGCTAAGCTGAGTATATTTCAAAATTTATTCCAACCAATGTTTTTTATCAATATTTATTCCATTAAATGTTTTAGTGTAAGTCTGACATTTGTTAAACTATAATAATCTAATTATCAATACTAACACTAGATTAAGTATTTTTTATGTTTACTAACACTATGGATACTATGTATGTCCGAAATAAATAAATTGAATTGAAATGTTGGAAACATGGATACGTAACGTAACAACATTGTCTTTAGACTGAAATGAAAGTCTATGGACATTCATATAAATATTTTTATGTTCTTCGTGTTCGCAAACATAAAAACGGTTCAGTTAGCGATGTCTGGTCTGATGCTAAACAGCGTGTAGAATGTAAACAATAAAATTAACGATTTACTTATATAAATACCTAATAATGTTGTGATGAAAAAAGAAGCTAATACGGAATCCTAAACGATTCTATTTTCGTCGGGAGAGAAACAAAATTTGCATCGATATTCGAGCTCGAGATTAGTTCTCGGAACGAGCGTGTGTTTTGTTCCCAGTCACGAACGCGGTCGAATGCAGAAAATACATTTATTCTGCATATATACCTACTCATAATTGCCTGAAGGCATTTACTGCAGAATAGTCCATTGGATGCTACTAACAACCATTTGCAACTTCCTCAAATTGCAAATGGTTGCAATGGGGTTTATTAAACTTCATCAATTTAATCATAAACACAACCACAAAAAAAACTTATAATTTATTTTGGTGTCTTGCGCTATCTCAAAAACATTTCCGAATCTATATTTCGATCGACCAAACAATCCTGCCTGAAATGTACCTACATGTACATCTGAGATATTGAATATTAATGAATAAGAGACTGATATGTTGAGAACGTTTCAATACCAAACAATCGTTTAGTTGTGCGATGCGTTCCGCGTCCTTGCCGAACTGATTGCATGGAGTGATTGTTTTCGGGTCCGCGAAAGCTATTTCTGTTGCTGACTGACTTGCTGTACGCGAGTTCGATCTGCCACGAAGTGGACCACGCTCCAGTTACGTCAGCAGTTAATACAGGTAAATGATGCTCCCGGGAACGCGTAGACAAGTTTAATTAAACATGTAAACGCTTTTAACTTGGGTCTTGGTAATACGATTCAAAATTGTATGCACATTATATTATACAATTTTGAAGTGCCTCGCGGCAATAATGTGATCACGCTTAGATGAAATGTTGTTTACGTCAGAACCATTCGGAACTATACCCTAAAAACTTTACGGTTTCGCTCTATGAAAACACAACAATATATCGATATTAGCCATATTTTTACACCAAAAAATAGGTTGGGTAATTTGACTAAATATTCATTAATAATCCACCTAAATTTAATACCGATACGGTAAAAAATAATGAAAAGTAATCTTCATAAATTCCGTAAAAATCAGGCGAAAATTGTATAAACTTTCTTTACTTTATAATTGACTACGTCTATATACGTTTTTTGGGATACGCGCATAATCCACTTATTTTTGTTAGTGAATAAACCTTTCTATAGGCCAGATGAAATTCAATATTATCTCAAGGTCGTAAATATTTCAATAAAATGCCATTATTTCCCGATGCATATATTTTTGGATTCAATTCAGGTAGTAAGTCTCCAAATTTGTGTAGTCACATGTTTTCATTGTAAAAATACTGATAGCATTTTTGCTTGCGGGTTAATTTTTTTTCCTAACTGCCGGTCCATAAAATTATTAATTTCCATAGTAAAAGTTGTTTAAAATAAATGCTGATATTGAATTATTTCCAAAAAAACCGTACGTTTCTCAGGGTACTAAAGCGAAGGGATCGGTGAAGGCGGAGAGCATTTCTCGCAGTAAACGACACGTTATCAGTGTTTTTTTGCAAAATCAAGCTTCCGTAAAAAGTTGCCGGTACCCGATGAATATGGGATACCCAAGACGGTACAGACATTTGTCTATGATAAATAGGGGGTTTTCATAGAAATAAGGTTGGGAACCCCTGCACTACGAGTATACTGAACAGTTGCGCGGCCCTGACCTGCAGCCGTGTAAATAACAAATAAAAAACAAGTAGGTATGTATTGCAGACAACTTGTATAGCAAGCTTTTTATTAACTTGCACTGTTCGTATGTAAGTATTGTAAGTACGAGGGTCAAACTGAAAGTTCTTAGAAAATCAAAAACTGAGCAATCAAGCAACTTATTACTTTTATTATATCTTTTCAAAATAGCCTCCCTTCACATCAATACATCGCTGCATTCGATAGAACCACTGAGAAAAGCACTTTGCCCACTCGTCCTTAGGGGTCTCTTCGACGGCCTTTTGAAACGCAGCCACTGCTTCGTCGGCGTCCATAAAACGTTTTCCTCGAAGTTTTTCTTTAATTTTTGGGAATAAATAAAAATCACAAGGTGCAAGGTCGGGGCTATAAGGTGGGTGACCCAGTAATTCCACGTTTGCCGTCGCCAAATAGTCGATCGTTTGCTTGGCGGTGTGCGATGAGGCGTTGTCGTGGTGAAGCAGGATCCTACTGCGAGGCCGTTTTTCTCGAACTTTTTCCAAGACAAGTGGTAAACAATTGTTAGTGTACCACTTCGCAGTAACTGTTTTTTGATCCTCTAAAATAATTGTTGCGTAATGACCAGTCCTTCCGAAGAACGAGGCCACCATCTTTTTTCCCACACTTCGACCTCTCTTCACTTTAGTAGGCAACTCCTCGGAAGGAAACACCCACTCAGCAGACTGTCTTTTAGTTTCAGGATCATAACAGTAAATCCAGCTTTCGTCACCCGTAACTACGTCGAACACAGCATTTGAGTCACCTCCGTTGAATCTTTGACCCATTTCACGGCACCAATCAACACGACGGACTTTTTGGGCTTCTGTCAAATTATGAGGTATCCACCGGGCACAAAGCTTCCTCACCGCTAAATGTTCATGGAGGATTTTGTGGACTTGACTCATACCAATGGCTAAGCTTGTACGAATCTGCTGATAGGTTACTCTTTTGTCAGTCTCTATCATACGCCGCACAACACTGATGTTATCTTCAGTAGTCGCCGTAGAAGGCCGGCCCTCACGCAGATCATCAGTGAGATCAGTGCGGCCACGTTTAAATTCATTAAACCAGTTGTAAATAGTAGCACGAGATGGGGCTTCATCGTGAAAGGCCAATCGAAGTCTATCATAACTTTCTTGTTGACTTAAATTACATCGAAAGTCGTAAAAAATCATTGCTCGAAAATTTTCTCGCGTTAAATTCATGCTCACGTAGTACACACAATTTTCAATTTGCCGCCAAATCGTAAAACAAATGACAATCGAGTGGAATTCGTACACAAAAATATTAAGAAAGAGTTCCATTTTCAAATTTTGAACTCATTTTTTTATTATATTTATTACAAGTGGCCAGTTCTAAAGACTTTCAGTGTCGCCCTCGTACAGTCAAGTGCAAAAATATGGGTCCATACAACTTACTCAAAATATGTCCCATGTCGGCGAATTAAGGTAATATGGTACATATTTATGAGAGGATAATTTGATATATATTTTAGCACTCAAGTGCACATAAGTAAGCAAGTTGTCCTTCAAATGTGCATACTAATTTTAGCTACTTGCCGGTATACGCTTATAAGATATTGTATACGTTCGGTGACAACGCAATATTATGACTCCACCGAGCTGAGCTGATGACGGAGACAGAAGGTGGCCACAGCAACTTCTAAACCACACAAGAGAGACCCATCGTGCTTGGGCTCAACGAGCAGTTGATTAGGTACTGTGCAAAAAAAAGTACCTACTTACCTAGAGTCGGCAATAAAAGCATAGTACAAAGAGGGCAAAGTATGTTTTATCTTCATATGTTGCACCACGCGCGGCTTGTATGTGTGCACTATACTATCTATACGTCGCCGCACGCACACTCAAACAAAATCGAGATACAAGCCGCGCGCGGTGCGTTTGTATGAAGATAACATACTTTGCCCTCTTTATACTATATTGATAATAGCTTTTACTAAAAATGACATTTTTGATAGAAACGTATTACATATTATTATTTATTTATTTATTTAATCGTATGGTATACATTATTTGGCCTTTGAGTTTGTCACTCTTTAGTACCACCCAGGTGACACGTCCAGGGTTGTGGTAAGGTCGCTCCTGCGGACGCAAGTGACAGTTGTCCCCCCATTGTCAAGTGAGTAGGCACAACTCGACTGTTAGAGGTTCTTAAGCCGCCCGAAGGCCTCTAACTCGGCTTAACGACAGTAGTCGTCTATGACAGTAGTCATAGATAGCTGCCGGGATCAACTGCTTAGCGTGCCTTCCAAAGCACGGAAGCGCTCATTTATAGTAACCACTCAAACAGGCGGTCACCCATCCAAAGACTGACCGCTGCCATCTTTGCTTAAACTGCGTTATCGTTTCCGAGACTATGAACGCTTCTATATTATTATTACTTATAACGGTCACTAAGCAGATCTAGTATTTTAGGATTTGTACATGCAAAAAATGTTACTCACGTATTAGAACCCTAACAGAGATTGTTTACGAACATAATTTCTGACGCGCAAGCCTTCCTCGCCGATACAAGAACTTTTAACGAGCTCACTTTAGGTTGCTTTAGGCAAAGGCCTATTTATTTTTCTTAACGTTAACGAGACTTTATTATGAACACGATGTTTAGCGATGCGCTCGTTAACAGGGGTATTGTACACTTGTATTTGCTGCGCGTTCGTGAAACATCACATGTGTTTAACAAACTCGAATGTCTATAAAGCATTTTCGATCCGCTGGACCATAATAAGCGGCTACCGTGGAAGATATTAAGAGAATGCGAAGTGATTAGCAGAAGTCAGCGAGTAACCAACAATTAGCGCTTCAGCCAGCCTCAATTAACAATATATACATACAAATTACGCACCATTACTCCATATAAGGAAATGGCAACACTTCTCTAACAAACCTATTTGTGTTCTGACTCTGACCGAACATTTGCGAATGTCTAGTTCCTATATTTGCTTGATACTTCGTTAATAACTCAAGGATTCCGTGGCGATGCAGGCTTGGTATATACATCAGTACATCACGATACTTACTGCTAACGTGAAAATACTTATACCTACGCACTGAAATGTTATCGAAACGGAAGCACATCTGTTTACAAGCTGATATATTTTGAAAAAGACGACTCCAGTACCTAAACTGGAAATATACAAAAATGAACCATACTACAGAGAGAGCAATAAAAATATACCTAAAATAAAATCCGCATCCATGACACTTCCTTCATTTAAAATCGAAACTAATCGAAAAGTGCTACTATTCCATGTTTATTGTTAAATTTGTTGCTATAAATGTTTATATACCTAGTTTTAATTTGAGCGAACTATCTGTACCCAGTTTTAAATTAAGTACTTAACTAATTGTTGCTATACCCTTCCGGGTCCTTGTATCTTAGTTGTATGTCACATGGTTGCAAATAATAGTACATTACTGCAGACGCCGCCGGGAAAGAAGGGCTTGCCGGGTGAGTAGATATAGATAGTGATGCGAAGCCGGCAAGCCCTTTTCACGGCCAGGCATGTATAGCGTTTTTCTCAAACAAGCAATGAAATAAATAAAAAATACTCCAAGGATTTAAACTAATTTTCGTGGCTGAACGCCGTGATGCTGTGCCACAAATTGAGGAATGAACATTAAAAAAATATTACTTCCCGGCCTAATATAGGCCTTCAATTTCGTATGAAATTCCTTTACAGTTCTCTCGAGTTATTCCGCCCGAAACGTGATACTTTGAAGCCTGTTATAAGATCGCAGACCTGAGAGAAGCCCGAAATTTAAGTTTTATATTGTTTGCCCAGGTGAAGACTTCCAGTGAAAAATGACGTAGCACTTACTGAACAAATATTTTGCAAATGCCAATGCCCTTCGAGCAGTTTGCCGCATAAAGTCATTCTCCCAAGGCCAATGTGGAACATGCAATTAGTCGTTTTATTAGTAGGGCTTCGCAAACACCAATCACCTGCCGTCAACAATCTCTTGTGTACATTTTGCGAGTCACTACTCACTTCGCTTTCATTCGAATTCGATTCGGCACAAGAATGTGTTGACAGGCATCAAACTTCATACACTTGACTTGACCAACGTTACAATTTGTTCAAGCCTTTTTAATACATGCAGACCTACAAGGGCGGGCTGTGGGTGGATCTAACAATAAATAGTTGGTCTATTACAGGATAGAATATGGCAAAGCAATATATTAACTCTGGCGCGATGGTTAGGGATACAGATTCCATCTAAAGTGAAATTAGGAATGACATGAAAAAGGCGGATTAAGGTTTCGAAATAAGTAAGAAACTATAAAGGAACTGTCTATTTAGTTTGGTGTTTGTAGCACCTTACTCATAATGAAAACTCCCGTTCACACTATCGCACCCGTCAGTCGCGTGTAACACGCATTGTACGTATTGTCACTTCTTTACCGACCAACCGGCGCAAGTTATTGTAAGTAAGTATCGATCGAGATAATACGCTAGTAACAAGCAAATTTTGATTGAATTAACCACAGAATGTGAGAACGCAGCAACTGGCTAGTCTTGAGTAGGTATTATCGATCATATTTCTAATCAGCCATCTAGCTGCACGGCTAGCATAAAGAGCATAAGATGAAGGAGGTTTTCCACCGCCGAGCCGAGGCGAGAATTGAAAGTATGGCAAATTTCCAACCCTCTCCTAGCCCCATCTTTGGTGAAAATAGTAAGTGCCATACAAATTTCTCCCAACATTGCCCTTTGGGTGACTTTGAGCCAGGGACTGCATAACCGAAAAATACCGGTATTCTATTTTAACGGTATGACGTCATATCGGTTGTCAAATAGCGGTTTCGGTAGCGGAACCTTTATATTTCGCTACCGAAATATAAAGGTACATTTTTTTTTCCGGTACCGTAACCGCTTTTTAAAGGTACCGATATATCGACTTTGGCCTGGAGTTGTTGCCAAACCGCCGGCAAAGGCACTGCTGCATTGTCTTTTTGTCTTTAAATGTTTAGTAGCCAATGCTTCCTCTGTAGAGTGCCAGCTCGCTTACTTTTCTCGATAACCTTTATAATACCGGTAACTTTTGGGGAGGCCTATGTCCAGCAGTGGACGTCTTTCGGCTGATATGATGATGATACAAATTTCAATTCTCGCCTCGCCAGTGGAAAATCACCTTAAGGCGACGTGAGCTCCGAAAACGGATTTTTAAAAAATCTTAGCTCTTGTTTGGATTATAATACGGCTGCCTTAAATTTAATTAGCAATCTTAAGGCCTTTCTCGAGGGAAATCAGCTATTCGAATCCTGAGTTTTTGACTTTCGCTCGATAGAAAAAAATCACGAACATAGGTCTAAAATACATTTAAAAAAATTCTAACAAATTATGCACAACAGCTAAACATAATACAATTGGTTCTTAAAATCGGCAATGTTATGTTTGAGAGAAATCAGCTATAACTTTTTTATTTATTAAAACGTACAGTCAAAGAATTTAATTTCCTACCCATTTAGGACTATTTCAAAGTGACACTGTACATAAAATCATAAGAAGTCTCTTACGTTTTGATTGATTACGTCACTTTGACAAAGTCCAAAGTGGGTAGGAAATTAAATTCTTTGACCGTACAAAGAAATACAATTAAAAAACATGATATCCGCGCTTCCAAACACGCATTTCCATCTCGCTCACGCTTATGCTCTGTGAGAGGGAGAGAAGACCACGAACCTACGTCCCCTTAACGCGAGGAAAGGCTCGACAAAGTAGGTAACAATTATGTATGCCGCGCTTTTTCTCGCTTCTCGAGCGATTCACCCAGTCTTAAGGTCCACCGGTCGGTGTGTGGAGACCTTTATGCTACCCCCGAACCACCAGAAACGACACGTAAAAAGTACGTGTAAACGAAGGAAATTATTCAATACAATTATCCTTTACAATATTACAGAGCACATTTATGTCCATTGATCAAAAGAACAGAAACAATCGAAAAGTTTGCACAAGTGTGAGCAAGGCTGACGCATATCGCTAATCGCTCGGCTCCGACGTATTTACAACACTGTTTGTAGCGAAATTTCGTTTAGGTATACATACATCGAATACTTTAAGTCATTTCGGTATGCTGCACGGTGCACACCTTGCATAACGTGCAAAACATATCGCCACTCTTTTATCTGTGGCACAGAATTCCGTTAAGAAATAAGATGTGGATACTCGGCTCTTGTTTTTCTGTTGTTGGTGTTGAAGGAGCTCAGGGTCCCATGGCGCCCCCTTAACGGAAATGCGGGTGACGCCGGTGTGTTTTTAGTGGGTATGCTCCTCCAGTCACCATCAGTCGGATGGCGGCGGGAGGAGAGAGTCCCACATAACCCCCAAATAGCCTTCCCCGGGCCGGGGGTATGCGTACACTTTGATTAAAATCAGTTAACGATTCTGAAGTTAGCATCGAGTCGCCTCCCGCATACCCGCCCGACCCCTCTGACACCTTTGCGGCGCTACTAGTAGCTAACATCAGAATCGTTAACTGATTTTAATCGTAATGTAACTGTAAGGCATTTTCACACCGTCAAAAAAAAAGGTTTTTTACCTGCTAACTTTTCTAACACATAGAAATGAGTGCACCAACAGAGACCTTTATCTGAGTACCAGAGTAACAAATGTGTACGTATGTTATATATACCTACACGCAATTATCATTGCGTGTAGGTATAATAAAATTGACTTTAATCTATTGGACTAATCAGGCACAAAATAAATATGACTAGGCCAGGCTCCGTCAAATTTACAAGCAGTAGCAGCGCGTAGATGTCACATTGAGCGCAGTCGGCAGTTCTGAACGCGCAACACTTGCGCGGATTACGCGCAGTTTCGGCGCGGGCCCTGCATTTTTAACCGACTTCAAAAAAGGAGGAGGTTATATGTTGCACTGTGTGTATATATATATATATATTTTTAATGTATGTTCGCCGATTTCGCCGTCAATAGTGGACCGATCAACGCATTTGCTCTTGGAAAGCAGTTCATGTGGTAAATTGGAAAGGAAATGTGGAAATTTTCATGTACCATGTGGCTTGGCGAAGTACTGAATTGAAGTGGGTTTAAGCTTTGTTTATAAAGTAAATTATACGAGTAGACTTACGTTGCGCGGGCGCGCGCGCAATCTGCTCCGTCCCGCTTTCGCGGCCGATCTGACGGGACCTTGAGCTTCACCGTTCCCATGTTATCACGTAAATACCGACTACCGATTATCAAACCAATATGTACAACAAAGTCGAATTTATATTTATTTGAACAACGGTACACATATTATTAGTGAAATGCCCCTGGTAACAAGTGCAGTGATATACACGCATCAACTTGTTGCTCTGCTAGTGTATCAAGCAATAACAACAATAATATGGGGCCACTCTAGCAGAGAGCGAATCACCGTCTGCCTCTGATAAAATGTGAGCCGATTTTATTAGTCAGATGTCCGTTGTCTCACGACTTGTCTCATCCAATACGAGTACGTGTTGGCTGTGTGGTCCTTGTTTGGTACTTCGGCTCTACGCACGTCTCTCAAAGGTCCGGGGAACTATTGTCCCGAGACCGGGAAATACAACATATTGCTCAATACTTTTAGCAAAATATGTCGTGATTTTTTATCGTGAATGCTATTAGCGGCTGTGTAGGTGCACGTACAAACCTTATATGGAAACTAGTTGGTCATCAGGATCATTAACTATAGCTCAGACCTTCGTTTTTTCCGTAAACTCTAAACACAAAATATGTTTTACTAACAAATGTATTTGATTTCCATTTCCGATGTCGAAATGGGTATTGCTAAACGCATTTTAACCCATTCTTGACAAATAAAAAAATTCATGCCTCGTTTGCAGCTTGTAGAGCAAATAAACTTGTCCGCAAAAAAAAGAGTTCCTTTCCTCCCATTAAATATGCGTAGGTACAGTCGACTACAAAGATAAGTATGTTTTTTAATGTTACAAATATATGTATGGATATCTTATTACTATAGTAGTAAAGTCTATGTACTTATACATATTTTTGTAACTCTTTGTAGTCGACTGTACCTATATTGTAAAATACATCGTGAAAAAGGGTTAATTAGTTTAAAAAACAGGCCAAGTGCGAGTCGGACTCGCGCACGAAGGGTTCCGTACCATTATCAATAAAAATATTTATTTTATTTTGTTTTTAGTATTTGTTGTTATAGCGGCAACAGAAATACATCATCTGTGAAAATTTCAACTGGAACTATCACGGTATCAGTGAAATACAGCCTGATGGTGACAGACAGACGGACGGACGGACGGACGGACGGACGGACGGACGGACGGACGGGCGGACGGCGGAGTCTTAGTAATAGGGTCCCGTTTTACTCTTTGAGTACGGAACCCTAAAAATGAGCGTCAAGGATGCAATGTTGTGTATATAAATACTTTATTTAAGTCAGCCATTGATGTAGGGTGTAGCTGGCTCATGAAGAAAAAGACTGACTCTACCCTCTAGTCTTGAAGAAATACTATTGCTTATTTTCATAATAATATGACTACCGAAAATACAGAGACGGAGTAAGTATTCAACACGGAGAAAGAAATAAGATCCGCGGTCGAACTTGGTTCTCTTCAATACGTTAGGTCGCGGTCTAGACGCCAGCGGGCAGCGCTGCCCATACATTGCAGTCGCTCGAATGTATGAACTGCCGCTCGTCGCCCCGTTGCCCGCTGGCGTCCAGTCCGCGGCCTTAAATAAGATCCGCGCGGTCGAACTTGGTTCTCTTTAATACGTTAGGTCGCGGTCTAGACGCCAGCGGGCAGCGCTGCCCATACATTGCAGTCGCTCGAATGTATGAACTGCCGCTCGTCGCCCCGTTGCCTGCTGGCGTCCAGTCCGCGGCCTTAAATAAGATCCGCGCGGTCGAACTTGGTTCTCTTTAATACGTTAGGTCGCGGTCTAGACGCCAGCGGGCAGCGCTGCCCATACATTGCAGTCGCTCGAATGTATGAACTGCCGCTCGTCGCCCCGTTGCCCGCTGGCGTCCAGTCCGCGGCCTTAAATATTTCTGCGCTGAGCTTACCTGCATGACCTACTGATGCATAGCTATATGATGTATATGATATCCATCAACCATAACCGTTTATGCGTATAGCATTGGTGGAAACAGGTTCATCGCCGCTGTCTTTTTAATATGGAGGGATGCGAGCGATGAATGGAGCTACGGATACCAACTGGATTACTCATAGCGCTCTCCGCTACATGGCATAGCTTTCGTGGATACTGTCAGTTTAGATTACTGTAAGTTTAGATTACAAGCATCTCACTAAGGATAACGTTACGCTACTCTAGCTAACTCTCGCGGCGCAGCCCCAATTCCGGGCTAGAAGCTAGATCTTACAAAAGACTAACACTGTCGGTCGTCGAACTCACCTGACGACCTAGAGTAGACAAGCCATTACACGCGTTGTTTTGAAAAATCTGTGACACAGACACGCTTATCAGAGTTCTCGGATAATCTCCTTAATCCCCAAGTCTTTATATAGTTCGTCACATAATGTCCATTGTATCCGTTCCACTTTTAATTGCCGTGATTAAAGTAATCTTTTAATCAATCGTTGAAACTAACGTGATAATGATGTAGCGTGTAATAAACTAAAAGTTGATTGACAATGACATTCATTGAAATAGTTTCGACGATTGGGCAGGCTGCGGGGATATAACGAAAATCAATCGGTTGTACTGCTTGAGACTCCGAAGCGTCAACATAATTTCGGCGGCGATTGTTCTTACGCTATAACGTAAAGGCCAATTACACGAAGTTAGTTAATTAATTCAGTTCATGCAGGGAATAATAAATATATTACAATTAAGCGTAGAGTCTGTATATCGTGAATATTGTGATACGACGACGATATATAGACAAAACATGGTCCATAGAGAGTACACGATGGAAAGGCCCAAAGGGGAAAAGAAATGTTGGTAGAGCAATAAGACGGTGGGTTGATGATATTATACAAGAAGCGGGAAAAGATTGGATTGAACCAGGCAAAGACAGGACAGGGAATCATGAAAAAGGTTCGAGTAGGCCTTTACCCAAATAGGGGTCCATATTTCAATCAAAGAAAACTAACCATACTAACAACAATATAAAGTAACTATCTAACAACTTACTAATAATAATAACGTTTGAAATGTAACTTTAAAATATGGAATAAAATTGGCTTTATTATTATTATTTAAGCGTAGAGTCGACATTATTATATTATTACCTACAATATACCATGAGAGACTGATCAAAAATACGCGTGCATTTTGTGCACCCTCGCGTCTAATAACGCCTTGACAATAAGGTCGTGGCAACAAAGTTTGTTATAATAAACTAGCTGCCCGTGCGGTTTCGCCCGCAGAACGCAGACAAACCCGCAGGGTAAAATATATATAATATGTTCCGGAGATTACACCCATTACATACAAACTTACATTTTACATAGCTACAATCTCACTGACTTTTCTTCTAGAATATTAGTATAGAGATATAATATAAAACACATAAAATGCATGTTCATCTATATTAGGTATAAGGTTCTTTTTCTTCGCGGTTATAACGTGTTTAACAAGATAGAGTTACACAAACTCTGTATAATTACTGTCAGAATTAATGAACTTCAATTCACAGCTTCGGAGCGAAATTCCATTAAGATTTCCATTATGCGGATTTTCAACGTCATCTTGGCCTAGTTTCTAATGACCGTGGTCACGGCAAACCGACTAAGTTCACTTAATACAGCATACACCGCAAGCATTAAAGGATCACTAACAATAAATTATAGAAAGACAGAAAGAAAGATACATTTATTCACTAACACACAGGACACACATATTAAACAAAAAAAATAACAGTAAAAAACATGTAACAAGACAGATAGATTGTTCAATCGATGAATAATAGCGTCATTCCTATATACCTAATAACTTTCGTTCTACACACAACTCAAATAGTACGCAATGAAAAGCGAGGCGCATCCTAGTGGATTGAACGACTTATAGCTGCTATTACTAATTTCGGATTATAACGAGATAATAATATTGATTTAAATCTAGAATGCAGAATTTGATAATAGTACATTATTGCAGAGGCCGGGAAATTGCAATTCGTGGATAAGTTGATTTTGTCGGATGAAGCGAAGCTGAAAGGAAGGTTGGAAGGTTTTTTTTTATATAATAACAATACGTCTATCATTACAGTCTCCCAATGCAATAGCGTAGCAAATCATTAACATAACCTATATAGGGTATTACAATTCTAAGTTTTACAATAACATAAGTTTACATAACACATACAAAGTAACTTTTCTCAAACATGCAATGAAATATTCTCTTTACGTTCCTTGTAATAGTTGTAAATCACTTGTAATAGACTCGGAAGTATCCTTTTTCGGGCGCAGCATCTCGAGGCGGCCTGCAAAGTAACTTTTTAATTTTCATTCCACATCATCACGGCATTCAGCCATGAAAATTAGTTTGATTTGAGGATTTTTATTTATTTATTTCATTGCATGTTTGAGAAAAGCACTATACATGCCTCGAAAACGGATTCCCGGCCTCTGATGTAATGTGCTATTGGTGAATTTATTCAGAGAGCAGTGGAATACATCAGCCCTTGTAGCAACTAGATTGAGCGTGCGCAGAGCCCTTGTCCAGGGCGCCGCATGCAATTGCCCTTACCACCCTTTACCTACCGCTGCGGGCGAGAAACCCTTAAGGCCTCCACACACCGGTCGCGTGCGCGGGCCCGCCGCGGGCCCGCGCACGCGACCGGTGTGTGGAGGCCTTTGGGAAATCGGTTTCAAACGATGACCATGCGAGTGATATGAATAAAAGCATAATATAACAAGTAAATCTATACTAATATTATAAAGAGTAAGTTTGTATGTACGGAACCACTTATCCGATTTCCTTTACTTGTTCTACATGTACATCCGGAAAGTCCATTATATAGATAATGGACTTTCCGGATGTACATAGGCTCTACCTATGCCCAATCTGTATCTAGTACAATTTACAATTCCAGAACCCTTACGAAACATAACTATTAACTATAAATGTAACGATAAGCAAATTAGTTCCTCATATTCAGACTCGTGTTTGATCACAGCGATAAGGGAGATACATAATCCGTGTTTCTAAAGAGCCTAGAAACTCATTACGTTATGTCATTAGCACGTTTCTGGTGTCGACGGCGGAATCCACGAAGGCAATTAGGTTATTAATAAAACTAACAAAAAACCTGCATAATCACGATGAATTAGATGGCTGGAAAAGATTATTTATTCAATGAGTGCCATGTCAAACAATTTTAACATTACTTTTATAATCCGAATGACGTTTTTTTTGCTTATCCGTTTGCATATTGAAGGAAGCCGACGTCCGCCTAGGAATATTGCCAAGAGTTGGCCGTAGGCAGACCCAGAAGAGAAAGTCGACCTTATTGCGTTTAAGGCACCGCCTGACCACCTGGTCCTGGTCATTTTAGCGAAATAGAAAACTCCCACACCGGAAGCAATCAGGATACGTAATGCATCAGTCACAAGCGTCGTAGCCTAGTGTGTTGAAAATATGCTGGTATAGTGAAAAAACCTTTACCACAGGCCAGGTGATATTAAATCATATGTCAATATCATAAAAACTTGGCAGGGAAACTTCGGGCACTTTTCTTACTTAATCTTATCTGTATGTGTATGACAGACTAACTTGGGTAATAAGGATGTCTTCAATGCATCATAGATATCAAAAGCATCATCGGCACACAACCACGTCCCACAGCTGGACTCAGCCTCTCATAGAAGGCCCACTTCTACGTGATAACAAAAGCCACCTCCACCACGTAGTAGAGGGACGCGGGGGTCACATTCAGTTGATTCAGATATAAATGGCTGAACTCGATAAGGATGACCGTGGCAGCCTACAGGAAGCGTTTATATATATATCCAGATAAATACGACGAGTGCACTTGCTGTGATATTCCTATCTTAAAATGTGCAAAGGTCTCACGGACTCCAATCAAAGAAGTAGCAAACGTCTGTCATTCCGCCCAACGTGCATACGAGTAAACAAATAAATAGTAGGTGTGGTTGATTCGACGCGTTTTGTATAATTTATGGCGTGAAAACCTGAAGGAGGGCAAAGTCGTTTCACCAATTGATTTAATGGAATATTAACACGTTTTGTTCTTTACATTCTTAAGGGAATGAGCTTTATTAAATTAACCTAAGATAGGACAATCTGTGAACAATGGGCTATATAAACACACTTAAATACATATTTTATTTTATTTGCTCAATAGGCGTATTGTTTGTTACTAGGTGGAGCGCAGTAACCAGGTATTAAATAAATAAATACTATATATAGTCATATTTAAATATACAACTTTTACAGACGCTTATAACGATAAAGTCAGAGGCTGACGGGAATAGAAAACCAAACAAGTCTGCTTATAATATAAGATAATTCAAAAACCTACGTAGAGAATGACTTAAGGCATTAAGTCCGCCTTCTGTACTTTTTGTTTGTGCAATAAAGTTTAAATAAATAAATTAGGAAAATGCCATTATTTTTAATGAGACAGATAATATCATCTTGAATTTAAAAGATGCTCTCGAACCAAGAGAAAAAATCTTGTTCGGGATAATTTCGCTTCGTTCGAGATAATTAAACATCTTCCTAATTAATTACTTGGTTTATAGTATTTTATGCAACTGTTGTATAAGAAGGGTCTTAAAAGGCGAGTGGCGTGGGTTGCGATGCGAGCCTTGGCGAGCGTTTTTAGACCAGTTATACACCGTTGCATACAATACTTTTTCTACGACAAATTTTAAATAAATAGCAGACTACAGAATAGTTAAACTTTTCAGGCAGCAAGTTTTCTATTCGCACTTTTGCTACTCACGCAATTTCTTCAGGAGTGCAGTTATTAATTTCTTCGACCATTTTAAAAGGAACGTACACTTTTGTCTTCACAAACACGAATAAAATCTTAA
This sequence comes from Epinotia brunnichana, assembly GCA_963854355.1. Classification (NCBI taxonomy): domain Eukaryota; kingdom Metazoa; phylum Arthropoda; class Insecta; order Lepidoptera; family Tortricidae; genus Epinotia; species Epinotia brunnichana. The sequence goes on from OY977940.1 coordinate 26,995,539, forward strand.
TAGTTTAGGACTAATAGTGTATCATCTTTCGTCTTTTCATTTTGAACTGTATTTTGGTGGGAAATCGGAAATGTGACAGCTCTTGCTTATGGTTTGTTTTGTTTTTAATTTGTTTGCACTTGCCATCCGAACCAAACCGAATCCGAACCCGGACCGAATTCGAACTGTTTATTTTTATAAATGATACCAAGAATTTATAAAACATGTAATTGAACACACAATAGATGATAATTTATTATTATTGTAGTAAATAATTTATAATATAC